>BTPG01000002.1:296207713-296812713 GCA_036245525.1 Semisulcospira habei | reverse complement strand
AATACATTTTTAATTTTTATTTTTTGGTGGGGATACTCGGTCACTCAGGCAGCACCTTTCATCTACAAAAAGCATATATTCTAATGAGCCCATACGAATTCAGGGGCTCACATGAGAATCTATGCCTCTTGCAGACCCGAGACTCATCCAGCTGTTCCCCAGACTGAGGGTGTTGTGTTAGCTGGGGGCATTTCAGTCTTTCAAGCAGGACAGGCGCGGAGGGGCCGTCAGAAATCCATTGACATTGCTTTAGGCTGAAACCATTTATGTTTTAAAATCTAAGCTCGCAGATGCAGATGTGCAAAATGGCATGTCCTGGCATCCAGACACAGAACTTCCGACACTGCTCCAGCTTCCCGATCTCCTCCCACCAGCCCCAACCGGCCCAACCCCTCCACCCCACCTTTACCAGCCTCAAGGCCAAACTTCCACTTCCCACAACGACCCTACGGCGCTAAACACTGATTGAATGAATTTTGGTGCCTAACTCGACCCTGAGCAATAC
Source organism: Semisulcospira habei (assembly GCA_036245525.1). Classification (NCBI taxonomy): domain Eukaryota; kingdom Metazoa; phylum Mollusca; class Gastropoda; family Semisulcospiridae; genus Semisulcospira; species Semisulcospira habei. The sequence continues at coordinate 296,812,208 of BTPG01000002.1, read as the reverse complement.
AGGATGTTGAACATCGAAGGAAATCCAGTCCCAATGCGCAAAAACCACCGAGCCGATGTCGGCCGGCGTTGTCAACCCGCCGTGCACATTTGTGCGTGGATTAGCAGCGGCAGGCCGACGGCGGGCCCGATGACCTTCTGCGCAATGGAATGTGGAGCCAGGAGCTGCACCAAACACGCGATAGCAGGAGACCCCGCCGTGACACCCAAGAACGAACACCACCCCCCCCCCCCCCCCCCCCCCGCACCCCCCCCCCACCCCCACACCTCACATTCCGCGACGCAAAACGCACAAACGACGGTAGATCCACACCGCTGACGACTCGGAGGTGCGAACCACATGCAAGATGTGCCGTGGGGCTCATGAGGATCTACGCCTCTTGCCGCCAAAGGGTATTTATTTTAAATTCAAGAGCAGAGTGACATTTAGGTGACCTTAAGAGTTATTTACTCTTATGTCACGTGCATTTCACGTGAGGGTCGCAGGAACTTCAAACCCAGCCAGATGGTAACGCCGTATCAGTGGCGGGTTGGCGTTTCCAGCCGGTAATGAGAAGCAAAAGGGGTGTAATCTCACGCCTCCCTGGATAGTCGGCATTTACGTGTTAACCCCCTAACTGCAGAGATAGGCGGCATTTACACATTAACCCCATGACTGCAGGTAATAAGTAAACAGCTGCGAGAGACATAGAGCTTCATAAGCCCTCGCAGTCGCGGCTGCTCATGAGGATCTATGCCTGTTGCTGATTTTACTTTGTTTCCATGTATGTTCCTTGGACGTCGTGACGGGGGGCGGGGGGGGGGGGGGGGAAGGTTCTCTGGCATTGAATTAACGAAGATTGCACAATCTGCGTCCAGTGGCAGGGTTAACCTAAAGCGGGGAAAAATGGAATCGAAAATAAATAGTTTTAAGGCTACACAGATTTATCGACTAGGATACAGAACACAGGCCTGGCACACTAACAGAGGCGTAAAGACAAGTCTAGTTTAGACTGAGTCTTCAAATACCTCACAGAAAGTGAAGTCTACAGGATTCTATACCTCAAGTTTATTAGCCCATATCATACTGAGGCTAAAAGCTTCAAATTTGTACACTGCCATATGCAAGCTACATTATAGTACTTACAGATAAGGATATACACCAATGGCTTTTGTTCAAGGGTGGTGCCAGAATAGCTTGGCGCCTAAAGGCGCCAAGCTATTCTGGTACTACCCTTGCACTATTTTAGTCAAACTTATTTCACACACTGGTGTATTCCCGAATGATAAGGGTTAATGAAGCCTATACTTTAATCAGACTGGCGTGATTTTGTTTCAGAGAAAACAAAATAGGTGCTTTTCCAGAAATGACTGAATGAATGAACGGAATAAATGAATGAATCTGAATGAATGAGTGAATCGATCCATCAACCGATCGTTCAGTCAATCAGTCAATCGAACAATCGAACAAATGGAATGGAATTGGTAGCTTTAGATCATAGTGGAGACTGAAAGACGCTGATCAAAATGTCAATCAATTTACAGTATCAAACCTTATTCTGAGAAAAGTCCTATTTAACCGTATATGACCTGTGGGGCACGGATACGACATTTCGACTCTGTGCGTGCGTGTCAAGAATTTCTCACGACCCCAAACTGCAGTATACAGTTTTAGGACTACACAGCCTGGGGTGCACAAATAAAGCAAAGAGCGTCTGGCCGGGATTAACCCCTTGACGGCTACTGACGATACCTTAACCCTTTTCATCCTGATACACCCATTACTTGAAACAATAAATGTTGATTGCTAGTTCAAGGGTGGTGACAGAATAGCTTGGCGCCTAAGGCGCCAAGTTATTCTGGCACCACCTTTGAACTAAAATACTTGCTCTATCTCCTAATCTGTAATGTAGCCTTTATAGGACAATAGGCAAATATACAAAATCAGCCTCATGATGTAATGGGTTAAAGGGGGGGAGAGATCTTTAACACCTACCCAAAAATCAAAGCAATGGCCTAAAATTCAAACAATTGGGGGAAGGGGATGGGGAGAGAGAAGCCTTTTCAACACGTGTCAAAAATCAAATAATGGAAAGAGGGGAGGGGAAAGCAGAGTTAAATCACCCTTTTTTTCGGGGAGAGAGTGGGGGGGGGGGGGCCGGGGGGCTAGGGGAGTGGGTGCACGGCAACTTAGTGCACCCCTCTCCCCTCATCCAGCCCTAGGTATGGATGTAGTCAGCTAAATATACATACATACATACCCCGCCTATTGTTCATTAAAATTTGTATTACTTCGTTCAACCCGAAGAACTCATAGTTTACTTCGCGTAATGAGGCCTAGGCCGCCATTTTTAACGCAGTCACTACGGAACACGAACCAGCTGCAAGAGGGCTAGATCCTCATGAGCCCCCGCGACTGAGGGGGCTCATGAGGATATATGCCTCTTGCTGAGACCAGTTTGCATCCATTCTTCTTAAACATTCAGTCCGGCGTGGCTGTTATGGTCGTTCTGGGGAATAAACGAAGACTGATATCAGTACTAGTGGCAGGGAAGGGGATAATTCAATTCGAACGCAATGTCCGACTGTGCGGCAAAAGAAATAAGGGCGCGGATCAGAACACATAGAGCCTGCAGCATGCTTTGAGTGTTTATTTTAGGGCAAATATGTGGTTGAAGACTGGAAAAACAAAGTAAGAGAACTGACGCGGAGCTCCGCAGGAGAGCCTGTAACTTGCGTGTTAAGTGGACTAACTGAACTGGGCGGGTGAAAATTCAGTTCCGAGGCTTCTCGGTTCGGGTTGCTTTCTGTCGGTTAATCATGCGATGTATTTTTTTTTTCTTTTTTCTGGTACGGACGAGAGAGAGAGAGAGAGAGAGAGAGAGAGAGAGAGAGAGAGAGAGAGAGAGAGAGAGAGAGAGAGAGAGAGAGAGAGAGAGAGAGAGAGATGAAATGAAAATGAAACTTTATTTTGCAAGGAAAAAGGAATAGGTGCGCAGACCTGTTTTTATTATTGTCCTTGCTACACACTACAAAACAAAATAACGTACACAAAATCTCTCTTTTACCCACACACACACGCCCGTGTGCAACTCGATTGCCGCGTGCACTAGTTTGTGCCAGATTAGCTTGTCGCCTACAGGCGCCAAGCCAAACCTGCACAACCCTCCCCCCCCCCCCCCCCACACACACACAGCCGCCAGCGCTCTCATACCACAGTTATCATTACATATATCATGTACACATACATTGCTATGACTTCAAACTATACTACTAGAGAGAGAGAGAGATGATGAATGATGATGAATATTTATTCAGGATAAAGCTATTAGGCTATTATTTTAGAGAGAGAGAGAGAGAGAGAGAGAGAGAGAGAGAGAGAGAGAGAGAGAGAGAGAGAGAGAGAGAGAGAGAGAGAGAGAGAGAGAGAGAGATGATGATGAATCTTTATTTATTCAGGATAAAGCTATTAGGCAACTCAATGCCTGTCTTACAAGCTGTCCTGTAAACAAACAACATAACAGGAAAATAAACATAGCATGCAAATAATAACAATAATAATAATAAGAAGAAGAAAAACTACGGAAAAAACAAACACAATAGGTGAATCAATGAAAGGGGGAAAAAAATTCGTATTGGAGAAGTAGTAACTGCCACCAACACAAAAGTAAGAGAAATAAATGAGTGCATAGCATTAATATTATACTCAGCTAAGACAGTGTCAAAGAATCAGCAGCATCAAGAGCATATAGCGACACCGACAAGACCAAGGATTATCAGTTTACAAATGTAAGGAGAAAGAGAAAATACTTGACTTTCACGTGTTATCAACAACAATACTCTGATATGGCAAACTGTGAAGTCAGGCTGAATGGAAGTGCGTTCGCAAAGCTCGTTTAAAATGGGTTTTACCTGAACATGATTTAATGTTCAATGGCAATGAGTTCCAGACAAAACTGCCCGAAAATAGAAGGCTTGACTTGTAGAGATCTATCCTGGGTCGGGGTAAATGAAGCAAGCCATGTCTCGTGTGTAGCTGATGCCTAGGGCAGAAGTTAAATAGCGCGCACAGATACTCGGGGACTGACTTGATAAAGAAATATTTTGTGCATGAGGACGCATTTGTTAAATTTGAGTTGTTCATTCAGTGGAAGCAGGCCAAGAGATTTTATCTTTTGGTCTGTGGAAGTAGAGTGTGGAATAATTATTTTAACTGAACGACGATATAGCGAGTTGACCTTTTTAATATGACGTTCGCTGCATTCGTCCCACAAAGAGGACGCATAGTCACAGTGGCTCTTAATGTGCGCGTGAAAAAACAATGTACAGCACTTTGTACTAAGAATATGTCTAAGTTTAGAGAGCAGAAATACATTTCTGGACAAGGTTTTGCACAAACTGTCAATATGCGACGACCAATTGAGCTGGTCGTCAAGTACAACTCCCAGTAGGCGGTGCTTGGATACCTGTTGGATAGGTTTATCACCAAGTGAAAGTATCAAAGGGGCAGGACGTAGCTGATGCTTTTGGCGGGTTGTTATCAACATGCTTTTGGTTTTAGAAGTACTGAGGAGCATGCGATTATGCGTACACCAATCTAACACTTCATCAAGACTTTGCTGGAGGATACAATTTAGCGTTATGAGACGATCGTCTGATGTATGCAGCGTGGAATCGTCAGCAAAGAGTTCGCATTTTACCGCAGGATTTGAGATGGAAAGAGGCAGGTCATTGATGAATAAAGAAAATAAAAGAGGCCCTAGGATAGATCCTTGGGGAACACCGTGCCTCACTATACCTTCTTTCGAATACCTTCCGTTCGAGTACACCTTCTGTCGGCGGCAACTTAGGTAGGATGAGAAAAACGCAATAGAGTTCAAATCAAACTTATACACTGAAAGTTTCTTTAAAAGAATGTTGTGATCGACTAAATCAAATGCTTTGGTTAGGTCCAGAAAAACTGCACCATTTAATTTGGAATTATTGATTGATGAGAGCCAAGAGTCAACGATATGAACGAGTGCAGTATGGCACGAGTGTTTAGGTCGAAAACCGGACTGAAGAGATAGGAGTAGGCGTTGATTCTCCAAGAATTGGAGTAGATGCTTGTGAATGTGTCTTTCAATTGGCTTCGATAATATTGATAACACTGAAATAGGACGGAAATCGTTTGGACATTTGGGATCTTTACATTTGGGAATGGGGACAACTTTAGCATCTTTCATGGCAACTGGAAAAATACCTTGGGTGATAGAAAGGTTGAATATAAATGTCAAGGAGTCAGCTGTGTATGGAAGAGAAAGAGAGAGAGAGAGAGAGAGAGAGAGAGAGAGAGAGAGAGAGAGAGAGAGAGAGAGAGAGAGAGAGAGAGAGAGAGATTAAATGAAATGTAGTGAAATGAAACTTTATTTCTCAACAGTTGAAGTAATTAGCACATGTGCCATTTTTCATACTTTCCGTTGCTACTCTACAAACACAGAGTAATAATTGTAATAATCTCTTGGCTTGACTTCGCGAACGAAGATTTTATAGGAGTTGCCCACGACGTCTGCAGGCTTGTTCGTGGCTGCGGAGGCCAATCCGAGACAGGCAGGTTCGACCGCAGTGGCTGCAGGGGAAGGTATGGCCAGGGTTCTGAGCTGCGGCATCTCTGTTTTTTCTCCTGAGCCGCTTGTCCTTAAGGCTAGCTCTGTGAGAGTCCTCAAAGGAGACAGCTGCCTTGTAAATGGTGGAGCGCCAGGTGTCACGGTTCGCAGCAAGCGAAGACCACTGGTGGTGGTCGATTTGGCAGGCACTAAGTGACTTCTTGAGAAAGTCTTTGTATCTCTTCTTTGGTGCCCCTCTGTCACGGTGTCCAGTAGCAAGCTCGCCGAACAGGGTGATCTTTGGTAGGCGATGATCCTCCATCCTGGAGACATGCCCCGCCCAGCGGAGCTGTGTCCGCAGCAGCAAAGCCTCGATGCTCACAGTTTCAGCCTGTTCAAGGACCTCGACGTTGGTGACATAGTCACTCCAGTGAATGCCCAGGATGGTACGCAGGCAGCGCTGGTGGAAGCGTTCGAGGAGTCGTAGTTGGCTGCGGTAGAGGGCCCAGGACTCGGAACCATACAGCAGGGTGGTGAGGACCACAGCTCCGTACACGCTGATCTTGGTGCCTGTTTTCAGCTGTTGATTGTGCCACACCCGCTTGAAAGTCGCCCGAAAGCGCTGTTCGCTTTTGCCAGCCTGCTGTCAAGCTCCTTGTCCAGCTTGGCGTCCGACGTGATAATGCAGCCAAGGTAAGTAAACTGGTGCACTGACTTTAGTTCAGACTCGCCAATGGTGATGTGAGGAGGGCGATACACTGTCTTGGGTGCCGGCTGATGGAGGACCTCTGTCTTTTTCAGACTGACCTCGAGTCCAAAGAGCTGGGCAGCATCAGCGAAGCAAGACGTGATGCGCTGCAGGGCTCTCTCTGTGTGTGCAACGAGGGCAGCATCATCAGCAAAAAGCAGCTCACGAATCAGTTGGTCTAGGGTTTTCGTGTGGGCCTGCAGTCGTCTGAGGTTGAACAGGCTGCCATCGAGACGATACCTGATGTACACTGCATCGTCATCATCGAGGTCCACTGTGGCCTGCTTCAACATCACGCTAAAAAAGATGGTGAAGAGGGTCGGTGCCAGCACGCAGCCCTGCTTTACGCCGTTGAGAATAGGGAATGGTTCTGATAGGTCATTGTTGAGTCTGACCTGGCCTTGCTGGTCCTCGTGTAGCTGGACAATCATGTTGAGGAACTTTGGGGGACAGCCGGAATTCATTTATTCATTCGGTCATACATTAAAACACACACACACACACTCACACACACACACATACACACACACACAACGCGCGCACGCACGCACACAAAGACACACGCGATAACCTATATACTAAGCAAATCATTCGAATCATAGTCAACTGAAAATTCACTTAAGACAGCAAAACTTATTTAGATTATAATAGGAACATGAATTATGTAATTAGGCGATCATTTTATTAGTATGGACAAACCATTCGGAAGCATGCACTAATTACGATAAGCACATATTCCATACCGGCGGATTCTTGTGGTAGATTATGTATCGGCGGACAACAAGTACTTGAGGAGGCATTCCTTGAAAGAGAGAGAGAGAGAGAGAGAGAGAGAGAGAGAGAGAGAGAGAGAGAGAGAGAGAGAGAGAGAGAGAGAGAGAGAGAGAGAGAAATGAAATGAAATGAAACTTTATTTCTCAAGGATAAATGATTATGTACAAAGAAGACCTGTTATCAATTATGCCCTTGCGCGCGCGCGCGCGCGCACACACACACACACACACACACACACACAGATACACTCACACACACACGTGTGCGCATGCACACAACACAAAACACACACGAGTACACCGGCGCGCAAATACAAACACATTAATCTAAAAGTAAGAGAGATAGAGAGAGAGATGATGATGATGATGAAACGTTTTTATTCATAGCAATGCCTATCTTCCAAACTGTCCTGCTACTCTACACATATAAAAATACATCAGACGATACAGCAAAAGATAAAACATATGATATAAGTAACCCCACCCTGAGAATATATATATATATATATAATTTTTCATTCAATTCTAAGAATGCTGTGATAATACTATGGAATTCCAGGCTGGTAAGCTTGCATTGTGTCATCAGGACATCAGCTGTCCTTTTTGTGACTGCATCGCTCACTAGTTCTAGAAAGGAGAGGGTAGTGGGAGAGAAGGAATGGCAGACCTATCATTTTGAGCCTTCCACTGAACAACTACTACATAGAGCAGTAGGGACTACCCCCAGGCGCCCCGCCATCCGCTGGAGAATATCCAAATATTCCCAAACAGATACTGGACCTGCTGAGTAGATTTAAGTTTTTGCCGCCTACGACAGCTGATGTCCTGATGACACAATGCAAGCTTACCAGCCTGGAATTCCATGGCATTACCACAGCATTCTCAGAATTGAATGAAAAATTACGTCCCTTTGAGCTAATCTGACTGAGTGCATTTTTTGGGGCTTTGGGCGACGCCTTTGTTAAAAGTAAAGTATATATATATATATATATATATATATATATATATATATATATATATATATATATATATATATATATATATATATATATATATATATATATATATATATATATATATATATATATATGACATGTTAATGCAGACAGTCGAACTATTACATAATCTGCAGCAACAGCAGAAGATTATTAGGTAATAGGAAACTTGTCACTAACTATACGAGGTAGCATATGGGAGCCCAACATACTATTACTTCTGCAGTAAATATTTATGGAGGCAATCTTTAAAGACGCTAATCTTACAAATTGATTTCAGACGTGGAGGTAAAATATTCCACGCTTTAGCGCCTGAAAAAGACAGGCTGGTTTTACAGAAGTCTAATCTAATTTTGGGAAGGTGGATCGAACTATTTCTCGTGTTTTTGTTTTTTTTATTATTGTCGGAAAATATAGTTTTTAGATAGTGTGGGGCTTTTCCGTGCATGATCTTGTGCAGTAGAACACAGCGATTAAATTCAAACTATTTATTCGATGTTAGTAACTTGAGAGATTTTAATTTTTCGTCAGTCGAAGTAGAACCGGGAAGTATTAATTTAATACCCCGACGATACAAGGAATTAACTTTTTTCACGTGAACTTCGCTGCATCCATCCCAGACGGTAGAACTGTAGTCACAATGCGTTTTAATATGCGCATGGAAAAAGAGTTTACGGATATCCGTATTAACTATATGGCATAATTTTGATAACAGGAACAGATTTTTGGAGATTGTTTTGGATATAGAGTCAGTATGTGGTTCCCAGCTTAATTGGTTGTCCACTATAACGCCTAATAAGCGATGCCTAGTTACTTGTTCTACAGGCTGGCTATCTAAAGAGAGTGTTAAAGGTGGTAGGCCATGCTGGTGTTTCTGACGTTTAGTAATTAACATGATCTTTGTCTTTGGAATAATAATCATGTGATTATCACTGCACCAGCCTGCTACTTCATCAAGACTTTGTTGGAGTACCTTATTAATGGTTGCGATATCTTTATCAGATGTGTGTATGGTCGTGTCGTGTGCGAACATATCGCAGTTTGCGTCTAAATGAGATATGCACAGTGGCAGGTCATTAATAAATAGATTAAATAATAAGGCCCTAGAATAGACCCCTGTGGAACACCGCAAGTTACTAACCCGTCAGATGAATATTTGCCATTTAGCAGTACTTTCTGCGTTCTGTCCCTGAGATAGGAAGATATAAAGAAGGCAGTATTTGAGTCAATGTGATAGAATGGTAGTTTTTTTTTTTTTAGTAGGATAGATTGGTTGACAAGATCAAATGCTTTTTTTCAGGTCAAGAAAGATTGTACCTGATACTTTACTGTCATTTATGGCAGAGAGCCATTTATCAATTAACTGAATGAGGGCAGTTTGGCACGAATGTAGAAGTCAAAATCCTGACTGTGCTGCAGTTATCAGATGGTTTTGCTCCAAAAAGTTTAGAAGATGAGTATGGGTATGTTTCTCGAGCGGTTTTGAAATACAGGATAATATGGAAATGGGTCTGTACTCGTTTAGGTTGCATAAATCTTTGCTTTTAGAAAGAGAGATTACCTTCGCTTTTTTTAGCTCGTCGGGAAAAAACGTTATGTCTGATCGATAAATTATAAATAAAGGTCAGGGATTCGACGACGTAGGGCAGAGATCTGACTACTAATACCATCTGGACCACAAGACGATTTGTTCTTTAAGCTGGAAATAGATCTGCCTACATCTAGGACAGTCATAAGCGGTACTAAAAATGGGCCGCAGGCTCTCTCTTGACTATGGTGACGTAGTTGATGAGAGCAAGTGTAGTTTACAGGGTTAGTATTTGACTTCGCCAGAGTTTGAGCAACAGTTATGAAGTGAGCGTTGAACGCATCTGCAGTAAGATCGGGCGGAATATTAGGCGATCGTTTACTGTAACCTTTGGACAGCAGGGTAATTCCCCGATAGTTGGAACAGTCAGACTTCTCGCCTTTGTTCTTGTACAGGGTGATAACGACACCATCACGGAGATCCTTTGGTAGTGTTCCTTCCTCCCAGCAGCAGAGAAAGAGGTCATGGAGCTTGTTGTGCAGTGCTGTGCCTCCATGTTTCCAGATCTCTGGCGGTATTCCATCAATGCCTGCTGCTTTGCCACTCTTGAGCTGGTGGATGGCTGTGAGGGTCTCTTCAGCAGTGGGCGGTTCGTCCAATTCAACCTTTACTGGGAGTTGTGGGATTTGTAGGACGACTGCTTCTTGAACAGTGCGCTCAGCGCTGAAGAGGCTCTGAAAGTACTCCGACCAGCGGTTCAAGATGGAGGTATTATCTGTGAGGAGTGCCTGGCCATTCGCGCTTCGCAGGGGACTTTGTACCAGGTGCCTGGGGCCATACACTGCTTTCAGTGCTTCGTAGAAGCCCCTGTAGTCACCGTTGTCAGCGCAAAGCTGGGTCCTCTGTGCAAGTCTGGTCCACCACTCATTCTGGAGATCTCTGAGCTTGCGCTGGAGACTGCTGCAGACGAGGCGGAAGGCAGACTTCTTCACAGGGCAGGAAGGCTGGGCTAGGTGGGCCTGATGGGCGGTTCTTTTTTTTTTTTTTTTTTTTTTTTGCTAGGTGTTCCTGGATCTCAACATCGTTTTCGTCAAACCAGTCTTTGTTCTTCTTTCTAGAGAAACCCAAGACTTCTGCAGAGGATTTTGCAATAGCAGTTTTCAGTTGTTCCCAGAGTGTTTCAGGGGAGGAGTCTGCTGGGTCCGCTGTGTCTTTGAGCCTGCGCTGTAAATCTGTCTGAAAGGCAGCTTTCACGTCGTCGCGCTGAAGGCTGGCAACATCAAGCTTTTTCTTGGGGGGCCCCCATTTCTTGGGTTTTGGCTTCACGTGGAGCCTGAGTTTGCAGCGGACAAGGCGGTGGTCAGTGTAGCACTCTGCGCTGGGCATCACTCTGGTGAGGAGGACATCACTGCGGTCCCTCTGACGCACTAGGACATAGTCGATAAGGTGCCAGTGTTTGGAGCGAGGATGCATCCAGGTGGTCTTTCGACTGTCCTTTTGCTGAAAAGTAGTGTTGGTGATGACCAGTTGCTGCTCTGCACATAACTCCAACAGTAGGCGGCCATTGTCATTGCAGTTCCGACGCCATGTTTGCCGAGGACTCCTTTCCAGGCTTCAGAGTCCTGGCCCACTCTGGCGTTGAAGTCGCCAAGGATGATGACTTTGTCGTCTGCAGGGGTGCTCTGTATGAGGCTGCGCAGGTCAGTGTAAAACTCGTCCTTTTCAGCAGGCTCTGCCAGGAGGGTTGGGGAGTACACACTGAGAAGGGTGACGTGTTGCTGGTGTCTCAGTGGGAGGCGCATGGACATGATGCGGTCTGAGTGACCCGTTGGTAGGTTTTCCAGCTTAGTCGCAATGGAGGTCTTGACCATGAAACCCACGCCTGAGAGCCGTCTTTCTGATTCAGGCCTGCCTGACCAGTAGAGGGTGTACCCAGCGCCAAGTTCTTGGAGGCTGCCTTCGTCCGAAAGGCGTACTTCACTGAGCGCGGCGATGTCGATGTTTAACCTCCGCAATTCATGGGCAATGAGGGCGGAGCGACGTTCAGGGCGTCCGCAGTCCATTGCTGGGAAAATTCTTGCAAGGCTGCTCCTGAATCGGCTGGTACCTGCCATCGCTGAAGACCACCTCCCAGAGGGCCAGTGTGGCTTCAGAGCAAACCGGAGCACCACCGATATGGTCTTTGTGCTGAGACAGCTTCAGGAGAAGTGCCGCGAGCAGAACAAAGGGCTGTACGTAACGTTTGTCGACCTAACAAAAGCGTTCGACACTGTGAGCAGGCAAGGCATGTGGCAGATCCTCGAGCGACTTGGCTGTCCCCCAAAGTTCCTCAGCATGATTGTCCAGCTACACGAGGACCAGCAAGGCCAGGTCAGACTCAACAATGACCTCTCAGAACCATTCCCTGTTCTCAACGGCGTAAAGCAGGGCTGCGTGTTGGCACCGACCCTCTTCACCATCTTTTTTAGCATGATGTTGAAGCAGGCCACAGTGGACCTCGATGATGACGATGCAGTGTACATCAGGTATCGTCTCGATGGCAGCCTGTTCAACCTCAGACGACTGCAGGCCCACACGAAAACCCTAGACCAACTGATTCGTGAGCTGCTTTTTGCTGATGACGCTGCCCTCGTTGCACACGCAGAGAGAGCCCTGCAGCGCATCACGTCCTGCTTCGCAGACGCTGCCCAGCTCTTTAGACTCGAGGTCAGTCTGAAAAAGACAGAGGTCCTCCATCAGCCGGCACCCAAGACAGTGTATCACCCTCCTCACATCACCATTGGCGAGTCTGAACTAAAGTCAGTGCACCAGTTTACTTACCTTGGCTGCATTATCACGTCGGACGCCAAGCTGGACAAGGAGCTTGACAGCAGGCTGGCAAAAGCGAACAGCAAGCGGGTGTGGCACAATCAACAGCTGAAAACAGGCACCAAGATCAGCGTGTACAGAGCTGTGGTCCTCACCACCCTGCTGTATGGTTCCGAGTCCTGGGCCCTCTACCGCAGCCAACTACGACTCCTCGAACGCTTCCACCAGCGCTGCCTGCGCACCATCCTGGGCATTCACTGGAGTGACTATGTCACCAACGTCGAGGTCCTTGAACAGGCTGAAACTGTGAGCATCGAGGCTTTGCTGCTGCGGACACAGCTCCGCTGGGCGGGGCATGTCTCCAGGATGGAGGATCATCGCCTACCAAAGATCACCCTGTTCGGCGAGCTTGCTACTGGACACCGTGACAGAGGGGCACCAAAGAAGAGATACAAAGACTGTCTCAAGAAGTCACTTAGTGCCTGCCAAATCGACCACCACCAGTGGTCTTCGCTTGCTGTGGACCGTGACACCTGGCGCTCCACCATTTACAAGGCAGCTGTCTCCTTTGAGGACTCTCGCAGAGCTAGCCTTAAGGACAAGCGGCTCAGGAGAAAAAACAGAGATGCCGCAACTCAGAACCCTGGCCATACCTCCCCCTGCAGCCACTGCGGTCGAACCTGCCTGTCCCGGATTGGCCTCCGCAGCCACGAACAAGCCTGCAGACGTCGTGGGCAACTCCTATAAAATCTTCGTTGGCGAAGTCAAGCCAAGAGAGAACAATGAACAATGAATGAACAATGAACCTTTATTTTCCAAAGGTAGAAGTTATTGGTAACAGGACCAGTTTTCAAACTTGCCGTTGCTACATCTACTACATAAATGACATAGACATGTAAACATACACATACCACACACTGACGCATGTATGCACTCGCTCACGCACGCACGCCCGCACATACGCACGCACACGCACGCTCACACACACACACAAACACAAACTTGCACACGCACGCACTTAGACACACACGCACACATATACACACACGCTCTCGGACACGCACTCCAGACATACGTACGCGCATAACGCGTACGCACAAAAATATAAAATGAGTAAAAATGCAAAGTAAAGCAATACACAAAAAATCATTAAGTACATTAGAATTCATACAGCAAAGGCAAATATGTATATATGTGCTCTCTCTCTCTCTCTCTCTCTCTCTCTCTCTCTCTCTCTCTCTCTCTCTCTCTCTCTCTCTCTCTCTCTCTCTCTCTCTCTCTCTCTCTCGTAAAAACGGAGAGCATGGTAATTAGCACCCGCCAAAAACACCAGCTTGGCTCTCTCTCACTCAGTCTGTCCCTCCAAGGCAAAACCATCAGCCAAGTTACTAACCATCGCCTGCTAGGAGTCACGGTGGACAACCAGCTTAGGTGGCAGCTACACATCAGTAACGTTTGTAAAATTGTCTCCAGAAATCTGTACATCTTAGCAAAACTTAAACACATTACTGATATGGAGACACGTCAACTGTTCTTCAATGCCCATATTAGATCGCATATAGACTATGCTTCTACTGTGTGGGATGGTTCGAGAGATGTCAATTTGAAAAGATTGAACTCTCTACATCGGAGAACTGCCAAACTAATACTCCCTGATCCCAGCTTAATTACTGACCAAAAATTGGCAGCCTTAAAAATTCTTCCCCTGAAAGATCATCTAATTTACAATAAGGGAATGGTTATGTTCAAGGCATTAAACGATAAGCTACCCCGATATATCACATCGCTATTTACCGTCCAGTCATCAACATACTCCAGATCAAGAAAATCCCTTATTGTGCCGCGACCTAGAATTGATCTCTATAAAACGAGTTTGACGTTCTCTGGCTCTAGTCTTTGGAATGCCTTGCCTAGAAACGTCACGACATCAGCTACTTTCTCCTCGTTTAAAGTCAGTCTCATCAAGTACTTATTTTTGTCAGCAGCATCCCCGTGACTGTGCACATATTGAAAAATACTATTTCTCATTAGATCATTAATTGCGTGTATCACAGGTTTCGACTGATGACTCATATTTATTCGGTACAGCTTGTATGTAGCCAGCTACTCATATGACTGACTAGCTTAAGCGTGTGTGTGCACGTGTGTGCGTTGTGCGTGTGTGCGTGTGCGCACGTGTATATTAGAGATAGAGAGTGGCGTGCTCAAATGTGCATGCGTTATGTATGCGTATTAGGTTGTGTGTATTCTTATTATATTATTTTAATTAAACCTCACAACATGTCATTATGCCCGACCAGTAAAGTTGGTAATTCCTATGTCACTTCCCCCCAACATTATTATTATTATTATTTTTCTTTTTTTCATTATTGGCTTGTGCTGTGTCATGTAATTTTTTTTTTCTTTCCTTCTTAGTAGTAGAAAACAGTTAGTACGATAGTAACTCTGTAATCAGTAGATTAGCAACGGCAAGTTCGAAAAATGGTTGTTACTACCAAAACTTTTACCGTTGTCAAATAAAGGATCATTGTCATTGTCATTGTCATTGTCATTGTCTCTCTCTCTCTCTCTCTCTCTCTCTCTCTCTCTCTCTCTCTCACACACACACACACACACACACACACACACAGCATGCACACACACATACACACAGCATGCACACACACACACACACACACACACACACACACACACACACACACACACACACACACACACACGTGAGCGCGCGCCCAAAAATATCGCGTACACACATATGAAGGCAAAAACATTATACATAGTACATGCAGTATTCAATGTACTCTTGACACTCAGATATTATGGTCCACTGTATATTATATAAAAAAAAAAACAATAAAAAACAAACAGACGCTCTCTTTCTCTCTCTGTGTCTCTCTCACTCTCGCGCGCGCACACACACACACACACACACACACACACACACACACACACACACACACACACACACACACACAGACATTCTCACACACACAAACATTCACACACCTGAACACACGCGCAAGTTATCCCTGTACTGTAATGATTAGATTACGTCAGAGATTCTAGGTGTTTGAAGAGGCTGACCCTAAATGAGGTGAGCGTCTTTGCGTTTCTGATTTCTGCAGGAATAGAATTCCAGAATGAACTTCCCGAAAATGACAAACTGGTTTTGAATAAATCAATACGCGGCAGGGGTACTTTGAAATGGTGTCCATGTCTAGATGCTACAGATATCCGTTCTGAGAAAAAAGAACTCAAGTACAGTGGACATGACTGCTTGTACAGCTTGTACATCAATACACCTTTATTGAACTGAAAGTGATGGGATAGAGGGAGCATTTTTAAAGTTTTAAGCTTTTCGTCAGTTGAGAGTTCGGGATCGGGAAATATAAGCTTAGCAGCTCTCCTATGTAGGGAGTTCAGCCTCTTCAAATGTACATCACTAGAACCATCCCACACTGTTGATGCATAGTCTATGTGCGATTTGACATGAGCATTGTAGAAAAGAAGACGCGCATCTGTGTCAGTAACTGTTTTCAATTTTGACAACATATACAGGCCGCTGGAAACCCTTTTGCACACATTATTAATATGCAGTTGCCATTTAAGCTGATCATCTATAGTGACCCCTATACTTGCTCAATTGGGCTGTCGTTTATACACAGACTAAGAGAGAGCGGGCATAGCTGGTGCTTTTGACGTGTGGTTATAACCATACATTCTGTTTTTGACGGATTCAGGGACATGGAGTTGGAATGACACCAGTCGGTGACCTCATGCAGGCTTTCCTGCAGACGTGTGCTAATTGCAGCTACATCTTTGTGAGGAGTATGTAGTGTGCAGTCGTCAGCAAACATGTCACAAGAAATATCCTGGCAACTAATATGCAGTGGAAGGTCATTGATAAATATGCAGAACAGCAATGGCCCGAGGACAGAGCCCTGAGGCACTCCGCTTTTGACGAGACCATACGAGGAGTAGGATCCATTTAACAGTACTCTTTGCTTCCTTCCACTTGAATATGAAGTAAACAATGAGACAGCACCTGCATTGCAGAGATATGCTTGAAGTTTTGACAAAAGAATGTTATGATTTACAAGGTCAAAAGCTTTCTTAAAATCAATAAAGATTGACCCAGTTATTTGGGAGTTATTTATGGATGCTAGCCACGCATCAATAAGTCTTGTCAGTGCCGTGTGGCAAGAATGCTTGGGGCGAAAGCCGGACTGAAATACGTGCAAAAGACTGCGACTCTCCAAATATTGATAAAGGTGTTTGTGCACGTGTCTTTCAAGAGGTTTGGAAAGGCTGGATAATATTGAAATGGGTCTATAGTTATTAACATCCGACAGATCTTTTGACTTAGGCAAAGGGATAACCTTGGCTTGCTTCAGTTCTGATGGAAACATATTTTGTTGGATACATAAGTTATAAATATACGTTAACGATTCTACTGTATAGGGAAGGGACAGTTTCAGTATTTTAGGGCTGATCTCGTCAGGTCCCGATGACTTTTTGTTTTTCAGTGGAACGATCAGTTTTCCTACTTCATACACAGCTAGAGGCGGTATAGAGAATGGGGGTTTGTCCTTAGTCTTCTGCTTACAAAAGTTAAGTAGGGCCTCCGGGCATGTGTAGGACGCGTTACCGCTTGAGGGTATGATTGACTCGGCAACAGACAGAAAATGTTTATTAAAAGTTTCTGCAGTAATACTAGAAGGAATGGCTGACGATTTCTTGCTGTTACCTCGGGTGACGAGATTAACCGCGCGCCAGAGTGCGGCAGTATCTCTGTCTTCTTTAATCATTCGTTCAAAGAGAGACTTTTGAGCCCTGCGTACCATAGACTTGACACGGTTACGTTGTTTTTTGTATTCGCTAAATAGCTTGTGTCTCCTTAAGTCATTTCTCAATCTCATAGCTTCGATTATTTCTTGGTTTAGCCAAGGCGGTAACGTGTGGTTTTTTACCCGCTTTTGCCGCAAAGGGGCGTGTTTGTTAAGTACTCTTGTAAAGAGTCCATACCAAACAGCCATAGCCTTTTCAGGGTCAGTTTCGTTATTAACGACATTAAATGGTATTTGATCAAGGTCTGCTAGAAAAGCAGACTGATTAAACTGTTTAAATGAGCGATACGTTATAGTTGTGTGCCCGTTCTTACGATGCACTGGCAGTTTTGTTGACCATGAACACACAGTTGGAAAGTGATCACTGATGCTGAGGTCAGGAACACTAACATTGAATACACTAAGGGGACGGTTGGTGTAAATGTGATCAATGAGTGTTGCGGTTGTTTTTGTGATCCTAGTAGGGGCCGAAACTAACTGTTCTAAGCCTGTTTGTGTGGTGATGCAATCCCATGCGGTATGGGGCTTCAACATATCTATGTTAAAGTCGCCTAGTAGCAACGCGTCACAGTTAGGTAAGCCAACTTTTTCTACTGCATGCAAAAAATCATCGTACCATTCAAACTTGGCTGCTGGGTTACGATAACAAAAGCCGACGAAGACGGGTTTAGTTTTTGGAGCCCTAAATTCCAACCAAATGCACTCGACTTCCGGAGTTTCTAAGTCCTCACGCCTTTTTACTAAATGTTGGATTGAGTTATGGATGTAAACGGCAAGCCCAGTTTGACCAAGTACACGAGGGTCACGTCGAGTGATGCTAAAGTTAGGTATGTGAACGGCTTCATCGCTTGTGTCCGAGTTAAGTCGCGTCTCACTAAGACCAAACAGGTGGAATGGTTCAGACGAGTTTAGAAAAACATTCAAATCGGCCACCTTGTTAAAGAGATGGTAGATGTTCAAGTGACCAGTTTGAAGGCTTCCGTGTGTCTGAGCATTATGGATCATATTGAATTCTAATTCTCACAATTGAAGTGCAACACAATACAAAAAATATAAACAGAGAGGATAAGAATAAAAGTGTCCCACTCAACGCAGTAAAACGCGGCTGAAGTTATAGCACCTCGTATCAAACGTCACAAACGGTGTCCAACACAGCGTTATCAAATGAAGATCGCTTTTGATTAATAGTGTATCCACGTATGAATGCCACGCAAGCTGTCTAAATAGTGACTGTGGTATAGCACACGTATCAGATGCCACACGTGAAAAGAGTGTTCTGGTCAGCGGCACACTAGGCAGCGAAAAAAACTATCGGCCCTGAAATGTGTTGATAAGACCAGGCACACCGTCAGTGGGTTTGGATCTGAATGCTATCACACGATTTCCTCACGAATAATCCAAAGATATGAATGAGTGGCCGTAATTGTTAACCGTTACACGGACAACACCTTGAATTTTCCGCTGCTGGCACAATGTAGAATGATTCCCACAACGAAATAAACGGCTAATTGTTTACCGCTACAGCGGAAAACACCTTGTATTCTCCGTTGTAGCAGCAAACAAACACTGCTGGCACAATGCGGTAATATTCGATCCACGAAGTAGCAAAGAATGCAGATAGACCAAACGAGATCACCTAGTGTACTCACAGGTGGGCACAGGAGATAAACGACGCACACTCACTCCAACACACTTGTTAGTGAGTAGGAAATAATGAACGACTGCACAGCCTAGTACGCACGCACACTGTTCACAAACTGCGCCCACTGGGCGCCACTGAGAATGGACGCTGGGTAGCTCGGGTAGTACGGGACATACGTTCCATTTCCTGGTTGCTGGTGAATGGAAGATGGTGGGTAATTAGTCCAATGAGCACCGCTAGGGAGAGGTTGGTACTGCCACGGTGTCACAGGCGGATACATCAGTTGCTGTTGCTGCAGCCAGTCGGGGGCACCAACTGATGTATCTTGATGCTCCTGAATAGGCTGTAGTTGTAGATGCTGCTCTTGTAGATCCTGTTGTTGCTGTTGCGGAGGTTGACGCTGTTCTTGTTGTCGTTGCCGCTGCTGCAGTTCATTTTGCTCCTGTTGAGGGCATCGCTGTTTTGGCTGCTGTTGCTGATGGTGCTTCTGAACAGGGGATGACAAGCCCACCGGTGCCCGCCCCGCAGCAATGTCTGAGTAAAGCTGCTTAGCGGTTGTTACATTAGGAGATGTAGCGTCCCGTTGAGAGGTTGTTCGGTGACCATCTTCCCCGCCGTATTTGATGTTACCGGCCAGCCTCCGCGTGCCCACGTGGGACGGGTGGATAGGGTCAAGCCGGCCTTTGTTGTCCACTCGGTACCGGCAGCGCCTTGCGAGGTAGACCATTTGACGTGTGAAAGATGCCGGTGTTGTCTATAAAGGAAGCGCCCAGCTTCTTCGCCACGTGGCACAGGTTGGCGTTGGACGGGAAGATACGCTGATTTAAACGCGAATTTCTTCCCTGCCCAGCAGGCAAGATAGAAGAGGCTTGGACTCGTGCTTTGGGGAACGCCGTTATGCAGGCTGTAACCAGCTTCTCCCACTGCTGGCTGGTGACCTCCCGCTGCTTGCAGTCGTTCACCCCCACGTGGAAGGTGACCAGTTGGACGCGGGGTGACGGCGCCTGCTTCATGCACCAGTCAGTCAGGTGGGAGATTTGCAGGCCCGACACAGAAATGATCTGCACCCTCTCACCCTGGCACATTGTCATTTTCTCTCCCTTCACGTTACGCAGGACAGAGCATCCTATAACAAGGGTTGTGGTATCCGCCATGACATGATGTGTGAGGATCTCTTGGCTTGGAGGAGGGCGGATGAGGGTTTGTGGATTTAGGCCGTTAATCCGATTACCGTTCCTCTCAGCTTGGTCACGCTCACCTGCACCGCTGATCTCCGCTTGCTTCTCAGCCTCTTTCGGGGGCGCGTGGACCGTTATCAGCACACCGCCAGAGGCCTGATCCTTCCGGGTAATTGACGAGCTGTCGGTTTTCGGAGGGGTAATCCTTACCGGGATCACTTCACCACCTGCGGCGGTAGGGTTTACACCGCCACCGTCGGTAATCCCCTTAGCGCCGTCAGCGAGAGGGGGAGGGGCGCTCGATTCCTCAGGCCCTGACTCGTTGAGCTGATTGTCGAGCTGAAGGAGTTTGTGGCTAGAGACAACTGCTTCCATTCTTTCCACGTGACTGCGCACGTCATGGATGAAGTAGATGTCACTGTCACGCGCAGAGTTAAGGCCCTGCAGTGTGTCGTGTAGGCGGCAGTGAGAGTCAGACAGCTCGGTCAGCTGGTCCTGTATCAGGGAAAGTTTGTTGCGTACAAAAGACTCAGACATCTGCAGATCACTGGCTAATGTCACTGAGATTTCACGCACTCGGTTGTCTAACTGGTCCAGTCTTTCCTGCGTTTTGGTTTGGAGATAATACAACTCCTGTTGCAGGGACTCGACAGCAGCAAGTCGGGGCATTAGCTGGCTGATGGTCGGCTTTAAGTCGCTACACCCAGTAGCTAGTTTACAGCTAGCAGTGCCCTCCTCAGTGCAGGCGACTGGAGCCCGGGCCGAGGACACACCCTCTTGGGTGAGGTCACTGACAGATGCTGTGTACAAGACGATAGGACTAGCTACGGTGGTAACGGATGACTGGCCCAGAGGAACATTAGCGAGGGTGGATGAGAAGCGATAATCCCGTTGAAGTGTCTCGCCAGGGGACGGGGGAGGGGGTGAAGTAAAGAGAAGGGAGGAGGTCTGACCGCTGGTCTGTGTTGAAAAATATTAACTTAAATTGTAATGTATGGCTTTTCTAAGCGTGTTTCTTCTTTGTTGGGTTGCTCTCCCCCCAAAATAAATAAATAAATAAAAATAAAAATCCCAGGCCATGGGCATCTGGAAGTGCAAATTTGACTCCAGCCACCCCATCCGCTACACCCACACCCCTACAGCTCTGACCGCTTGGGAGATGTTGCCAACGGAGACAGTCAGTGCCTCGGGCATGGGATTAATGGTGGGGGGCTCAATGTTAGAGCGCTGAAGGGCTGACGGGGACACAGGGTTACAGTCGTCTACTTGTGATGTACTTAAGGGATACAGCTGTATGAGATCTGAAGCGGTTGCTGAGCTCTCAGGTTCTGGCGGCTCGTTTGAAGTCGTGGGAGGGGTGTCTGGGAGTGTTACAATCGGAGGGGTGGAGCCGATTTGTCGGTCCCTAGACATGCCCACAGGCGTGTCCACAGGCACATTGTCCGCCGGGTCCGCGCAGCCATCCTTTAGCTGTTGTACGAATGTACACAGGGACTCGTACTCACTGACTACCCACGCATCCTTGTTATGTCCCTGTATGAGGCACGTGCCTCCGGTCTTGCGTCGCACGTGAAAATATAGTGTTATTGTTATTTTGGGCTTTTCGTCTCCCCTGACCTGAATGAACGTCTTGCCCAGGTCATCAGGAAGGGCAGGGGCGGAACAGTCCAGATAAAGATCTCCACACTCGACCGGTTCGTTCCTGTGGTCTGTGTCTCTACAGATTACATTGTAGCCCCCTCTAGCCTGGAGCAGGTGCAGGTAGTGGTGATAAAGGGCAGTTCGCCAGCGCTTGAGAGTGATGACGCCTGTGGGGCCATTACTGTAGAACCGTGTTTGCTGGCCGCACGCAGTATCCTTTAGCACCGAGAGAGAGAGAGAGACTGTTACCTTTGGTGAAATTGTTTATTACTTGCCAGACTGAACGGATGTCTTTGCCGTTGGCAATGACTTGTTCTGCATTTTGCCTCTGTGCTTTACGAACGCTAGAGATCTGCCATGGTTTCGCTGCTTCTTGTATTCAACAAATTTCTTGTCTCGTTTTAATTAATCTCTTACTTCCATCGCTTGTTTTAACTCACCAGAGAGCCATTTTGGCATAACAGGATATTTGACGCGTTTGATGTGCTTAGGCGCGGGTCTATCCAGAACAGCGAGAAACAGCTCGTGGCCAGCGTGACAGAGAGAGAGAGAGAGAGAGAGAGAGACAGAGACAGAGACAGAGACAGAGACAGAGATCGGTCAGTTCTCTTAAGATCATGAAGACCCTGGGGCGGTAGTCAGAGAGCATGTACACGGCATACTCTCTGCGGTAGTTGAAAGGTCGATTTTGTGGTACCAGAGCTGGGACTTTTCATCTGGTGTGGTTGTGAGTGCCTACAGTTGTACCTGGTGTTTGTGCGAGATTTTTGGAACCCAAGTAGGTATCATCATACAGCTTCGCTCGCCGAATGGAAATTAAGCGGACTGTTTATGACTTGCAGAAATAAAAAATAAAAAAACGCAACACACCGCAACAACAAACACGACAAAGCCCGAGTCGTCTCCATTTGGGTCACACTGACTCAGTCATTACAGCTACCATTGGTGTCAAATCAGTGCTTGGCACCAACTGCTGTTTCACGCCGCGGGTTGTTTGGTATATTGTTTAGTACCACCAAATAGTATAGCGAAGCCTTTATACTTTTTGGTAGCACAAATAGCAGCGACGGCGCAATGCATATTCAAGTCGTTGCTATGGCCCACTCGCACAGCAGGCATAATCTCACCCCGGGCGGCCGCGTACAGTTGCGGTTTGCCGACGATTGTCCCACCGTCAGTCCTACACTGGCAGTCAAAATCTTCACATGGTCACAGTGGTTTGGACCACAGTACACATTTCTGCTGCAAGACAGCTAGCCATGTATGGTAAAGATGTGAACTTAACTCATTCAGCCCGACGGCCGTATTTCCAAAATTTTGAAGGCGTCTTCTAATGCACCAGTTGCAGGAGATTGATCGACCATGATAATTTAAGGGCAGTGCCAGATTAACTTGGCGCCGACAGGGGCCAGGCTAATCTGGCAATACCCTTGAATTATCATGACGACCCATCTCCTGCTGTAGTGCGTCAGGGCTGAATGGGTTCACCCGTTCCGCGGTGTCAGCATGAGGCATAGATCCTCATGAGCCCCCGCAACTGCGGGGGCTCATGAGGATCTATACCTCTTGCAGATGGATGGAGTTTTCACATTTTTTTCGGCACTGCGGAAACGGGTTAACTTCGACGTAATGTTGCCGCTAACACTCTATAGAGCCATTTTTTAAAAAAAAGTACCGACGAAATAGTTGATATGTTAGTCGTCCGGAAAGTGAATAAAGTGAATTTGACTATTTTTTCTTCATTAGCGCAAGGGAAATCAGTCAGCCGGTTTAGATCAATCTCCACCAGTATCTCATTATTTTACAGCCACATAGAAATGATATTTGAATAGTACGGAGTGAGACTAAACCAATTTCATACATGGGCAAAAATATCAAGCAAATAGCAGTAAAGGCTGAAAAGTCGCCATAAATTCGCACGCCGTCTCTACCATCTGTGCATCTAACCCAAACTGTATCATTAGTAGTATCTCACCCAAACCCGGCCGGGTGTACAGAAACCACCTGTGTGTCACGTATTTGCTGTCTCTGGGGCAATTGGCTACAGGGGCCTAACGTGCCACAGTGGGTCTGAGTGAGGTCCAGATGTGACACGAAAGAGAACCTTTTCCGGCTTCGGCTTACATCGGGAACAAAAGAACGCGGCCAGATGATCTTCCAGACCGAAAAGGTGCCTGCCAAGCGAGTACAATGCACAGAGAATAACCCGACGCAGAATTTCACAAACACGCCGGCTTAGAATGGACACAATTTTACAACGCTATTTACTAATATTTCTTATTATCTTGTCAGTGTAAAGAAACCACGTGGCGGCAACTGAAGGATGCAAATCCTTCAGTCGCCACTTACTGGTTTCTACACACTGAAGTAGCGAACTGTATATCTGTTACTGACTTTGTGTTGAAAAATATTAACTTAAATTGTAATATATGGCTTTTCTAAGCGTGTTTCTTCTTTGTTGGGTTGCTCTTCCCCCAAAATAAATACATACATAAATAAATAAAAATAAAAATCCCAGGCCATCCGGCATCTGGAAGTGAAAATTTGACTCCAGCCACCCCATCCGCTACACCCACACCCCTACAGTAACTTTTAGAGAAACAACTTGAAAGGGAACGAGGCGGCCGATGAGCGTTTGAAGAGTGAACTGATGGCTGGTGGTGGTAGTGATGGTTGCAAAAGAAAAAGGAGAGAAGAGGTTCAAACTGAGACTCAAGGGCACAAAACACATAAACTGACTTTTTTTAATGTTTATTATGAGCGATCTCATCAAACCTCGCCAGTCGGGCGGTAGTCGACATACGAAAATACTAGCGATGTACGATATCATCTAAATACATTCTACCCCAGGACCGAAATCCCCAAATTTTGAAGTTGCCCGCTGAAGGACAGTATTACAGTTCTATGGACAGATCGAGCATGATAGTTCAAGGGTAGTGCCAAAATAGCTTGGCCGCGCCTATGGGCGCGGCCAAACTATTTTGGCACCACCCTTGAACTGTCATGCTCGATCCGGCCATGTCTTGCTGTGGTGTGTCGGGGCTGAATGAGTCAACCCTTTACGGCTGCCGAAAAAGGAGGAAGCAACTGTAACTGCGGGAGCTCTTGAGGATCTACGCCTTTTGCTGACATCCCTTTGTAGGATCCATGTTTCTTGGACGTCAGGGGCTCAGTCTGCCACGAACATACTGCAAGAGACATAGATCCTCATGAGCCCCAGCAATTAGCCCTACCCCAAAGTATCACCCACTCCTCTTCACTCTTTTTAGAGAAAAACAATTTCCGATAAGAAACAATCTTTAAAAAAAATCATACGATTTTTTCTTTGGTGTGTTTATTGTGCGAAGAGATCGTATTTCTGGGGAGAGAGAAAATGAGATGAGAAGATTTTGATTTCTATGCTTTGATTTGTCGGAGGTTGGACTGCCGCTTTCCCCCAACTCTCCACACTACCCCCATCTCCTACCACCACCACCACCCTCCCCCCCCCCCCATCCCCCCACCACCCACCCGTCCCCTTTGTAAGATTTTTGAGAGCTAAACTGCGGAGGTAAAAATAATACAATTGCCGCCAGGAGACGGATCGATAACCAGCGTACACACCATTTACTAAATGGTGTGTACGCTGGTTCAAGTTGTCTCAGTCCCTTGATTTCGCTACCGTGTGACTGACAGCGTGAGCAGGAGACATAGATCCCCATGCGGCGTCTCGGCTCATCTGCAGCTGGAGACTAACTCCAGGGGGCCACTGACACTGATGGCGGGACTGAAATGACTCGACCTGTGCAGCAAACATCACCCTCCCCGGCTGTTCCTCAGTATACAGCCACCGGCCCCGACGACCCCAGCTTCAGTTTTTTTTTTTTTTTAGAAACACAGACGCAAATTGTCCGACATATGGCTGAGATCACACGCAAGAAACGTAGCTCTATACCGTCATGAGGATCTATGCCACTAGTTTCGCAAATTGCCAATGGCGTCGCCGACTGACGAATTTCACAAGGATCGAAGTGCGATCAGCCCGAACCCGTCGGCCTACGGTAGTTCTACCGGCATGCACCATTCCTAGCGAGCACTTCCTGTTCACAAACATGGTCTGATCAAGAGGCACAGATCCTCATGATCCCCCACAGATGCGGGGGATCATGAGGATCTTTGCCTCTTGCCGAAGGTTTTAATCGCTGAGGTTTTGAGCGTCAGTTTTCAGGGAGAGACTGACATGATGAAACAGAAATCGATGAAACCTGTTTTATGCATGCGCCATTCCAGCAGTGTCTGCACACCCATAATGATCATGATGTCAGACTTGCACTTAGGATAGCTGCGTTGATTAGCTTCTTTACGTCTAATTACCCAAGTGCTGGATCATTCTCTCGGCGGGGCGATATTACTGACATATCCGTTTCTGGCATTCCGGCAAATCACTTTTTGCCATGCCAAAAACTAACAATACGTCACACACACACACACACACACACACACACACACACACACACACACACACACACACACACACACACACACACACATACAAACACACACACACACAAATACACACACACACAAATACACACACACACACATACACACACACACACACACACTACCACCACCACCACAGAAAAACTGTACGTTTTATTGGTGTCAGTCAGTGTAAGTGCCATTTTGACAGATCATTTCGCTAACAGTATATGAAATAATTACTGTATTGGATTATTACCCTCTAAGGGAAAGTATGGGGAGGCGGGGGGGGGGGGGGGGGGGGCGAAGTTGTTTAAAAATACGTCAGCACAATCTGCAAATGATCTTATCATTGTCTCTGTCTTTGCAAAACCCCGCTCTTTATAAACAAAGAACAGCATCTCGGTTCCATAATTCTGAACTGCCCCATTGAAACCTGCATGGTTATAAATATTGCTGTTTGACTATTATTAGTCTTTATCGTCTGCTTGAATATCGCAACACTGATAATTTTATCTCTAGGGCCACCTAAAGACTTAATTGTGGGGAATTGGTAGAACCCACTTAAAACAGGCTAAAGATTTTTACAATCTCTCACCTCATATTACCATTAACCTCTTAACTGCCGGGTTAAGGTGCATGCTACCCATGTGCAAGAGACATAAACCCTCATGAGCCCCCGCAACAGCGGGGGCTTATAAGGATTTATGTCTCTTGCTGGTCCTTTGTTCTTAATGCCTTTTTTTTTTTTGGGGGGGGGGGGGGAAGGGATGGTTGATTGATTGATTGTACATTGCTTAACGTCTTGACAGCAACAAGGCTTTCTCAAGACGTGCCTGCACTGCTTGTGAAAAAAAAAAAAAAAAAAAAAACACAAAAAAACCCAGAACATTGAATGTATGTCGCCAGCCGGTCAAATACGTTAAATAAACCTAACACATGGGGCCTAAATAAAGCTAAGACCATTTAGCAACACACATCCAATATCAAGAGCTACAGACAGTGCAGACAGTAGGGAGAGTTTTAAAAAGGCAAATACAGGTGAATGGACAAAGGGTAGACAGAAACACATGCCCCAGAATAGAGAGAAAAACCCACCCTGTGGGGCTGACCAGGGTGACCCTGGGAACTAAAAAATACCTAACCCCACCCAAGTCCCCCAGGGCAGACCCGGGTGGGGTGGGGAAGGGATGGGGGTGCGGGGCGTCCCAGTGTTCTTCACGTGAATGTCGATCACTGGTTGAAGGGGTTAAGAGGGTCTTGTGAAACCGGTATATTTGGCGTTTGACGGTTACTAATAATCTAATCTAAGCGCGGCACTAAGGAAAACTGTTCGACATAGCATAGTGATTGCGATACGCATACTTTTGTCAGCGCTGATGTCAGTTCTTCCGATGTGAAACAATGCTAGCCAGAAATAACAGCATTCATGGGCGGATCTGGGACGGGGTTGTAAGGGTTCCGGACAAAATTCTTTAAAATAAAATGCGTTATCAACGTCCTTTGTCGGGTGTTTGGAACGAGTGGCGAGAGTTACCCCCCCCCCCCCCCCCTCAACACACACGCGCCTTCCCCCGTTGTTTCATTTTTCGAACACTGGAAACAAGGTCTTGCGTCGGGGAGGCCTTTTGTGTCAGGTTGAAGGTCCCACACAAAATGTTGGAGCCCACCCCCCCACCCACCCACCCACCCACCCCCCTCGCCCCCCCCCCCTCCCCGCCCCCCTCGAGGTAACTGATCCGTCCCTGGCATTACACAGATGAACACAAGTGTACATGCGCTGACTAATGACTTTCAGTAAGATGACGTGCATGTGACGTGCAGATCAGGGAAACATGACACGGGAACAGATCATAATATCCCTTGAAGTTTTGAAGAAATCACAGTTTCCGCCTGAAAAACAATAACGTTCCGGCATGACAAAACAAATAATGACGGAAGTACACTCAGCGTACTCGGCCTTAACCCATTTAGCCCCGAGTCCCTACAGCAGGAGATGGATTGACCATGATAATTCAAGGGTAGTGCCAGATTAGCTTGGCGCCTTAGGCGCCAAGCTAATCTGGCACTACCCTTGAATTATCATGGTCAGTCCATCTCCTGCAACTGGTACTTAGTCAAGTTAGGCAACACCTCCAAAATTTGAGAAATGGGACCTTGGGGCTAAAAGGGTTCAGAACCGCGTTTGACAGTGTCGGGGGTAGTACGCAACAAACGGGTTAACTCATTCGAGACGCGCCGCATTCGGATACGCGGGATAAAGCCGCGCATGCCGGAACGCTGCACGTCTCGAATGTGTTAAGTCCCCGCTTATTTTGGCGGCACCACCACCATTAATTCCGTCCACCCACTCAGTGCAACAAGGGTTGATACTGAGTGCACAATATCCCAGTTATAATCCTCTGCGCAAAAAATGAGGCGATCGAATCGACGTCAGCCCTGATGGCCTTTTTCGCAGTTGGGAAATGTGCTTAAAATAATGCTGAGTAAAGTTCAGTAATTATGAAGTTTGAGTGTCGTAAAATGAACGAGTTTCTCTCCCCTTCGTAACGCACAAGGCGGGCAGGCGAAAACCTCTTGTACCGGCCGTGCGCCCACTCACGTGGATTGTGACAAGAACGGTAGAAAAGTCTCTTTAGTCTCTTTTGAGGCAAGGCAACGTTTTCGAATCCCGTCCCGGCCCCGGTAGCTGGACTCACAATCCAGGGGGAAAAGCGGATTTGTTCAATAGCATGTCCTTTGAAAGGTCCTGGTAAATCAAAGTGGCACAGTTGGAGTGCGCCTGAGTTGATCAGTGTTCAGGTCGTACTCCATAGGCAATAGATTTCCCTGTCCCCCATAACCCGCCCGTCAGGGCCGTCCATGATCACCTCGGTGCTGTGGACGTTAAACCCGAACTAACTAACCAAGGCAACATTGATGACCGGTTGTATCGGCGAATTTGAGTTGCGCTAAGGTAACATTGACAGCCCGTTGTGCCGATGAATTTTAGCAATCAAAGCCCGCCATGGAGCAGGGAACGCTTTGAACTCATTCTACCCCAGACACACCACAGCAAGATATCGATCGACCATGATAGTTCAAGGGTGATGCCAGAATAGCTTGGCGCCTATGGGCGCCAAGCTATTCTGGCATCACCCTTGAACTATCATGGTCGATCTGTGTCCTGCACTGCAATGCAGTCTTCAGAGGACAACGGCAAAATTTGGGGATCATATTCGGTCTTGGGGTATAATGAGTTAAAACGGTCACATTCAACGTGTCTGTTGAATGGTCAATACATGTATGTAGAATGGTCAATACATGTCTGTTGAATGGTCAATACATGTATGTTGATTGAGTGGTCAAAGTGTATACTGAATTGTCAATATGTCTGTTGAACCTTGAAATACCATTACGCATAAATCTGAAGACACATTTCAGCACCAACCAGTGTGTTTGGTATGCCTTGCCAACACGCATAATGAACTTTAACCGCAGTTTGGACACGCAACACAAGCATCCGCGTAATCGCACTTATTTTCTACGCTGCCGTTAGCGTGTCAGTCCGTTTTTAGCCGTTTCTCGCGCTGATAGCGTTGTATCTCTAGAACGGAGTGGAGTCATTGTCAGATAACTTGATATAAATATGACGTGTGCTGAACTGGATTGTCCTGTGTCTAAATAAATCAAAGCAAGACCCGTTTGTAGCGTTTCGTAAACATCTGTTACAGAAGTATATATCTTAGAATACTGAGTTACGGCGGTAGTGGACCTTCAATGAAACCTTTAGACCTCCAACCTCCAAGTGCTGGAATTTCCACGTCAGGGCCTACTGAATTGCGTAAAGACTGAGTCTTGCTGGGCGGTGTTGGTCACCAGGATCCACTCCCAGTACGCAAAGGCCATCGGGCCGACCTCGGTCGCCGTTGGCCCGCGCAAGACTGTGCGCCGGCCAACGGCGGCCGACGTCGGCCCGATGGCCTTTTGCGCATTGGGCTGCTTTTGTGCGTAGTTCCGACAACAGAATCTGCTTTGAGCGATCCCCCATATGAGAGATCACCTGTTATTAACCCCTTTTATCCTGATACACTCGTTCCTTGAAATAAATTAGACTATGATAGTTCACTAAGGGTTTGTGCCAGAATAGCTTGGAGCCTGAAGCGCCAAGCTGTTCTGGCACCACCCTTGAACTAAATGAATGCTTGATCTATCTCATAATCTGAAATGTAGCCTCATGTTCATAGGACAAGCACAATTTTTTTTTTTAAAATCAGCTTCAGGATGTAATGGGTTAAAGACCATCATTTAGGTGGCTGTAGCTGTGACTGTGGCTGTAGCCACCTAAATGATGGTCTTTAATGACAGGTGACTTTTTTTTTTTTGCCCTTCAAGACTTCTCTTGAGAGTGCACCTGTCTTTTAACTCATTCTACCCCAAGACCGAAATCCCCAAATTTGAAGTCGTCCTCTGAAGACTGCGTTGCAGTGCAGGACACAGATCGACCATGATAGTTCAAGGGTGATGCCAGAATAGCTTGGCGCCCATAGGCGCCAAGCTATTCTGGCATCACCCTTGAACTATCATGGTCGATCTTTATTTTGCTGTGGTGTGTCTGGGGTAGAATGAGTTAAGACCTCTTTTTTGTGTGTTGAAGTTGTTGCACAGAACAGGTTTTACTGTATATCCGTCAGTCTCTGAAGAAAAAAAAAAAACCCGCTGCAAATCAAATAATAACTTTCTTACTCTCTATTTTCCAATTATTTTTTCCAGTGGCATTTCCAACTGTACATGCATCGTACTATGTATGCCAGCCAGCATAATACAATTTGTCAGCAGTGATTCAAACACATAAATGAGGAAGCCTTCCTCGGATTCAGCACAGCCAGATGAGCTGATCGCCCAATCGCGATACACAATAGATTGAATCTGTGGTAAATCGTGAATCTGTAAAACTGAGGTCGCCCAAAAGATGAATTTCGTTTTTCCAGGCGTCACACCAGTCCTGACGAATTCCCCTTATCGGAGGGATTCCCAGCAAGCTCATGGTGTCGACATTGTCCACTGTTGTGCCCGGACCAACAGCGGTCGACGTCCGCTTAGACCTTGTGTTCATCTTTGCCACTACGGCCAGGCGGTTAAATTGCTTCCTACTTTTGGAACACTGCCGGGACAGTCCGTCGCAATCTATGTGTGGATGCGCGGAAACACGGTCGATGGTCTTTTTCCGGTGACAGGGACATGCCAGTTAGCCCTTTTCATCCTGATACGTTATTGCTTAAAATAAATTTGACTATAATAGTTTAATGGTGGTTCCAGAATAGCTTGGCGCCTGAGGCGCCAAGCTATTCCGGCACCACCTTTGAACTAAAAAGTTTGTTCTATCTTGTAATTTTTCATGTAGCCTTCATAGGGCAATAAGCGATTTTTTAATTATTATTCAACCTCAGGATGTAATGAGGTGTACATTTCTTTGACTTTCAACCACAACTTTGGAGAGTTACTATCGAACTCAGCGTTAACTCATTTGAGACGAACGGCGTCCGGATACGCGGCTGAAGCCGCGTATCCGGATGCCGTTCGTCTCGACTCAGTAGCCTCTGCGATGATAACTAAGTTAACTCTGTCATTCAAGACATCTAGTTCAAGACGTCGGACACGCCGCGGCTTTCAGTCTGGCTGATTACCTTGATGCCAAATCCCGCAAGGCACCAGGTTAATCATGTACAACCCATGAGCTGCCTTATTGGATGTAACATTGATGGCCGGACGACCAGTCTTAGGCTATACAGGTCTGTACATGACACTGGCATCACCAACACAGTTTTAATAAGCAAAAGGTCCACAGTTCACCGGTCGGCCGTAGTTGGCCCGCGTAAGGCCGTGCGCGGGCCAACTGTGGCCGAAATGAAATGAAATGAAACTTTATTTCTCAAAGTCGGATAAATGATTAGGCGCAAAGAAGACCTGTTCAGTCCTTGCACACACACACGCGCGCGCGCGCACACACACACACACACACACACACACACACACACACACACACACACACACACTAACACACACACACACACACACACACACACACACACACTGACGTAACCCAATTAGTCCTAGCAGCTCTGGACAGGAATACACAGGCGCGGATCAGTTACCCCGAGGGGCCGGGGCGGGACGGGGGGAGGGGGCCCGGGATCCAACTTTTTGTTTAGGACCTTCAACCTGACACAAAAGGCCTCCCCGACGCTAGACCTTCTTCCAGTGGACGGAAAATCAAACAACGGAAGGGGGGAGAGGGGGTGGGGGTGGTGAGAGAGAGAGGGAGGGGTGGGGGGGAGGGCAGGCGCGTGTGTGCCGAGACTCTCACTACTCGGCAAAATATCAACAACAACGGGGAGGGGGAAGGGGTTCCAAACACCCCCAAAAGGCGGTCCGTGGCGCAGTGGTTAAGGCGCCTGCCACCAATGCCAAAGGCCGTGCGAGGTTCGATACCGGGTTCCGGCGTCGGACCTTTCTCCTCTGGTAATTGTCACCGTTAATTCGGGCAGACCGTCGGGGGTTCTTTCTCCGTGTACTCCGGTTCTTCCACCCCCCCACCGCCCACACTTTGGTACCGGTTTCAGGCCACTTTACACATTTC
Source organism: Semisulcospira habei (assembly GCA_036245525.1). Taxonomy (NCBI): domain Eukaryota; kingdom Metazoa; phylum Mollusca; class Gastropoda; family Semisulcospiridae; genus Semisulcospira; species Semisulcospira habei. The sequence goes on along the minus strand of BTPG01000002.1, from coordinate 296,779,405 downwards.
AAATACTGACAAGCGATCAAAAATCTCTGTAACTTCAGTAGCTGTCTTGTACTGTGTTTGTCTTAAATGGCGTAAATCCGTGTCTGTTACGTGAGTGTGCGTGTTGGGTTTCAGTTCGCGGCGCTTTGAGTCGATTTGCCCAAAAATTGAGAAAAAGCGCCTATATAATAACGGTATTATTATTATTATTAAAAGGGACTTTTTATAACATTTTAAAGATTTTTTTATTTTTATTTTATTTATTATTTATTTATTTTTTGGGAGGGGAGGGGGTCCGGGTCCCCTGGAACCCCCCTCTTCTACCCCACCCCCACCCTATCCCCCACCCTATCCCCCACCCTATCCCCCACCTCCGCCACCCCCAGATCCGCCCATGAATACAAATTTGGTTCATGAGTCTCTTCGACTAATCTATGTTCGACTTAGGCGTATGGAACTATAGGGAAACACGTTATCCGTTGTAAAGTTAGTCATAGAAAAGACAGCTTTGGCCGGGGAATACATTTTTGTTCGATTTAGCGTTTTCATTTCGACTTATCCGACTTCGACGTGCGTATGGGCATTGTAATTAGTATGAATTTGACAGTCGGACAGGCTGTGCCCGATATTCCACATCAGTAATTCAACTGTTTCCTAGTTTGTGGTTTTCGACCGGACTTTCAAGTCACAGTGTACTGGCCTCAAACAGCTGGCTTGTACACGCACACTTCAGTCATGACCTTGCGGCGTGATTTTGTAATCGTGAATTGCCGCCAGCGTTGGGGGGGGGGGGGGGGGGGGGGGGGAGACAGACTATTTATAGACCAGATCGGGATGCTTTCGGATTTTCCCGATTTCTCGGGCACTAAAATGAAGTGAAGTAGAATATTATATGCGATGGCAATAGAACTAGTCTGCTGCTATTTTGATACAAACTGATGAGAAGGGGACTTTTTACCGCCACCAATGTGAACGGGAATCAGTGAGTGGTGGTGATGTTTTGCCAATGCGCACAAAGTCATCGGGCCGCCGTCGGCCGGCGCACGTCCGTGCCGTCCGGTCGGCCCGATGACCTTGTACGCATAGGGTTTATAACTATCACAGGCTAGAGTAGAGAAATGCGGTTTGACGATGTGTATCAATGTAATTGTTACTACTGTGACCAGACAAAGAAATTCATAATCCTGTAACAATATAGCCCCAGACTAAATTGTAATAAATTATTAATTTCTTCTAGTCGCTGTAATAATAATAATAATAATAATAATAATAATAATAATAATAATAATAATAGTAATAATAATAATAAATTACATTTGCAACGCGAAGTTTCCATTACAAAAAGGCTCAAAGCGCTACAACAAGCACACATACACAGCCGTCGAGCACAGCACGGCACACACAAAAACAACAAACAAAACACTTTACATTGTCTTGTTTTACAGTGGCTAGATTAAATAAATACAAGCTGTGCATTGACTACACATTGTGAAAACGCATTTCCCAGTCTATTATAGTCTGTCGTAATTATTGTCTGTAACTGGTTAGAAGTTTGGGGTTTGACGTCCACGGCACTGGAGTGATCATATAGAGGTTATGTTTACGCGGGGATAACACTGTGACCCAACGCCGAATGAGAGCAAAGTCACTGCGGGTAACCGACTTCTTTCACTAAGCACAGACAACACTCCAAACATCTCCAAGAGGCATAGATCCTCATTGAGGATCTATGCCTCTTGGAGATGTTTGGAGTGTTGTCTATGCTTATGGTAAACTACTTATCCACCGTGACAGTCTTCGCTCTCGTTTGTTGCTGGGAGCCGTTCGTCTCAAACGAAACTTCAATGCCTTAGAGGGCCCTAGTGCGGGTCGAGTTATGGGGGATAGAGACAGCTATTGCCTGTGAGTTACGGCCTAAGGTTCAAGGGGTCGCTGCCTGACTCAAAAGGTGGGGGCCCCAGGGGACGAGTTGCGTTGGTGGTGCGGGTAGTGGGGAACTCTTACAGCGCCTCCCCCGGGACCACCCTAGTCTAGGGCCTCTTGGCCTTCGCGAGGCACCCTCATGTGTAATCCCTCCGGGCTAGCATAGCATCCCTCTATCCCAAGACCGCCCGTGCGTGGTCCCTGGCCACATCCTCTCCGAGGTGACCCCAAACACTGGGCAGCACGAGCCCCCAGGCTAAACACGACGGATCTAGAGGAGAGAACCTCGAAAATTAAAAATTAATCATTGTCCTGCTGCCTTGCAGGCCTGGCCGCTTGGCTGCGGAATAGCTAAGGGAGGAAAACCCTGACATCAAAGCCCCCGTGTCTCCGGGAAGGTTTTTGAGACTGAGACTAGGACAAGGACAGTCTGATATAAAACCTACGACCCGAGGACCTCGATGCCATCGTCCCAGCGTGCTAGGCCATGGCAGACGAACAAGGGTTTAAAGGGTGGGGCCAGTACTGCGCACACTGCACTCCACCAAAAAGCTCCACCGCGCAGACTTTAGGAAACGTCCACGGACCATGACACCGACCATTCCAAGTCCTGTAGCAACGGGCGAGGGGCGAAACGGCAGGTGTAAGATGTCACTGGAAGCCGCAGTCTCAAACCTGCACGCAGGCGGTTCAGGATATTGGTCACCTGATGTTGACCTGGGGATGACAACGCCACTCGGCACACCCTTATCGACCAAGCAGCCTTCTCTAGGGACAGCACTGCTTGCTCCACACGGAGAGGGGCCTAGAAAAGGTGGCCTAACCATAGCTCGTCCCCTCCCATCCCCAGTTGGCTAGCCGCGGTCAACGGGCATCTTCTCCTGCGGTCAGAAAACAAGAAAGAATAACGGATCCACTCTCATGACGACCACGACCGGACTCAACGTAGCATGCTGGAACATCCGAACCATGCGCGACACAGCAGACAGCGGACGCCCTGAACGTCGCTCCGCCCTCATTACCCATGAATTGCGGAGGTTAAACATCGACATCGCCGCGCTCAGCGAAGTACGCCTTCCGGACGAAGGCAGTCTCCAAGAAATTGGCGCTGGCTACACCCTCTACAGTCAGGCAGGCCCGCATCAGAAAGACGGCTCTCAGGCGTGGGTTTCATGGTCAAGACCTCCATTGCGACTAAGCTGGAAAACCTACCAACGGGTCACTCAGACCGCATCATGTCCATGCGCCTCCCACTGAGACACCAGCAACACGTCACCCTTCTCAGTGTGTACTCCCCAACCCTCCTGGCAGAGCCTGCAGAAAAGGACAAGTTCTACACTGACCTGCGCAGCCTCCTAAGAGCACCCTTACAGACGAGAAAGTCATCATCCTTGGTGACTTCAACGCCAGAGTGGGCCAGGACTCTGAAGCCTGGAAAGGAGTCCTCGGCAAGCATGGCGTCGGGAACTGCAATGACAATGGCCGCCTACTGTTGGAGTTCTGCGCAGAGCAGCAACTGGTCATCACCAACACTACTTTTCAGCAAAAGGACAGTCGAAAGACCGCCTGGATGCATCCTCGCTCCAAACACTGGCACCTTATCGACTATGTCCTAGTGCGTCAGAGGGACCGCAGCGACGTCCTCCTCACCAGAGTGCCACACTGACCACCGCCTTGTCCGCTGCAAACTCAGGCTCCACTTCAAGCCAAATCCCAAGAAATGGCCCCCCCACCCCCCCACCCCCCCAAGAAAAAGCTTGATGTTGTCAGCCTTCAGCGTGTCGATGTGAAAGCTGCCTTTCAGACAGATCTACAGCGCAGGCTCAAAGACACAGCGGACCCAGCAGACTCCTCCCCTGAAACACTCTGGGAACAACTGAAAACTGCTATTGCAAAATCCTCTGCAGAAGTCTTGGGTTTCGCTAGAAAGAGGAACAAAGACTGGTTTGACGAAAATGATGTAGAGATCCACGAACTCCTAGCACAAAAAAGAGCCACCCATCAAGCCCACCTATCCCAGCCTTCCTGCCCTGTGAAGAAGTCTGCCTTCCGCCTCGTCTGCAGCAGTCTCCAGCGCAAGCTCAGAGACCTCCAGAACGAGTGGTGGACCAGACTCGCACAGAGGACCCAGCTCTGCGCTGACAATGGTGACTACAGGGGCTTCTACGAAGCACAGAAAGCAGTGTATGGCCCCAGGCACCTGGTACAGAGTCCCCTGCGAAGCGCTAATGGACAGGCATTGCTCACAGTTAATACCTCCATCTTGAACCGCTGGTCGGAGTACTTTCAGAGCCTCTTCAGCGCTGAGCGCACTGTTCAAGAAGCAGTCATCCTCCAAATCCCACACCTCCCAGTAAAGGTTGAATTAGACAAACCGCCCACCGCTGAAGAGAACCTCACAGCCATCCACCAGCTCAAGAGTGGCAAAGCAGCAGGCATTGATGGAATACCGCCAGAGATCTGGAAACATGGAGGCCCAGCACTGCACAACAAGCTCCATGACCTCTTTCTCTGCTGCTGGGAGGAAGGAACACTACCAAAGGATCTCCGTGATGCAGTCGTCATCACCCTGTACAAGAACAAAGGCGAGAAGTCTGACTGCTCCAAGTATCGTGGAATTACGCTGCTGTCCATTGCCGGGAAAATTCTTGCAAGGCTGCTCCTGAATCGGCTGGTACCTGCCATCGCCGAAGACCACCTCCCAGAGGGCCAGTGTGGCTTCAGAGCCAACAGGAGCACCACCGACATGGTCTTTGTGCTGAGACAGCTTCAGGAGAAGTGCCGTGAGCAGAACAAAGGGCTGTACGTAACGTTTGTGGACCTAACGAAAGCGTTCGACACTGTGAGCAGGCAAGGCATGTGGCAGAACCTGGAGCGGCTTGGCTGTCCCCCAAAGTTCCTCAGCATGATCGTCCAGCTACACGAGGACCAGCAAGGCCAGATCAGACTCAACAATGACCTCTCAGAACAATTCCCTATTCTCAACGGCGTAAAGCATGGCTGCGTGCTGGCACCGACCCTCTTCACCATCTTTTTTAGCATGATGTTGAAGCAGGCCACAGTGGACCTCGACGATGACGATGCAGTGTACATCAGGTATCGTCTCGATGGCAGCCTGTTCAACCTCAGACGACTGCAGGCCCACACCAAAACCCTAGACCAACTGATTCGTGAGCTGCTTTTTGCTGATGACGCTGCCCTCGTTGCACACACAGAGAGAGCCCTGCAGCGCATCACGTCCTGCTTCGCAGACGCTGCCCAGCTCTTTGGACTCGAGGTCAGTCTAAAAAAGACAGAGGTCTTTCATCAGCCGGCACCCACGGTAGAGTATCGCCCTCCCCACATCACCATCGGCGAGTCTGAACTAAAGTCAGTGCACCAGTTTACTTACCTTGGCTGCATCATCTCGTCAGACGCCAAGCTGGACAAGGAGCTTGACAGCAGGCTGGCAAAAGCGAACAGCGCTTTTGGGCGACTATTCAAGCGGGTGTGGCACAATCAACAGCTGAAAACAGGCACCAAGATCAGCGTGTACAGAGCTGTCGTCCTCTTCCGAGTCCTGGGCTCTCTACCGCAGCCAACTACGACTCCTCGAACGCTTCCACCAGCGCTGCCTGCGTACCATCCTGGGCATTCACTGAAGTGACTATGTCACCAACGTCGAGGTCCTTGAACAGGCAGAAACTGTGAGCATCGAGGCTTTGCTGCTGCGTACGCAGCTCCGCTGGGCGGGGCATGTCTCCAGGATGAAGGATCATCGCCTACCCAAGATCACCCTGTTTAAAGAGCTTGCCACTGGACACCGAGACAGAGGGGCACCAAAGAAGAGATACAAAGACTGTCTCAAGAAGTCACTTAGTGCCTGCCAAATCGACCACCGCCAGTGGTCTTCGCTTGCTGCGGACCGTGACACCTGGCGCTCCACCATTTACAAGGCAGCCGTCTCCTTTGAGGACTCTCGCAGAGCTAGCCTTAAGGACAAGCGGCTCAGGAGAAAAAACAGAGATGCCGCAACTCAGAACCCTGACCAGACCTTCTCCTGCAGCCACTGCGGTCGAACCTGCCTGTCCCGGATTGGCCTTCGCAGCCACGAGGAGACCTGCAGACGTCGTGGGCAACCCCTATAAAATCTTCGTTCGCGAAGTAAGCCAAGAGAGAGAGAGACGGCCTGAGTGAACACTTATCCATTCAGGTTTCCTCCAGCTGTGCAATTTTAGATTTTCCAGGACTTTTCAAGACATTGTCTCTAAAAGCCCGTCTATTTTACTGATTTTGCCTGTGAAGCGGCGCCGGCCGCGACACGGCCTTTAAATAGCCATTCTTGACGTGTCTGCGAATGACTGAGTGCACGGCGTGACCAACCGCGTGTAGTCATTTCCGCTGACTTGGTTGTGTCGTAGCATGCGCCGATCCTGTGATTTGAACCCGGCTTCAATACGGCTTCAAGTTCGAGCCGTAAGGTCCAAAGTCACAGATCAGCACACACATCGCATTATCAATTTCAGTTTCAAGAGTTTGACTTAGCCCTGCGTCGTCTTAAAAGCGGCGGGACCGCCGCCGATGGGCCGGACATGTCTCAGAATCAACGGTGAGGGCTGAAGATTAGTGCCGGCCACGATATTGCGCTGTCCGTAGGAAAAAGGATGTGTGTGTGTGTGCGGGGGGGGGGGGGGGGGGAGAGCCGGGGCCCGATGCGCAAAAGGCCATGGGGCCGATGTCGGCCGCAGTTGGCCCTCGCACTGCCGTGCGCGGACCAACGGCGACCGACGGCGGCCCCATGGCCTTTTGCGCATTGTGGGAGGCCTTGTTCCGCCCCCCCCCCCCCCCACTCCCTAAAACAAAGTGTGGGGGGGATGGGGAAGGGGGGGGGGGGCGGCGGACAGAGTATCCCCTGCCCACTCATTCCCCCCCCCCCCACCCCCCATACACTTAAGCTTTCATGGTCGATCAGTTTGCTTTGGAAGGCGCTGAGCCCGTGAAATAGATCTGAACTTGAAGTGTTACACATGATTGATGCAAGCAGGAAAACTAGATCAGTAGCGGAACGAGTTTCCCGATGCTGTAAATGTCGCCTGCTAACCTCTTCACTGCCGAGGACATGTGAACACGACGCAACTGCAAGAGACGTAGATCCTCACGAGTCCCCGCCACTGCGGAGGTTCATGAGGATCTATGCCTCTTGCTGAGACTCCAGTGTGTATCCGTGTTCTTTGGAAGGTTCAGTCAGTGTGGCTTTCGGCCGCTAAATGAACTTGACGGCACAGACTTCAGAAACAAAATATGCGTCCAGTCGAAGGAAAGGGGTTAACAGTCTAGCCTCTTCTGCGTAATTTTAGTAACTTAACCCATTCAGCCCTGACGCACTACAGCTGGAGATGGGTCGACCATGATAATTCAAGGGCAGTGCCAGATTAGCTTGGCGCCGACAGTCTGTCGGCGCCAAGCTAATCTGGCACTGCCCTTGAATTATCATGGTCCTGCAACTGGTGCATAGTCGTTAGATGACACCTCCAAAATTTGGGAAATACGGCCGCCGGGCTGAATGAATTAATTGGGAATTAACATTTTATTATGGTCTGTGATTTTGGACCTCAATGCCTGAAGCCATAAGGTCCTAACTAAGAGACTGTCACACATGGCACGGGATTCATAATTAGTAATTGGCAATCCGAATGACGACACCAAAATTGTCAAGTGTTCCATTTTTTTACGACAAGCTACTGGTTGAATAATCAAGTGCCACTCTTAACTCACTCAGCCCCGACGCACGTACTTCCCAAATTTTGAAGGTGTCATCTAATGACTATGCACCAGTTGCAGGAGATGGATCGACCATGATAAATCAAGGGCAGTGCCAGATTAGCTTGGCGGCATTACCCTTGAATTATCATGGTCGACCCATCTCCTGCTGTAGTGCGCGAGGGCTGAATGGGTTAAAGCTATTTTTAGTAGGCTATATTCCATAAGTCCCTGTCATCCTCATCCTACTACTTGTTCCAACATCAAACTCCGCCGCACTTCCAAACTCGATGGCTCGTCTCCTGGACCAGGAAAGACGGATGTGGACAGTGCTGGCAAGAGATAAATTCGCATGAGCCCACTGCACGTGCGGGGAATCATGAGACTCTATGCCTCTTGCAGATGATGGAGCTTACTCAGTATTTACTGCTGACAGGAACGAATTACGAAATGTGGGAAATTATCGGGTCCATCATGCTCCAAGCATCTTCCTTTTTTGGCAGTACATATAGAGACTGATGGATTGTATATCATACACAGTTGTTGGTGTCAGGGTTCTGCCACAGTTGACTGATTCGTTCACCATTGCTTAACGTTTGGATTCAACTTGTGAAAGCAAACAGCCAGTGTAGTAAAATGGAGTCTGTTTCAAGGAGATGTATACGTAAGTAAACCACAGATGTAACAATAAATTTCACTAATATAATATGTGTTTGCGTTAGGTTTTGCAAAGGCAATTTAATGAATCATTTCAATTTTCATTTGTTAATCTTTTGGTTTCGGCATGAACAATTCTGGTTTAAAACCAGATCATTTATGGACGGGGCAACTTTTCATTTACTGATCTTTCTGTTTCGGCAAGAAAAATTCTGGTTTAGACCCTAACCATATATGGACTGGGCGGCGTCAGTCATTAGACCGGTAACGCCGACACGGAACCGGGATCTGACTGGTTGAAACTGAAACCAATTACAAAAACCAATTCAAGTTGGGAGCTAATTCAGGGAATGTAACTCTGCCGTGTGAAGGAATTTTTTGTGTGTGAAAGTGAGATTCAGTTTTATTGTAATACACATCTTGCTTTCACAAAATGGGCTCGGGGTCTTCTGCCTCCACACGGCAGAACTTTCCTTTCATAGCAAAGGCTACGGTTGGGAATCATTTTTTCTCGGCGATGTCTGTCAGTCAAACCACATCAAAACACAAACTTTTCAGTCCAGCTGTACCGGATGTTTGCGAATATTGTGAAGAGTGTTAAGGACCGTATGTATACCGTATAACAGGGGATCCCGGGAATATGGCGTTACCCTGAGTAATCGCCTTTTGCATGCTTTAACCCCTACACTCTCTAGGACCAGAGACCACCCAACTGCAAGAGGTATAGATCCTCATGAGCCCCCGCAGTTGCGGGGGCTCATGAGGATCTAAGCCTCTTGCTGAAATCACTTCGTATCTGCGTTCTTCTCACGGCTCGGGGATCTTTGCCCCTTGAATTTACGATGATTTCAGACAATCTGCGTCCCAAGCAGTGAAGGGGTTACCTCTTCAAATGCTCACATAGATTATTTGGTCCATTGTGAGGCATCCGAGTCACTTTAGAAGCACTGAACCTACTAGCTCCGACACTCACGTACCTGTTCTTTCAAGATTAAAAAAAAACAACAACTAATGTTTTGTTTGCGCCTGTTGGGCAGGTCGGGCACAACCACTGTGCAATTACACCATCATCTGTACCTTGCTCGCCGCCGTGGCGTCATCCATGCCGTTGAAATCAACTTCTGTGACGTCACCTAAATCTTGGATGCTGAGTGGCGCAGAAAAAGGCGGAAGTCACGTGATGATGTGGATGTTCACAGCCAAGCAGCTGTTGCCACGTGTCACGGAGCTGTCTGAAAAGACACGAGGCTTGCTGGATTGTAAGGTAATGTCTAATGGTGTTGGTGGTGGTGACAAGTGCCATGACGGTTAAGTTGATGATCATGGTTGTCACGAGTCATGACGTGATCATTTTTTACGTCTTAGGAACAGTTGCAACTGATTTTAGTAACCAAGATAACATGAGGCATAGATTCGCATGAACCTCTGCGTCTTGCTGAACCGCCGGCAGTGCGGACGTTGTATGTACATAATATAAAGTGCTTTGACAATAGGCGATGAGTGGGTTACGGAGATATTTTTCACCCAAGAGTATTATTTATTGGGCTCGAGCTTTAGGCTCGAGGGCATTGCAGCAGTTTCACGTGCTTCCTTCTACTTACTATGTTTGGTTTGAAAACAGCTTACAGAGTTGGCGCGGCCATTTACATCACACCGGAGCCTCATAACTTCCGAGTGTGCTTCCGTGGCAATAAATATAGGTCTCCTTTCTACAGTGTCCAGTGTTCGAATAAGACAGAAAAACGTGGATATTCCTGTTAGAATAACTGATATAAACCTACGCGTAATCTTTCCTAACAAGATGCAGAAAACTACAGAACAGAAAACGGCGGACAAGATGAAGTTGTCACGGTCACTAGGGATCGAAAAATTGTTATTAGGTAAATCGTAAATTGTTTCCCCAAACCTGAAAATGTCCTGCGAGTAGTTACAAATATTGTTAACCCGTTTCAACCTGAGGCTGAATTTCTTAACATGTGCTTGTTGTCCCTTGAAGGCTACATTACTGACGGATCAGGAGATATATCAACCAGTTTAGTTCAAGGGTGGTGCCATAATAGCTTGACGCCTCAGGCGCCAGGCTATTCTGGAACCACCACTAAACTATCATAGTCAAATTTATTTCAAACAACAGTGTATCGGGATGAAGAGGGTTAATCTTTGCAGTGCGAGGAGCAGGCCATGAGCCTGCAAGAGTGCCTGGACTATGCCCTCAACGTGACGACTGCAAGCGAACTCGCTGCCTTCCCCTCGGCGGCCACTCTCAAGCAGGAGGGAAAGAAAACGTTTGGAAAGGTAACGTCTGGAAGCCAGTTTAGTCAGTTATTAAGTGCTAATAATATAATGGAGGGGATGGCAGCGGAAAAGGGAGTGGGGGGGGGGGGCGGGGGGAAGGGAGTTTTGTTATACTTCTGTTCGAACTATATGTCACGACACACCTGACAGTCAGGGCGCCGTGGACAATGTAAGCGCTAACGCTCGAGAAGCCCACCCGCTCTAAATAAATCACACAACGCCAGTGATAAACAACAAATCTTTTATTACCTACTCTTACTCTAACCCCCACCCCACCCGCTAACGCCCCACACCCTCACACATACCCACACATGCACTCATATAATGTATTAACACATGAAAAAGATTTAACAGATAACAATGACTAACAGGTGAAAATGACTAACAGGCGAAAATCGGCAATGGCTATACAAGGCGGGTACGGCTTTGTCCCTGTACAGTGTCCTCTGTCCCACACTAGACAGGGTGGCTCGTAACGTAAGAGTACTACCCCTACACCGCAGAGCACCGTAGCCGCGCTTGCCCACGCACGCCTGTGACCGACGCGCAGAACGTAGAATCAGCCTGCTGTAGCCCAACGTCAAAGTACTTGTCCAACAGGACTGGCTAGCGAAGGCGTTCCGGCTCCCGATGATGCGTCACCGTTGGTCATGGAAGATGAAGAGATCGAAGAACGACGAAATCTTCGAAGTGCACTGGAAAAGGGCGCATTGTCAGTCAAAGTGCCAACACAGTTAATTCTGGCCCAACACGCATCTACTCACAAACCACGTGAGTTGTGTCTCATCTCACCCTAATACCCGCCTTGGCCATATTAAATATACAATCGTGGATAAAAAAGATTCCTATGTACATTCCACATTTACCAGGCCTGCACTATTCCATTACACTAACATTAAGCTAGCACAACCACTTTTGTATAATAACATTGCCACTGCTAAAACCAACATTATCAAAATATCCACATGTACATACAAAGATATCAAATAATCACCGGCAACCACCCCACGTGCCAATCTTATTACATTACATCTAGGACTTAATACAATATATTTGAACGGATACCCACTTCAATTCATTTTGACAACATGGCCCTTTAAATCTACTCACTCGGCGACAGCCGAACATAAACAACTAAATCCGACACCCACCGCATTACAACCCAACCTAAAAAACATGGTTAAAGACTTGATTAAAACATCACTAAAAAAACTAGACGAACATACCCTTCCGAACCTATGTACACATTCACACACCCGAGAGCACAGGAGCTAACTGAGAAAAATGGCATGAACAATTACCTGTCACTGGTGAGTCCTCCGGCAGGACGAGACAAACAAGACGAACACGAACCGGAGGGGTCTTCTTTTGAGTAGCAGCCGTGGTCACTAGTCTCTCGGACACCCACACCCAGGAACACTGGCCGTGGTCTTGCAGGGAGGGTAACACAACCCTCACACAGCTTGTCAAGGGCTCCAAACGAGGCCGCACCCTGACCCAGACTTTCACTGCGCTAACTCCGCTGACTGACTGTACTATCCCTCTGCTACCTTGCAGTTTAACTTTACTCTGAACACTCCTCGGTTAACGCTACCCGGCGAAAGCGTGCAACCGCTGTACTCGCTCACCGTTAAGCTTGCTGCACGGGCTTTACGCTTACGCTCACACTACATTTATTAACTTCCCTAACCTAAGGCTATTTACAGAAGTCGGCGACCTACATTTATTAACAACAAAAAAACGACTTGGCGAAAAAATAAAACAACATGTCACATCCGTTACGTGACACTATAATCGAACTATAATTTGAATCTCTTGATCCGTTCACACAGAGGCCTGTTTGTGAGATTTTTGACTTGCAATACTATGTCAAGTTGAGCGCGTTCGACGCGGGTTGCCTAAATTATTAAGCCCTTCCCTGCCACTGAACGTACGCTGTACGAACATTTTTGTTTCTGGAATCTTGCTTCATTCAACGATCCAAAAGCCAGTACGAACCGTCCAAGAAACATGGATACAAATTAGTCTCAGCAAGAGGCATAGATCCTCATGAGACCCCACAGTCGCGGGGGGCTCATGAGGATCTATGTCACATGCAGTTGGATCATGTTCACCTTTTTTTCTCGGCAGTGAAGCGGTTAAGGGACGTTTGTAATGGAAGACACGCCGAGGGATCCCGATCGGACATCCTACACACCATCTGTCTCCTGGTTGATATTCTGGACATTTACGGCAGAGAAACAGCCGCTTATACACAACATTGAGTGCTGGTCTGTGATTTTCGACCCTACGGCTTCCAACCGTAAGGTCCAAAATTACAGGCCAGCACACATAAATGAATCATTGATTTTCTCAAACTCAGCACCGATTAGTCTCGTCCACTGACTTTTGCCCTCATTGCTCAGGTTCTGATGGAGGACGCATACCAGACTCTGGTGGCAACTGAATCGACGCTGAGCTCGCCGCTGGAAGGGATGGAAGAGCCCGGGCCTCGGTGTAAACTCAGATGTGACAGCAGCATGAGAGTGTGTGCCGACCGCTTTGCTCACAACCTGCACACCTTCAGCCAGCAGTTCCAAGCCTTGGTCAGTAAACATACAAACAAAACAAAACAAACAAACAAACACAACCATAAAACTAATTGAATAGCTTGAGCGGCTAAATGAAGAGTTGGGTGACAACAATGAAAAGAGGAGTGAGTAAGTGAGTGAGTGAGTGAGTGAGTGAGTGAGTGAGTGAGTGAGTGAGTGAGTGGGTGAGTGAGTCAGTGAGTGGGTGGGTGGGGGTAGGTGCTTGGGTGGGTGGACGAATGAACGAATGAATGCCGGGAATGAATGAATGAATGAATGAATGAATGAATCGATCAATCATCCATCCATCCATCCATCAAAGGTGGTGGTACAGAGAGTAGGTGATAGTTAACCCCTTCACTGCCAATGTACGTACGCTGTAGGCCTACGTACATTTTTGTTTCTGAAATCTTGGTTCATTCAGCGATCAAAAGCCAACGCCGTCTCGGCAAGAGGCATAGATCCTCATGAGCCAACGCAGTGACGGGGACTCGTAAGGATCTATGTCTCTTGCAGCTGGATCGTCTTCACCTTTCTTCCCGGCAGTGAAGGGGTTAAAACGTTGATGGAATGTCTGATTTTGCTTGGCGCATGGAGCTTTTCAAAAATAAAACCTAAAGCGCCCCAGCTGCAAAGACGATGCTACGTACCAACTCAGCAACGGAAATTCCCGATAGGAGCACGTGCAACGGCAGATTACGAATCATACTCTAGACACATCAGATGGGTCTAGCAACGGTCGACGATGTTCAGATATGTCTGAGACACAGTGCTCCTTGGAGGAACTATAAAACAATCGCAATAACCTATCAGGGGTATCATTCACAGGGGCGGATCAGTTACCTCGAGGTGGGGGGTGGGGGTAGTGTCCAACTTTCGTTTGGGACCTTAAACCCGACACCAGAGGTCTTCCCGACGCTAGACCTTCTTCCCGGCAGTGGCTAAAAATCAAACACCAGGCGGGTGGAGGGGAGGGGGGGTTACCGTGTTTGTGTATGGGGGGGGGGGGGGGGGTCCAAAAAGGGACTTCGTTAAAGCATTTTAAACAATTTTGGGTCGGGAAGGGCGAGGGCCAGAACCCCTAGGCCCTGGGATCCCTCACCCCCCCCCCCTTCCCCCAGATCAGCCCCTGGTTCACATGTGAACTGACTTTACACCCAGTTCAGCGTAGCACAGCAAGAGCCGTCACGTAATAATGACTGCTTAGCTTTTTACCGAGCAGTACCTCGAGTTATCACTGTTGATCCATCTCAGTCTTTCAGTTTTCCGCCCTGACCTGTCCTCTGAAGACAAAACTGAGACATTAAGCCTATTTTAGCTTGTGAAAAGGGAGATTTCCATTGTGATACTGATAGAAAGTCTTCTTTCCCCCCCCCCCCCCCCCCAAGAAGGGACTTACTGTGGCTTTCACAGGACATGTTTGTCCTCGCTAATACTTCTCTGGAGGTGTTCCATAATCAGAAGTAGTTCGAAAACTTCTTGTCTTTTCACGCAAACAGTGGCGGATTAAATTAATTAGCCCCGACACACCATAACAAGTTAACTGATCGACCATACCTTTGATAGTTCAAGGGTGGTGCCACAATAGCTTGGCGCCTATGGGCGCCAAGCTATTCTGGCACCAGCCTTGAACTATCATGGCCGATCTGTATCCTGGGTTGTAACGCAGTCTGCAGATGACAACTCCAAAATCTGGGAAGACGATCGAAGGTCACAAAGAGTGATAAGCCCGGACAAACATGCGAGGCCGCATGTTTGTCATCCATGCTTTTTAGAGAAGAACCCCGGCAACGGAAAAAGAAACATGCTTAAAAAAGACAGTTGCAAAACATGTATAAATATTTCAAACTTAGCATTTTTCAACACGGACAAACAAACAAGTATAGGCGGAATTCGGTCGCTACTTACTTGTTTAGCAAAGAAGGTAAGTGGTAACTCCACTTTTTATCCACTGTGTGCGTCAAAACACGTGTAATTTGACCTACTTGTCATTACCGAACAACGTCTGTTTGCAGATTACATCTTTCTACGGCGGAAAAACGAATGACAAGAAGGCTAACTCTGCGCGCGGAAAAACAAGCAAAGTGCCATCCAGCAATGATGCCATCAAGACCCTGTTTCTCGCCTACAATCGCTTCAACCAGATCGCCTCCGTGCTGGAGTATTCTATTGAGCTGTCGTGGTTCTCACAAATAAGCCGAATAGGTTGTGAACAAAAAGCATAACCGGATTATCGTCTGTCGGATACTAGTGAACCCAAGGACAAATAGCCAACAGAGAAAGGGAAAGAAACACGTTTCGGAGCAACGACGGTTGACTAATTGGCGTTCGCGTTTCAACGTGGACGAGAAACAAAGCGGAGAGATGCCTACTGTGCCGTTATTGGGCAAAAGCAAGTGTGTTCCTTCTTTTGTATTTTAAGAAAAAGCGAGATTTGTGTTGTTTAACAATAAATCACTCGCTTTTCTCAATCGACATACAGGCTTTTGCCAAATAACGGCAGTACTTATTTGTTTTAACTCAGTGTGCCCGAGGTACGAAATACTCACATTTTGGAGTTATCCTCTGAGGACTGCATTACATTTCAGGAGACAGATCGACCGTGATAGTTCAAGGGTGGTGGCAGAATAGCTTGGCGCCTAGCTATTCTGCCACCACCCTTGAACTATCATGGTCGAGCCATATCTTTCTGTGGTGTGTCGCGGGCAGAATGAGTTCAATCGTGTGTGGTACCTTGCATGGTTGGTTGGTTAACCTATTCGAGGCGTACTGCATTCGGATACGCGGCTGTATGCCGCGCCCACGAATGCGACACGTCACGAAATGAGTTAATTTGGTTTTTTAACGCCCACGTCACATGGGATCTCGTACTAGATACAGGCGCCTGTCGCCCAATTTTTATTTCGGTCCGCCTTGCACACAGGATGATCGAGCTCAATGCGTGTTGATAATCATGATGCCAGTCAGCCCCCATCGCGCGCGCACAGTCCACTACCGCTCCATAATCTGATTAAAGTATAGAGTAAGCATGGTAGTCTGTGGGTGCTGACTCGTAAATTGTGTATCAACTTACATGCACTTAGTTCGTTCGTCCGGCGCCTATAGCGGAACAGGGACAGCTTATAGAGTACCGACCCGGACACTGATAAATCCATGCACACCGCCACTGTGCAACTTTGATTTACCAGCGGGTCCTTTCAAAGGTTTGAGGTGGTAAACTGTTGTCGGTCTGTTTTATTTCGAATAGTGCTGAGTCTCCTTTCTGTGTTGGTTATAATATGCTTGCACTTGTACACGCTTTTTGCCTGGATTTCGGTCACTGCATAACCCCTTCCCTGCCAAGAAATGAGTGCACAAAGTCCAGCTGCAAGAGGCATAGATCCTCATGAGCCCCCGCAGTTGCGGGGGCTCATGAGGATCTATGCCTCTTGCTATACCACTTTAAATCCATGTTCCTTGGACGGCTGGGCTATTTGGTGTGAAATCAACCAAGGTTTCATGACGATATTCTGCGTCCACTGACACTGGAGGGGTTAATAAGAGACACAATAATAATAATAATAATAATACCGTTATTATATAGGCGCTTTTTCTCAATTTTTGGGGAAATCGACTCAAAGCGCCGCGCCTGAAACCCAACACACACACACTCACGAAACAGACACCGATTTACGCCATTTAAGACAAACACAGTACAAGACAAACGAAGGGCCAGTCAGCTACTGAAGTTACAGAGAATTTTGATCGCTTGTATTTGAAATTTGTAAAGTGGCCTGAGACCGGTACCAAAGTGTGGACACAACACATGTTTTAGCATGCGCATATATGTATTTTTCATCAGCATTTTCACAGGCTGTTTTAGTATTCATACAGACTTAAATCAGTCTTCATCCACATACGGATGCATGCATTCTCGTAGCTGCACGTGCAACGGCACGGGCCGCTTTAACCCAAACAGCCCCAAGGCCGCATTTTCAAAACTTTGGAAGGGTCACCTAACAGCTATGTACCAGCTGCAGTAGACGGATCGACCATGACAATTCAAGGGTAGTGCCGGATTAGCTTGGCGCCATCGGGCGCCAAGCTAATCTGGCATTACCCTTGAATTATCAGTCGCTCCATCTCCTGCTGTAGTGCGTCGGGACAGAATGGGCTAATCCAAAATTGGGCACAGGTACACGTACTGCAGCATATATTTTCCTTTGCATTTGCAGCGGATACAGTAATAGTCCCGCCGAGATCTTCTTCCACGTAATACTATATAGATGCCAGAGGCACGGATTCTCATCAGCCCGGCAGTCGAAGGGGCTCGTGTGAATCTGAAAATATTTCCATGAGCCCCTGTATGACAGGGGTGAGATCGGCCAGATTTACATCACATCCATAGACTCTAGACAAGTGTCACCAGGGCGAAAATCTACAATTGTTGTAGCAGTTGTGAGAATGAATCAAAATGGCAAACAAAGAGCAATTGTGTATTTGCTTATTTTGTGTATTCTTTTACATTGTATTTACATATGTATGCTGTAAGAAAATGGCAACCGTTCTTGATCATACTGATCAAGATTAAAGCTTGCGCTAGCCGAGAAGAGAAAGGTCTTTTTTTCTTTTGAGGTCAATCACTGTAACATTGATGTCTTCAAAAACGTTGTATGCAGATATTTCTGCAAAGATCTACTTTGGTCTGCGGTATTTTGTATATATTTTCATAGCATGAATATAAATGATACATTGTGCGATATGCTAGACATGAAATAAAAATCAGCACGTGATATACATGTACTTTACATCAAGCTTTGAATAAAAATCGCTTTAAACGGCAAAGCGTGATTAAAATGTTGCTCTGGTGGAACTCCCTTTCGTACACACACACACACACACACACACACACACACACACACACACACACACACACACACACACACACACACACACACACACAAATCAAACCTACAATTATTCGCAACACATTTTATTGAGCAAGTTACAACTTCCATTCCGATGACTAACACACATGTATCTTATCCGTTACACTTCCCGAGGCCTGCGCATCACATTTCACAATCCTCTCAGGTTCAGCACTGTTAATACTTAAGGCACAGGGGGAGATGATGGATCAACTGTGATTTCTCAAGGTTAGTGCCTGATTAGCTCGGCGTCAGCAGACGCGCTAATCAACACTAACCTTGAGACATCACTATGAATACGTCTCGAGTTTACGGCAGTGGATGTTAAACGCGGTACAAGCAAAACCTGTCGAATTTCTCCCAGCAACTTTCACTTCAGTCTGAGGTACCTGACGGTGAATTATCCGATCGGACTATATCTTGGCCCTCCATGCACCAAATCGTAGTCAATATTAACCCTCTTTGCATGCTGCCACCGGAACTGTTAACGGTACCAGTGACAGCATGCCCAAAGGAGGTTAACTTACCCACGTCTTTCAGAAATGGAAGCACAAACGTCGTTCAACATTGGTTGTCTCCCTCGATTCACTACCGCTCAGCGGTAGCGAAATGAAGGATACAACCTGTGTGACGACTTCTTTCACAGGCACTGAAGTCCGAGACCAACGTCAGTAACAAATTGCTGCAGGAGACGCTGTCTTAACCCATTCAACCCCACAGCTACAATCCCCAAAGTTTGGGGACCAGCTGCAGGAGTTGGATCGACCCTGATAATTCAAGGGTAGTGCCAGATTCGTTTGGCGCCTATTTGGCACTACCCTTGAATTATCACTGTCGATCCATCACAGCTGTAGGGTGCTGGGGTTAAATGGATTAACTACCCTTGGACATGTACATGCAGTCAATGGTACCGTTTACTGTACCAGTTGCTGCATGGACACGGGGGTGAACTTTCACAGTCAGGATAAACAAACATTCAACATCCAACAACAAAAATCTTACTGGCTTCAAACGCAGCTTACAAGCAACGTAACAATTCGTTTTTAATTTTTAGTTTCTTTTATTTTTTTAATAAAGGTTTTGTAATTTTTTTTATACATAATACTTTAACCCATATCATACGGAGGCTAAAAGCTTCAAATTTGTACACTGCCGTATGCAAGCTACATCATAGTACTTACAGATAAGGATATAGACCAATGGCTTTAGTACAAGGGTAGTGCCAAGCTAAAGGCGCCAAGCTATTCTGGTACTATCCTTGAACTAGTCCAACTTATTTCACACACTGGTGTATTCCGAATGATAAGGGTTAGCAGTCAATATAAATCCTGCTTGATCACAAAAAGTGCACTGGACACAATTAATATCGGTACACAAGGTTAATACATCACAATACATATATCTAAAATATTGAGCAGTGGTAACATAATGACTGCAGCATTATCTTAACTTTCACAGTAGTATGGTATCTTTGGAATGAAGAAAAGAACAATTAACCTGAATATCTAACAAAGTACTTGCTGTCAATAATAAGTTCGATGCCAGGGTGAGAAAACAATCTTAACCCTTTGGGTGACAGTAGCCGCTGTAGTCATGATGAATGGAAAAAATGGAAGAGTGCAATTTACCACCCAATAAATGACTGAAGTACTTGTGATCTGAAGTAACTTCAATGCCAGCAAGGGGAAAATCTTTGATAATATTAGTGTCGAAGTACATACATATAGAGTCAAAGGTGAAGTGCTGAGGATCAGCTAGAATACTGATGAAAGGCTTGCAATCAGAAAACAGTTCCTTTCTAACAAGAACAAAAAAGGCAAAGCCCTCATGGCTCACGTGTATGAGCGATGCACATATGTGTGACCTTTGTGACAATAAGTAAAAGGCTGACATCAGTACCAGCAAAATCCATGTTTTCCAAAAATTTACGCATTTTTCACACATAATTATGTCGAACCCCAATGACCCTTAACCTCTGCGATGAGTTGACTAATTTGTATGCATAGAAATGTCAGCAAACTTCACGCCAATTTTGATTGAAAAGGTTGCAAAAACTTTGATAAAAACTACAATTCTACCCAAAAAAGGCATTTTTCACACATTTACCGACTTTTTGCCAGCTCAAGAGTGGCAAAGCAGCAGGCATTGATGGAATACCGCCAGAGATCTGGAAACATGGAGGCACAGCACTGCACAACAAGCTCCATGACCTCTTTCTCTGCTGCTGGGAGGAAGGAACACTACCAAAGGATCTCCGTGATGCTGTCGTTATCACCCTGTACAAGAACAAAGGCGAGAAGTCTGACTGTTCCGACTATCGGGGAATTACCCTGCTGTCCATTGCTGGGAAAATTCTTGCAAGGCTGCTCCTGAATCGGCTGGTACCTGCCATCGCTGAAGACCACCTCCCAGAGGGCCAGTGTGGCTTCAGAGCAAACAGGAGCACCACCGATATGGTCTTTGTGCCGCGAGCAGAACAAAGGGCTGTACATAACGTTTGTCGACCTAACAAAAGCGTTCGACACTGTGAGCAGGCAAGGCATGTGGCAGATCCTGGAGCGACTTGGCTGTCCCCCAAAGTTCCTCAGCATGATTGTCCAGCTACACGAGGACCAGCAAGGCCAGGTCAGACTCAACAATGACCTCTCAGAACCATTCCCTATTCTCAACGGCGTAAAGCAGGGCTGCGTGCTGGCACCGACCCTCTTCACCATCTTTTTTAGCATGATGTTGAAGCAGGCCACAGTGGACCTCGATGATGATGATGCAGTGTACATCAGGTATCGTCTCGATGGCAGCCTGTTCAACCTCAGACGACTGCAGGCCCACACCAAAACCCTAGACCAACTGATTCGTGAGCTGCTTTTTGCTGATGACGCTGCCCTCGTTGCACACACAGAGAGAGCCCTGCAGCGCATCACGTCCTGCTTCGCAGACGCTGCCCAGCTCTTTGGACTCGAGGTCAGTCTGAAAAAGACAGAGGTCCTCCATCAGCCGGCACCCAAGACAGTGTATCGCCCTCCTCACATCACCATTGGCGAGTCTGAACTAAAGTCAGTGCACCAGTTTACTTACCTTGGCTGCATTATCACGTCGGACGCCAAGCTGGACAAGGAGCTTGACAGCAGGCTGGCAAAAGCGAACAGCGCTTTCGGGCGACTTTTCAAGCGGGTGTGGCACAATCAACAGCTGAAAACAGGCACCAAGATCAGCGTGTACAGAGCTGTGGTCCTCACCACCCTGCTGTATGGTTCCGAGTCCTGGGCCCTCTACCGCAGCCAACTACGACTCCTCGAACGCTTTCACCAGCGCTGCCTGCGCACCATCCTGGGCATTCACTGGAGTGACCATGTCACCAACGTCGAGGTCCTTGAACAGGCTGAAACTGTGAGCATCGAGGCTTTGCTGCTGCGGACACAGCTCCGCTGGGCGGGGCATGTCTCCAGGATGGAGGATCATCGCCTACCAAAGATCACCCTGTTCGGCGAGCTTGCTACTGGACACCGTGACAGAGGGGCACCAAAGAAGAGATACAAAGACTGTCTCAAGAAGTCACTTAGTGCCTGCCAAATCGACCACCGCCAGTGGTCTTCGCTTGCTGCGGACCGTGACACCTGGCGCTCCACCATTTACAAGGCAGCCGTCTCCTTTGAGGACTCTCGCAGAGCTAGCCTTAAGGACAAGCGGCTCAGGAGAAAAAACAGAGATGCCACAACTCAGAACCCTGACCAGATCTTCCCCTGCAGCCACTGCGGTCGAACCTGCCTGTCCCGGATTGGCCTCCGCAGCCACGAGGAGGCCTGCAGACGTCGTGGGCAACCCCTATAAAATCTTCGTTTGCTAAGTCAAGCCAAGAGAGAGAGACGGCCTGAGTGAACACTTATCCATTCAGGAGCCCTCCAGCTGTGCAATTTTTGATTTTCCAGGACTTTTCAAGACATTGTCTCTAAAAGCCCGTCCGTTACTGATTTTGCCTGTGAAGCGGCGCCGGCCGCGACACGGCCTTTAAATAGCCATTCTTGACGTGTCTGCGAATGACTGAGTGCACGGCGTGATCAACCGCGTGTAGTCATTTCCGCTGACTTGGTTGTGTCGTAGCATGCGCCGATCCTGTGATTTGAACGCGGCTTCAATACGGCTTCAAGTTCGAGCCGTAAGGTCCAAAGTCACAGATCAGCACACACATCGCATTATCAATTTCAATTTCAAGAGTTTGACTTAGCCCTGCGTCGTCTTAAAAGCGGCGGGAACGCCGCCGATGGGCCGGACATGTCTCAGAATCAACGGTGAGGGCTGAAGATTAGTGCCGGCCACGATATTGTGCTGTCCGTAGGACTGAAAAAGGATGTGTGTGTGTGTGCGGGGGGGGGGGGGGGGGGGGGGGGAGCCGGGGCCCAATGCGCAAAAGGCCATGGGGCCGATGTCGGCCGCAGTTGGCCCTCGCACTGCCGTGCGCGGACCAACGGCGACCGAGGGCGGCCCCATGGCCTTTTGCGCATTGTGGGAGGCCTTGTTCCGCCCCCCCCCCCCCCACTCCCTAAAACAAAGTGTGGGGGGATGGGGAAGGGGGGGGGGGGCGGGCGGCGGACAGAGTATCCCCTGCCCACTCAGTCCCCCCCCCCCCCCCCCCCATACACTTAAGCTTTCATGGTCGATCAGTTTTCTTTGGAAGGCGCTGAGCCCGTGAAATAGATCTGAACTTGAAGTGTTACACATGATTGATGCAAGCAGGAAAACTAGATCAGTAGCGGAACGAGTTTCCCGATGCTGTAAATGTCGCCTGCTAACCTCTTCACTGCCGAGGACATGTGAACACGACGCAACTGCAAGAGACGTAGATCCTCACGAGTCCCCGCCACTGCGGAGGTTCATGAGGATCTATGCCTCTTGCTGAGACTCCAGTGTGTATCCGTGTTCTTTGGAAGGTTCAGTCAGTGTGGCTTTCGGCCGCTAAATGAACTTGACGGCACAGACTTCAGAAACAAAATATGCGTCCAGTCGAAGGAAAGGGGTTAACAGTCTAGCCTCTTCTGCGTAATTTTAGTAACTTAACCCATTCAGCCCTGACGCACTACAGCTGGAGATGGGTCGACCATGATAATTCAAGTCTGTCGGCGCCAAGCTAATCTGGCACTGCCCTTGAATTATCATGGTCCTGCAACTGGTGCATAGTCGTTAGATGACACCTCCAAAATTTGGGAAATACGGCCGCCGGGCTGAATGAGTTAATTGGGAATTAACATTTTATTATGGTCTGTGATTTTGGACCTCAATGCGTGAAGCCATAAGGTCCTAACTAAGAGACTGTCACACATGGCACGGCCGGGATTCATAATTAGTAATTGGCAATCCGAATGACGACACCAAAATTGTCAAGTGTTCCATTTTTTTACGACAAGCTACTGGTTGAATAATCAAGTGCCACTCTTAACTCACTCAGCCCCGACGCACGTACTTCCCAAATTTTTGAAGGTGTCATCTAATGACTATGCACCAGTTGCAGGAGATGGATCGACCATGATAAATCAAGGGCAGTGCCAGATTAGCTTGGCGGCATTACCCTTGAATTATCATGGTCGACCCATCTCCTGCTGTAGTGCGCGAGGGCTGAATGGGTTAAAGCTATTTTTAGTAGGCTATATTCCATAAGTCCCTGTCATCCTCATCCTACTACTTGTTCCAACATCAAACTCCGTCGCACTTCCAAACTCGATGGCTCGTCTCCTGGACCAGGAAAGACGGATGTGGACAGTGCTGGCAAGAGATAAATTCGCATGAGCCCACTGCACGTGCGGGGAATCATGAGACTCTATGCCTCTTGCAGATGATGGAGCTTACTCAGTATTTACTGCTGACAGGAACGAATTACGAAATGTGGGAAATCGGGTCCATCATGCTCCAAGCATCTTCCTTTTTTGGCAGTACATATAGAGACTGATGGATTGTATATCATACACAGTTGTTGGTGTCAGGGTTCTGCCACAGTTGACTGATTCGTTCACCATTGCGGCTTAACGTTTGGATTCAACTTGTGAAAGCAAACAGCCAGTGTAGTAAAATGGAGTCTGTTTCAAGGAGATGTATACGTAAGTAAACCACAGATGTAACAATAAATTTCACTAATATAATATGTGTTTGCGTTAGGTTTTGCAAAGGCAATTTAATGAATCATTTCAATTTTCATTTGTTAATCTTTTGATTTCGGCATGAACAATTCTGGTTTAAAACCAGATCATTTATGGACGGGGCAACTTTTCATTTACTGATCTTTCTGTTTCGGCAAGAAAAATTCTGGTTTAGACCCTAACCATATATGGACTGGGCGGCGTCAGTCATTAGACCGGTAACGCCGACATGGAACCGGGATCTGACTGGTTGAAACTGAAACCAATTACAAAAACCAATTCAAGTTGGGAGCTAATTCAGGGAATGTAACTCTGCCGTGTGAAGGAATTTTTTGTGTGTGAAAGTGAGATTCAGTTTTATTGTAATACACATCTTGCTTTCACAAAATGGGCTCGGGGTCTTCTGCCTCCACACGGCAGAACTTTCCTTTCATAGCAAAGGCTACGGTTGGGAATCATTTTTTCTCGGCGATGTCTGTCAGTCAAACCACATCAAAACACAAACTTTTCAGTCCGGCTGTACCGGATGTTTGCGAATATTGTGAAGAGTGTTAAGGACCGTATGTATACCGTATAACAGGGGATCCCGGGAATATGGCGTTACCCTGGGTAATCGCCTTTTGCATGCTTTAACCCCTACACTGTCTAGGACCAGAGACCACCCAACTGCAAGAGGTATAGATCCTCATGAGCCCCCGCAGTTGCGGTGGCTCATGAGGATCTAAGCCTCTTGCTGAAATCACTTCGTATCCGCGTTCTTCTCACGGCTCGGGGATCTTTGCCCCTTGAATTTACGATGATTTCAGACAATCTGCGTCCCAAGCAGTGAAGGGGTTACCTCTTCAAATGCTCACATAGATGATTTGGTCCATTGTGACATCCTTCGAGGCATCCGAGTCACTTTAGAAGCATTGAACCTACTAGCTCCGACACTCACGTACCTGTTCTTTCAAGATTAAAAAAAAAAACAACTAATGTTTTGTTTGCGCCTGTTGGGCAGGTCGGGCACAACCACTGTGCAATTACGCCATCATCTGTACCTTGCTCGCCGCCGTGGCGTCATCCATGCCGTTGAAATCAACTTCTGTGACGTCACCTAAATCTTGGATGCTGAGTGGCGCAGAAAAAGGCGGAAGTCACGTGATGATGTGGATGTTCACAGCCAAGCAGCTGTTGCCACGTGTCACGGAGCTGTCTGAAAAGACACGAGGCTTGCTGGATTGTAAGGTAATGTCTAATGGTGTTGTTGATGATCATGGTTGTCACGAGTCATGATGTGATCATTTTTTACGTCTGAGGAACAGCCTCGTTGCAACCGATTTTAGTAACCAAGATAACAAGAGGCATAGATTCGCATGAACCTCTGCGTCTTGCTGAACCGCAGTGCGGACGTTGTGTGTACATAATATAAAGTGCTTGGACAATAGGCGATGAGTGGGTTACGGAGATATTTTTCACCCAAGAGTATTAATTATTGGGCTCGAGCTTTAGGCTCGAGAGCATTGCCGGCCAGCAGTTTATACCACGTGCTTCCTTCTACTTACTATGTTTGGTTTGAAAACAGCTTACAGAGTTGGCGCGGCCATTTACATCACACCGGAGGCCTCATAACTTCCGAGTGTGCTTCCGTGGCAATAAATATAGGTCTCCTTTCTACAGTGTCCAGTGTTCGAATAAGACAGAAAAACGTGGATATTCCTGTTAGAATAACTGATATAAACCTACGCGTAATCTTTTCTAACAAAACTACAGAACTACAGAAAACGGCGGACAAGATGAAGTTGTCACGGTCACTAGGGGTCGAGCAAAATTTGTTATTAGGTAAATCGTAAATTGTTTCCCCAAACCTGAAAATGTCCTGCGAGTAGTTACAAATATTGTTAACCAGTTTCAACCTGAGGCTGAATTTCTTAACATGTGCTTGTTGTCCCTTGAAGGCTACATTACTGACGGATCAGGAGATATATCAACCAGTTTAGTTCAAGGGTGGTGCCATAATAGCTTGGCGCCTCAGGCGCCAGGCTATTCTGGAACCACCACTGAACTATCATAGTCAAATTTATTTCAAACAACAGTGTATCGGGATGAAGAGGGTTAATCTTTGCAGTGCGAGGAGCAGGCCATGAGCCTGCAAGAGTGCCTGGACTATGCCCTCAATGTGACGACTGCAAGCGAACTCGCTGCCTTCCCCTCGGCGGCCACTCTCAAGCAGGAGGGAAAGAAAACGTTTGGAAAGGTAACGTCTGGAAGCCAGTTTAGTCAGTTATTAAGTGCTAATAATATAATGGAGGGGATGGCAGCGGAAAAGGGGGGGGGGGCGGGGGAAAGGGAGTTTTGTTATACTTCTGTTCGAACTATAATCGAACTATAATTTGAATCTCTTGATCCGTTCACACAGAGGCCTGTTTGTGAGATGTTTGACTTGCAATACTATGTCAAGTTGAGCGCGTTCGACACGGGTTGCCTAAATTATTAAGCCCTTCCCTGCCACTGAACGTACGCTGTACGAACATTTTTGTTTCTGAAATCTTGCTTCATTCAACGATCCAAAAGCCAGTACGAACCGTCCAAGAAACATGGATACAAATTAGTCTCAGCAAGAGGCATAGATCCTCATGAAACCCCACAGTCGCGGGGGGCTCATGAGGATCTATGTCACATGCAGTTGGATCATGTTCACCTTTTTTTCTCGGCAGTGAAGCGGTTAAGGGAACACGACGTTTGTAATGGAAGACACGCCGAGGGATCCCGATCGGACATCCTACACACCATCTGTCTCCTGGTTGATATTCTGGACATTTACGGCAGAGAAACAGCCGCTTATACACAACATTGAGTGCTGGTCTGTGATTTTCGACCCTACGGCTTCCAACCGTAAGGTCCAAAATTACAGGCCAGCACACATAAATGAATCATTGATTTTCTCAAACTCAGCACCGATTAGTCTCGTCCACTGACTTTTGCCCTCATTGCTCAGGTTCTGATGGAGGACGCATACCAGACTCTGGTGGCAACTGAATCGACGCTGAGCTCGCCGCTGGAAGGGATGGAAGAGCCCGGGCATCGGTGTAAACTCAGATGTGACAGCAGCATGAGAGTGTGTGCCGACCGCTTTGCTCACAACCTGCACACCGTCAGCCAGCAGTTCCAAGCCTTGGTCAGTAAACATACAAACAAAACAAAACAAACAAACAAACACAACCATAAAACTAATTGAATAGCTTGAGCGGCTAAATGAAGAGTTGGGTGACAACAATGAAAAGAGGAGTGAGTGAGTGAGTGAGTGAGTGAGTGAGTGAGTGAGTGAGTGAGTGAGTGAGTGAGAGGGTGAGTGAGTCAGTGAGTGGGTGGGTGGGTAGGTGCTTGGGTGGGTGGACGAATGAACGAATGAATGCCGGGAATGAATGAAAGAATGAATGAATGAATGAATGAATCGATCAATCATCCATCCATCAAAGGTGGTGGTACAGAGAGTAGGTGATAGTTAACCCCTTCACTGCTAATGTACGTACGCTGTAGGCCTACGTACATTTTTGTTTCTGAAATCTTGGTTCATTCAGCGATCAAAAGCCAACGCCGTCTCGGCAAGAGGCATAGATCCTCATGAGCCAACGCAGTGACGGGGACTCGTAAGGATCTATGTCTCTTGCAGCTGGATCGTGTTCACTTTTCTTCCCGGCAGTGAAGGGGTTAAAACGTTGATGGAATGTCTGATTTTGCTTGGCGCATGGAGCTTTTCAAAAATAAAACCTAAAGCGCCCCAGCTGCAAAGACGATGCTACGTACCAACTCAGCAACGGAAATTCCCGATAGGAGCACGTGCAACGGCAGATTACGAATCTAGACACATCAGATGGGTCTAGCAACGGTCGACGATGTTCAGATATGTCTGAGACACAGTGCTCCTTGGAGGAACTATAAAACAATCGCAATAACCTATCAGGGGTATCATTCACAGGGGCGGATCAGTTACCTCGAGGTGGGGGGTGGGGGTAGTGTCCAACTTTCCGACGTTTGGGACCTTAAACCCGACACTGACCAGAGGTCTTCCCGACGCTAGACCTTCTTCCAGTGGCTAAAAATCAAACACCAGGCGGGTGGAGGGGGGGGGGGGGTTACCGTGTTTGTGTATGGGGGGGGGGGGGGGGGGTCCAAAAAGGGACTTCGTTAAAGCATTTTAAACAATTTTGGGTCGGCCGGGAAGGGCGAGGGCCAGAACCCCTAGGCCCTGGGATCCCTCACCCCCCCCCCCTTCCCCCCAGATCAGCCCCTGGTTCACATGTGAACTGACTTTACACCCAGTTCAGCGTAGCACGGCAAGAGCCGTCACGTAATAATGACTGCTTAGCTTTTTACCGAGCAGTACCTGATCCATCTCAGTCTTTCAGTTTTCCGCCCTGACCTGTCCTCTGAAGACAAAACTGAGACATTAAGCCTATTTTAGTTTGTGAAAAGGGAGATTTCCATTGTGATACTGATAGAAAGTCTTCTTCCCCCCCCCCCCCCCCCCCCCCCCCAAGAAGGGACTTACTGTGGCTTTCACAGGACATGTTTGTCCTCGCTAATACTTCTCTGGAGGCCTGTTCCATAATCAGAAGTAGTTCGAAAACTGCTTGTCTTTTCACGCAAACAGTGGCGGATTAAATTAATTAGCCCCGACACACCATAACAAGTTAACTGATCGACCATACCTTTGATAGTTCAAGGGTGGTGCCACAATAGCTTGGTGCCTATGGGCGCCAAGCTATTCTGGCACCAGCCTTGAACTGTCATGGCCGATCTGTATCCTGGGTTGTAACGCAGTCTGCAGATGACAACTCCAAAATCTCACAAAGAGTGATAAGCCCGGACAAACATGCGAGGCCGCATGTTTGTCATCCATGCTTTTTAGAGAAGAACCCCGGCAACGGAAAAAGAAACATGCTTAAAAAAGACAGTTGCAAAACATGTATAAATATTTCAAACTTAGCATTTTTCAACACGGACAAACAAACAAGTATAGGCGGAATTCGGTCGCTACTTACTTGTTTAGCAAAGAATTGGTAAGTGGTAACTCCACTTTTTATCCACTGTGTGCGTCAAAACACGTGTAATTTGACCTACTTGTCATTACCGAACAACGTCTGTTTGCAGATTACATCTTTCTACGGCGGAAAAACGAATGACAAGAAGGCTAACTCTGCGCGCGGAAAAACAAGCAAAGTGCCATCCAGCGGCAATGATGCCATCAAGACCCTGTTTCTCGCCTACAATCGCTTCAACCAGATCGCCTCCGTGCTGGAGTATTCTATTGAGCTGTCGTGGTTCTCACAAATAAGCCGAATAGGTTGTGAACAAAAAGCATAACCGGATTATCGTCTGTCGGATACTAGTGAACCCAAGGACAAATAGCCAACAGAGAAAGGAAAGAAACACGTTTCGGAGCAACGACGGTTGACTAATTGGCGTTCGCGTTTCAACGTGGACGAGAAACAAAGCGGAGAGATGCCTACTGTGCCGTTATTGGGCAAAAGCAAGTGTGTTCCTTCTTTTGTATTTTAAGAAAAAGCGAGATTTGTGTTGTTTAACAATAAATCACTCGCTTTTCTCAATGGACATACAGGCTTTTGCCAAATAACGGCAGTACTTATTTGTTTTAACTCAGTGTGCCCGAGGTACGAAATACCCACATTTTGGAGTTATCCTCTGAGGACTGCATTACATTTCAGGAGACAGATCGACCGTGATAGTTCAAGGGTGGTGGCAGAATAGCTTGGCGC
The DNA here is from genome assembly GCA_036245525.1 of Semisulcospira habei. Classification (NCBI taxonomy): domain Eukaryota; kingdom Metazoa; phylum Mollusca; class Gastropoda; family Semisulcospiridae; genus Semisulcospira; species Semisulcospira habei. Next base: position 296,749,451 of record BTPG01000002.1, on the reverse strand, counting down.
CAAGCTATTCTGCCACCACCCTTGAACTATCATGGTCGAGCCATATCTTTCTGTGGTGTGTCGCGAGCAGAATGAGTTCAATCGTGTGTGGTGCCTTGCATGGTTGGTTGGTTAACCTATTCGAGGCGTACTGCATTCGGATACGCGGCTGTATGCCGCGTCCACGAATGCGACACGTCACGAAATGAGTTAATTTGGTTTTTTAACGCCCACGTCACATGGGATCTCGTACTAGATACAGGCGCCTGTCGCCCAATTTTTATTTCGGTCCGCCTTGCACACAGGATGATCGAGCTCAATGCGTGTTGATAATCATGATGCCAGTCAGCCCCCATCGCGCGCGCACAGTCCACTACCGCTCCATAATCTGATTAAAGTATAGAGTAAGCATGGTAGTCTGTGGGTGCTGACTCGTAAATTGTGTATCAACTTACATGCACTTAGTTCGTTCGTCCGGCGCCTATGACGGAACAGGGACAGCTATTGCCTATAGAGTACCGACCCGGACGCTGATAAATCCATGCACACCGCCACTGTGCAACTTTGATTTACCAGCGGGTCCTTTCAAAGGTTTGAGATGGTAAACTGTTGTCGGTCTCTTTTATTTCGAATAGTGCTGAGTCTCCTTTCTGTGTTGGTTATAATATGCTTGCACTTGTACACGCTTTTTGCCTGGATTTCGGTCACTGCATAACCCCTTCCCTGCCAAGAAATGAGTGCACAAAGTCCAGCTGCAAGAGGCATAGATCCTCATGAGCCCCCGCAGTTGCGGGGGCTCATAAGGATCTATGCCTCTAGCTGATACCACTTTGAATCCATGTTCCTTGGACGGCTGGGCTATTTGGTGTGAAATCAACCAAGGTTTCATGACGATATTCTGCGTCCACTGACAGTGGAGGGGTTAATAAGAGAAACAACACATGTTTTAGCATAGTTTATAATAATAATAATAATAAATAATAATAATAATGCATAGTTTATATGTATTTTTCATGTGCATTTTCACAGGCTGTTTTAGTATTCATACAGACTTAAATCAGTCTTCATCCACATACGGATGCAAGCATTTTGGCGTAGCTGCACGTGCAACGGCACGGGTCGCTTTAACCCAAACAGCCCCAAGGCCGCATTTTCAAAACTTTGGAAGGGTCACCTAACAGCTATGTACCAGCTGCAGTAGACGGATCGACCATGACAATTCAAGGGTAGTGCCGGATTAGCTTGGCGCCATCGGGCGCCAAGCTAATCTGGCATTACCCTTGAATTATCAGTCGCTCCATCTCCTGCTGTAGTGCGTCGGGACAGAATGGGCTAATCCAAAATTGGGCACAGGTACACGTACCTTTGCATTTGCAGCGGATACAGTAGTAGTCCCGCCGAGATCTTCTTCCACGTAATACTATATGGATGCCAGAGGCACGGATTCTCATCAGCCTGGCAGTCGAAGGGGCTCGTGTGAATCTGAAAATATTTCCATGAGCCCCTGTATGACAGGGGTGAGATCGGCCAGATTTACATCACATCCATAGACTCTAGACAAGTGTCACCAGGGCGAAAATCTACAATTGTTGTAGCAGTTGTGAGAATGAATCAAAATGGCAAACAAAGAGCAATTGTGTATTTGCTTATTTTGTGTATTGTTTTACATTGTATTTACATATGTATGCTGTAAGAAAATGGCAACCGTTCTTGATCATACTGATCAAGATTAAAGCTTGCGCTAGCCGAGTAGAGAAAGGTCTTTTTTTCTCACACAAAGTATAATTTTGAAGTCAATCACTGTAACATTGATGTCTTCAAAAACGTTGTATGCAGATATTTCTGCAAAGACCTATTTTGGTCTGTGGTATTTTGTATATATTTGCATAGCATGAATATAAATGATACATTGTGCGATATGCTAGACATGAAATAAAAATCTGCACGTGATATACATGTACTGTATATCAAGCTTTGAATAAAAATCGCTTTAAACAGCAAAGCGTACTTAAAATATTGCTCTGGTGGAACTCCTTTCGTACACACACACACAAATCAAACCTACAATTATTCGCAACACATTTTATTGAGCAAGTTACAACTTCCATTCCCGGCGATGACTAACACACATGTATCTTATCCGTTACACTTCCCGAGGCCTGCGCATCACATTTCACAATCCTCTGTTCAGCACTGTTAATACTGAAGGCACAGGGGGAGATGATGGATCAACTGCGATTTCTCAAGGTTAGTGCCTGCTTAGCTCGGTGTCAGCAGACGCGCTAATCAGCACTAACCTTGAGACATCACTACACGTCTCGAGTTTACGGTAGTGGATGTTAAACGCGGTACAAGCAAAACCTGTCGAATTTCTCCCAGCAACTTTCACTTCAGTCTGAGGTACCTGACGGTGAATTATCCGATAAAGACTATATCTTGCCCCTCCATGCACCAAATCGTAGTCAATATTAACCCTCTTTGCATGCTGCCACCGGAACTGTTAACAGTACCAGTGACAGCATGCCCAAAGGAGGTTAACTAATACAAGTCTTTCAGAACTTGAATGGAAATACTGACAAACTTCGTTCAACATTGGTTGTCTCCCTCGATTCACTACCGCTCAGCGGTAGCGAAATGAAGGATACAACCTGTGTGACGACTTCTTTCACAGGCACTGAAGTCCGAGACCAACGTCAGTAACATATTGCTGCAGGAGACGCTGTCTTAACCCATTCAACCCCACAGCCACAATCCCCAAAGTTTGGGGACCAGCTGCAGGAGATGGATCGACCCCGATAATTCAAGGGTATTGCAAGATTCGTTTGGCGCCTATTTGGCACTACCCTTGAATTATCACTGTCGATCCATCACAGCTGTAGGGTGCTGGGGTTAAATGGATTAACTACCCTTGGACATGTACATGCAGTCAATGGTACCGTTTACTGTACCAGTGGCTGCATGGACACGGGGGTGAACTTTCACAGTCAGGATAAACAAACATTCAACATCCAACAACAAAAATCTTACGGGCTTCAAACGAAGCTTACAAGCAATGTAACAATTCGTTTTTAGTTTTAGTTTCTTTTATTTTTTTATAATGGTTTTGTAATTTTTTTATACATAATACTTTAACCCATATCATACGGAGGCTAAAAGCTTCAAATTTGTACAATGCCATATGCAAGCTACATCATAGTACTTACAGATAAGGATATAGACCAATGGCTTTAGTACAAGGGTAGTGCCAAGCTAAAGGCGCCAAGCTATTCTGGTACTATCCTTGAACTAGTCCAACTTATTTCACACACTAGTGTATTCCGAATGATATGGGTTAACAGTCAATATAAATCCTGCTTGATCACAAAAAGTGTACTGAACACAATTAATATCGGTACACAAGGTTAATACATCACAATACATATATCTAAAATATTGGGTAACATAATGACTGCAGCATTATCTTAACTTTCACAGTGGTATGGTATCTAGGGAATGAAGAAAAGAACAATTAACCTGAATATGTAACAAAGTACTTGTGGTCAATAATAAGTTTGATGCCAGCGTGAGAAAACAATCTTAACCCTTTGGGTGACAGTAGCAGTTGTAGTCATGATGAATGGAAAAATGGAACAGTGCAATTTACCACCCAAAAAATGACTGAAGTACTTGTGATCTGAAGTAACTTCAATGCCAGCAAGGGGACAATCTTTGCTAATATTAGTGTCGCAGTACATACATATAAGTCAAAGGTGAAGTGCTGAGGATCAGCTAGAATACTGATGAAAGGCTTGCAATCAGAAAACAGTTCCTTTCTAACAAGAACAAAAAAGGCAAAGCCCTCATGGCTCACGTGTATGAGCGATGCACATATGTGTGACCTTTGTGAAAATAAGTAAAAGACTGACATCAGTACCAGCGAAATCCATGTTTTCCCAAAATTTACGCATTTTGCACACATATGTCAAACCCCAATGACCCTTAACCTCTGCGATGAGTTGACTAATTTGTATGCATAGAAATGTCAGCAAACTTCACGCCAATTTTGATTGAAAAGGTTGCAAAAACTTTGATAAAAACTACAATTCTACCAAAAAAGGCATTTTTCACATTTTACCGACTTTTTGTGACCCTTGACCTTTCTTAGGGGAAATCCATATTAGCATGCATAAATAGGTCTTACCATCAGGTATCTCTGTACCAAGTATGGGTTTGAAACTGAAAATAGTATTTCAGAAAAAAAGTTGGGGGGGGTGTCAAAATATGGCTGTTTTGGGATCATCCCATGTCCCTTGACCTTTGTGATGGGTCAGCTAAATTAGTATGCATATGAAGGTATTATCATCAGCTACCTTTGCACCAAATCTGATTGAAAACTTTACAAAAAAAGTTGATTAAAAACTACAATTCTATCAAAATTAAGCATTTTAAACAAATTCGCTGACCTCTTGTGACCCTTCACCTTTCTGAGAGATCATCCAAATTGGTATGCATAGAAAGGTCTTACCATCAGGTATCATTGTACCAAGTTTGGGTTTGAAGTTGTAAATAGTATTTGAGAAAAAAACATCTCATGTACATCATCAACTTACAAGCCCTTACACCACCGCTCTTAAAAATGACTCACCATTGATCGCTTATGCCTCACAAACTGAAAAACACAAAACAGCCAGCAAATTTATCCACTCTCCGCAGGGATTCATTCCCTAACCTTGTCAGACAGATAAGGCTCATGTTGCTCACACTGGATTTCCTTGTTCTCGTGGGACCCATTTCCAATCCAGATAAAGGAGATGACCTCTGCATCATTGGAGGGAGCAATGTGTGGGACATCTGTGGGGAAAAAGGTGTGTTAAAAGTAAATGCATACCTGAAAGCTTGACACTGCACATTTCAGAGAAGCAGAGATGCGAACAGACTCCCTGGCACGGTTGAGGGTGCAAAAGCCCATAGATAAATGAAGATAAATAATATATTTGAGACAAACAATTAAAGCAAATTCTCTGTAAGAAGAGAAATTATCTGCCTTTTCAATTTCAAATCTGTGCTAGACACTCTAATGACCACAAGACCTTCCAAAAGCCAGATTCCCACAAACTACCAGAAAAATGACAAGTGGGCAACATTAGGGTGCAAATTTTGATGTCCTATGCCAGCAAAAAGCATAGATCCTCGAGAGCTCATGCAACTTGCTGGACTCATGAGAATCTAAGCCTCTTATAGGTCTGGGTTCAACAAATCACTTTCAGAGTAAGTCCTTGTTGAACCCTGCAGATAATGGTGGACAGATTATCAGCTATATATAATAGAATCCCCAGTATACTGGTGTGTATCACAAGGGTGATAACCATTTTCAAATCAAACCCATGTACTATTTACTATGGGTTTTACTGAAAGTAAAATACTTTTTTTTAGAAAGGAGCAAAACATTCCCTATGTGTGGCATTCTTAATTTCTTTTCTTCTGCACTACCTACTATGGATAGTGACATAATTTGTTTATAGTTAAAAACAGCACGGGGAGACCCTAAAGCATTCTGGCCAATCCTTGAGTGAGAAGTATGACGCATTATTTTTATGTGATTTTCAGGTTTCACAGACCTGAATGTGGGTCGGTGAAAAAGATTTGAATGAATGAACGAAAGAATGAATGAATGAAAGAACGAACAACCAAATGAATGAATGGACATAAAACCAGCTAGATCAAAGGAATTTTCTTTCTGTCTTTCTTTTTCATCTACCTATGGCTACACTAGAAAGTGTTCATGCTGTTACACCTACCAGCAAGACTGATATAGCTGGAACTGATGGAGCAGGAGCAAAGAGAATTAACTCCACACGTGCATGCAGCCACCAGTACTGTTTAGTGCTGGTGACTGCATGAACAATGGAGTTAAATAAGTAAAACTAGTCACCTGACGTAGTCACCCTTGGGGTCCATGCGGCGGCCATAGCCCACAGGATATGTGCAACATGGGCACTGAAGCACTTTCTCAAATGCCAAGCTTGACACCCACATCCAGTTTCCGGCGCTCACCAACCAGTCTGCATCCACCAGGTATCTGTCAAACACCTGGAAATAGTGCTAAGATTAACTCTTTCTTTGCTGAGAAAAGGTGAGCCCAATCCAACTGCAAGAGGCATAGGTCCTCATGAGCCTTTGTGCCAAATTTGACTGAACAAGAAAGGCAAAGCCATTATGGCTCACGTGGACGACCGATATACAAATGTGTGACCTTTGTGACAATAAGTAAAGGGTTGGCTTCCGCACCAGCAAAATCCATGTTTTCTAAAAATGTAAGCATTTTTCACACATCTGTCAATCCCCCCAACCCTTGACCTTTGCAATGAGTCGACTAAATTAGTATGCAAAGGAAGATCTTATCATCAGCTACCTTTGTGCCAAACTGGATTGAAAAATTTGCAAAAAATGTTGATAATACCTACAATTTTATTAAAAAATTGCCATTTTACACACATTTGCCAGCCTGTGACCTTTGACATTTCCTAAGGGTCATCCTAATTAGTATGCATAGATAGGTCTTACCATCAGGTGTCTGTACCAAATTTGGGTTTGAAGTTGTGAATAGTATTTGAGAGAAAAACATCTTTTGTCAAAATATGGCTATTTTGAACCTATTTTCTGAGCTCTTGTGACCCTTGACATTTCCGAGGGGTCATCCAAATTAGTATGCATAGATAGGTCTTACCATCAGGTGTCTCTGTAGCAAGTTTGTGTTTGAAGTTGTGAATAGTATTTGAGAAAAAATAAATTACATCAAAATATAGCTATTTTTTACCTATTTCCTGAGCCCCTGTGACCTTGACCTTTGTGAAAGGTCACTCATATTGGTATGTTTGGAAAGGTCTTGCCACAAAGTATCCTTAGGCCACGTTTAAAGACTGTGGCTTGAATAGTCTCCGAGAAATTGCCAATGTTAAAGTTTACCACAGACAACGGCAGACAGACGACGGACGGAAGAATACTGGCTCAAAACATAGACTCACTTTTGCTTCGCATGTGAGCCAAAAATTTGCAAAAATGTTGATAATATCTACAATTTTATAACAAGAAAGACAAAGTCCTTATGTCTCACGTGTATGACTAATCCACACATGTGTGACAATAAGTAAAGGGATGGCCTCTGCACCAACAAAATCTATGTTTTTCTCAAAATTTAATCAGTTTCACACATCTCTTGTGACTAGTCAACTAAATTAGTATACATAGGAAATTCTTATCATCAGCTACCTTTGTGCCAAATTTGATTTAAAAATTTGCAAAAGTGTTTAAAATATCTACAATTCTATCAAAATTGACATTCATTTTACACATCTGTCAACCTCTTGTGACCATTGACCTTTTCCAAGGGGTCATCCAAATTAGTATGCATAGATAGATCTTACCATCAGGTATCTCTGTACCAAGTTTGGGTTTGAAGTTGTAAATAGTAATTAAGAAAAAACATTTCTTGTCAAAATATGGCTATTTTGGACCTATTTCCTGAGCTCGTGACCCTTGACCTTTCTGAGGGATCAACCAAATTATGTAGTATGCATAGAAAGGTTTTACCATCAGGTACCTTTGTACCAAGTTTGGGATTAAAGTTGTGAATAGTAATTGAGAAAAAACATCTTTTGTCAAAATAAGGCTATTTTTTTTACCTACTTCCTGAGTGCTTGTGACCCTTGACCTTTCCGAGGGATCAACCAAACTAGTATGCATAGAAACGTCTTGCCATCAGTATCTTTGCACCCAGTTTGGGTTTGAAGTTGTGAATAGTATTTGAGAGAAAATAAATTATGTCATAATATTGCTATTTTTTAAACTATTTTCTGTGACCTTGACCTTTGTGAGACATATGACAGACGACAGATGACCACTGGCCCAGAACATAGACTCACTTTGGCTTTTCAAGTGAACCCAAAATTAGCATTTTACACACATTTGCCGGGCTCTTGTGACCCTTGACCCTTGAAGTGGACATCCAAATTAGTATGCATAGATAGGTCTTACCATCAGGTGTAACGCACGCAGACTGCCCCAGTCGCACGTACAGACTCTCGCACAACAGATGCATACACCGCCACTGACTCAGTCGGGCGCATTCACTCGGTAAAACTCAACACACTAGCCCTCTTTCTAATATGGGCCTTTATATATATAAAACAACGAAAACACTATCAAAATTATGTACAACACCCTTTCTCACTACAAGCACATCAACACCGCATACACAACACAATGTAAACGCCAGGCTAGGTAATTGTCTCTCACAATCCAACCTGTTTTACTGGTGTTCTTGCTTGGTAACGTTCTGTTCTTTCATGTCAAGGCATGTAAGTCTTTAGTCACACGCTTCCGAGTCGTCCAGTTTCTCGTACCGTGGACGTCCTCTGGACTCGCTCCGTAGTGCAGTCCTTGCTGACCCGGGTGTCTCGGCACCAGTTGCTCACTCCCTGAGTGAAGAGATGACCTCACAGAAGGTCCCTCGGCGGTAGCCTCTTTTGACTGACGGTCTCAGCGTCCGTCGCTCCGCTCCACCACAAGCACTCTGTACAATAAAGTCCTAATATCATAACACTTGCTAAACACACATATTGGATGATATGAGGTACATTACGTAACCTGGCTGATACAAATAACTCTCACACATTCATTCACACACATGTGCTTCACAACCCAAACTACTTTCGTAACACCCCATAACTCTGTCACTACATTGAAACAGACTATAACTTAACACTCGCCATACATTCTTTCATACATTAGAAAAGACTATACTTAACCAACCACGTACTACCTTCATAACAACTTGGGCATACACACCTCACATTCCTTAGTTATCCATCTCGGTAAATAACTACATAGGAAAAACACCGGTTACCTCAATGAATTCCAAACCCACATACTGACCCAAACCAGTCAATGCTACACAACTGAATTAACTCTTACTAACGCATACTATCTTTAACTCAGTAGCTTGTTAATAATACATATAAAAACATACCTGAATTCTAGGTTTCAGAGTCTTGGAATACAGCTAGTGTACATGACATACATCTGTCCACAATGACAGCCTAGCCCGCACTGACTATTTAGACCTCTGACAGACTGAGCTCTCGCTAAAATCCCCGTGCAAAACATTTCCCTACGATTTCACGAGGCCTCCTGCCCCCACGGAATAATTGTCACAAGACAAACCGCTCACAAAACCGTACCCATACAAAACCCTCTGTGTGAACCTCATGCATGAGCATAGAGTTTCATCACATCAGGTATCTCCAAGTGTCATATGTCATCTTCAGAGATGAAGACCATCATTAAGTCTGTGTACAGACCACCACAACGGCCCCTAGACAGTTACCATCAGATGTCCAGACAAGAGCAGGTAACCATCTTCCGTCTGAGGACCGGGCACAACCGATTCAATTTCCACCTGCACAGACACTTCCACCTCATGCCATCTCCCCTGTGCCCTTGTGGAGAAGCAGAGCAGACAACAGATCACATCCTCCAGAGCAGATCACATATCACATCCTCCAGGACTGTGGGAACCACCAGCTGCTGAGGGAGGAGATATGGCCGAAGCCCGCAACTCTACAAGAGAAACTGTGCGAGCCTGTGGAGGCGCTACAGAAGACCACAGATTTCATTTTGAGAGCCAAACTCAAAGTGTGACGGTGTTCGAGAAGAAGAAGAAGAACCATCAGGTATCTCTGTAGAAAGTTTGGGTTTTAAGTTATGAATAGTATAATCAAATTTTGAGAAAAAAAACTCTTTTGTCAAAAGATGGCTATTTTTTACCCATTTCCTGAGGTCTTGTAATCTTTGACCTTTCCGAGGGATCAACCAAATTAGTATGCATCTTATCATCAGGTGTATTTGTACCAAGTTTAGGTTTGAAGTTGTGAATAGTATTTGAGAAAAAATAAATTATGTCAAAATATAGCTATATTTCCTGAGCCCCTGTGACCTTGACCTTTGTGAGAGGTCACTCAAATTGGTATGTTTAGAAAGGTCTTGCCACAAAGTATCCTTGGGCCACGTTTCAAGACTGTGGCTTGAATAGTCTCCGAGAAAATACCAACGTTAAAGTTTACCATGGATGACGGTGGACGGACAAATGACCACTGGCCCAGAACATAGACTCTCTTTTGCTTCGCACGTGAGCCAAAAATGAAATTCCCCAAAAACCCTTCTCAATTTTCAAATTGTCAGTGCTACACTAAAAAATAAACTGCCCTGCAAATAACTTCACTCTACCTTTTGAACTGCTATAGAAAAATATGCCCTTCAACTAACCTTTTTCCACTTTTCAAACTGTTCCTGATCACAGTACCAGTCAATATCCAGACAGATCAATTTGCCCTCCATGAAGTTGTACTTTGGGTTGTTGACGGACTTGCAGTAGAAGTACTCATGCCAGATCAGCTGACCAGCGACGGACGTCAGCACAGTGTCACACTGGCACACCTTAAATTCAGGAAAATAAAATCAAGCACACACGCTGAGAAGGACAATCTACATGTAGCTAATGCAGCTAGATCTTCTTCTGTGAAGTAAAGTACAGAATTCATTACTGAAAACACTGTCTTGAAATTCACATCAATTATGTATATATAATTTGTCTACCAGTAAGTGAAGGAGGGAAAAGGAACAAAACAACCACCAACAAGAATGGCAAAGCCCTTAACTCATTCGTGGCCAGCCGCATCCGGATGCGGCTGGCCACGAATGAGTTAAGGCTCACTTGCATGACCAATCCACATAATTAATCTGGCTTTGTGAACTTGACCTTTCCGATGAGAAATGTGAAAGTGAGCAAGTCTTCTAACATTAGTAAAGAACGGGCAGATGTCAGCCGTTCTTGGCCTGTGCACAGCTGCCAACGTTGGCCCATAAGTGTACTAACATTAGTAAAGGCCGGTTGTATCTTTAAAGTCCAATTATTTTTGCATTTTTCACACTTTTGTCAAAATCCTGTTACTAGTGAAAGTGCGCCCTGCTGCAATCCTTGAGCCAATAGGGTAAATTCATTCCCCTTTGTCACCAGAGGTGAAGGAGATGACACAGTAGCTGGTACCTGAACTTTAACCCTTCTCATCCTGATACACCCATTGCCTGAAATCAATTTGACCCATAGTTCAATGGTGGTGCCAGAATAGCTTGGCGCCTGATGCGGCAAAATATTCTGGCACTACCCTTGAACTAAAACAGTTGAACTATCTCCTAATCTGTAACGTAGCCTTCATAGGTCAATAAGCACATCCAACAAAATCAGCCTCAGTATGTAATGGGTTACTTAACCCTTATCATACAGAATACACCAGTGTGTGAAATAGGTTTGACTAAAATAGTTCAAGGGTAGTGCCAGAATAGCTTGGCGCCTCTAAGCGCCAAGCTATTCTGGCACTACCCTTGAACTAAAGCCATTGGCTGACTCGCACGGCTGACTGCTATGAAGACGTGAAAAACTGGATGACAGCAAACAAGCTCAAACTGAACGACGACAAAACGGAAGCCATGCTGGTAGGCACTCGCCAGAAACTTTCCCAGCTCCCTCCCTCTCTCCACCTTCAACTCGACAGCACCCCCATCTTCCTCTCTGACTCGGTCAAGAATCTTGGCGTTATCCTCGATTCCTCTCTTTCCATGACCAGCTTCGTCTCCGCCACGGCCCAGGCATGTTATTTCCACCTCCGCCGCATCAGTCAGATCAGAAAATACCTCACTACCGAAGCTGCCACCAAACTCGCTGTCTCTCTCATCTTATCTCGCATCGACTACTGCAACTCTCTCCTTTCCGGCCTTCCTCACTCCACCACTCTCACTCTCCAGCGCGTCCAGAACAATGCTGCCCGCCTCAGAAAGAAAAAATCCGACCACATCACTCCCCTGCTCAAGCTCCTTCACTGGCTCCCCATCCCCCAACGCATCCAATACAAGATTTTGTCTCTCTGCTACAAATCCCTGAACAACTACACTCCTGCCTATCTCTCCAACTTACTTCACCCCTACACTCCTCCCCGCTCCCTCCGCTCCGCCTCCGACACTCTCCGCCTCCTCATCCCCCGCACCAAACTCAGCACTTTCAGCCCCCGCTCCTTCTCAGTATACGGTCCATCCACCTGGAACACTCTCCCACTCTCTCTCCGTCAGAAACACTCGCTCTCCTCCTTCCAGTCCGCCCTCAAAACTCACCTCTTTCAACAGTTCTAGCACTATATAACCACACTCCCCACCCCAAGCTGACCGTCGTAATGTTTCTTCACTTTTTGTGTTACGTGAGTCATTGTCTAAAGCGTGCGCATGCGTGTGCGAGTTGTGAGTGCGCGCTTAGAGTTATAATTATTATAAGATAAGCGCATTATAAATACTGTAATTATTATATCCTTATCTGTAAGTACTATAATGTAGCTTGCATATATGGCAGTGTACAAATTTGAAGCATTTAGCCTCAGCATGATATGGGTTAAAGTTAAAGCTAATAACTCCAACCCTGAAGAGCATTCTGACACCGGTATTGTTTATAAGTTCACAGTGTTGGTGGCTGCTTGCACAAGAGAATTCAGTCACAGCAAAGCATCCCACTATAGCCTCAAAGATTACTTCTTTTTTGTAACAAAAATCTTACACTAGCTGAACTCACATCATACTGAGGCTAAAAGCTTCAAATTTGTACTCTGCCATATATGCAAGCTACATTATAGTACTTACAGATACAGACCAATGGCTTTAGTTCAAGGGTAGTGCCAGAATAGCTTGACACCTAGAGGCACCAAGCTATTCTGGCACTACCCTTGAACTATTTTAGTCAAACGTATTTCACACACTGGTGTATTCCAAATGATAAGGGTTAATTATACATTGACATGGTACATGAGCATACAGTACTACAACAACACGGTCTCTGCATGCCTTATATTTCAAGAACATGTGCGCACACAACATGTGCAATTCAGTCTCAACACATAATTTGCACAACTGCAAAAAACTCATGTTCGCAAAAGATTGCAAAACAGAGAAGTCCATGACAGAGGAAACAGTCATATATAAGAAAACAGTTGTTTCTAAATTGTTATTGCAGCAAATAATTTCAAAACAATGATACTAATCAATTAACCCTCTGGTTGTTGGCAGCGGTTTTAGTCACGATTATTCTTGCAAGAATCATCACGAATAAAACCATTACCGACACCCAGTAAATCTAAGAAGAATCATGTCAAATTCAAAGTAAAGGAGAGAGGAGAAGAGGACTGTGACTGGGAGAGGGAGGGAAACTTGCAGCCCATGTACTTAGGTCAATGGGTCCCAGAGAGTGTGCAACACCTTCTCTATGCACTCCACCCCGTTCTCTTTGCACACGACCTTCACTTTGTTATCTCGAGCTTGCCACACAGGCTTCGGGTCTTGTTTAAATGTCAGGCAGGTTACTCCCCGTTTCTGTACATGTATTGATACCTTGTGCATGGATTAACCCATTACATCCTAAGGCTGATTTTTTTTAAAATGTGCTCAATGTATGAGGGCTACATTAAAGGTTACAAGACCGATCAACCATTTAGTTCCAGAGTGGTGCCAGAATAGTTTGGCGTCTAAACTATTCTGGCACCACCCTTGAACAATCACAGTCAAATTTATTTCAAGCAATAGTGTATCAGTATGAAAAGGGTTACAACCCTTCAACAAAAATGGTCAACCCACATCCAGATATATCTTAGTCCCTGGTTGTTTGGTCAGTCTCACAGGACAAGTTTACACAGAAAAGGATCACATATATATCATACAGGTGTGGCTTTTATTTTTAATCAAATAACACTTGAAACTGAATGTCCCAATATTTATAAACAACTTCTCAATCAAACAACAATAAATGTCCTGATCAATTTAAAGAAGAAAATGTTAATTTTTAAACCTGGAAGTGTTTAGGGAAGACCTCCTCTGGCTGGCCATGAAGATTGTAGAGACAGCCTCCTTTCTGACGCAAGCTATTGTCTAGGTCATTCAGACACTCCAGAAGGAACCGCATGCGAGGGTTGGCAGCACTGCTCGTGCCTACAACACAAGGAGAGTTTTGAGTTGTTTGTCAACTTTATTACTAACCCTTTGCAAGTCCCTAGCGTTTTTTGTTAAGATGATTCCTGTATGAATCATCGTGACTAAATCCAACACTATGTTAACCCCCTTGTGTATACAACAATCAGACTTAACAGTAACAATGACTGCACACAGAAGAGTGTTCAGTTTATTTTTTAAACTGTAAGCTACGCAGACATTGGCAGCGAGTCTGCACTCTGAGACAGACTCACAAACAGTGCACGCATACACATGCTAATCTATCACTTTCTGACTTGGTTACCAGTGCATGATAATTAATAGTAACTTGCTGATTACTGACTTTGTAATAGTAGGTGTTTGACATTAGAACTTTTAAGTTTTTCACTTATTAGTTCAGGATAAACTTTAATTCACTTTGCACGTCGCTTGCACAAACATTCCTACACTACAGCCTGAAACATGCTGTTTCAATATATATGTGCAAAGAATCACTAGAAGCAAAATTTTGGGGCGGTCCGTGGCGCAGTGGTTATGGCACCTGCCATCAATGCCAGAGGTGCGAGGTTCGAAAATGGGTTCCGGCGTTGGACTTTTTTCCTCTGGTGTCACCGTTAATTCGGGCGGACCGTCGGGGGTTCTTTCTCCGGGTACTCTGCTTCTTCCACCCCCCACCCCTTGGTACCGGTTTCAGGCCACTTTACAAATTTCAAATACAAGCGATCAAAAATCTCTGTAACTTCAGTAGCTGAACTGGCCCTTCGTCTGTCTTGTACTGTGTTTGTCTTAAATGGCGTAAATCTGTGTCTGTTACGTGAGTGTGCGTGTTGGGTTTCAGTTCGCGGCGCTATGAGTCGATTTGCCCAAAAATTGAGAAAAAGCGCCTATATAATAACGGTATTATTATTATTATTAAATAGTAGAAATACCATTGCTTTTCAGTAAGAAAGACTAAACACCGAATATGTGCTCATCGTAGAGGTTAGCCTCACATCTCTCATGCCCATGAATGTAATAGATGTTCACAAATCAGAATTAGGTCAAACTGCAAATTCGCTGAAAACAGTGGATTAAAAGCCCTGACAAACATGTGACGTCACATATTTGTCTGGGCTTTTAATCCACAGTTTGCGTCAAAAGACACACAGCACTAAATTCTAATTATGGAAATTGTCTTCATCAAACGAGTAAGATTTCTTGTGCACTGTTCATGTCTCCACTGAATCATTTGAGGTTAGCTGGAACTCGATTGTGGATTTTCACTGCACTTTCACTCAGAAAAAAATTAAGCTCTGAGGTATTTAAACTCTCATGTTGTATGGTAAATAATGTCTCTTTGAACACCAAGTTAAAGTCTGGCCAACAGGATATTACTCAATTTACTGCAAAACAGCTGTGACAAGACCAATCTGTTTACATTGTTTGACTTTTCTGTGCTCAATTGACTCTACCTGCCACTTGTCCATCAAAGATGAACACAGCATAAAACTCATCAGCATTCTTCAGGGACAACAGCGCAGGGTTGTTTTGCAGACGCAAGCCATGGCAAAACCAGTGCACAGACACAATCTTCCTATCCGTCACAGAATCAGAACCCATGTCTCCAGCCTTTAGTGAAATTACAGGGTACCAAAAGTGGTATGGTAAAGTGTTCCAGGCTAACTGAGTCTGATATTTCTGTTGTGCTTTGACTCGAACAGACAATAAAGTTGTATTGTATTGTATAGTAACTTCTGTTTGAGTGTCCGTCTCTCTAGCGCTCACCAACGACTTGAATGAGTGCACCTGCCTCCTGAGTTCCCTTCGAAAAAGAGTCCATGCAGTCCGTCCTTCTCAACTCATGAAAACACTGAAACGGGGCTAGCGTGCATAAACAGAAAACTGACAATGCACATGCAGACGCACAAAATGTTCAGCAATCGCGAGTCTCCCGCGACCCTCCCCGACAGACACAGCAGGTGCCCGTGCGTGACTAGTGCTAATTTTAAAGGGATACGGACTTCCAGCTCTCGTTGATTTCGTCCGGGGGGAGGGCGGGGTTGGGGGGGATTATGTTCTGACTGTTTGTCGCCGATGTTCGCGCATCGCTTTGATCAACCTCTCGTCACGTCCGTCCGCGCCTTGGGAGGCTGGGTCGTTGGGGGGGGGGGGGGGGGGGGGCGGGGGAGCGCTGGTGTTCCCTTCTTTGTTCGTTGGTGGTGTCTGGCTCCTGCTTCCTCCTTTGGGGTCACAGTCCAAGGCCCGGTTTTTAGGCCCGCACCCTACTTCCCCTTACTGTTTGAGGGGGGTTGATTTTCACTAACCCCCCTATCAGTGTTTCTGTATTTCTCTGGAGGGGGGTGTTGTACCCTCCATTGCCCAGGGAGTGCATGAACGAAGGATGCTAAACCTCCCTGGGTACCCCATTTATTTTGATGGGTGGTGACCGTACGCAGGCGAGCGGAGAGTCACGCGGTGTCGGAGTGCCATCTAGGGTACCTCGCCCCCCTGGGTTGTCTAACCCCCCCTATCCCGCAGAGTGGACCTTCCAGGAGTGTCCTCCTCTACGGCCCAATACGGAAAAGATGAACCCCGGAGCTGGCCGCCAGCCCCCGGGCGCGTCACCGAGGATCTTGGCGGGGGGGGGGGGGGGGGGCTCAGGTGCCCGCCGTCACCGAGGATTTAGCGGGGGGGGGGGGGGGGGAGGGGCTCAGGTGCCCGCCGCCGGCCCCCGGGACCCTCTCTCCGCTAGGGAGGCAACTGGTCAAAAAGCCTCCCGGTACGACACCTTTGAGCGGGCTTTCCCTCGAACTCCTGGGGGGGGGGGGGGGGGGGGGGGGGGGCTATCTTAACGTACCGGGGGCGGAAAAATAAAGGAACCCAGATTCTTCAGAAAAAGATGATCCTTAATTAACACCCATTCCCTCTCTCAGAAAGTAATACCAAAAGGTTTTCCCAAACAGTTTTAAAAGATATTTATTTCCACTATAACATCAATAATAGGTTCAATTAACGGTTGTATAGCAACACAAAAACATCAGTGACTCAAGACAAAATAAAGCATGAGAGAGCAGACTGACGGCAACCCGATCCGTGGACACTGAATTAGCATCCTAGAAGTCGGTGCATGCTCTGTCCCCGCTCAAACAATGAACTTGAATGGCAGCGGAAGAGGAATTTGCCACAACAGGGAGTAAAAAATCAGAACCAAAATAATTACTAAAATATTACAAACTACACCAAAAAGTATTCCTAAAATATTATTACAAGTCATTTCCAAAAACCAAACCTAAAAAATATGCTTGAGGAAAAAAGGAAAATTTATCTGTCTGTCTAAAAAGGGAAAACAACAAGAACAATTTTAAACTTACTCAAAATACAACTTATTAACCTATCACAGAGGTGATATAGGTTACAGTCACCCCTCCTAAAAAAATGTTTCAGTTAAGTTAAACGTAATGGAACATTTCAAACGCAACACTCAAGCACCAAACTGCTTCCCAAAATATGGAGCTGATGATTAAAAAAAAAAAATCACAACACCCACCTACAATACATTAAAAATAGTCTTGTCATATTTACATGAGCAATACTTAAAAAAGAACTCGGAGACACTTAAACAAACACCACTTCACGTTTTTTTTTCTCTTTCCATTTGCATCTATTAGAAAAATAGGTACACAGTTGGAATTAAGTCATTTTGGATGACAAGACCTCCAATATAATCCCAATGTCAAACAGAACATACTCTACCGGCATGTTTTGGAAGTCAATCTTTCCCGTATCTGTGTCCATTCAGGATTGTCAATACCCTTCAGCCCTGCCCTACGCATCAAGTTTAGCCTGATAACCGGTTTCCGACTACGAAAGGACCGTCTTGGCCTTTCTGTCTCTTCTTCCAACTCATCCCCCTGGGAAGTGCTATCAGTGGAATCTAGACTATCTTCATCACCTGGGGCATTATTGGCCACATCAACTTGGTTGGGTTTGGCGGGCTGTTCTGAACATGAGGGGGGTTCCCCTTCACTAGACTCAGCCCCAGAGGGTACATGACTGTTCTGATCTCTAACGCTTGGAATAGGGACGTGGGTTGCGGGAGTAAACACCGGAGCTTCCGGTCTTAAGGAACCCGACACTCGAGAGGGACTTATCTCCACCGCAGTGACCTCGCCCTCTTCAGGCTCGGAACATAACTCTGCCTCAACCATATATGTCCGTTCCCGCGTGCTATTGTCTCTTTTCGGTTTGCTTAGGGTAGCCGACAGTGAAAGTTCTTTCTTTCAACATGCCCTACGATTGTCATTGATTTCCGAGTCTAGTATGCCAATGGGCAGAAGGTAGTTTCTGTGCAAAGTCCTGGTAGGACCAGTGCCTTTCTCATTTTGAACAGTGTAAACTGGAAGACCTGCAATCCTTGAAATGACAGTATAAATCTCTTTTTCCCATTTGTCACTAAGTTTGGAATCAAGCTTAGGCCCTAGTTTTCGGACAAGCACCCTATCTCCAATGTATAGCTCAGCGGCGTGAGCTGAAGTATCATAGCGGGTTTTGTTTTTGAGACTTGATTTTGCCATGCCTGAGGCCTTCTGGTAAGCATTGGAGAGCTGCTGTTTAAGATCTATAATGTACTGCCTAGTGGACTTCCGAGTACCTGGACCCAAATCAATGCCAAAAGCAAGATCAATTGGTAATTTGGGATGTCGGCCAAAGAAAGGAAAGTAGGGGGAAAATCCTGTACTGCTATGCATACAGCAATTGTAAGCGTGCACAACAGAGGGAAGACTTTTCCGCCAGTCCTGTTTCTTGTCATCCTCCATGCTTCGGAGCATGTTCAAAAGGGATCTATTCCATCTTTCGACTGGGTTACTACAGGGATGGTAAGGGGTTGTTCTACACTTTTCTATTCCTGCTAACTGACACAACTCCTTTACCAACTGGGATTCAAAGTCCCTACCTTGGTCAGACAGGATTCTTTGAGGGAAACCATAAATCATGAAAAAGTCTTTCCATAATGTCTTGGCTACAGTAGTCGCTTTTTGATCCTTTGTGCAGACTGCATGACCGAACTTTGTGAAGTGGTCCATCATTACTAACACACTCTGCTTTTGGCCTTTCACTTCAATGCTTAAAAAAATCAATGGAGATCAATTCTAGGGGCGATGTTGTAACAATAGAGTTCATTGGTGATTTTTGACACTTTGCACCCCTACGAATACACCGGCCAGTGTTTTATCTGTCTTTCCAAGTCCTTTGCCATATATGGCCAAAAGAACCGCACGCGAAGTTGTTCAACTGCATCCTCAAATGTGTATGGTACAAGTCTTCATGGACTCCCTTAAGTGCAGCCTTTCGGTGCGACCTAGGAAGGACTAACTCATATAGATACCTGACACTTTCACCTTTCTTCTTCTACTCTCCTAAACAGGACACCCTGGTGAAGTTTTAACTTCTTTTGCTCCCTGGCAAAGATCTTTAACTCAGGGTGGTTTAGTTCTGATGCTATAAGGTCTTTGCCACTTTCTAAAGCGCGGGTCACTACACTAAGGTGTTCATCTGCCATCTGTGCTTCTCTCCAGTTAATCTGAGTTTGGGAGGCTGAATCTCCTTTTGGCTCTAGAATATCATCAGATATCAGGGATGGGTTTCTCACCAACTGTTCCACAGCAGGAATGAAACTTGTTTCATCACCTGAGGGTCTATCTGGAGCAACCTCCGTGATTTGGGCCCTATGAGACATCAAGATTGCCTGAACCGAGTCCCGGGTGACAGAAACTAAGGCAAGGTCCGAATGATTGAACATTGACGCCTTTTCTAGTAAGAATGCAATGTTATCCATCGATTTTTTGTATTCCTCATCTACTTCAGGGTCAGGATTTGGTAGTCTACTCAAAGCATCTGCATCCGTGTGCAGTCAGTGAACCTTTCTTGTATTTGAGTTCAAAGTCAAAAACCGACAATGACGCAAGCCACCTGTGGCTGGTCGCATCAAGCTTGGCATTTTTCAGAATGTAACACAAAGGGTTATCTGTGACTACGGTGACCTTGGTACCTAGCAAGTAGTCCCTCAATTTTTCACTCATTGCCCACTTTAAGGCGAGAAACTCCCGTTTATGGGCAGGATAGTTCTGCTCGGACTTGTTGAGGCTTCTACTTGCATAAGAGATAACCTTGTTCCTCCCATCGAACTCTTGGTATAGGACTGCACCAATCCCTACTCCAGAGGCATCAAAATGCAAAGTGAAGGGTTTAGTCCTATCTAGTGCTATCCCCAAGACAAGGTCGCTTGTCAAGGCTGTGATCAGAGACTGAAAGGATTCCTCTTGAGCCTCCGCCCATGATGCTGTTATATCAGAGGACAAGTACAACCGGTGGTTAGCTTTTTTCCCTGACTTTGTACTTCCACCAGGTGCATACCCAACTGTCAAATCGTTTAGCGGTCTTGCTAGTGTTGAGAAGTCCGGAATAAACCTGCGGTAGAATCCTGCGAAACCAACGAAGCTCTTAACATCTTTGACAGTTCGCGGCTTTGGCCAGTTTTTTACTGTGGCAATCTTTTCAGGGTCAGGACGGATTGAACCCTCTGAGACGAGATATCCTAGATGCCTTACCTCTGTCGCGCCAAACACACACTTTTCTGGATCTAGCCGTAAATTGAACTTTCGGAATATTTCCAGCACTCGGATTGTGCGTTCTTCCAGTTCCTCTAACGACTTTGCATGCACCAGAATGTCATCAAGGAAAATAATCAGTTCAGTTAGGTTCATGTCTGAAAATACAGTCTCCATTAGTCGCTGGAAACATGCAGGGGCATTGATCAACCCTTGGCTAAGCCTGTCCCATTCGGCAAACAATCCGAATGGCGTTATGAAAGCAGAAAGCTTGCTGGCCTTCTAATGCAGTTCCGCAAACACTATCGTGTGATTCAAGCATAATGTATTCTTCGAAGAATTGTGGATCTTAATGCAAACGTTAAGGTTGTCTACCTCGGCCAGGATCACGTCAAGTCCATGTGGTAAGTGTTCAGCAGTGCGAGCGGTAACATTCAAGCTCTGCCGATCACTGCAACCAGTTACTAGTCCGGTTAGCTGCATCGCCTGTCCAGGCTGTAGAGTGATGCTGAGAGGGCTTCGAAGAGTGACACCCCTAACGTGAAGCCCTTCTTCTAATATGTCGGCGGCTAGGTTCAGTTTGTGGGCCTGCTGTTGGTGGTCGCCTCTCGTTGCTGATCGCCCTTCATCAGCTAAATGCTGCTGCTGTTGACGTTTAGCTGCAGCAACGCGGCCTGGGTTGGCGGGGTTTGGACAGTTTTCTTTTGAAGTGCGTGCCTACTTCCCCACACTTGTAGCATGGCCCCTTGGGTGCTGACGTCCCCTGTCTCGGTGTAGCCTGGTTGAAGCCTTGCGGCATCTTCTGAGCCACAAGGTTTGCTAACTTCTCATAGTCGATCTCAGATATGCCAGTAGTGTGGGCCGCAGCAGTAGACTGTCTGATGGGAGTTTCAGGCTGCTGACCGCCTTCCAGTTCACGGATCTGTCTTAGGACCTTGCACGATTCCGGAGAGGCTGTTCCAGGAAATCCAAAACCATTCCGGAGTTCCAGGCACAGCATGGGGTGGTACTGCTTTGCCTCGGTCATAAAAGTATGAAACACCTTCTTTGCTGCCTCAGACGGTGGGTAGGCCCCATCTTTGTTGAGGTCGGTGAAAGAGCTCCAGACTCGGGAGAAGAACTCCGACGCCAGCTCCTTTTTCTCCATCCGCAGACGGACAAATTGGAGGTACAAGTCTTCACTCATCTGTACATCCCCGTAGATTTTGGTGAGGGACTTCAGGATGTCTTGAGCAGAGCAACAGTCTTTAACTTGCTCCGCTGCAATACCACGCAGGCTGGCCTTCACTCGTCGGATGGTCTCATCAGCGTCTTGGCCCTCCTGCAAGTACTGCCCGACTTTCTCCTCCCAGTCTTTGAACATAATTTCGCCCGCTCCTTTCGGCTTTAGCCCCGTGAAGACTCCAAGCCTTGGAGCAGGTGTTGGTGCCCTAACATGCACGCTGATTGGCACATGCTGTGGTGGGCTGGCCTGGTCCTGTGCAGTCAGTCTCGAACGCAGGTCTCGGTTCTCCTGCTGCAAGGCCTCCATATCTGCCAGCCTCTGGGTGAGTTCCGCCAGTCTAGCTCCCAACGACTCCATCTCTGTCCCCGAGCCACTTCCGTCTTGTTCTGCCATACTACCTCCCACACTCAACTTATCAAATCCTAATGACTATTGCTCAGAACCATTATTAAAGCATTTTCCTTTTCGTTTGTATGAAAAATTAGATATTCCTTTTTTCTTTTTGAAAACAATTTAAAACGATCCCGGACGAGCCCCCAAATATGCAACCCAGATTCTTCAGAAAAAGATGATCCTTAATTAACACCCATTCCCTCTCTCAGAAAGTAATACCAAAAGGTTTTCCCAAACAGTTTTAAAAGATATTTATTTCCACTATAACATCAATAATAGGTTCAATTAACGGTTGTATGGCAACACAAAAAAATCAGTGACTAGAGACAAAATAAAGCATGAGAGAGCAGACTGACGGCAACCCGATCCGTGGACACTGAATTAGCATCCTAGAAGTCGGTGCATGCTCTGTCCCCTCTCAAACAATAAACTTGAATGGCAGCGGAAGAGGAATTTGCCACAACAGGAAGTAAAAAATCAGAACCAAAATAATTACTAAAATATTACAAACTACACCAAAATGTATTCCTAAAATATTATTACAAGTCATTTCCAAAAATCAAAACTAAAAAATATGCTTGAGGAAAAAAGGAAAATTTATCTGTCTGTCTAAAAAGGGAAAACAACAAGAACAATTCCGCCTAAACAGTTACTCAAAATACAACTTATTAACCTATCACAGAGGTGATATAGGTTACAAAAGTAACATGTAAGGATAAAAAAACGAACAAAAACAAATGAACAAAAAAAGGGGAAAAAAGGGTGATGTGATGGGTGGTTCCTGGGTCCCCTCCCTCCCCCCCCCCCCCCCCCCCACGCCCGAACGGACCCCCCGAGCCTGACGTACCGCCTAAGCAATAACTGACAGCAAGTCTTGCCACCAGTCACTGTAGAAAACCGCTCACCACTAAATCTGTTTTTTGTTTGTTTTCAAAGAGGAAGAAAAATGAAGAAAAACGTGTTGAAACACTGACTATTTTGCTACTTATCTCATGACTAGTATAAGATGGCGGCTGACGGCGCCGACGCGGCGGCTGCGGCAATGTCACAGTGGGGAACTTCCGAGCCCTATAGGCAATAACAGCAAGTCTTGCCATCACCGTTGGAAAACTCTAACCAGAATCCTTTTTTGTTTGTTTCCAAATAGAAAGAAACATGAAGGAAAAACGTGTTGAAACACTACTTCGCTACATGTCTATCGCGTCCTCTCAAAATGGCGGCTCGGCAGCCGACGTTCCTAGGCAACGCCGGGGAACTTCCCGGCGCTGTTCGCTACATGTAGAATTGTTGTATGATCTTCTTATGTGTTCGTGTCAATGTCTTCCTAGAATGCAAATGAAAATGGTATTTGATCACACAGAAAAATATATTTCGCTCAATGCTATTAATGCAATTACTGAAGAATTATCATCCGTCCAACTCGGATCTAGTCGGCCATTTTTCGGTCTAAGGGAGATGACTTCCGTTTACGTATTATGCCGCACAACAACGTCATGTGTTCAAGAGATGTGCTAAAGGTTAAACTATTACATTTAGATTTTGTTTGCTTGCATTACATTCGCTTAAAATTCCTTGATCTGTAGCTATCTTATGCGTGACATCTTGATATGTTCCGATGGGGGTTTCTTTGTTGTGCTGTGCTGCGGCGGAGAGCGTTGGAGTGGAGCGAACCAGACTGGAACCAAACATTTGTCCGCAGCCTCACCTCATCTCAGAAGGTTGCGTGCGCGACAAGGTGGACTTGGCACACAGTGCAGAAGTGAGCATTTATTAGTGTGTGATTACTGAGTAGCGAACATTCACGCAGACGCTGCACGCAGTAGCTGCTGAATGGAAGGCACAGAGCTGAAAGGTTTCATTTTAGGTTTTATTATTTACTGATCTGTGACCACTCGAGCGTGACGGTGTAAATTACCGAGCGTTCAGTGTTTTACGGTTGATTAGCTTTACAGGAACATCGACCCCTTACACTGTTTACTGATCCCTAGTTCACATAGAACTTTTCCATTAGGGTTAAACACCGAAATATCCCTATAAAACCGGATTCTATTATAAGCTTCGTGAAAACTGAGAAAATCAGTCATTCTCATTTAAACTTACATCGGAGGAGGTACAGTACCAAAACTACCATATTTGGTAAGCTTTGCTGAAGTTCACAGCGACCAATGCTTTTTTTTTATTTTATTTTTTTTAATGAGAATCACTAATGTGTATAGGGATCTGGAAGTTTCCCGCGTTGCCTAGGAGCGTCGGCCGCGCGACAGCCGCCATCTTGAGAGGATATGATAGACCATTTCTTTCGAATAAACTCCCACAGTCCCTCATCTATGTTGAATCAGCCAATAGTTTCCAGCAGTCTTTAAAGATGCATTTATTCCTTTAAACGTGCATTCACCATTATAATTTTTTCGTTGTCAGTGAGAGTTGCCTACTGTATCCATTATTAGTTTATGGTACAGTACACGTATATCTTTTGTGCCTGTGAGCATTTCTTGTTGGTGTGTTCATTTTGCTAAGCTTATTTTCCTTGTATATCTTGTTGCGTGAGTGTGTATGTTAGGGTATATATATCTATATATATATATATATATATATATATATATATATATATATATATATCTATATATATATATATATATATATATATATATATATATATATATATATATATATATAATATATATATAATAATAATTATATTTATAAAGCACAAACTCCCTGCAGTGCAGGCTCTAAGCGCTGTACAATGCAAATCAAAGTTAAAACCTAAACACAAATCAATAAACAAAAAAACCCACAAAATACAAATATTACAATACAAATTCTAAAATTAACAGCACATAAACACACCCAAAGCACAAACAACCATCGCAATAAGGACTGGCACAGGATCATCATGATGTTATTGTGAAACAGAAAAGAGACTGGAATTTAGTAAGACAGAGTAGTGAGACTGGAAAAGATGAGTTTTAAGCTGACTTTTGAAAGAAATTACTGTCGGGGCATCACGAATGTGCTTCGGAAGCGAATTCCAAATGACAGGGGCCTGGAAACAAAAGGACCTTTGACCAAAGGACTTTGTATTTATTTTCGGTACTTTCAAAAGTTTTTCACTGCTAGAACGTAAGGTGCGGGAAGCTTGATAAGTAGTTAACATACTGGAAAGGTAGGGAGGCAATGTACCATCAAAATGACGGAAGGCGAAAGTAGCTACCTTGTATTCAATCCTAGCTTTGATGGGAAGCCAGTGAAGTTGGTACAACAAGGATGACACATGATCTTTTTTTGATTTCTGAAAAATGACGCGAGCTGCACTGTTTAATATTCTCTGAAGTCGAGCCAGTTCTTCAGATGGCAGACCAGCAAACAAACAATTACAATAATCAATGCGGCTCAAAATATTGTGTGTGTTGTAGGATGCAAGGTGTATGTATGTTAGTATGTCATTTGTACGGCGCCTAGAGCTTTTCTATCGAAAGTATAGGCGCCTTAAAAACATACATTATTTATTATTATTATTATAATTTTACACTCGAGCAGAAGAGCTTAACCTGTATCATTCGGAATACACCAGTTTGCGAAATAAGTTTGACTAAAATAGTTCAAGGGTTGTGCCAGAATAGCTTGGCACCTCTAGGCGCCAAACTATTCTGGCACCATCCTTGAACTAAAGTCATTGGTCTATATCTTTATCTGTGAGTACTATAATGTAGCTTGCATATGGCAGTGTATAAATTTGAAGCTTTTAGCCTCAGTATGATATGGGTTAACTTACTTAGTCTTTGCTGGAAGGAGTTGACTGTGCTGGCTTGTACAACTACAAATAACGACACTTCTTGCATTTTAATTTTGCATCTGTTGAACTGAGCACGCTTTATTTTGCATACTGCAAGGACAGGCATGGTGAGATACATCATGTCCCATTCTATACAGGGTTTCACATGGAAACACTATGGTCACATGCCCATAAGACACAGTATATGATGGGATTTAAACTCAGAATTCAGCTATCATTTTTATTGAGCTAGGATTTGACTTGTGTCAGAATTTATCCTGTAAAGCGCTGATATGCTACAACAGGATGTGGGTCGACCGTGATAGTTCAAGGGTGGTGTCAGAATAGCTTGGCGCCTACAGGCGGAAAGCTATTTTGATGCCACCCTTGAACTATCATGTCGATCTGTCTCCACTGTGACGTAGATCTCAAAGGATAAAATTGATAATTTTGTATTGGGTTATTGTGGAGATTTGAAAATGATAATCTATATTTTTGCTGCAGTGACAGATCCACCATGTTGGCTGCACTACCACCCAGTCCACTTGATGAGGATGAGGTGATGCAGGCACTGTATCCCAAGACAGAGCCATTCAATACTGGATATCTGCAGGTGTCAAACCTCCACAAAATATTTTTTCAGGAGTATGGCAAGAAAGATGGAAACCCTGTTATCTTCCTGTAAGAGTTGTGTGCTTTTCTCAGTATGTTATGGTGTGCAAATTGGTGTGATTGATGATCCACCCAGCTGTCTGTGATGACTTGTATTAGTTTCAAGTTGTAATAACACCAGGCTTGCTGCTGTGATCTACCATGTTTGTGTGTGCATAAATCATGAACCTTTGAAATTGAAGAGACAAAAATTAGGTCCCTGTGTATAATACTATTAATAAATTTACTCTCAGTTCTAATTAATAATGTCTTGGTCATGCATGTGCTGTCTTACGAAGTTGCAGTCTCATGTCATTGCCAGTGATTGTTTGCCGAGTCAACTTCTGATGCTTGTTGCAGGCATGGGGGTCCAGGAGCTGGTGTGGATGATGAGACAGAGCCCTTTTTCTTTGACCCTGCAGTCTACCACGTTGTTTGCTTTGATCAGAGGGGTGCTGGAAGGTCTCTACCTTCAGCTGAACTTGAGGTACAAAGCAGTATCTATGTCATTAACCCGCTTGTTCATTCCAGAGTCTGCATGCACAAGGAAGTTAAAATCATATTTGTATTCTTATTGGTGGTGAAGCGGATCGGGGTTTGCATTTTAAGTGAAGAATGATTTGTCGCGAAAAAGTTTATTTCAACGAATTTACTATATGTATTATGAACTTTTCACAAGTTTTCCTTGCAGACACATGAATTTCCTTTCCGTGTCTTTTGGTTTGCAATGTCAGAATGTCACAGGGGATTGGGGGGGGGGGGGGGGGGGGGGGGGTGGTGTTTAAGTTTCTGTTCTGATGTTAGCTCATGAGAAAGCATCATTCACTGAGTGAAAACTGAACAGTTTGTCTGTTAGATTAGTTGAATGCATTATTGATTAATTTTGATTTTTTTTAAATTTTAAAGTAGACAAAAAGTGCTGCTGACAGCCAAAAGGGTTAGTTTGTGAGATGATCATTAAAACATTTTTTTCAACACCTTGTCTTTTATGCATGTTTAACAGGAGAACACAACTTGGGATCTTGTGGAAGACATAGAGAAACTACGGAAGCATCTGGGGATCGATCGTTGGGTGGTGTTTGGAGGAAGCTGGGGGTCCACACTCTCTCTGGCCTATGCGGAAACACATCCTGACAGAGTTAAGGCCATGGTTCTTCGTGGAATCTTTACTGTGAGAAAGTAAGAGATAAACTGTATCATTGGCTGTGACTTGCTTTGTACTTCTTTGCTTTTGTTTTAATCACGTCACTGCCAGGACAAAGCAAACATCACCCACTTACAGAAGACATACAGTCGAATACAGTTAAGGGGATGTATTGCCCAGCAAAATGCTCCGATTTACGAATTTAAAAAAAATTTCATGATTTTGAGATAGAGGCATTTTCATCACTTTTATTCAATTTTCTTTCACTTATCATGCTTCATTTCACTCAAAAAGTAATGTTTATTGAAATAAAACACATTTTCTGCACCTACCCTGTCTATTTTGGGCTGTAACAAATTTTGTTTGTTAGAAAATTCGTCATTTTCGATCGTTCGATACAGACCGACCGCTTCGCTAAATGCTGGAAAGTTTGGTATGGTTGGAATCAGCATTCTCTCCCCTTTCCATCCCATAATATGATCAGCGGTCTTCGGGAATCATCGGAACACATTCTTGCATTTTCCGAACCCACCGAGAGGCCGATTATCACCATATAAGGATAACGACGTCATTGGTTTCTAAAAATAGTAACATTACCACACCATTCTGAATACTGATTGGCTGAGTTACAAACTGTTCTTACTTCCGGTGACGCTTCGACTTTGTTTATAACGCGTGCTCGATCGTGTTTTTTAGCCAATTTTCTCGCTTTTAGAAGTAAAATGACGAAACCAAGGCCAGCAGCCTCGAAAAGAAAGGGGTATAAGTCGAAGGCTAAAGCAAAACAGTTGACGGAAGCCCGTTTATCGAAGCAGACGCGGAAACGCAAGATCGGCGACGGACAGGAGACGACCGAAAACAAAACGAAAGCACATGATATCGTGGGTGTTGCTTCATGTAGCCACTTAGAACCGGGGTCTCCATGGTCCTCCGACCTTTTAGGCTCTAGTGCCAAGAAGTTCAGGGTGTTTCACGGAAAGATTTCTGAGAATGGTGACGGAGACAACAGCTGTGACATCAGAAGTAATGTGCCTCCTACAGTGCCACACCTCTTCCAACAACAATCTGCGACCTGAACCAAGTTGCAAATTTATTTGCAGCTTGTGCTTGTCCTGAATGTGGATCGCCATCCGTGCAACTTGTATGTAATGATGAGAAGAAGATGGGGATGGCAGTATTCCTGCGAGTGTTGTGCACAAACTGTGAAGCTGTTATTGCAGCTGGCTATACATCAGCTACACTATATAATGAGTAAATACTGTCAGGCATGTGAGACCACAGGCAAAAGAATGAGACAGTGTGGTGAGAATGCCTACCAGGTGTGGATGGAGAGCCACAGACCAGACTGCCAGAAGAATTTTAATGGTTCTTCTGGCATGATGGAGGTGGAGGGGGCCAAGACGCAGTGGCTGCGTTCGGCGAAGAAACACAAGCTCCGTTACACAATTCTGCTGTCTGACGGGGACTGTAAAACTTTCAATGTCTATTATGAACTAGAAAATTAAGCCTTATGGAGATGAGGTGGAGATTACCTCCAAAGGAAGAGTGTATTAATCATGTCTCCAAAAGACTGGGCACTGCACTTACAAATCTTGTCGCAGACAGGAAGAAACGGGGCGTCACACTTGGGGGTAGGGGCGAGGGCAGGCTGACTCAAAATACAATGAAGAAACTCTAGGCATATTACACCAAGGCTATCAAGAGCAGCACTACTGTAGAGGCCATGTCAGATGCAGTGTGGGCTTCATTTCTCCACTGTACTTCTACAGATACTGATCCTCATCATGCTCGCTGCCCAAAGGGATGAGACTCCTGGTGTTTCTTCAACCATGCTCAGGCTCGTGAAAATCCTCCCCCATGACACTAGGGAAATATTACAACACCTATTAACAGACAGGTGGCAAAATAGCTTGTTCCTGTGTACAGGAAACTTGCTGACCCTGCTCTGCTGAGGAGATGGCTAAGGGGCAAGACCCAGAATACAAATGAGTCCCTGCATGGAGTCATCTGGAGTCCGTGTCAAAAAAACACCTTCGCCTCCTGTGACAAGGTTGAGACAGCCACACTGGTGTATGTTGGAGAATTCAACATGGGCTCCACAGCTAGCCAGAATTTCATGACTGCCCAAGGTCTGTATGTTGGAGAAAACACCAAAAGGCTTGGCAAACAGAAGGACAGGGTCAGGGAATTCAACAGCAGGCGGAAACTGAAACTGAAGCAACAGCATCGCAGAAAGAAGGTTCGGCAGGCCAAGGAACAGGAGAGAAAAAAGCATAATGGAAGAAGAGGGTGGTCCTGTTTATGCTGCTGGTGCATTCTGAGGTACATCAATAACTAAATTTTTCAATCAGCAGCTGTGCACAGATGATTCTTCTTCTCATCACTTTAAGTGCAGGGGACCAAAGTTTCAAACGCGATTTTCTAAGTTTTCCATATTGTGCGGTTTACTGCATCCATAACTTCTCTAATAATTGTCATAAACACATGAAATTTGGCATGCATGTAGCTGAAAACATTAATAACAACTTTACAGAAGCTTTTTATGGTATCTACAAATGAAAAATAGTTAGTGCCATGTGAATATCATAAATGTTTGGAATTTCGTTCACGACAAATGTTCAGTTTGTGATGCCCTATAACATTTTTAATAATAAAGATATGAAAAAATCCCTCTGAAAAGTTGTAGTTCTTATCATCAAAAACACAACAAAATTTGTTCTGGGTCAATAGCTCTCTTCTGAAGGATTTTACGGAGGAACAAAAATATGTTGTTTATTTTCAATATGGCCGCCGTTGCCCTTGGCAACCAGCATGAAATTTTTCAAAATGTGTCTTAAACATCTTTTTAGACACCTAACTAAATGAAAAACACCAAAATGTTTATTTGTGATTGCTAACAAAGAAGGGCATTCTTGGTGGGCACTATTTCACCTTAACACAGACA
Source organism: Semisulcospira habei (assembly GCA_036245525.1). Classification (NCBI taxonomy): domain Eukaryota; kingdom Metazoa; phylum Mollusca; class Gastropoda; family Semisulcospiridae; genus Semisulcospira; species Semisulcospira habei. Next base: position 296,718,698 of record BTPG01000002.1, on the reverse strand, counting down.
CTGAAACACAAAATTCTTGCTAACACAGACAGTGCTTAGTTTCCCTGGAATCATTTGTTTCTTCAAAAACATTACCGATGACATGACTTTATGGGAGTGTCTACTACTTACTCAATTCTAGCCTAAGAGCTCGTTGTGTAACAACACAACCCCGGAGGCACTCGGGGAACCCCGAGGGGACCGAGAGTTGTCTCCCGATACTGCCCCCTGGAACCGAGTACCCATAATCCTCAGTCAAGTCTACTTAGGCTCACGAATCAGACGTGTTGCTCTTCTGCTCTAGCCTTTGGACTTCGTTTTTTTCGACCGGTTCGCTGGTCTTTCGGATTTTACTGAAGGAGATAGATGTTGAGATACGAGAGGATGAATCGTTTCGTCAGCCCTGCCTGTGCTGCTGCGTGGCTATCTCGTCCCCACTTCGTTGGCGGCTGCCCTCTTCGGCCTCTGTGGGCTTGGGCTGCGCGGTGAGCTTCGCCGGTCGTGCCAAGCGGGTTTTGGACTTCTTCCCCCTTTCCCCTTCGGTGGAGAAGTAAGGTAGCTGGGTTGACCCTCGGCCGGTTCCCGGGCTGGGCACTGGTTTGAGCAGGTACGAAGATTGTCGTCTTCTTCTCTCTAGTTTGCGCGCCAAATTTCACAACTCTTGGTTGGCGGGGCCCCTCGCGCCCGCGCCCATTCACCTTCGGTGTATTGTTGCGATGCTTACCTACGCAATTGTACCTTGGGGTTGGAGTGTTTCTTACTCCATGGCTTGATTAGCTTGGCGGGACAGCTTGGGTGACGCCTTGTCGACATTGCGTAGTTTTGTTCTGTGCCAGCACCTGGTTCTTGCCTTTTCTGGTATCCCCCCACCCGGGTCTGCCCTGGGGGACTTGGGTGGGGTTAGGTATTTTTTAGTTCCCAGGGTCACCCTGGTCAGCCCCACAGGGTGGGTTTTTCTCTCTATTCTGGGGCATGTGTTTCTGTCTACCCGAGGTCCATTCATCTGTATTTGCCTTTTTAAAACTCTCCCTACTGTCTGCACTGCCTGTAGCTCTTGATATTGGATGTGTGTTGCTAAATGGTCTTAGCTTTATTTATGCCCCATGTTGTAGGTTTATTTAATGTATTTGACCGGCTGGCGACATACATTCAATTTTCTGTTTAGTTTTTTTTTCACAAGCAGTGCAGGCACGTCCTGAGAAAGCCTTGTTGCTGTCGGGACGTTAAGCAATGTACAATCAATCACTTTTCTGGTATCTCTTGCCTGAATGGTTGTATAGATAAGGGTGATGATTGCTGTAATTTTAATGTGCTAATCTTGTGATGGTTGATGAATTTAAGCGCACACTCACAACTCGCATATGCATGCTTACGCTGTAGACAAGTACTCACGTACCTATAGAGTGAATATACGTTACGGCGGGGAGCTTGGCGTTTTTTTTTTAACGCTCCTTAGCTGGGCGGGCCCCACGTGCCATGTCCCCATTAACGGTAATCTTACTTCCCAGATGTTATTCTTGCCTTGGCTTGTCATTGCGTGTTGAGTTGTTGTACAACATGCGTCCGGTGTTCATTATCCACACGCAGTCGCCCTTTTTAGTGTGATGTTTTTGGGCCTGACGCTTTTCGTGCGTGTTTGACGTTTGGTACATATGTTGTTTGCCCGCCTTAGCGCTTGACGGCAGTGAGACTACCTCCTTACTGCACTGCTAGGTTGCAGGCGTGCAGTTTGGTACCTCGCTTCTGTTGTGACATGTTTGACTTTTGGTACATATGTTGTTTGCTCGCCTTAGCGCTTGACGGCAGTGAGCCTACCTCCTTACGGCACTGCTAGAATGCAGGCGTGCAGTGTGGTACCTCGCTTCTGTCGTGACATGTTTGACTTTTGGTACATATGTTGTTTGCTCGCCTTAGCGCTTGACGGCAGTGAGCCTACCTCCTTACTGCACTGCTAGAATGCAGGCGTGCAGTTTGGTACCTTGCTTCTGTCGTGACATGTTTGACGTTTGGTACATATGTTGTTTGCTCGCCTTAGCGCTTGACGGCAGTTAGCCTACCTCCTTACTGCACTGCTAGCGTGCAGGCGTGCAGTTTGGTGCCTCGCTTGGTGCTTTGTGTTTTTTGTCGTTACGAAGGCTAGCCGTTTCGTGGCGGAGTCCCACAGGACTCACCCGCGTGCCTTCGGGTGTGTTATCTGTTGCAGGGACGTGCTGCTCGCCCATTCGCAGGGTGGACAGATGATAGTGGCTGGTTCAGCTCCCAGGGGTCTTTCACCACTGCACCAGGTTCGCTGCTGACCATGCTTGCGACACCTACTCTACTTGTACGAAGTGGCGGGGCCCTCAGCTATGGGTGTACAGATAAGCGATCGGCACCTGTGTAAGCGCCTTCCGATCACTGCGGACTGTCCGCACGACAGCGGACCGACCTGGGAGAGAAGCCACTCCGGACATGACGACTAGTGCGCGAGCGGGTGGATCGTGGAGGCCGCTTCCAAGGGGAGCGCGCATGGACAGCCTTCTGTCAAGGAGAGAACTCGCCTTCCTGGGCCTAGTTCCGAGAGACACGGCGCGCGTCGTCCCTTGTCCTTTTCGGTCCCCGCTCGTCTCCAGGAGCCCGAGGGGCTCCCACTTAGGGGTCCTCTTGCTGGCAGAGAGAGCCCGCATCTTTGGCCCGCTCGGAGAGACAATTACGCACGCGTCCGACGACTTCAGGACGACACAGTACAATACCGCCATGAGAGGACTAGGCAGCTTGTCGGCAGGAAGCACCAGCCCGGCTGCTACTGGTGGTGTGTTCTTCGTGTCCAGGCGACAGCGGCCAGATGGTGACAAGGCCTGTCTTCCCGACGCTGGAGGTGCCTCCTGCCACGTTGTCACCTGTGCCACCTGGCCTCGGCGGCGCTGATAGCAGCGTGGGAGCGTCTACAGACGGGAGCGCCCGACGCCTGGTTGTGCTTCGAAAGAAAGGACCCCGTTCCGCCCCGATAGAGAGGGGCCTGCTGATGTCCTGCACGCAAGGCGGATGTTCCAGTGGCCGTCGGACAACCACTAGGTCTGGTCTCCTATGCGCAGGATGTGCATCCGACCACGCTTGTGACGTCTGTTCCACCTGATTGGAGCTGCGCTGGTCGCAGCTTTGGGGTGTTCACGGACGCGAGCGACCGACTCCGGCTTGTGCTTCGATTCCAGTCGATACGCCATCCAACGTGCCCTGGGCACCGAACGTTCGAGACCAGGACGACCCTGTGGAGGAGACGCCACGCCGGTTTCAGCGGACTAGTGCGCGGAGTGGACGTTGATCGATGAGGCCGCTGCCAGGAGGGAGCGCGCCCGGACTAAGCCTTCTAGGAAGCAGAGAACTCGCCTCATAGAGCCCAGTTCGGAGAGACGCGCCTTGCGACGTCCCATGTCCACTATCAGTCCCCACTCATCTCCAAGAAAGCCCACGGGATCCCGCTGGGGGTCCCCCTTGCCGGCAAGAGAACCCGCCTCCCTCGGAGCCCGGCTCGGAGAAACATTCACGCGCGCGTCCAGAGACTCTCACTGGCATGGAACCGGACCACCACTCGAGGTTCTCGTCACTCTCGCCCTACACGAGACCAGAGTAGGGACCACTCTCTGCACCTTGGAGGCTCTTCCTATACGGATCACCGTCGTTGGAGTGACTCTTCCGCCATGCTAGGTCTGCACTCCGCTCTCTTTCCTCGGCGGGCGTGCTGAGGAGTTGCCGTTCTTCACGTCGCTCCAGGGATCCTGTTCCTCCTCGCTCGTCGGTGCCTCTCCGCTCGGCTCGTCCCCCTTCGAGTCCGGCTGCCGTTCGTCCCTTCCCTCTTCCCCTCACTCAGCCCGTTTCCCCTTCTTCGTGCTCCGGCCCCGGTCGATTAGCTGCAGTCGCTCCACGAACTGGACGCCCAACCCTCTACAGTGGTTCCTCGGGGAGGACGCTGTCGCTACTTCGCCTAGCGCAGACCTGTTTACCTACTCATTGTCGTTTTCTATGTGCACATTTCGGCTTTGGGGTACCTTACAGGTACATGGTTAGACACATTTTACACTAATATACACTTTTGGAATTTGATTACTCACTGGCTTGTGTATTTTTACGCGTGAGGTCCAAATTACACATTAGTCAGTTTGAAGTACTCTTACTACACCCAGGCGGTAAACAGGTCTGCTAGCGCTTCGGCTTCTGACTCAACTGCTGCACTCTGGGAGACAGCTAGGAGGTTGGCCGCGGCTTCTGGACTTCGTGACCGCCCTACGACTACCCTGCTCTTCTTCTCTTGGTTCCCGGATCTTCTTGCTTCGCCCTCCATGGAGTTTCCGGCTGCTTGGCTTCCCTCGACAGGACTGGCCCGCGGGATTTCACAGGAGTTGTCTGCCCCAGCCTGCTGTGGATACACTCTTGGCTCTACAGGTGGACTAGATGTCCTAGCTCGCCCGCAACGCCCTATGCTACGTGGGATTGGGGAGTTCCTGACCCTAGCCTTCGTTCTCCGCGTCGACGACTCCTGTGCTGATGACTCTGCTGGTCCAGGTTTCTTGGGAGTTCCTGGATTGCAGTGCGGTGAGCATAACGGAGGATGCTTCTAGGACCTTGGCTTCGCTTACGCTTTCTCTGGCCCAGTCCGGCGTTAGGAGGTGGTCCTCGGCGCCGCCTCCACATATTGGACTTCGACTTCTTCCGGAGCTGCCGACCCTTGCCTCCAGGTAACCGTGCACTCGGCCTCCACAGAGTTCTTCGGTTCACCTACGAGGAGGAGTCACCGCTTCTGGAGCTTCTGGATCTCCGAGTGCCGTCATCTTTTGTGTGTTGCAGTGACCTGTTCATGACCTGCACGCAATGCGTCGGATAACCACAAGGTCGGTCTCTTATGCGCTGGATGTGCTTCCGACCACGCTTGTGACGTCTGTGCAACCTGGCCTGAGCTAAGATGGTCAAATATCTGGAGCTTTTACAGACACGAGCGACCGACACCCTCTGGTGCTTTGAAGCTTGTCGAGACGCCTTCCATCGTGCCCTCGGCACCTGACGCTCGAGACCAGGATGACCCTGTGGAGAAGACGGACTAGTGCGCGGGGTGGGTTGTTGATCGACGAGGCCGCTACCAGGAGAGAGCGCGCCCGGACGCAGCTTTTAAGAAGCAGAGAACTCGCCTCACAGAACCCAGTTCGGAGAGACCTGCTTGGCGACATCCCACATCCACTATCGGTCCCCACTCGTCTCCAAGAAGCCGCCGGGATCCCGCTGGGGGTCCCCTTGCCGGCTGAGAGCCCGCCTCTCCTCAGAGCCCGCCTCTCCTCAGAGCCCGGTTCGGAGAGACTTGCACGCGCTCGTCCGGAGCCTCCTGTCGACTCCCCTAGTGAGGATTTACCGCTCGTCCTGTTGGTCACCCCGTCCCGTTGGAACCGATCCTGGACCTCTGACCTCCTCAACTCGCCATGGACCCCCCGCTTCTGCTTCCCGCATTCTACGTCTTGCTCTGCAGCCGCGACGTTCGCGGTTCCAACTTGCGGGAGCGCCTACTCCTTCGCCTTGGAAGTTATGCGGCAGACCCTCGACACTAGAGTCTTCATGTGGGCGGCAGTGGAAGCTTCCGCTACGGCCCGCATCCCTCAACTTGACGTCTCTATGAGTGTAGTGGGCGAGTCACTGTGCTCATGGGTGGCCTCCTACCCTGCTGATCCCAGCTCACAGGCTTCTTCCCTGGCTTCGGAGACCAAGGTTCGCCGTCGAGGACGTCATCCTAAGGCACCTGAGGGACGTGCCACGGTGGCCCAGTTAACGAACTACTGTTCGAGGGAACAGTTCCGTACTGCTCCTCGCGGACCATGCCTTACCTGGACCTCGGCTCCTTGGCCACACCACAGGTTCACCTTACGCCTGCTGAGGGGTCGCACTTTCCCAGGAGACCTGGCAGCAAAACACTGTTCAAGCCTCACGCGTACCTACGACAACACAGCCGTCTGGAGCGGACGCGCTCGCCTCTTGCCTTTCCCCGGCAGCACTGACGCTACAGCCCAGACGACTTTCCTGGCTACGCTCAGTCATACGATCCGAGCCAGGATCCCTCCCCAAGGGAGTGTAGAGGCTAAAGTTACGTCTATCACGGTACGTGCATGGTCACGAACGTCGCTTTCGTCAGGAACTGTCCTGTCCTACACTTCGTGGCTGCTGGAGGCTGGCGGGCAGGATTACTTCTCCTGCCACGATCACAGAGTTCTGCCAACCCAGCGAGGCTCCTCGCTCTGGTGGCGGACCTTGGGAGGCACAACTCCCGCCTGGCGCCTTAGCACCGTAGGTTTACACCTACCTAGCGTCGTCGGGAGTTTTGCGTGAGGGAGGACGGCCTTGGGCCCTAAGGTGTGCTGATGTGCGGCACCCGCCTCCTATTCGCAATTCTCCCATAAAGTCATGTCATCGGTAATGTTTTTGAAGAAACAAATTCATTTTTCTTTAAAAGGTATTTTTTCGAAAAATACTTACCGATGACATGACTCAGACGACCCTCCCACCTGCCCCGCTTGCCGCTGGTGAGCTAAGTATCCTGACTGAGGATTATGGGTACTCGGTTCCGGGGGGCAGTATCGGGAGACAACTCTCGGTCCCCTCGGGGTTCCCCAAGTGCCTCCGGGGTTGTGTTGTTACACAACGAGCTCTTAGGCTAGAATTGAGTAAGTAGTAGACACTCCCATAAAGTCATGTCATCGGTAAGTATTTTTCGAAAAAATACCTTTTAAAGAAAAATGAATTTTTCTTCACTTCCTAAACTTATCAGTGCTAACTCCTGTTGTAAAAAGTGAATTGTAGCATGCCTTGGAGTTCTTGTTATCAGTACTTGACTTAGAGCCTCATGAATCCCCTCAGTGGCATGGGCTCGTATGCATCTATTCCTCTTGCCGATTACACTGTGTATCCATGGTCCTTGGAGGCTGGGGCTCTTTGGTGTAAATTAACAAATTTGCTTCAAGTGGTAGGGAAACGGTTAATTAAACATTTTGCTGTCAGTGTCTAGGAGTTGTGTTTCGAAGTTAAGTGTCCAGGAGTTGTGTTTCGAAGTTCAACGCCAAAGACTCCCATCCTCCAGGAAACATAAATACAAAATAAGGATGATACAAGGGGTAAATGCTTATGAGCCCGCACACCTGGTGAGGGGGTTGGGGGAGCTCGAGGCATGAAGATGTATGCCTTCTGCAGCTGGGTGCTGTTCTCTTCTTTTTTTTCTTTTTTTTTCTTTTCTTTTTTTTTTTTTGGGTGGGGGGTGGGGGGGGGGGGGGGGACTGGCTTATAACATTACTTGTATGCAAACCAAGGGGAATCACAGCGCTGGACAGACAACAGTTAGATCCCCTGCCCCCACCTATCAGGCACCCAATCGCCAGCCCACAGAGAAATACGCAGGTATAGAACAAGACGATCATTTCCATCCTCTAACATTACTGTACTTAGTCCACAGTGTGCTGTCATCAAGTTGACAATCACTGACATTAGTAGTATCTGACTTCATCAGTTGCTCAGCCATTAAATAGAAGGCTGTGACATTCTTTGGAATTTATAAAACAAATGTTTGTCAGGTCTGAGTTGGAATGGCTGTACGAAGACAGAGGAGGAGCTTGCATGCTGTTCCCAGATTACTTTGACACTTACAGAAATTTCATTCCGCAGGTCAGTTAACACCATTCCATTTTCATAAGGCTTTCATTTTCTCCAGCAAGGGTAACAATATGGTAGCAAACGGCCAAAATGTCTATACTGATATGGCTTTTGTGAGCAGATAAAACCATTGTACCACCAGAGATGAAGCTTTGATGAAGTTATCATCAAATGATTGCACCCAAAGATTAATGAAAAGGTCAGAGAATAATCCATCAGAGAAGAAGCACGCTTAGAAAAGAAAGTTGCAACACAATAAATAAACCGTTGTAACTGTCTTTTCTAAGCATGATTCCTTTTTCATTGGGTTATTCTCTGGCTTGTACATGCTTGGCAGTCACCTTTTTGGTCTGTATTTAATGAAAAGATCCCCTTGGGTGGTGTACTCTGACTACCTTTAACCCATATCATACTGAGGCTAAAAGCTTCAAATGTGTACACTCCCATATGCAAGCTATGTTATAGTACTTACAGATAAGGATATAGACCAATGTCTTTAGTTCAAGGGTAGTGCCAGAATAGTTTGGCGCCTAGAGGCGCCAAGCTATTCTGGCACTACCTTTGAACTATTTTAGTCAAACTTATTTCACACACTGGTGTATTCCGAATGATAAGGGTTAAGTGAGTTTACTATTGTTGATCTTCTTCTTCTTCTCGAACGTCGTCACACTTGGAGTTTGGCTCTCAAAATGAAATCTGTGGTCTTCTGTAGCGCCTCCACAGGCCTGTACAGTTTCTCTTGTAGAGTGGCGGGCTTCGGCCATAGACGCAGAGCCCGGTACTGCACCTGCCTGGTGAGACTCCACAGGGCGAGCACCATTTCTGTTGAATCCATCTCCAAGTGTCATATGGCTGTATATGCGTGGTACTGTGGTTTATTAGAGTGCGCTGTGCAGCCCAGTACCTCCATCGGGGTTTCTGTCGGGGTTACCTCACCCTTAACTCCTGGTCAAAAGGTCTTTCCTGGGAGCCTATTGTTGATTAAAAGTGGAATCCTTAAAAATGGCAAAATGACCCTCATATTTTTCCAGAGAGGGGTTGTGGGGACTAAATAACTAAATATGTGGGAAAATCTGAATTAACAATTACAGCCTTTCAGGCTTTCCATAGAGTTTAAAATTGTCCATCCTGGGGACGGACAGTCCGTCGCGTGCTTGAAACACAGTTAGGATGAGTTCATTTTTGGCTCACGTGCGAAGCAAAAGTGAGTATGTTTTGGGCCAGTGGTCATCCATCCGTCGTCCGTGGTAAATTTTAATGTTGGCATTTTCTCGGAGACTATTCAAGCCACATTCTTTAAACTTGGCCCAAGGATACTTTGTGGTAAGACCTTTCTAAACATACCAATTTGAGTGACCTCTCACAAAGGTCAAGGTCACAGGGGATCAGGAAATAGATAAAAAAAATAGCTATATTTTGACATAATTAATTTTTTCTCAAATACTATTCACAACTTCAAACCCAAACTTGGTACAAAGATACCTGATGGTAAGACCTTTCTATACATACTAATTTGGATGACCCCTCAGAGAGGTCAAGGGTCACAAGGGCTCAGAAAATAGGTCCGAAATAGCCATATTTTGACAAAAGATGTTTTTTCTCCAATACTATTCACAACTTTAAACCCAAACTTGCTACAGAGATACCTGAGGGAAGACCTTTCTATGCACACTAATTTGGTTGATCCCTCGGAAAGATCAAGGGTCACGAGAGCTCAGGAAATAGCTCTAAAATAGCTATATTTTAACAAAAGATGTTTTTTTTTCAAATACTATTCACAACTTAAAACTAAAATTTGGTACAGAGATACCTGATGGTAAGACCTATCTATCCATACTAATTTGGATGCCCCCTTGGAAAGGTCAAGTGTCTTGAGAGGCTGGCAAATGTGTGTAAAATGCTGATTTTTTATAAAATTGTAGGTATTCCCCAAGTTTTTGCAAATTTTTCAACCAAATTTTGTACAAAGATAGCTGATAATATGACCTTCCTATGCATACTAATTTAGTCAACTCATCACAAAGGTCAAGGGTCACGTGGGGTTGACAGATGTGTGAAAAATGCTTACATTTTTAGAAAACATGGATTTTGCTGGTGCATAAGCCAGCCCTTGTCACAAAGGTCACACATATGTAAATCAGTCATACACGTGAGCCATAATGGCTTTGCCTTACTTGTTTCTCTGGATTTGCCCATCCGGGGATGGATGGTCCTCCATTTTGTCTGTCAGGGTCACCCTGGTCAGCCCCACAGGGTGGGTTTTTCCCTCTATTCTGGGGCATGTGTTTCTGTCTGCCCTTGGTCCATTCACCTGTATTTGCCATTTAAAAACTCTCCCTACTGTCTGCACTTCCTGTAGCTCTTGATATTGGATGTGTGTTGCCAAATGGTCTTGGCTTTATTTAGGCCCCATGTTGTAGGTTTATTTAACCTATTGGACCAGCTGGCGACATACATTCAATGTTCTGTTTAATTTTTTTTTAACAAGCAGTGCAGGCACGTCCTGAGAAAGTCTTGTTGCTGTTGGGACGTTAAGCAATGTACAATCAATCAATCCATTTTGCCTGTCCCTGTCACATTTGTCCATCACATACAGAGAATTTTCTGTTAACAAAAAGGCTGGACTTTGACAAAATGAAATGCGATAAACATGCGTGATATCAAAACATTAGGTTTTTTATTTATTGCCTACATTGGATAGAGATAAACAAGCTATTTTTTAGCACAATTATTGTTTGGGCTATAAACTCGGTGTTGAATGAAATGGTGACCGATTCATTTGAGGAGTAATGTCCCAGTCTGCAAAATTTCATCTGTAATGTCCCAGTCTGTAAAATATCATCAAAACATGGGGCGGCATCTACCATAAAAGACCATTACATTTAACTTTTGTCAAATAACAATCGTCGGACATCCTTAGAGCAGTGATGGCACCACGTTTCATTAAAATTGGAACGATGGATCCAGCATGATTACATCTTTAACAGAGTTTGATATTGGACTGATCGGAGTCTCAGAGAAGTCTGTGAACAGTTCCACACTGTTGAATTATTTTGATAATGTGTCTGACAAAATGCTCTAAGTCCACCTTTTACCAAACATGTTGACAGTATTTTCCCTTTTCAGTATCATAAAAAAAATCCACTCTTCCAAATTTCACAGTGAATGCAAAATTGCCGCATTTCCTACTTCCACGTTTTTCATTGTTAGGTCAAGTTGTACTGATGCATGTGGTTTCATTTTAAAAGGGATGCCCCTTGGCTACATTGAAATTTGCGAAACAACTTGCTTAAAACGGAGCTTTTGTATGAGAAATGTGCAAGAGATGTCAAAGCTCATCTTTCTCAAGACAAGGCAATAACTCAGGCCAGGCAGACTCTTTCTTCATATTTAATTTTAAATACAATTTTGTTGATTAGGACTGTAATGCATTCAAAAGGAATTTTAGTGCCAATGGTCAGCTTGTAAATTTAACGAATTAGTGAATGGTTTATTACTGTGCTCGTTTCATTTCTCTTGTCCTGAAACCCTGTTAACCCATATATTGAGGCTAAAAGCTTCAAATTTGTACACTGCCATACGCAAGTACATTATTGTACTTACGAATAAGTATATATAACAATGGCTTTCATTCAAGGGTAATGCCAGAATAGCTTGGCGCCTCTAGGCGCCAAGCTATTCTGGCACTACCCTTGAACTATTTTAGTCAAACATATTTCACACACTGGTGTATTCCGAATAAGGGTTAACTCAGAAATTCTATCCCCGATATTTTTGGTATCAACATTTATAGATGATCACTCTTTTTTTGTAAAACAGGGAGAGCGTAAAGACATTTTGGGTGCGTACTACCGGCGACTGACAGGGAAAGATGAAAAAGTGGCACTGGAGGCAGCGAAAACTTACACCCGCTGGGAGATGTCCACATCACGACTGTATGTTGATGAGAAGTTGCTGGCTCAGGCCGATGATGCAAAGATGGCTCTGCAGTTTGCTCGCATCGGTTGGTGAGTATTGAGACAGGATTCTACCTTTTCCCCTTCCAGAATCATATTCTATGAGGTATACATGAAGCAAAAAGGGATCTTTTTTTTTTTTAAATTGGTACTGATAGTGCCTGATTAGCTTGGCATTAATGTTTGCCAGACCGTGACAACCATGACTGAAATATCCCAGTCATGTTGTATAAACACAGGAAGACTTGAGCTTGGTTTCATGTGCTAGAGAGCTGTGATGATGGAAACTACTACCGTACTAGATTTTAACTAATTGTGAACTGTTTAGTCACCTAGATGTTCTCAAAAAGCAAAGATAGAGGTCTTCAGGTTTTACTCAGATGCAAAATTGGCAGCGAACAAGTTTTGTTCAGTCTGTTTGTTTGTGTGTGCTAGAGGCACATGGATAACATTATTAATGCCGGAATCATGTAGATATGAACAAGGCTAGCAAAAGGCATGGATCCTCATGAATCCCCGTAGCTATAGGGAGACATAAGGATACATGCCTCTTGCATTTTGATATTGCTCATTGTGTTCTGGCAGTGAAGGGTTTAAACCCAAAACATTTTAAAAAAATCTTTTTTGCAGTCACTACTTTGTCAATGGAGCCTTTTTCGAGTCGGACACTCAGCTGTTGGACAATGTAGACAAGATCCGACACATTCCCGCGACCATCATCCAAGGCCGTTACGACTCGGTCTGTGTTGCAGAGACTGCTTGGTTGCTTCACCAAGTGAGTGTTTTTGTAACTATTTTCTTCTTGTTCACTAGGAGATAAGGGTAATGCTGATCAGTAAAAATATTAATCTTAACCCATATCATACTTAGGCTAAAAGCTTCAAATTTGTACACTGCCATTTATGCAAGCTACATTATAGTACTTACAGATAAGGATATACACTAATGGCTTTAGTTCAAGGGTAGTGCCAGAATAGCTTGGCACCTAGTGGTGCCTAGCTATTCTGGCACTACCCTTGAGCTATTTTTGTCAAACTTATTTCACACACTGGTGTATTGCGAATGATAAGGGTTAAATATTGATCTTAATCCCTCTGGTGCACACAGCCACCAGCGGCTGCGTGCACAATGGGTTAGTCTCAAACTTTATTTCTTGTTACCTTTGATGCTTTTAGCTCATGTGATGCTTTTTGGCACTTTCAGGTTTTTTTTTTAGGACTGCTGGGTCAGAAGGTTGTAATCATTAAGCAATAGATAGAGGATTTGTCATAACGCAGTCCATTTTGTCCATTCTACTGCATCATGCATGGGCGATGGTTTTCAATTTTAGAGACTGATTCAGCTTTTTCAAAATCCTCAAAAGCAAAATTTCAGCCTTTTGGTTCAAACAGAACAGCCCTGCAGCCTGCTTGTTCCGTGTGCAATAGGCATACATTGTCCTGAGCCCTTGCGGATGAGAGTTTATGTCAATTGCTGGCCATGGATTATGGGGCATGGAACAATTTTGAGTCATTTCAATTTTTCGCACCGTCACCCATGATCATGCCATCACTTTTACTCTCCAGAAAACATTGTTTATAACAAGATCAGATAAACAAATTTCAGATATAATGGTGTGTCTTCAGAGGTCCTGTCTACACTCTACAAATTACTTCACTTGCAACAGCAAAACTAATTTGTAATTGTTAGAGCATGTAGCAGTGTTCACTTTTGTTTTTCTTTTCGCATGTGCGTTATTGGGGTCACTGTATGTTAACTGCCATTGTTATCATCCACCTTTTGTTTGCAGCTTTGGCCTGAAGCTACTTTCCGCTTTGTACCAGCAGCTGGACATTCAGCAATGGAACCTGGTATTGTGTCTCTCTTAGTCAAGGCAGCGGATAAATATAAAAATCTGTAGATCATGCAGGCTGCCAGTGATATGAAGCTAGGCATTGTCTTGCAGCACATCTTGCCACAAAATTCTACATAAGTAGCTATGTTGCACCAGCTTACATACATTTATAAAAAATTGTTTCTCTTTATACAAATTTAGCAGTATTTTAATTTTTTATTTATTTTTTTTACGTTTTTCCTTTTCTGTGGATAGTATGCATTTTTGTTTTTGTTTTGCTATGTCATTTGTTGTGTTTAGTGTAGCCTCTTGATCTTGGTATCCTCGTTGTGGTGGCAAAAGACATTACCATAATGTTTGACTTAAGGTTGCATGAAGCTCTTCAGCTTTATAAAAGTCAGATATTTTATCTAATGAAAATCTGGGACTGGTTTTCTGTTGTAAGAAGTACCATTGTCCTTCAGTCAGCCTACACAAACTCTTTCTCTCTCTTGGCTTGACTTCGTGAACGAAGATTTTATAGGAGTTGCCCACGACGTCTGCAGGCTTGTTCGTGGCTGCGGAGGCCAATCCGAGACAGGCAGGTTCGACCGCAGTGGCTGCAGGGGGAGGTATGGCCAGGGTTCAGAGTTGCGGCATCTCTGTTTTTTCTCCTGAGCCGCTTGTCCTTAAGGCTAGCTCTGCGAGAGTCCTCAAAGGAGACAGCTGCCTTGTAAATGGAGGACCGCCAGGTGTCACGGTCCACAGCAAGTGAAGACCACTGGTGGTGGTCGATTTGGCAGGCACTAAGTGACTTTTTGAGACAGTCTTTGTATCTCTTTTTTGGTGCCCCTCTGTCACGGTGTCCAGTAGCAATCTCGCCGAACAGGGTGATCTTTGGTAGGCGATGATCCTCCATCCTGGAGACATGCCCCGCCCAGCGGAGCTGTGTCCGCAGCAGCAAAGCCTCGATGCTCACAGTTTCAGCCTGTTCAAGGACCTCGACGTTGGTGACATAGTCACTCCAGTGAATGCCCAGGATGGTGCGCAGGCAGCGCTGGTGGAAGCGTTCGAGGAGTCGTAGTTGGCTGCGGTAGAGGGCCCAGGACTCGGAACCATACACACAAACTAGTGAAGTGCAATATAACTTTTATTATTCATTCCATGCATTGATGTATTCGTGTCATAGTCAACATCATCTCTTTGTACCAATAAAAAAAATTCCGTTTTTTTTTCAGAGTGATAATTTGAATCTTTAAATTACAGTGCTACTGTGCAACAGAATTTTTTTTTTTTTTTTGGTTGCGTCATGTTCAACTTTTCATAAAATTGAACAGGGTGGTCTCTGATTGCTAAAATTTGCCTATGCAGCAGGTTCTTAATGTTCTCAGACTTTTCTACATGTGTTTTCCTAGTCCATGTGAGTAGGCACATATCGCAGAGGTTTTATTTGTTTACAATGTAAGAACTATCGTACATACAAAGGAAAAGGGCATACAAATATTTTATTTTATAAAAACCTCACAAACAAATGTTAAATTAATAATAATAATAATAAGCGCATTAAATAGGCGCTTTATCCCAATTGAAAATCGGCTCAAAGCGCCGCCGCGAACTGAACCCAACAAGCACGCTCGCGTGAATCACGCGCATTCACTCACACACTGTACACAAACACAGAACATTCACGTGGTGCTAAGGGCTAGCTCAAGCGAGCTACTGAAGTTTTGGAAATTCAAATCGTTTGTATTTGAAATTTGATTAAGTGGGCTGAAACTGATACCAAAGTGGAGGGGGAGGAAGAGCCGGAGTACCCGGAGAAAGAACCCCCGACGGTCCGCCCGGATTAACGGTGACACTAGAGGAGAAAATCCGACGCCGGAACCCGTAATCGAACCTCGCACCTTTAGCATTGGTGGCAGGCGCCTTAACCATTGCGCCACGGACCACCCCGTTCCACAAATTAGTCCGTTTGTGGAACAGAATTCTAAGACAAACTAAGAACATTTTTAAACGAGATAGGACCTATTAACCCTTTATTGAGTAATGCAGACAGCTTTAAATGTTTAGTTTTATTTTTGCCAATATAAATCATGTTGCCGTGAGTTCTGTGTGTAAAACGATGAAAAGTGAGTGCTGTGTTTTTGTGCACAATCATGTCATCTCTAGTAGATTATATCGGAGAAAGATTAAAGAAAGTGATTTCAGTTAGTGCAAGTATGATTTAGGTTTCCTTATAAGATTATCGCTTTATTCTTTTTGTTAGAACGTGGTTTTGGCACTTATATTCAAGAAAATTGTTGGTCATGTTTCTATCAAGTGGTTTTTCTTTACCTTTTCCTTACATTGCTGATTGTCAACACTTCAGTTTTATGTCTGTTTATTGTGTTCATATATTATGACAAGTTGACATATTGTCAAAGTTTAGTGAACTGTCAGTTTTATGCCCATACGTTTTTCCTCTTCGCTTTGTACTATTTTCTTTACTTCTGTGATGCAAACTTACATTTTTGTGGCATTGTAGTTGTAGACAAGTTACATTTTCAAATTTCAAAGTGGTCATGCTTTTCTTTTTGTGCGTCACAAAGTTCTGAATAAAAAGTAAATCAAATTATGTTCAACATATTTTTGAAAACATTCAGTTCTATATGTCAGTTACTGTGTTTTGTTTGCATGCTTGCTTGCTTATGAACTGACACCCCCTTCCCCCCCCCCCCCTCCCCTCCTCACACACATGTATAGTGACACACATGCAGGACAGTAAATACATGGTGTCCTAAAGCTGAAATTCCTCAATCCAGACCAAAAAGGTTCAGTTCAGATGTCCTATAGAGAGAAGCAGACGGACAACCTGCTGTGTTTGTCCCTAAACAGTGGGTATCAATGAACAATGAACCTTTATTTTCCAACGGTAGAAGTTATTGGTAACAGGACCAGTTTTCAAACTTGCCGTTGCTACATCTACTACATAAATGACATAGACATGTAAACATACACATACCACACACTGACGCATGTATGCACTCGCTCACGCACGCACGCCCGCACATACGCACGCTCACACACGCACAAACACAAACTTGCACACGCACGCACTTAGACACACATGCACACATATACACACACACACTCTCGGACACGCACTCCAGACATACGTACGCGCATAACGCGTACGCACAAAAATATAAAATGAGTAAAAATGCAAAGTAAAGCAATACACAGAAAATCATTAAGTACATTAGAATTCATACAGCAAAGGCAAATATGTATATGTGTGCTCTCTCTCTCTCTCTCTGTCTCACACACACACACACACAGCATGCACACACACACACAGCATGCACACACACACACACGTGAGCGCGCGCCCAAAAATATCGCGTACACACATATGAAGGCAAAAACATTATACATAGTACATGCAGTATTCAATGTACTCTTGACACTCAGATATTATGGTCCACTGTATATTATATAAAAAAACAAACAAAAACAGACGCTCTCTTTCTCTGTGTCTCTCTCACTCTCGCGCGCACACACACACACACACATTCTCACACACACAAACATTCACACACCTGAACACATGCGCAAGTTATCCCTGTACTGTAATGATTAGATTACGTCAGAGATTCTAGGTGTTTGAAGAGGCTGACCCTAAATGAGGTGAGCGTCTTTGCGTTTCTGATTTCTGCAGGAATAGAATTCCAGAATGAACTTCCCGAAAATGACAAACTGGTTTTGAATAAATCAATACGCGGCAGGGGTACTTTGAAATGGTGTCCATGTCTAGATGCTACAGATATCCATTCTGAGAAAAAAGAACTCCAGTACAGTGGACATGACTGCTTGTATAGCTTGTACATCAATACACCTTTATTGAACTGAAAGTGATGGGATAGAGGGAGCATTTTTAAAGTTTTAAGCTTTTCGTCAGTTGAGAGTTCGGGATCGGGAAATATAAGCTTAGCAGCTCTCCTATGTAGGGAGTTCAGCCTCTTCAAATGTACATCACTAGAACCATCCCACACTGTTGATGCATAGTCTATGTGCGATTTGACATGAGCATTGTAGAAAAGAAGACGCGCATCTGTGTCAGTAATTGTTTTCAATTTTGACAACATATACAGGCCGCTGGAAACCCTTTTGCACACATTATTAATATGCAGTTGCCATTTAAGCTGATCATCTATAGTGACCCCTAAGAGGCGGTGGTGTGATACTTGCTCAATTGGGCTGTCGTTTATACACAGACTAAGAGAGAGCGGGCATAGCTGGTGCTTTTGACGTGTGGTTATAACCATACATTCTGTTTTTGACGGATTCAGGGACATGGAGTTGGAATGACACCAGTCGGTGACCTCATGCAGGCTTTCCTGCAGACGCGTGCTAATTGCAGCTACATCTTTGTGAGGAGTATATAGTGTGCAGTCGTCAGCAAACATGTCACAAGAAATATCCTGGCAACTAATATGTAGTGGAAGGTCATTGATAAATATGCAGAACAGCAATGGCCCAAGGACAGAGCCCTGAGGCACTCCGCTTTTGACGAGACCATACGAGGAGTAGGATCCATTTAACAGTACTCTTTGCTTCCTTCCGCTTAAATATGAAGTAAACAATGAGACAGCACCTGCATTGCAGAGATATGCTTGAAGTTTTGACAAAAGAATGTTATGATTTACAAGGTCAAAAGCTTTCTTAAAATCAATAAAGATCGACCCAGTTATTTGGGAGTTATTTATGGATGCTAGCCACGCATCAATAAGTCTTGTCAGTGCCGTGTGGCAAGAATGCTTGGGGCGAAAGCCGGACTGAAATACGTGCAAAAGACTGCGACTCTCCAAATATTGATAAAGGTGTTTGTGCACGTGTCTTTCAAGAGGTTTGGAAAGGCTGGATAATATTGAAATGGGTCTATAGTTATTAACATCCGACAGATCTTTTGACTTAGGCAAAGGGATAACCTTGGCTTGCTTCAGTTCTGATGGAAACATATTTTGTTGGATACATAAGTTATAAATATACGTTAACGATTCTACTGTATAAGGAAGGGACAGTTTCAGTATTTTAGGGAACCCCACCCGGGTCTGCCCTGGGGGACTTGGGTGGGGTTAGGCATTTTTTAGTTCCCAGGGTCACCCTGGTCAGCCCCACAGGGTGGGTTTTCCTCTCTATTCTGGGGCATGTGTTTCTGTCTACCCATTGTCCATTCACCTGTATTTGCCTTTTTAAAACTCTCCCTACTGTCTGCACTGCCTGTAGCTCTTGATATTGGATGTGTGTTGCTAAATGGTCTTAGCTTTATTTAGGCCCATGTTGTAGGTTTATTTAACGTATTTGACCGGCTGGCGACATACGTTCAATTTTCTGTTTAGTTTTTTTTCACAAGCAGTGCAGGCACGTCCTGAGAAAGCCTTGTTGCTGTCGGGACGTTAAGCAATGTACAATCAATCAATCAATCAGTATTTTAGGGCTGATCTCGTCAGGTCCCGATGACTTTTTGTTTTTCAGTGACCCGATCAGTTTTCCTACTTCATACACAGCTAGAGGCGTTATAGAGAATGGGGGTTTGTCCTTAGTCTTCTGCTTACAAAAGTTAAGTAGGGCCTCCGGGCATATGTAAGACGCGTTACCGCTTGAGGGTATGTTTGGCATCCTGTCTCGGAAGACAATGGAGTATATGCGCTTGCTGGGTCAGTCACTGGAGTGACCTCTCCAGGGCGCAAGCCTGGGCGAAGTGTATGGAGATCCTGGGGTGCCCAGTCGTCAAGATCCCCCTCTCGGCCTCGCTGATGTATCCAAAGGAATGCAAAGCAGTACGTTTGGCACCAGTTTGGCTGCAGGAGCTGCCAGAACAGTGCGTGAATACAGGCATCTGTCTGCCTTCGGGGCTCCACTCCTGATTTGAAGGGTTTACTCCCCCACATTTGGCCGTTGGATCCAACCTGATCTCCTCCGTCCTCTAGCCGTTGGCTGTCAGAAACAGCTCATCCGCCTAGTGGTGCAATGTGAACACCACCCCCTCACGTGGTTTAGCCCACCAGCTGAGGTGGTTTGCCAGGGTGTGGCGCTTGGAGCCAGCACGTGAGAGATTAAGGAGATGGATGAGGACCAGTGATGCCCGTCCGTCCTATGTAGGACGCAGCTGCCGAACAGCAAAGGTGCTACCTCTATCCAGAGCCCCCTACACCCCTTGAGGGTATGATTGACTCGGCAACAGACAGAAAATGTTTATTAAAAGTTTCTGCAGTAATACTAGAAGGAATGGCTGACGATTTCTTGCTGTTACCTCGGGTGACTAAATTAACCGCGCGCCAGAGTGCGGCAGTATCTCTGTCTTCTTTAATCATTCGTTCAAAGAGAGACTTTTGAGCCCTGCGTACCATAGACTTGACAGGGTTACGTTGTTTTTTTGTATTCGCTAAATAGCTTGTGTCTCCTTAAGTCATTTCTCAATCTCATAGCTTCGATTATTTCTTGATTTAGCCAAGGCGGTAACGTGTGGTTTTTTACCCGCTTTTGCCGCAAAGGGGCGTGTTTGTTAAGTACTCTTGTAAAGAGTCCATACCAAACAGCCAGAGCCTTTTCAGGGTCAGTTTCGTTATTAACGACATTAAATGGTGTTTGATCAAGGTCTGCTAGAAAAGCAGACTGATTAAACTGTTTAAATGAGCGATACGTTATAGTTGTGTGCCCGTTCTTACGATGCACTGGCAGTTTTGTTGACCATGAACACACAGTAGGAAAGTGATCACTGATGCTGAGGTCAGGAACACTAACATTGAATACACTAAGGGGACGGTTGGTGTAAATGTGATCAATGAGTGTTGCGGTTGTTTTTGTGATCCTAGTAGGGGCCGAAACTAACTGTTCTAAGCCTGTTTGTGTGGTGATGCAATCCCATGCGGTATGGGGCTTCAACATATCTATGTTAAAGTCGCCTAGTAGCAACGCGTCACAGTTAGGTAAGCCAACTTTTTCTACTGCATGCAAAAAATCATCGTACCATTCAAACTTGGCTGCTGGGTTACGATAACAAAAGCCGACGAAGACGGGTTTAGTTTTTGGAGCCCTAAATTCCAACCAAATGCACTCGACTTCCGGAGTTTCTAAGTCCTCACGCCTTTTTACTAAATGTTGGATTGAGTTATGGATGTAAACGGCAAGCCCAGTTTGACCAAGTACACAAGGGTCACGTCGAGTGATGATAAAGTTAGGTCAGTATGTGAACGGCTTCATCGCTTATGTCCGAGTTAAGTCGCGTCTCACTAAGACCAAACAGGTGGAATGGTTCAGACGAGTTTAGAAAAACATTCAAATCGGCCACCTTGTTAAAAAGATGGTAGATGTTCAAGTGACCAGTTTGAAGGCTTCCGTGTGTCTGAGCATTATGGATCATATTGAATTCTAATTCTCACAATTGAAGTGCAACACAATACAAAAAAATATAAACAGAATAAGAATAAAAGTGTCAACGCAGTAAAACGCGGCTGAAGTTATAGCACCTCGTATCAAACGTCACAAACGGTGTCCAACACAGCGTTATCAAATGAAAATCGCTTTTGATTAATAGTGTATCCACGTATGAATGCCACGCAAGCTGTCTAAATAGTGACTGTGGTATAGCACACGTATCAGATGTCACATGACGTGAAAAGAGTGTTTTGGTCAGCGGCACACTAGGCAGCGAAAAAAACTATAGGCCCTGAAATGTGTTGATAAGACCAGGCACACCGTCAGTGGGTGTGGATCTGAATGCTATCACACGATTTCCTCACGAATAATCCAAAGATATGAATGAGTGGCCGTAATTGTTAACCGTTACACGGACAACACCTTGAATTTTCCGCTGCTGGCACAATGTAGAATGATTCCTACAACGAAATAAACGGCTAATTGTTTACCGCTACAGCGGAAAAAACCTTGTATTCTCCGTTGTAGCAGCAAACAAACACTGCTGGCACAATGCGGCAATATTCGATCCACGAAGTAGCAAAGAATGCAGACTGTGCTGGATAGCGATATTTAGCTATTTTGCATGAAGAGCTGCTCTCAACACAGTACGCATTACAAAAATAACAAAATGAGATTGCATCTTAAAGTCTACCATATTGTTTTGAGCTCATATGCGATTTTCTTTAGGAACATTTATTTTTTTAAGCTTATCCCGACGATTCATCGTTCTCCACCCCCCTATTATGTGTAGATTTGCATTGCATGAATATAAAGGAGATACACTGTGTGATATGCTAGACATTATGGTCTGTGAAATAAAACTCTGCACGTGACAGCTGTTGACTGCCTTCTATTCCGATTCTGGAGGGAAGTGGATGCAAGGCTTAGGAAGGGATGGGGTGGGTTAAAATAGTGTATGGTTGTGCGTGTGTCTGAGAGAGAGTGTGGTGTTGTGCATGCGCAGTGAGACCAGTGTTTTCCTGGAGAACGGCGCTATACAAGAACTATTTATTATTATTTATACATGTACTGTATATCGAGCTTTGAATAAAAATCGCTTTAAACGGCAAAGCGTGATTAAAATGTTGCTCTGGTGGAACTCCCTTTCGTACACACACAGAAATCAAGCCTACAATTATTAGCATCACATATTTTATTGAGCAAGTTACAACAACTTCCAAGTTCCATTCCAATGACTAACACGTATGTATCTTATTCCTCCCATTTCCCCGAGGCCAGCGAATAACATTTCACAATCCTCTGTTCAGTGCACTGCAAATAAGGCACAGGAGGTGGACCAACTGTGATTTCTCAAGGTTTGTGCCTGACTGGCTCGGCGTCGGAACACGCCGAACTAATCAGCACTAACCTTGAGACATCACTGTGGACACGTCTCTCGTTTTCGGCAGTGGAAGTGAAACGCACATGCAGTAAATGGTACCGTCTACTGTACCAGTGACTGCATGGACACGGGGGTGAACTTTCACAGTCAGGATAAACAAACATTCAACAACAAAAATCCATAGGGGCTCGATGACAGTAGCTCTGACTAATGCAAATCCGCTGCGCCACCGCTACTAAAGGAAATCACACAATTTGGTTGATTGTACATTGCTTAACGTCCCGACAGCAACAAGGCTTTCTCAGGACGTGCCTGCACTGCTTGTGAAAAAAAAAACGAAACAGAAAATTGAATGTATGTCGCCAGCCGGTCAAATACATTAAATAAACCTACAACATGGGGCCTAAATAAAGCTAAGACCATTTAGCAACACACATCCAATATCAAGAGCTACAGGCAGTGCAGACAGTAGGGAGAGTTTTAAAAAGGCAAATACAGGTGAATGGACAAAGGGTAGACAGAAACACATGCCCCAGAATAGAGAGAAAAACCCACCCTGTGGGGATGACCAGGGTGACCCTGGGAACTAAAAAATACCTAACCCCACCCAAGTCCCCCAGGGCAGACCCGGGTGGGGTACACAATTTGGAGAAGTACTGTGATTCCTGAGCCGTTTTCAACCCTCAAAGCAACCATCCGCCTAAAACCTTGAACTGAACAGACTCGGTAGATATTTTGCCACAAATCTATACCAACCTTGTCCACCAATCAAAACTGACAGTTTAGTATCAAGGCTTTTTGTACAGCCAAGCATTATTCAGTCATAGCAGACATCGAGTATGGTTTTAGATGCGTCCGGAAATACGCCGAATGCTCATTTTTCATTGGTTTATGTAAATTAGCATATCCAATGAAATTAAAACAAGAGTGCGTCTTACTGTCGACATGAACTTGTGACCCAGGCTGCACGCAGCAGTCGCTTTAGTAGTCCAAGAGCTAGCCCGATCTACCGTGCCCCCCCCCCCCCCCCCCCCCTAACTACTCAATAAGATGGGTCTCAAAGTGTACCTTAGTATTTCCTGAGATGTTTAATTAAGCGATGTTCCCCTAAAATCCTTAAGGGCTGGCTTAACTGGGCGAGACAAACCCGAACCTCGTCTCGGCGAGACACCCGAGACAGTCAATGCGAGATACCCGACCCACCCTTTAATAGGTTCGGCGAACTCTCCGAGACAAGATCAGACGTGCCGAAGCTGATAAACGGGTGGAACGGGTATCTCGCATTGACTGTCTCGCCGAGACATGGTTCGGGTTTGTCTCGCCCAGTTAAGCCAGCCCTTAATTAGGAACACACCTGAGATATAGCCGATGGCGCAAGGGTACCCACATTTATGCTCTTCACGGATGCTAAAATGAGCTTGAGAAAAATTTTCCTCTAAATAAATCTGAATTCATTCCAGAAGCCAAAATCAGGCAATATTATGTTAGGGCACACCTTCTGCGTCCTCTGCAACCAAAAAAAAAAAAAAAAAAAGAATAAAAAATATTGAATCTGTGGCTCACAGAGAAGGTATTTGTGCACCCAGGAAATGGCCATTTCTGCAAAATCGCAAAAAAAGACAAAAATAATGTGTCAGATGCCTTCAGACATTTTCTATAGCACTGGCAGTTCATTTTCAGGCTTACATCATTAAAACAGGATGTCACAATTATTATAAACTTGACTAGGTGATGTTGTGATCACTATGAGTGCCACATAGGTTGATTTTGTATCCCTATCCCCAAGTTGTAAAAATACACAAGATTAATAAGAAAAAATTACTAAAGTTATTCCATTTCATTTTGACCTCTCTTTTCCTATTAAGTTTCAATAATTTGAGCATAAAGTGCAAGAAAATGAGTTAAGCCGGCATCCTTTACAGTACATTTGTGGTGAATGATAGTTTTTTCCCATTTAAAATTGCGAGATTGGGAAACATACGTCGTAACCGATAACCTCAGAAATTTTCTATACAACTGATAGGTTTTTTTTAAGGTTTTAATGGTTAGGATAGAGTACCACAGTTACTCCCAACCTGATTTTATGATGCTGTGATTCTTTTAGGGGACACAGTGGCTGAATCTGCTGTCCGACGCAAAATGATCATAAAAATTGCTTATGTCATACTCCTCTGTTTAAATATTTTTGTTGCCAGTTTTTTTTTTTAACAAAGTATGCACATTGAGCATAAAATTTGTGATCATTTCATTAATTTCAATATGACCCATCAATTTAATTGTTATTCTTTTTTGTTAAAGCATAACAATGGGGAAACGTCTGTAAACAAGGGCTGCCGCTGAAGAACTTCCTCTTTTATAGAACAGCAAGACTGAAGTAAACGGCACATTCAGCAGTCTTGTCAAACTCAGGGAAGGTGTACCTCAGGGAGGTGATGTGTCTGATGCTGTTCTTGGTCAACATTAATGACATCAGTACAGTACAGCAGTACCAAGGTTCGTCTCGAACATCCTCCATGCCTTTTTTTTTTTCTCCACTAAACAAACAGCAAACAAATTGATTGGTCACATTTTGATCAGAATACAGTCCAACCTTCCACATATTTTACGGACATTAAAGGGATCAGAGACACAACACCTCCCTGAGATACATATTCCCTGAGTGACAATACTGCTGAGTGTGCTGTCAACTTCAATCATGCAATTTTGTTAAAGAGGAAGTCTTTCAGCCATCGGTACATCATGCCTCCAACTCCAGACAGTAGAAGCTTTAGCAGCAGCCCCTGTTTACAGACTCTCTCCCCCCCACCCCCCCACCCCCCCCCCCCCCTACGTTCTTAATAAAAAATAATTACAATTAAATTGATGGGTCACATTGAAATTAATGAAATGATCACAGATTGTTATACTCAATATGAATACTTTGTTAAGAAAACTGGAAACAAAATTTAATATTTAAACAGAGGAGTATGACATAAGCAATTTTTTTTTGATCATTTTGCGTTCCTTTGCGTACTGGTCAAATGGAGGTAGGACAGCAGATTCAGCCACGGTGAACTCTAAATGCATCACAGCATCATAAAATCAGGTTGGGGGTAACTGTGGTACTCCATCCTAACCAATAAAACCTAAAAAAAGACCTATCAGTTGTATACAAAATTTCTGAGGGCATCAGAAACATGCATCAGAAACATTTTGGTTTTTTTTTCTTTTAAATTTCGCGGAAATGGCCATTTACTGGGGGCACAAATACCTTCACTGTGAGCCACAGATTCAATATTTTTTCATTCTGTTTTTGCAGAGGACACATAATATTGCCTGATTTGGGCTCCTGTAATAGTGATACATTCTGATTTATTTAGAGGAAAATGTTTCTCAAGCTCGCTCTAGGATTCGCGAAGAGAGTGAACTGGGTACCCTTGCGCCATCAGCAATATCTCTGGGTTTTTTCTAAGGATTTTAGGGGAACATGGCTTAAACATCTCGGGACATACTAAGGTACACTTTGAAAGCCATCTTATTGAGTATTGTGAGGGGGGGGGGGGGGGGGGGGGGTGCACGGTAGCCAAGACTGGCTTATGGAGTATAGGTACGTATTTGTATTTCCCCCAGCCCAAAAAGGCCATCTACTTTAATGGAGTCTGGTTTAAACACCGTTCAGTTGTCAATATCTTTTCGAGTAATTCTCTTCAACTTTAGAGTAAACACGGCAGAAAACAATGGATGCACTGCAGTGCATAGAGGTCTCTTTCACGGCACTCTACTAAAGGGTTCAACGTTCAACTCTGTATGTTGAGAAATAGGTCCAGGATACTTCCGGCCACAGCTAGAATTTCTCGTTTCCTCCCTTGTATTCTGTCTTGAGCATTAGTAGGCGTTGGCGCGCACGCGGTGGCGCAGCGGATTTGCATTAGTCAAAGCTACTGTCATCGAACCCCTATGCAAAAATTTTACTGGCTCCAAAAGCAGCTTACAAGCAACGTAACAATTCGTTTGTTTTTCAAAATTTTTTTTTTATACATAACACTTTGACAGTCAATACGAATCCAGCCTGATCAGTCACAACAAGCAAGGCACAAGTGCACTGGACACAATTAATATCGGTACATCACAATACATATCTCTAAAAATATTGAACAGCGGTAACATAATGACTTCAGAATTATCTTAACTTTCACATTGGTATATATGGAATGAAGGAAAGAACAATTAACCTGAATACCTATTCCTAATAAAGTACTTGCAGTCCATAATAAGTTCGATGCCAGTGTCTGAAAACAATCTTAACCCTTTGGCTGTCGGTAGCGGTTTCAGTCACGATTCCTACAGGAATCATCGCGACTAAAACTGCTACTGACACCCAAAGGATTAACATTGGTGTAGAGGTATAAATGGATAAAAGAAACAGTGCAATTTACCACAAAAAATGACTGAAGTACTTGTGATCTGAAGTAAAGTTCGATGCCAATTAGAATAAAACAAAGTGCCGAGGGTCAGAATACTGATGAAAGGCTTGCAATCAGAAAACAGTTCCTTTCAACAAGAAAAATCTCTCTTTAACCCTTTTACTGCCAGTACACAAAAAACACAAACCACATGCAAGAGGCATAGACCCTCACGAGTCCCTGCAGTTGCAAGAGCTGATGAGGTTCTACGCCACCTGCTGTCTTCGATCATATCTGTGTGCCTCAGACAGGGTTCTTCACCAGTATGATTACATATCTGTGATGGGTGTCAGAAGCATAATTTATTGACACAGGCAATGAGGGTGTCAAGACTGTTAAAATGAAAGTTAGTAAACCCATTCGAGACCTGCCACAATCTGGATACTCGGCATAAAGCCGCATGCCTGAATGCAACATTGATTCACATAAATCATACCTTTCACACCATCAGCAATATTAACCCGTCCCATCCTGAGGTTGATTTTTTTTAAATTTTCTTATTGTCCTATGAAGGCCACATTAAAGATTAGGAGAAAGATCAACCATTTTAGTTCAAGGGTGGTGCCAGAATAGCTTGGCGCCTTGGGCGCCAAGCTATTCTGGCACAGCCCTTAAACTATCATGGTCAAATTAAATTCATGCGGTAGTGTATCAGGATGAAAAGGGTCAACATCAATTTTACTGGTAACTCATTTAACACACCCTGCATCAATAACTGCAGAAGTGTTATATAGCCTTGCTGCTGGCAGTACTTTACGTTTTTAAAGCTATTGATGCGGGTCCCTTGAATGAGTTAACGTAAGTTTAGCGGTGCATGTCACGCACCTTGCACAGCAGAACCATGCACAAGGGGATTAAAATAACTTCAGTAGAAGGAAAAACTGGGAACACTGGTAAAAGTACTTTTGATCATAGATAATTCTGATGCCAACAAGGGAACAATCTGAACATTCGTAGAAACATGGAATGAAAGGTAGAAATGAAAGTATGAGAATACTGACTAAAAATACTTGAAATCAGAAATACTTTCGTTGCCAACAAAGAAAACTCTCTCAAGACTGAAAGTTAGATAAAGATCTTTCGTTTTACACATACAAGAATGCCAAAGCCCTTATGGCTCACATGCATGACTTTCAACGACCTTGCCGAGAGGTCCCTCATTTAAGCATTATTAAAGTGTATTTTAAGTGTGCTGATGTAATTAAAGAATTGGCTTGTAAATCCCATGTTTTCACACATTTACTGACCCCTGGTAAGCCTTTGCCTCTCACAATTTGTGTCAAAATATGGCAATATTTCACGTATTTTAGTGACCCTCTGCGACCGCGACCTTTAAGATAGATCATACAAAATCTCATTGCAAAGTATAGATGGATCCAGTTTGAAGTCTGTGGCTTGAAAATGTCAACGTTAAAGTTTATTTTAGCTGATGGATGGACTGATGACAGTCCATTCCCCAATGGCCATGTACACAGACACTTCAGCTATCATATTTATCCTGAGGATCTTCACCATCAGCCAATTAGCGTTCATAACAGCAGCAATAAGAACATTCGTGTAGTAGAGCATATCAACTAAAAGGAAAAAGTGAAAATACTGGAGAAAGTACTTTTGAGCCTACATATGTTCGTTACAAACAAGAAGACAATCTAAACATTTGTGTAGTGGTATTACAATGTAAGTTCAAACTAATACTGACAGAAAGACTTGTGATCTGAAGTAAGAAAGTGTTCTCTCTCAAAGTGCTGAAATGAAAATTAAAGATCATTCATTTGTGTGTGGTCTGTGATCAATGTTTAACCCCCTTCTACATGCAGCCAATCCATACTGTAAACAGTTCCAGTGGCTGCATGTACATGGGGGTTAAAATCTTGGATCAAACATCTCTATATTTGTTTATTAAAACTGTTATCTGACTGATTACACAGGTACAGCAGTCTCAATCAACCTCTTGACTGCCGTGACACAGTGAACACAACCTGACAAGAGCAGGGCACAGGGAGGATCAAATTGGTCTATCCCTCTTGATGGCCCCATTAACCCATTTAGCCCCAAAGCCCAACAGCAGGAGATTGACTGACCATGATAATTCAACGGTAGTGCCAGATTAGCAAGGGCACCTTCAGGCACCAAGCTAATCTGGCACTACCCTTGAATTATTATGGTCAATCCACCTCCTGCAACTACATGTAACATAGTTGTTAAGTAACAAAAAATTTGGGGAAATGCACCTGTGAGACTAAATGGGTTAATATTGATGATGTTAAAGCAATCTGCTAGTGAGTAATCTGTGAAGGTTCCAAAACTTACATTCCAAGTCACTAACAGGGAAGTGGTTAAGAGAATCAAAACAAAACAGTAACAGTCTTATCGTTGCAAGTGTGATTTCGAATTTCAACAACATGATCAAACATCCAAATCAATGTGTCACTGACTGCACGCACTTATCACTGAAAACTGACCCATGTTGAATGTAATCTATTAGAAATCTAAAGTGGTGTTCACACGGCCGATTTCTCAACGATTTTTGTCTGGCGATTATTGGCCAACAAGACGTTGCCCATGTGAACGCACACCAATTTTGCGACGACTTTCCAGCGACACGCCACCAACTGTAGCTACTTCGTGCTGTTCCGTTGACACTCGGCACAACTCGGTCAAAGGGGCATCACCCCATGAACACGACAACAGGTTGACTGAAGATTGAAAACAAAATCATATTTGATTGGCTAGTTCTAACCAATCGTCGATCAGGAAATAACCCGCTAGCTTGGAGTTGGTGGGAAATCGGTGATTGCTCTACTCGCTGCCAACACCCCACCGACATCTGGCAATTGTCGGCCAACTCCAAAACGACAAAAGACGCCCATGTGAACAGGTGGAAACTTTCGTCGGCCAATTGTTGCCAGACAAAAATCGTTGAGAAATCGGCCATGTGAATACCACTTTAGAACTAAACCAACTTCGATGTGACTACATATACTGGTTTGATACTGATCAGATCCTATAAAATGTGATGAATAAGAGAGTGAGGTAGTGAGAAAGAATCATAAAGTTGCGTTGACTGTTAGATTTCATTTTCAGTATAATGCAGTGGAAGCCTATTAACCCCCTTATGCATGCAGCCTCTGGTACTGTAAAATAAATACCTGTGGCTGCATGCACAAAGGGGTCAAACATCGTTGTGTTCTGAGCAAAATATAATCCAGACAAAAAAGTGCCTCCACTAACTTTCACTTCCCCACTTTTGAATCCTTATCAAAAAAAGATTTTGATACATGGGAAATTTGTCGTCAGAAAATTATGAAAACAACTCAGTTAAATATATATAGCTCATTCAATACAACATGAAGTATTAAGGGAACGAAAAACTAGATCTTATTAATGAAAGATGTATTAACACTTTTAATCCGTATCAGTAAACTTAACCCATTTAACCCCAACGCCATACAGCAGGAGATAGATCGACCATGACACTTCAAGGGTGGTGCCAGATTAGCTAGGCACAATCAGGCACCACGCTAATCTGGCACTAGCCTTGAAGTGTCATGGTCAATTTGCCCTCCTGCAGCCAGTACAGTCATTAGCTCACACCACCAAAATGTGGCCATGGGTTTAAATGGGTTAAAGGCAATGGTTCAAGCACGTTAGTGTCAGGACAGTGCCTGATCTAGCATAGTCGATCAACCACCCAATGTGACTTGTCAAGGATGAAAAACATATTCACCCTTTTGACGCCTTAGTGGGAGGTGGATCAGACAAGATAGCTGTACTTCCAGATCAGCCTAATGCATGAAGTGCAAAGACACCATGCTGATATGGTACTACTTTTGAATGATCTTGGCTGATCCATCTTCCACATAGGGGAACATTCCTGCTGCAGTACACCCTGTTTTGCACGACCATCTTTTCTGCTAGAACGAAGTGGTCTAAAAAAGACAGTTGCTCTCTCAAGAAAAGTCTTGAAGTGCAAAAAGCATGTCACCTGTCATTTAAGACCATCATTTAGGTGGCTGCATTCCTTGCAGACCGTTCCCAAAGAATGTATTCATATGTCAGTGCATTAACCCTTTGCATGTCAGTAGCAGTTTTTGTCAGGATGATTACTGTAGGAAGCATGACAAAATCCGCTACCAACATGCAAAGGTTTTAAGCTTTTTGACATCGCTTAATTTGACTTCACCACTCTTTGAGGGTTTCCAGTCAGCTTTCAAGGGTAACTGGACTCTCAAAAAAGTTTAAGAAAAAAATCAAGCAGTTGCTGTCAAAAGTGAGTGTGCCTAAGTGTTCTTCTAGAGGGTACTTAGATTTCAATTTTCCAATGGTAAAACAAGTAAATAGACAATACCCATTTAAGCCCATGTGCAGGCAGGTGCTGGTATTGTAAACAGTACCTGTGGCTGCATGCACAATACGGTTAGAATGACATCTTGAGGCAAATGGAATGTGGTGTAAAGAAGGAGGATAAACATGGAAGTCAAGACCTTAGAGATTCTCCTTTAACCCTTGTACTTTTACATATATGTGTATAGCAGTACGATTCACAGAGCCATTATTTCACACAACAGAGGTAGACAACGGCAAATATATAATATACAAATGACCAATAAAGATACATTACAATAAAGCAAAAGCTGTAATAATAAGAACAAATTGTACAGGCATCTGATTGCTAAATTTTACGGGTAATAAAATCTATCACCGAGTCCTCAAAAGCAAATAATATCTCTTTTGACTACAGAACTGAATGCCTGTTTAGAACTACAAGCTGTGGACCAACTGTTTGTCAAATCAGTTAGAAATAGTGCGAAAATATTAATATTTTTGACAGAATCCTCAAACTTCTTACAATTTCATACAAAGCACTGCTCTTATATATATTAACAATCTGCATGGAATCAATGATAACAGTGGCTTTGAAAATGGTGTTGATATGTGCACAATCACCTCCTGCTTACAAAAATTCAACACTGCAGGAATCACCTTGACCAAACCACTACCGACACCCACAGGGTTAAAATAATCATTAATGAATACAGTCAACCAAAAAACATCTATCTACAAGAGACACAAAGTCACTTGAGCGCCTGCTGCCACAGGGCCTCATAATAATCCCTTCTTGCTCACAAAGGTCTTCCGTGATTAACCCTTTGGGTGTCGGAATCATCGCAACTAAAACCACTACCGACGCCCAAAGGGCTCATAGTGACTTGATATTTGGGGTTAAGTTGATTGATTGATTGTACATTGCTTAACGTCCCGATAGCAACAAGACTTTCTCAGGATGTGCCTGCACTGCTTGTGAAAAAAAACTAAACAGAACATTGAATGTATGTCGCCAGCCGGTCCAATACGTTAAATAAACCTAAGACGTGGGGCCTAAATAAAGCTAACACCATTTAGCAACACACATCCAATATCAAGAGCTACAGGCTGCGCAGACAGTAGGGAGAGTTTTAAAAAGGCAAATACAGGTGAATGGACCAAGGGTAGACAGAAACACATGCCCCAGAATAGAGGGAAAAGCCCACCCTGTGGGGCTGGGGTTAAGTGTATGACTGAGGAACAGTGTCAGCTCTCCTTGACAATACCTGTACAATGGAATGATGAATATATAATACTATCAAAACAAGCATCAAAAAGTTCAGGACTTATTGCACAAGCTGTCAAAGGCAGTTCACATCACAACAGGCACATTTTACTCAACACGGTCAAGAATGAATCTGCACCCTTCATCCCGCGAACAACAAAAACTTGGGCACTCTTCAATTCAAATTCTGCACATTCAAAACAATAACAAACACTGAACATGTGTACACAATAAACACTGAACACACGTACATAAGCAGATCTATGGAGTACTATGTAGGTCACAGACATCTGAAATTCAGAACACATTTTGATTGGAATGCGTGCACATTGCAAGCACTACGTATCACAAGGCTATGTGTTGATAGCACTATCATTCCTAGCACTATGTGTCAATAGCGCTATGCAGTTTACCAGCAAAATTCCATAATGCAGCCACTGTCAGCAGATTGAATACACCTTAGGTGTTCAGTGCTAGTGTCAAATTTGTACTGTTGATTGAAACTGTTCACTCTTGGCTGCATGCACAAGGGGGTTAAACTGTGTCAGCAATAGTTATATAATTGTGTAGCAGGGGAGATAATTTAGCTCAGTGTTCTAGTACAGTTGTACCAATTTCCCCGCAGGCCCTGTGGTCAGCAGTCCTGCTAGTGTCAGAGCATGTAAGTACCAAGCCAATCGGCAAGAGGCACGCCGAACACACCCTTAGGGGTGAGGGTATAAATAGCGGTGCCTAGTGAAAGCGAGCAGGCTTCCCGCAAAGGGAAAACTCTGTTCTGTAAAAGAACATAAAATAGTAGTGAGGCTTCCCGCAAGGGAAAACTCTGTTCTGCAAAAGAACATTAAATAGCTTATATAGTAGTGAGGCTTTCCCACAAAGGAAGACTCTGTTCTGTAAAAGAACATTAAATAATAGTAAGACTTCCCGCAAGAGAAGACTGTTCTGTAGAGAACATTAGTAAGTTAGAACCCCTTTTAGGAACACTGTCCTGCAACGGACATACTGTAACTATTTAAGTAGATAGTTTAAGGACTTAGTTAAGGGAGTTAGGGTCCTTTAGAACTTATTATAATTTAGGTTTTACTTGGGTCAGTTCACTCTAGTGTGTAGGCTAGCATAGTTTTGGGTACTTAAGAGTCTAATGAGTAGGTAAGCATAATGAATTCAGGTGTCTTATGAGCGTCTGTATTATTGTGTTTGTTTTATGCTACAATGAATGGCTTTTGATGTCTCAGATCATGACTGATAATGAAATGTATGTACTGTAAATAAAACTAAAGCATTTATAGAAATCTCATCACTGAGAGTCAGAGATTGATGAACTGATGCGAGGATGCGAGTCAGTACTGATGTTTGTACACGTTTAAGTGAGTGAAATGGCAGCGCAAGAGTGTGTGTACGCGTGTGTGTGTGAGACTGAGAACATGCTGAGAGTTTGTTAACGTACTTAGCTTGTCAGTTCAGTGTGGCACACATGGCAACGCACGCACAGTCACTACTCGATCATATCAACTAGGGTTTCTCTGGATACTGTGGTAGGTCCATTGCACGATTTGGTATTTTGAACACAACGCGAGGCACTGAGACACACATATTTTGTGAGTGCGCATGCAAGACCAGTGTAAAAGATTTGAAGATTACACTCCACAGCAATCTCCAGCCCTTCCCTAAACCTGAAAAAGGGATACGGACTTAAAAGTGGCTAAAACTGAACTAGACTGGCACTTGACTTGCACGTTGGATGGGGCAGTCCGCAGAGTCTGACCATCTAATACACAAGCCAGCCAGGCTAGTAGAAGCTAGCTAACCAGAGTCCGGTTACAATTGTCTTAATCCTTTTTATCCTGATACACTAAATTGCAAGAAATGAATTCGGCTAGTATAGTTCAAGGGTGGTGCCAGAATAGCTTGGCACCTCAGGTGCCAAGCTATTCTGGCACCGCCCTTGAATTAAAATGGTTGATCTCTCTTGTAATCTGTAATGTAGCCTTCATAGGACAGTAAGCAATTAAAAAAAAAAAAGAGCATCAGGATGTAATGGGTTACACGAACACCCATCAAACAACAAAAATTATATCATGGTAATTAGTACAATGTACTATTACACTCATTCCAAGTGAGATCAAAGTGAAACAGATGGCTGCCCTAGCCATTCTAGACAAAATTGTCATCCTGATCAACAACAAAGCAGTATATCTAAAGGTCACTGGGCTGACATCCGCCACAATCAGCCTTGCACAGCCTTTGCAGGCTAAAAGTGACCGATGATGGCCTGATGGCCTTTGTATATTAACCCTCTTAACCTCAGGGCCGCATTTCCAAAATTTTGGAGGCGTTGTCTAACGACTATGTACCAGTTGTAGGAGGTGGATTGATCATGATAATTCAAGGGAAGTGCCAGATGAGCTTGGCGCCTTCAGGCGCCAAGCTCATCTGGCACTACCCTTGAATTATCATGATCAATCCATCTCCTGCTGCAGGGTCCCGGGGCTAAATGGGTTAAGAAAGCAGTAACTTCAAAACAAGTAAGCAGAACCACCAAGTAAGTGTACTGGCATTTTATGGGGCAAGATAAGAGCCTAAGCTTTCAACAGTCCATGCAGCATTTGCGTACTTGGGTAAAAGAACAGGCATGTAAAAACAAGGAGGAAATGGGGGGAAAACAAGTGCACAGGAGTTGTGGAGAAAGGAGTAGTTGTTCCTGTATCAGAATCAGGTCAAAAGCAGCACAAAGTGAGATGCAAGAAGTATGTAGTATCCTTTTAATGTGAGGATAGTGCAAACAGTATAGAAGGGCAGTTTCTATTGCCCAAATGCGCAATCCTCCATGTTGGAAGCCAACAGCAGTCAGACACATATGTAGGTAAGTACTTCAAACTGAAAATGTAAATAGGGCTATTCCTTGCCTGACAACCATTTACCCAAACATGTATTTTCTGCCAAGTATCGTCAGCAGTAGACATGGACTTAAGCAAAATTTTTAAGGCATGTACATTGCATTATCATGCCACTGCAGGAGCTCATAAGAATATACAGTGAGTAATCAACTGAGTGTGTAAACTTCTTGCATTTTCTGACCTTCTTTTGATTTAGACATAACTTGTATTATGAAGGGAGTTTGCCAGACATTGCCACCTGCAGCTTGTATGGCACAATCATCAAGCAGACTACACTGAGTGACAGACATTTAAGCTGAAAACAAAATAACCCTATCTTATGTCTTGTCCAACAGCCATGACCAGCAATGAATTGGGTCACCACATCAACTCAGACACACTACAAAAAGATATGGATTGACCATGATAGTTCAAGGGTGGTGCCAGAATAGCTTGGCACCACTTGGCGCTAAGCTATCCTGGCACAAACTTTGAACTACCATGGTCGGACTATCTCCTGAACCATAATGCATTCTTTGGAGGTCAATTTTCATTTTGGGGAACTGCGACCCAAGGGTTCAAAGTATTAAGACCAACAGCCAGAAAAACATGTTCAGTTCAGTTTGTTTATGGTGGGATCTCTGTGATGAGATAGGCCCACCACATGCATCAAAAGTCTTCCTGCACTTCCTTTTGATACTGTGTCCATGTTAATCTGGTTTGCTATGTATCTCTGACATACACATCTAAAACTAAAAGTTTGCAACAGCTTTACACTGACTTTCCCAAATATCATTCTGTCAGTAAATGTGATGCTGCATGAAAGCAAACAGTACATTGTTACAGGCAAAACAAAAAGAAGTAGTTTGTGTCCATGTAACACTTTCATTTTACAAGCCCCTTAACACCTCAATCAGATAAAGTTAACAAGTTTTGTCCATCTAAGCAGCTGAAATAGCAACACGTGGTTAATGTGGAGAATTTAACAGATGGAAGGTGTAACGAATGGGAATAAAGACCTCTTCTGGGGCAATGAACCAAAAGCAGTTCCACCCACCCCTTTTCAAGGGAGTTGCTACTGCACATTATAGGTACAAAGTTTGCAATGTCGTGTTTGCCAGACCCACAAACCAAATAGGTGAGGCAAGCACCAGCAAGTACAATTACTCAGTATGGGACAGACAAACAGATCACCTGCCCCTTCCTATCAGCCACCCTTGTCAGGGTACCTGATAGGAAGGGCAGGAGATCCGTTTGTCTGTCCCGTGCTGAATAATTCCCCTTGGGATGTGTACTGGTACCAAAAGTACCGGTATGTTACAACTCAATCCACAGTTACTGACTGACCGAAATGTATTCACATATTGAGTTAAGCAGACAGGGCTACCATGCCTTTATTTCTATTCTGGAAGAAACATGACTTTCTGTTCTGCCTAGACAATGTCAGCTGCAACTACATGTACACAGCCACAACATAGCTTGGTTTAAGTACACAACCGCAGCAGACATAATCTGACTGGTAAAGGTACCTGATCATGTATTGTTTGATAACGTTAGATTATCATTTGCAAAATAAAGTTCAATGACATATCGTTTGAAAAAGTTTGATGATGTATAGTTTGAAAAGTGAACATGACTGCTTTTCAAACAATACATGTACATCATTGAGCACTTACACCAACGCTCTTAAAAATGACTCACCATTGATTGCTTATGCCTCACGACTGAAGAACACAAAATAGCCAGCAAATTTATCCACTCTACGCAGGGATTTATTCCCTAAACTTGTCACGCAGAAAAAGCTCATGTTGCTCACACTGGATGTCCTTGTTCTCATGGGACCCATTTCCAATCCAGATAAAGGAGATGACCTCTGCATCATTGGAGGGAGCAATGTGTGGGACATCTGTAGGGAAAAAGGTGTGTTAAAAGTAAAGCTTGACACTGCACATTTCAGGGAAGCAGGGATGGGAACAGACTCCTGGCATGGTAGAGAGTGCAAAAGCCCATAGATAAATGAAGATAAATAATATATTTTAGAACAAACAATTTATGAAAATTCTCTGTAAGAAGAGAAATTATCTGCTGTTTTAATTTCAAATCTGTGCTAGACACTCTAATGACCCCAAGACCTTCCCCCCCCAAAAAAAAAAAAGATTCCCACAGACTACCAAAAAAAAGATTCCCACAGACTACCAGAAAAATGATAAGTGGTTAACATGAGGGTGCAAATGTGGCTGTCCTCTGCCAGCAAAAAGCATAGATCCTCGAGAGCTCATGCAACTTGCTGGACTCATGACTAAGCCTCTAATAGGTCTGGGTTCAACAAATCACCTTCAGGGTAAGTCCAAGGGTTTCAAAAATTTGTTGAACCCTGCAGATAATGGTGGACAGATTATCAGCTATATATAAATAATAGAATCCCTAGTATACTGGTGCGTATCACAAGGGTGATATCTATCTATCTATCTATCTATCTATCTATCTATATCCCGTAGTCTTGTCGACCGTTGGGGCACCACTGATGACTTGGGAACCAGCTCCCTCCATTCCTCTCTGTTCTCTGCCATTCTTAGCATATCGCCCAGCCTCAGTCCTGTCCAATCTGTCCATTTTATCCTGTCTTCCTCTCCTTCATCCTCCTTGCACAGTGCCTTGCAAGATTGTTTTGGCAAGCCCTGCTGAACGCGTGACATGCCCATACCACTTCAGTTTTGCGTTTTTTCATAAATAGGTCTTCATAGGGCCCGATGGCTTGCCTGATTCTGGTTCCCACTTCCTCGTTCGTGATATGATCTCTGTATAAAATGCCAAGCAGCCTTCGAAAACATCTCATTTCAGTGGCTTGTATCCTCCTTTCAAGGTCTGCTGTGAGGGTCCATGACTCACAGGCATACAAGAACACTGAGATGTTCACATCTGCTCGGGACATAGACGACCCCGCCCTCCACGAGTCCCCTGCTGCCTTGCAGGTTAGGCTTTGGATGACCAAAGGCTAGGGTGCTGACACAGTACCTGATTGGGTGTATGAACTTCCTTGATGAAGTCACCACCCAGGGCGAAAGAGTCCCACGAGGGTCTCATCGGCCACGTGTCCAGGACCAAGGCGAGCCACAAGTTATGTGGAGTTTCGGTTGTGGTTAACAACCTGGAGAGAGATGGGCTCCGCCAGATTCTTTTGCCCAAGACACACCACATGCAATGATAACCTTACATGGGTGATAACCATTTTCAAATCAAACCTGTGCTGCTTACCCCTGCATTGTCCCTTGATCTTCTCCATCTTGGCCATGCACATCTTTGAGGCCTCTTTGTGGTTGACCATAGGAAGGGGGTAGTCAATCCCCAACACACACCCGGCAGCCTCTTGCACAGCTACTGGTGCCTTCCATGGCTCAAACAGGTACAGAAGAGGCATGTTTCGAAGCTCTGGTACATAGCGCCTGCAAGGTAGGAATATTAACCCTTTGGGTGTCATAGCGGTTTTAGTAGCGAGGATTCCTGCAGGAATCATCGTGATGAAAACCACTACCAACTCCCAAAGGGTTAATAAATACTATTCAATATTATATATATGGACCTAAGGGACAACAGAGGCATGTTTTGAAGCTCTGGTCCTGCAAGAATGAAATATGATTAATTCATTCAAGACATCCCTCATCAATAGCTGTGTGTCATATCACTTTGCCATTAGGAATGCTATCGACATTTCTGCAGCTATTGATGCAGGGATGAAAGAGTTAAATACAGTATTCAATACTGTTATAAATTACTCAAATTTGGTGACTGGCAGATGTGTATGTTTACTTCCCCTTATGTTAACGAGATCAGCAAGCGACATAGATCCTAACATGCCCTGGCAGGCACAGGGTCACTTTGAATTAACACAATGACCCCTTAGGTTAAGTTATGAGTTGTTCTCTGAAGGCCATATTACAGTTCAATAGACAAAGTGATCATGACAGTTCAAGGATGATGCAGGAACTACCACTGAACCACCATGGTTGATACATATCTCGTTCTACGAGTCAGGGCTAAGCGCAGTACTGCTTCTCGCTGGGTGGTTTACAAATCAATAAATGATATGCATGAATGTAGAGTAATGTACAAATTTTAGTTACAGTTGATGGAACAGACAGATCTACTATGCCTCTCGCAGATAAGTGATGTAGAACACAAAAATGTATTTTTCTCTAAAATATATTTTTTCAAAAAATACTTACCGATGGCATTACTAATAGGAAGGTACACTTAGCTTACCGATTTCAGCCTAAGCATCCGTTGTGTACACTACACAACCAGGGAGGCGACTCCAGGGAGTCATTACCAAAATACCCTGAGTGGCCTCCCCTGCCTCCCTATCCAGTCCTGTGCTTGGCCGTATCCTGCCAGTCTTTGCCTTAGCTCACTAGCGGCAAGCGGGGCAGGAGAGAGGGTCAACCAAGTAATGACATCGGTAAGTATTTTTTGAAAAAATACGTTTTAGAAAAAAATACATTCGTTTTCTCAAAACTCTTGCTGATGGCATTACTAATAGGAAGAATAGCAAATAGGAGGTGGGTGCCGTCCACTATGCAATCCCCCAAGCGTTAATTTCGCAAGGAACAACCGCATGCACCGTGCGTTCAGTTATCATCAAGGCCCCCCCCATGCGCCCACTCCCGACGATTTCAGCTAAGCGTACCTATGGCGCCAGGAGGGAGGGTTGCGCTGCTGAGATGGCCCTCACTAGGGCCAGGTTGTCACACTGGCTGGATAGGTCCCGCAGGCGAAGGTGGATCCAGCCCGCCAGCCGCCACAATGTCTCTCACTGCGCAGTTGCGGTCAAAGGCGATGCTCGCTGCCACTGCTCTGACCTCGTGCGCCCAGATGCGCATCTTCTTTGCTCCCTCTGGGGAGAGGTCTTTGTACACAGACCGGATGACCCAGCATAGCCAGGACGAGATCGTCTGAGTGATGTCACATCTACCCGGAGCCAAAGGCAGGAATAGGCATGAGCGCCCTTGTCTGAGTGGCTTTGTTCTGTGCAGGTATATTCATAGCGCCCTGACTGGGTCCTGCTGAAGGGACTCCCAGGACTGGTCCGTTCCCCGGAGCGGGCAGATGGTTAACACCTGGGGCGCCGGATGAGGGTGGCCGATTCTTGGCCAAGAAGGTCTGGTCGGTGAGGAGCTGCACCGATCCATCGGACCTGAACAGCAGGCAGGCGGGGTGCATAGAGAGCGCGTGTAACTTGCTCACCCTAGACACTGTAGTGAGGGCCAGCAGGAAGCACAACTTTCTGGTCAGGTCGCTGAACCGTGCCAAGGGCAGAGGTTCGAAGCAGTCCAAGTTGAGCCATGTCAGCACCCATGCCAAGTCCCAGCGTGGGATCAGTGAGCGATAGACCGGTCAATGAAGATCCAGGTGCGCCATCAGGTCTGAGAGGTTCTTGCAGGCCCCCGGGACTGGGCAGCCCAAGTGGTGGTATGTATCCGCAATCATGGTCAAGTAACCTCTGATAGTGATGGGGGCTAGGTTCTGTTGGACGAAGAGCCACAGAAAGAACTCGACCAGTTAGGGTGTAGTCAGAGCTGTGGGGGAGAGCTGCTGGGCGAAGCACTGGGACTGCAGGACCCTCCATTTATCCTCGTAAATGTCTCGGTTAGAAGCCCTGCGGGCCGGCTGCGACAGCTTCCACCATTGCACTCGAGAAACCTCTTGTGGCGAGGGCCTACCGCACAACCTCCAAGCATGTAGGAGCAGCCTCTACGGGCACAGATGGTAAAGATTCTGCCAGGGCTGCTTGAGCATCGTGCAAGGGGTGGGGAGCAACAGGGGGGGAGGGGGGGGGGGGTCCGTGGCCAGGTCAAGGAGGTCAGTGGTCCAGCTCTTGGCCCAACTGAACGGCGCCACCAACAGTAAAACAGCGTTGCAGCCCCTGAGCTTCTGGAGGACTTTGGGTACCAGGATAGATGGGGGGGTACGTGTACGCCAGCAGGCTGTCCCACGGGATGGAGAGCACGTCTACCGCCCAGGCCAAGGGATCCAGAATGGGTGAGACAAAGAGGGTGAGCTATTTGTTACACTGCATGGCAAAGAGGTCGTTCATAGGCGTTTCCCAGCGCGTGCAGATTAGCCGGAAGATGTCTGGGTGTAGCGACCACTCCGTGTGGAGAAGCTGGCCATGACGTTAGAGGGAGTCCGCGAGGACATTCAGGTGGCCCGTGATGTGCCGTACTCGAAGAGCGATGCCGCAATCTCTGCCCCACAGGAGGACTTGGTACAGTAGGATGCAGAGAGAGGGTGAGCGTGTCCCGCCCTGGTTCTGGATGTAGGCCACTACCGTGGTGTTGTTGGAGAGAACAAGGACCGCTTGGCGACAGACAAGTCTCCCAGGCAATGAGGGCGAGTCAACAGCTTTCAACTCCAGCCAGTTGATGCATCTGCCCACGTGGTCCTGTGGCCAGCTGCCCGAGGCTGTGACAAACTCCGGCAGCAGGTGTGCTCCCCAGCCAGAGAGGCTCGCATCCGTGCAGATGGAAAGCTATGGCAAAGGGGAGACAAGGAGAACCCCCGACGCTAGCCAGGACAGGCCCGTCCACCGCAGGAGGTGAGGCCTGACCAACGGAGACACTGGGACCGGGTTCTGCCAGATCGCCGGAGGACGGGCGCCAGTGGAGGAGCAGATGTAACTGGATTGGGTGGGAGTACAGCCTGCCCAGGGGCAGGAGGTCTGCCACAGACCCTGGCCGGAACTGCCTCCGCATGTGACACTTGTGAGTGCCAGCTCTGCTAGCTTCTAAATCCGCGCCTCGGGGAGCCACATCCTGTTGAGTTCGATCAGGAATTCCATGCCGAGGTGGATAAACCTGCGAGACAGCATGAGGTATGACTTGCCCAGGTTGACCAAGAAGCTGAGCTGGCGGAGAAGGATGAGCAGAGCGTCTTTGTCTTTCTCTAGGGCGGCGCTAACCTGGTTCCAGAGGAGCAGATCGTCCAGATAGTTGGAAGTCGGGCTCGAGGACGAATGTCTGAACCTGGCGACAACCCTGTCGATGACCCTGGTGAAAACCCAAGGGCTGAGGTTGAGACCGAAGGGGAGCACCCGGAACTGATACACCACTCCACAGAACGCGAAGCACAGGTACCGTCGGACACATGCAGGTACGCGTCCGCCAGGTCGAGAATGACTGCAAAGTCCAGGGGTTGGATCCACACCCTCAGGGCTCTGGCTGTTTCCATCTGGAAGTGCGGCGCCAAATGTACCTGTTTAGCGCCGAGAGGTCTATAATGAGTCGCCACTTGCCGCCGGGCTTGGGGACGATGAAGAGGCGGCTGTAGAAGGCCGGGGAGTCATGTCGAGAGACCACCTCCGTGGCCACTTTCCGGAGCAGGGAGGCAACCTCGCCTAGAAGAGCGTCTGCCTTGAGCTGGTCGCTCGGAACCTGCATCCAAAGGGGGGAGTGGCGCAGCAGAGGGGGAGACCGAAACGAGATCCGGAGGCTCTCCGAGATAGTCGAGAGGATCCAAGGGTCGTCCGGACACAGCGAGCGCCATGCGCCACTGTGTACAGCTAGCCTTCCGCTGACTGGAGACTCTGCAGCTATTGGCGGGGGCGAGAGAGGCAAGTCAGCATGCCCTACCACGTCCGGGGCGCTGGGCGCTTCTGAGCCAGGCGGGGGCGGGGGGGGGGGGGGGGGGGGGAGGGCGCATGAACACGCAGGAGGGGGGAAGCGAGCGGCGCCGCGCGAGCCTCGGGGGAGGTGGGGGTAGGGTCTGGAGGTCTGCAGGGCTCAACCCACAGCCTTGCGGACATCCTGAAAGTGAGAGGAAGATCTTAGATGACTCCTTGACCAACTGCCAGGTGTCCCTGAACAGATGCGAACCACTAAATGGCGTCTGTCGGAGCTGTGTCTTCAATGACGTGGGAAGGGAGGTGCAGCACCTGAGCAGGACGTCTCAATGCCACAGGTCGCAGTTGGCTGCCGCTGCCATGGCGTTGGCCGAGGCGTGGTACGCTGCCCTATTTGCCGCCACTGCCACGGAGTGAATGCCGTGTAAAGGCACACAGGACGAAAGATCCCAGGTATCTTCCAGACATCTCACCACGGACTGTGTGGCCAAGGTGTTGTGAACCAGGGTCGCCATCTTGTCCAGTCTGTGTTGCCACCGAGTCTGTAGGGCCCTGCGGCCTCTGACCTGCAACACCACCGCTGCATCCAGCGCCGGGAGGAGACAGGAGAAAGCTTGTGAGTGGCCCGCATACCACCGTTGGCGGAAACTGATGTCCATACCGGCCAGCCATTTGGTGTCTGCGAAGAAGCCCGTGTCTCCAAAGGTGCCCTGAAGGAGATGCGCCGAAAACGCCTCCAAGAGGTCCCGGAAGCCGGCAGGCTGAGGGAGGGACTTGATCTGCTTGGCCTGCCGAGTGGCATCCACCATCGCCGAGGCCTTCCTCTTGAGGAGAGAAGACTGGGGGCAAGCGTTGGCCGGCAGAAAGGACAAAATCAGTCGGGCGGCCTCATCCAGGGAGCAGAGAGTCTGGGGAAGCGGAACTACCATAGCTGACGAAGAAGTGGGGGAAGATTGCGCGCCGGGGGACAGGGAACGAAGGTCATCCTGAAACAGGGCCGAGGCGGAGTCTCCCGGGTGCAGACTGAGGGCCTCCTCCTCATCCGCAGCGGCCGGTTGTAGAGGTTTGATTGATTGATTGTACATTGCTTAACGTCCCGACAGCAACAAGGCTTTCTCAGGACGTGCCTGCACTGCTTGTGAAAAAATAAATAAACAGAACATTGAATGTATGTCGCCAGCCGGTCAAATACATTAAATAAACCTAACACATGGGGCCTAAATAAAGCTAAGACCATTTAGCAACACACATCCAATATCAAGAGCTACAGGCAGTGCAGACAGTAGGGAGAGTTTTAAAAAGGCAAATACAGGTGAATGGACAAAGGGTAGACAGAAACACATGCCCCAGAATAGAGAGAAAAACCCACCCTGTGGGGCTGACCAGGGTGACCCTGGGAACTAAAAAATACCTAACCCCACCCAAGTCCCCCAGGGCAGACCCGGGTGGGGGCGGTTGTAGAGGGGAGTGATGAGCCAAGCCCAAAGGA
This sequence comes from Semisulcospira habei, assembly GCA_036245525.1. Lineage (NCBI taxonomy): Eukaryota > Metazoa > Mollusca > Gastropoda > Semisulcospiridae > Semisulcospira > Semisulcospira habei. The sequence goes on along the minus strand of BTPG01000002.1, from coordinate 296,674,482 downwards.
AGAGCTCTGGAGTCAGGAGACCACTTGCTCTGAAGAAAGACGGACCCCAGGGGGGTGGGGGGGGGGGGGGAATAGGGCACGGCTGTTTCGCCTAGTGCTAGACGTGGCCCTTTAGTTTTTTCCCAGGCGAGCCGAGAAACTGGGTCACAAGTCGTGCGCGCGCTGTGAGGCAGCGAGTCTCTCAGCCGTCAGGCTAGCTGATAAGCCGGCTTCCTGCTAGGCGCAGTACAGCAGGGAAAATGACTACCTTTTGTTTTTCATGACTTTCTTCTTTACCGTTCAAGTGTGTGATGCAAAACTTTGTTTGTTTAAAAGCGGACATTTTGCCCAACACACTGACACCAAACACATTATAGTTGTGACAAACCAGTAGCCAGCAGGATAAGGTGGAAATAATGAGAAAACAACAGATTTCACTGTCTGTGTCGTGTTTTTTCACAAAATAGATGAAGTTCCAACATCAATAACACAAATACGATACAAACTACATCAAAACGGACTTTCATGTGCTAGAAGTAACATGCCTAGAGTAAGTATGACTTACCAGATCAGAGATACCGTGAACGGGGCCGGAGATCGGAGGGTGATAGTAAGGTCACTGTTAGTGCCAGTACTCTCAGTCACAGACACGAAGCAGTAGCAGGGATCAATGTTCTCATTTCTTTCATGTACTTCATTAAGTCTTTTTATAATGTTCTTCTATAGCAAAGCACTTAGTCAGACATTACATTTTTTGTACATTGTTAATTTAACAAGACTGCAGAAATACGGCCCACTGACACTAATTAATGGTCTGGCGGTTTGTAAGCCGAGGCCCCCGTGGGAGCAGAGAATGAATTAATGAGGACACCGACAGACGATAACCAGAAGTCAAGTGGTATCCAAGAGGCCGCATTCCTTGCTATTAGTTTCACCCACAACTAGTGATTCTTGCCGTAAGGTTTTAGTGGGATAAAAACATTCAGGCAGTCAGTCACGGGAATATGTATCATACTCTCTTGTGCATTTTCTGCTTTTGTGACGTTGGAGTGCTTGCTAAATGAACGTGACTTTTTGTTTAGTCTCTTTCTACCTATAGGACCGATTATCAGTCGTAACGTATGTTTATCTGAGAGTTTGCATCAATTTAAATGGTGTAGATTGTGAAAATGGAGGACACCTCACATACTGTCAGGATGACACAAGGAATGAGAACACTACACAACGCACGCCATTTGACACATACATTGAAGATGTCAGACGGATCAACGAAACGGAAAAGGAAAAAGAGATGATTGAGGGGATAGCAGTTCTCGGTGATCCTGAGAATAATGAGACATTAGCGCAGTTTAACCAAAGATGCGAAGAGTTGATGTCAAGGGTACACGAACTTGAAGACACAATTGAGAATATGCAAAAGGAAGTAGATTTGCCTTTTCTCAGTGGCCCTGTCACCTCAGGTCTTGACCATGCTCTGAAAAAAAATAAAATTTACATGCAGGCCTATCATGGGCGATCTTTTATTGGAAACCACTGTCATCGTTATCTAAGGCCTGATGTGTACAGTGATATCAGTGACAGTGTTCTCATCAACACAGTAAAGATGACAGATGACCACAATCTACACGCAAAAGCAGACAATATATCCTCCAAGTTCAAAACGCTTAATGCACTGTATTCCAAAGTTCACAAGAATGTTTCACATAAAATACCAATCATCAGGACAGGTGTTGGCATCCAAGAAATCAAAAACAGCATTGACAACTACATGATCTTCTTTAGAACCAACTTTCCAGCAGTAAAGATAATCCCCAAACAACACATACTTGAATGCCACTGTGCAGACTTTATCGCACAATGTGGCTTTGGACTGGCACTCCATGGTGAGCAGGGAGGCGAAGAGACGCATGCAACAATAAACATTCTAAAGAGCAGGACATACGGCTTGCAAACGGAAGCAGACAAGCTCAAATTACTCATAACAGAACACATGGCACTAGTGTCACCTGTGCTGTACTCAGTCATGCCACCTGTGAAGAAAAGAAAAGAGTAAATGGAAGCAGGTGATTGTTATGCTGTCGTTACACACACACGCGGCGGTGTGATTTTTTAAAAATATATATATCACACCATCGAATTTCTACCGCTTTCTGTCAGACAATAAATTAAGCTAATCTTTTATTTCTTAATCACAAAGTTGGTCGCAGTTGCTGTCGGAGGAGGTTTTGGTATGCCAAGCAGACTGATGTGCATATGTTTTTTTGAATTTCTTTATTCTGTTGTGGTCCGTTCATGTTCAAAGCAGAATTTTCCAGAATAAACATTTTCGTCCAGAGAAACTATCCAAGAGTGAGATCATCTTGTTTACCACACAACAGTTGTCTTTAACCCGTTTAATACCACGGCTGCATTTCCCAAATTTTGGAGGTGTCATCTACTGAACGACTGATTGATTGATTGTACATTGCTTAACGTCCCGACAGCAACAAGGCTTTCTCAGGACGTGCCTGCACTGCTTGTGAAAAAAAACAACCAACTAAACAGAACATTGAATGTATGTCGCCAGCCGGTCAAACACATTAAATAAACCTAACACATGGGGCCTAAATAAAGCTAAGACCATTTAGCAACACACATCCAATATCAAGAGCTACAGGCAGTGCAGACAGTAGGGAGAGTTTAAAAAAGGCAAATACAGGTGAATGGACCTCGGGTAGACAGAAACACATGCCCCAGAATAGAGAGAAAACCCCACCCTGTGGGGCTGACCAGGGTGACCCTGGGAACTAAAAAATACCTAACCCCACCCAAGTCCCCCAGGGCAGACCCGGGTGGGGTTACTGAACGACTGAGTAACAGTTGTAGTAGATGGATTGACCAAGCTAATCTGGGGCACTACCCTTAAAATACCATGGTCGATCCATCTCCTGCTGTAGGGTGTTGGAGTAAATCTGAAAGTAGTGCCAAAGAACTGTGTCTAGTGTTGACAGATCTGTGCTACTGCTCTGTGCCTGTGAGAGTACTGGCACTAACAGTGACCTCATTATCACCCTCCGATCTCCGGCCCCGTTCACGGTATCTCTGATCTGGTAAGTCATACTTACTCTAGGCATGTTACTTCTAGCACATGCAAGTCCGTTTTGATGTACTTTGTATCGTATTTGTGTTATTGATGTTGGAACTTCATCTATTTTGTGAAAAAACACGACACAGACAGTGAAATCTGTTGTTTTCTCTTTATTTCCACCTTATCCTGCTGGCTACTGGTTTGTCACAACTATAATGTGTTTGGTGTCAGTGTGTTGGGCAGAATGTCCGCTTTTAAACAAACAAAGTTTTGCATCACACACTTGAACGGTAAAGAAGAAAGTCATGAAAAACAAAAGGTAGTTATTTTCCCTGCTGTACTGCGCCTAGCAGGAAGCCAGCTTATCAGCTAGCCTGACAGCTTAGAGACTCGCTGCCTCACCGCGCGCGCACGACTTGTGACCCAGTTTCTCGGCTCGCCTGGAACAAACTAAGTGGCCAAACTGAAACAGCCGTGAGGGGGCTGTCACGAGACCGAGAGGAGGAGGAGTCGAGTGATTCATGCCGATACCGGTCTGCCGCTGAGTACGACCACCAGCGGTTCCCACGAGGGTTCAGACGCTGGGGGAGAGGAAATCCTGTCCGAGAGGGTGAACAATCCCTGGAAGCGTGATGAGACGATTGGCCGCTCTGATACGGGGCCCAGCGAGGACTGGAGGCGCAGCTGTGGCATCTGACCAGTGGGCACCCCTCTCCAGGGGATGAGCTGTGTCGCCGGGAAGGCGAAGTCCGAGCTGGCGCCTGAGCCGTCGACACGGGCTGGCGGGGAAAGATGAAGGGGGGGGGGGGGGGGGGGGGGACGAGAGTCCCTACTCCACCTCTGGGAGGCGGAGGGTGAAGGGGAATAGGCGAGTGACAAGTGGGACCTGCGTCTGGAACTGTCCGTGCGACTTACCACATGGTCCCGTGGGTCCCGAGGGCAGGGTCGAGAATCCTCTCTGTAGCGTCCGCTGACGGCCAAGCAGAGGGAACTCCGCAGTTCGTGGTGGATGCAAGTGCCGGGGGATTGAACGTAATCCTTGTCGCGGGGCGACCGCAGCTGTCGACGGCGTCCCGTCCAGCGGGTGCGTCAGGCCCAGGTGGACTGTAGTGCATAGCACTGCGGGGGGGGGAGGGGGGGGGGGCGGGCACGTCTCCTGTGGGCTTGTCCAGATGACGCGTGTCCTTTCCCGCAAAGCAGGGCGACTGAGGTCGGTGACTGAGGTCACTGCCAACCCCGCTCAGCCCTATCGGAGCAGGGGAGGGAGGGGGGCAAGGCTCCAGTGGACGTGTCTGTCGATGTGTGTCCTCTACTGCACTACTGTGTAGCGGGGTAACTGAGGTCGCTGCCGGGAGGGGGGGGGGGGGCTCCTGTGGGCTTGTCAGGACGACGCCTGTCCTGCGACTGAGGACGCTGCCAGCCCGGCTTGGACGCATCAGAGCAGGGGGGCAAGGCTCCTTAGGGCTTGTCAGGGCGACACCTGTCCTGCGACTGGGGTCGCTGCCAGCCCCGCTCGGACGCATCAGAGTGGGGGGGCACGAGTCCTAAGGACTCTACCGCACCAGGAGCCTCTTTCTGTAGTTGCCTGCTAGGCTCACCTGAGTCGGAGCGGGGAGGCAAGGTCCGTGAAGCAGGAGGGGTCCGTAGGGCCCAACGCATAGAAACTCCTACAATGTCCGAGCAGGCACGCCTGTGGAGACCTGGAGTGGCGGAAGGTGCGGGCGGTGGGGGCGGCTGCTTGGCCCATGTCGGCCGTTCCCGCTTTTAGATAACCCACAGTTGAGACCATCGCTCCTCGACCCATGGGGTGCAGGTCTCGCAAGTCCACCCAAAGGCACAGCCCAAACAAGGGAAGCAGACATCGTGGGTGTCACTGGGCCACTAAAAGTCTCCGCACCTGGTGCAGGTCATCACCTGTGCACTCTAACAGAAAGCAGACACCCGTGGGAGCGCGAGGCCTCTTGGAAGAGGCCACATGTTCACGACCGGTCGCGGACAGAATCCACCAGAAAATGCTGCTGCCAGGGAGAATCACCGGCTGAGAGGCATTACCTTTCCATGGTCAGCGAAGCTGCTAGGTAAATCCCCCCAGAAACAACCAGAAATAAGCCCCACGAAGAGAAATCCAAAACGAAGTCACAGCACCAACACAACCGGTAATCCAACCATACACGCTGAAGCTATCCTTGAAGGCTGAACACAACCGTTCACGGTGAGCTAAGCGTAAAGACTGGCGGGATACGGCCAAGCACGTGACCGGATAGGGAGGCAGGGGAGGCCACTCAGGGTTTCTTGGTAATGACTCCCTGGAGTCGCCTCCCTGGTTGTATAGTGTACACAATGGATGCTTAGGCTGAAATCGGTAAGCTAAGTGTACCTTCCTATTAGTAATGCCTTCGGTAAGAGTTCTGAGAAAACAAATTAAATAATGAATGAATGAATGATAGTGACCTGAGTGCACATTCCATATGTACGCTTAGCAACACAAACATGATCTTAGGGGAAAATTGACCTAAAATTGGTGACCCGAAAGCAAAGAGAGGTTGGTGGTCCACGACTTGGTCCAGCAGAACAGGGCCACCAGGAACAGGATCACATTGCACCCTCTGAGCTTGAGTAGGACCTTGGGGACGAGCACTGTAGGCGGGTAGGCGTAGGTGACTAGGTGTCCCACGGGATGGAGAGAGCGTCGACTGCCCAGGCAAGTGAGGCTAGAATCGGCGAGACGAAGAGAGGGAGCTGGCGATTCCATCTCGTCGTGAACCAATCATCCGAAAAATGTCTGGACGAAGCGACCACTCGGTATGGAGAAGCTGGCCGCAGCGGGAGAGGGAGTCGGCTAGAACATTCAGGTGACCTGGAATGTGCCGTGCGCGGAGAGTGATGTCCCGATCTTCGCACCACCAGAGCACCTGGTAGAGGAGGATGCAGAGGGAGGGAGAACGGGTCCCGCCCTGCTTCTGGATGTAGGCGATGACTGTGGAGTTGTCCGAAAGCACCAGTAGCTCCTGATATTGTAGACGGGATTCCCACGCAAGGAGGGCTTGCCAGACCGCCTTCAGCTCCAGCCAGTTGATGTGTTGGGTCAGCAAATCTGGGGGCCACAGGCCAGAGGCAGTCGCGAATGACGAAAGCAGGTGCGCGCCCCAACCGGTGAGGCTTGCGTCGACGCAGAGGGACAGTAGGGGAGGCGGCGAGTAAAGAGGGACTCCCGCCCAGGTTGGATCCGCCCAGCTAGGGAGATGAGGACGAAGCATCGGTGGGACCGGAACTAGGGCCTCGAGGTCGGATGCCAGTGAAGGAGGAGGTGTAGCTGCAGCGGGCGGAGTAGAGACGTCCTAGGGGGAGCAGATCCGCTGCCGCACTCATCAGCCACTGCCTGGTGGGGATCGCCATCTCCTGGGACACCTGCCACGCTAGATTCGCCAACTTCTGGATGCCTTGCTCTGGAAGCCGGACGTTGTTGAGGTCAGTGCGGACCTCCATCCCTAGGTGCACGAAGTGGTGCGACGGTATGAGGTCGGACTTGCCCATGTTGACCAGGAAACCCAGCGCGTCGAGGAGCAGGAGCAGCACATCTCGGTCTTCCTTTAAGGTCGACTCGGCCTGGTTCCTCAGCAGAAGGTCATCCAGATCGTCGGGCTCTGGCTATCATGGCATCCATGATGCGAGTGAAGACCCAAGGACTGAGGTTGAGGCCGAAGGGCAGCGCATGGAACTGGTAGAACACACCCTCGAAGGCGAAGCGTAAATAACGTCTGGAGGCTGGGTGCATGGGGACGTGAAGATATCCAGGCTGATGTCAAAGTCCATAGGCTGCACTGCAGAGCGAAGGGCCCGGGTGGTCTCCATGTGAAAGGACGGCGCGACAATGAACTTGTTTAGCGCCGAGAGGTCGATAACGGGACAACACTTGCTGCCCGGCTTGGGCACTACGAAGAGCCGGCTGTAGAAAGCTGGGGAGTCGTGTCACATCACCACCTCTGTGGCGGCCTTCCGAAGTAAGGCGGCTACCTCGCTGCGCAGGGTCTCGGCTCTGAGCTGGTTTGTCAGTACCAAGGTCCACACCGGCAAACGGCGCAGGGGGGATATCAGAAGTTCCTCGGAGATGGTCGCGAGGATCCACGGGTCGTCCGGTAGCAGTGACCGCCACGCGTCGCTGCGAAGCGCCAGCCTCCTGCCGACCGCTGAAGAGGGAGGCAGTCAGTGGACCCTGCCCCGCCCCGCCCGGGGCGTTGGGCAGGCTTGGGCCAGGACCTCGAAGGGGGGAGGGGGGGCGAAGGCGGAGCCAGGGAGAGGACGGGCGCGAGGGAAAGCCAGAGCTCTGGGGGGCAGACGTTCACCTCTGGTGAAGGGACGAGTGGCGAGCCTAGTGGACCGCAGGGTGCAACCCTGGGCCTTGCGGGCTGGCTGAAAGGAGGCTGGGACAGCACGGCTGGGCCAGATGTCCTTGTTAGCTTCCTTGACTGCAAGCCACGTGGGACCGAAAAGGAGTTCTCCACCGAGGGGCGCCTGACGAAGTTGAAGCTTCACGTCGGTAGGGAGAGGGCAAGTGCGGAGGAGGGCATCCCGACGCAGCAGGTCACAGTTGGCAGCCGCTGCCATGGCGTTGACACAGGTGTGGTAAGCGGCGCGATTACCCAAGACCGCCAGGGCTAGCAAGTCCCCTAACAGTGGTGAGAGCGATGGATGCCACGTGTCCTTGATGCGGCGAACGATGGCTTGCGTCAGTAGGTCCAGGAATCCCGCCGAGGCCAGAGCGTTACGGATGAGGGTCACTGTCTGATCCACTCCGGGGAGGAGTGTCCGTCGCGCGGAAGCACCTGCCAAGGACAGGGCCAAGGGGTCCGGTTTCGGCAGGGGGCAGGTGAAGTTCTGTGCATGGCCTGCATACCAGGACTGCCGAAGGAAATGTCCAAATCTGTCGGCCACCTGGCGTCCGAGAAGAATCCAGAGGAGCCAAAGGAGCCCTGCGTGAGATGCGCAGAGAACGCGTCACGTAGGTTGCGGAAGCCCGGCGGTTGGGGAAGAGACCTGAACCTCTTGGTCTGGTGCTCTGTGTCGATAAAGGCCGATGCTTTCCTCTTAAGCAGGGGGGGGGGGGGGGCAGTCTTCCACAGAGAGGCAAGCTGTGATGAGCCACGCTGCCTCGTCCAGGGCACGGTGAGTCTCTAACCTGTGTCCAATGGAGGACAGATGTAAATCTTCGTCAGCGTGAGAAGGACCGGACCGGGAGGGGCTGTCATCTCGAAGGAGAGCAGACACCAAGTCCTCAGGGGCTAAGCTGAGGGCATTGTCCTCTATGCGCAGAGCGCAGGGTGTTAACTCTGCTCCATGACGGTGGGCAAGGCTTACGTCTGCGGTGTCCCGGGAAGAGGTCGTCACCCTGGGAGGAGACCTTCCCCCAGGGGAGCGGTGCCACGCGGGATGAATCAGCAATGGTTCCCGTGAAGAGTTCCGCGACGAGACCGAAGTACGTCGTCATGACCTGCTGTCCCGCGGAGGGCGGCTCTGGTGGGGGGAGCGGGAGCGGCGCTGAGGGTGGTGTCTAAGCGTGGATGCCGAACGCCTAGAGCGATGCGGCGAAGATGGGCGTGCCGTGCGAGGGGTTAGTCCCGAGCCCGGAGGACGCATCGTGGTAGGACGAACAGCCGGTGGCGGATCGTACCTGGAACTCGCCCATGAGGGCCGGCTAGCATCTGAGATGCGTGAAGCAGTCCATTGGCGAGTTGACCTGTCCCTTGAGCGCAACTAGCGGTGAGTAGCATGGGTCCGCCCCGTTCGTGGACGTGGCGAGTCGTCTCGTCGGGACACCGTGCCTTGCCTACTGCTTCCTGTTGTTGAGCGGGAGTGCGTCCGGCGCGTCTGTTCATCTGGTCGAGGTCCCCGAACGTCATTTCTGGAGCGGGGCATCGAATCTCCGCACTGGCCTCTTGCCTTGGCCTAGGAGGCAGCAGTGACTGGAGGAGCGTGTGGCGGGCGAGTCTCCACAACCTGGTAAGCAGCACTCGTCGGGTCTGTGATGGATACCGGCGCTGGAGCTCGCTCTCGTGTCTTATCTCGCACCAATACAGGCGGCACAAACGGGTAGAGACCACTCAGCGGGACTGTGGTGGCTACCAGTGTAGGCACTCACAAACCAGATAGGTGAGGCTAGCGCTGGCAGAATTGTACAACAAACCAAGGGGAATTACTCAGCGCTGGACAGACGAACAGTTAGATCTAACTGTTCGTCTGTCCAGCGCTGAGTAATTCCCCTTGGTTTGTTGTACCAGTGTAGGGGCTTTGTCTCGAGGCCTAGCTCGTGGCGCTTGAGGTTCCGAGACCGGGCAGAGACCACTCGACGGGACTGTGGTATTTGCCGGCGCTAGAGCTCGGGCTCGCGGCCTAAGCCGCGGCATTGAAGGCTCTACAACCTGGTAAGGGCCACTCGTAGGGTCTGTGAGGCGTACCGGTGTTGGACCCCTTTCCCGTGCTGGTGTCGGCCGTTCGCGGCGGTAGAAGCTCCATAGCTGGGTCCACTGTTCTTCCAGCCAGGGGATGCAGACCAGGCACAGGTGAGAAGAGGCGCAGTCGGAACAGGGTAGGCAAATAGCATGTCCGTCACTAGGCCTTTGGAACTGTCCATATCGTGAGCAGGTGCGGACTTGCCAACTGCAAAACATAGTGCACAATGAAATGCGAGCGAGCGTGTCCCTGCGGGCCCGCAATACGAATCCGTGCGACGACGCGTACAAACAAAGTTAAGTGCACGGCGTATGCTGACACCCGGCGCTCTACCCCTCCCTTGAGCGCCAGACGGAGGCAATAACTGAGGTTTTACCTTGCCATAATGAAGAAGCATGGGAACCCACAAAGGTCGCAGACCAACCAGTGCACCGCGGCGAAGCCCAACAGCAATGGCGGCGAAGGCAGGCTAGACCCAGTCCACGGTCCGTGAGTGGAGACCACGCAGGCGTCACAGGCACGACCGGTCCCTGAAGCTGGGAACACCACCGCGAATCACAGGAAGCGTCCAAGCCTAACACAGGGCACTCCGAGGCTAGCAGTAGAGCGAAGTAGAAAGGTCAAGACACACGATGTGCGTAACACACTACGGCCAGACCGGCCTCGAGGCGCGTGAGCACAGCTCACAAGGCGCCGCTGTCTCGTCAGGCCTAAGTCACAAACACCGACGAGAAAATCCCCACAGGAAAGCGTTCAAGCCTAACACAATGCACAGCGTAGGGCAACACCTCCAACAAAACACTACAACCAGTTTCCACAACTTTACACAGTCCGAAGCTAGAGACACTGACGTACACAACCTTTCACTGTCTTGCTAAGAAACTGACTGGTGAGCTTCCGCTGGGCGCATGCCCGGATGGGATGGAAGGGAGGCTACTCGGGTTACCGCCTAGGCTGTGGCGCCCCTCACCTGCCAACACTGTCATACACGTACACAACAATTTTGGCTAAAATTAGTCTACCTAAGAACCTTTTCCATACTGTAATGTCATCGGTAATGTGTTTTGAGGAATCAAATACTTTTCTTAGACAGCAGCAAAACATTCCCTATGTGTGGCATTCTTTTTTTTTTTTTTTCTTTTCTGCACTACCTACTAGCATAGTGTCATATTTTGTTCACTGTTAAAAACAGCATGGGGATACCCTAAAGCATTCTGGCTAATCATTAAGTGGGAGGTATGATGCAGTATTTTTATGTGATTTTCAGGTTTCACAGACCTGAATGTGGGTTGGTGAAAAAGATTAGAATGAATGAATGAATGAAGGAATAAAAGAACAAACAAATGAATGAACAAATGAATGAATGGACATAATAATAATAATAATAATTACGGTATTTATAATGCGCTTCATTCAGTCCTCTCTGCGCCGTCTGGTGCTTGAGGCGACGGCAAGGGAGCGCCACTTTTGTCTGTCAGCTGCTATTTTGGGTGCTGTTTGCAGAGTAAGGCCTCTGTTCTTGAGCTCTCGCTCCACGGTTCGGCGCCACGTCTCCTTTGGTCGCCCACGGTTTCTCTTCCCCTGTGGTGTCCATCTCAGTGCCACCCTTGGTAATGAGTCAGGTGACATTCTGCAAACGTGGCCTAGCCATCTCCATCTCCGTGTGGCGATGGTTTCAGTGATGCTGTCTGCGCCTGCTCTCTTCCGTAGTTCCTCGTTTGTAATCATGTTTGGCCAGAAGACCTTCATGATCCGTCGCAGGCACTTGTTCTGGAAGACATCCAGCTTGCGTTCCGTAGCGGTAGTGGATTTCCAGCATTCTGACCCATATAGAAGGACACTCAGCACGTTGCTCTTAAAAATACGGAGCTTGGTGTGGATGCTCAGGCTTGTGGTCCTCCAGATGGGTTTCAGCATTGCGAAGGCTTGGTTGGCTTTGCTGATTCTTGTGGTGATCTCCCTTGTGCAGTCTCCATCTGTGGTAACCTTGCTGCCCAGGTACGTGAACTCGTCCACCTCTTGCAGAGGTTGGTCATTGATGGTGATTGGGTCGCCCACTATGGTGTTCTTCCTCATGACTTGAGTCTTCCTAATGTTGACCCCGAGACCTATGGAGCTTGCTGACTGTGTCAACTGTTGTGTCTTCTGTTGCATGTCCTGGTTTCTGCTTGCCAGCAGCCCGATATCATCGGCGTAGTCGAGGTCATCCAGCATTGAGGTCAGCGTCCACTGAATTCCCTGCCTCCTTCCCTCTGTGGTGCGGCGCATGATCCAATCAATTGCCATTGAGAATAGGATTGGCGAAAGAATACATCCTTGTTTCACTCCGGTTTCCACCTTAAACGGTTCGGTGAGCTGGTTGTTGTGGACGACTCTGCACTCAAAATTCTTGTACAGGGACCTGATGACGTTGACAAGTTTCTGGGGGATTCCATAGTATCGCAGGATTTTCCAAAGGGAGTCTCGATGCAGACTGTCGAAGGCCTTCTCAAAGTCTACAAAGACCACATAGAGGGATCCATTCCATTCGTTAGACTGCTCAAGGATCTGTCTCAGTACGAAAATATGGTCAATGCAGGACTTGCCTTTCCTAAAACCTGCCTGCTCCCGGCGAAGGATGCCATTCACTGCTGTCGTAATGCGTTCAAGGAGAATGCGGCTGAAGATCTTGCTGGTGAGGGATAGTAAGGTGATGCCTCGCCAGTTGTTACAGTTCCCCAGGTCTCCTTTCTTCGGAAGTTTGACGATGGTGCCGGTCTTCCAATCGCTCGGCGCTTCCTCAGTGTCCCAGATCTTTTGAAAAATCTGACAAAGAAGCTGCGGCGTTACCGTATCTTCTACTTTCAGCATCTCGGGGCACACTCCGTCATCGCCAGGTGCCTTCCCGTTCTTCAGCTTTTGAATGGCCTGCTTGACTTCCGCAATAGCAATGTTGCCGAGGTTAATGTCCAGGTCCTCCTCCGCTTCAGGAATGTCAGTGAGGGTTGGTGGGTCTGAGCGGTTCAGGATGGACTCGAAGTGTTGCTTCCATCTCTTCAGCTTCTCTTCCTCTACTGTGACATGAGTTCCATCTTCAGCTCTCACTGGAAGGTCGTGGTGTTGCCCGTAATCGCCCTTCAGCTTCTTGGTGTTCTGGTACACTGTCTTCATGTCTCTCTGTTTTGCAGCTGCCTCCGCTTCTTCTGCCAGCCTTTCTGTGTACATTCTCTTGTCTCTTCTCGCTGATGTCTTCACCGCTTGATCTTTCTCTCTGTATTCTCTTGATATTCTTTCCTTCAGTCTTGGTGATTTGGTATCCAAAAGTTTCTTCTTGATCTGTCTTCTCTCTTCTATGCGAGCCCACGTGTCTTCTGAGATCCACTCTGTCTTCCTGCTCTTTCTGTATCCTAAAACTTCCCCTCCTGTTTCCTTCATGGCTCTGTTGAAATCTTCAATAGTCAGCGCTGTCTCATCTTCCAAAACACTAAATCTATTCCTGAGGGCCAACCTAAACTCTTCTTTCACTTTTGGGTCTTTCAACTTGGCCACGTCGTAGCGCTGATTTCTGGTGTCTCCTATCTTTACTTTCCTAAGCTTCAATGTCACCTTCCCCACCAGAAGACTATATGGTCGCTGCCAATGTCAGCATGTCGCATCACTCGCACATCCTGCAGAGAGTGCCTCCAGCGACCATTAATGATGATGTGGTCGATCTGGTTCTGGGTCTTGCCGTCTGGTGATTTCCATGTGAGTTTGTGGATCTCCCTATGCGCAAACAGGGTCCCTCCTATGACTAAGTCATTCTCCTCGCAGAAATTGACCAGCCTCTCCCCGTTGTCGTTGATCACACCCGCTCCATGTCGTCCCATGGTCCTCTTTCTGTCTTCATTGTCGCAGCCGACCTTAGCGTTGAAGTCACCGATCAGCATCAGCACGTCATGTCGAGGGATGTCTTCCAAAACAGCTTGGAGGGCGTCGTAGAATGCATCCTTATCCTCTTCTTCCGCGTCGTCTATCGGTGCGTAGCCCACAACAATAGACAGCTTTGCGTATTTGGAATTCATCCTGACGTACAGCAGGCGCTCGTTCACAGGTTTCCACTGTAGAACGGTGTTGGCCTTGCTCTTATTGATGATGACAGCAACTCCTTCTCGGTGTTCGTTGTCTGTTCTTCCAGACCAGATGATGACTTCTCCGGAGCTCAACCTCTGTCTGCCAGCACCAGTCCATCTTGCTTCTGTTACTCCCATGAGGGTTAGTTTGTGGCGGTTCAGTTCACTTACTGCTTGCGCCAGCTTTCCAGTCTGGTAGAGCGTTCGCACGTTCCAGCATCCAATTCTGATCCATCGTTTTGGCGTCAGGAGTTCCGCTATCGGGGTGGAGACGTCCTTGCGGCTTTGGTCCCCATCCGTCATAAGTCCAGTTTCCTGGTCTGCTTCGCTCCCAGCGCCGGTTGTCGCTTTTTCCCTTGTTGTCGTTTCCGTAGCAAGTTTCTTTTTACAGGGTGGAGTCGCTAGCCCCACGCCTAACCCTCCTCCTTTATCCTGACTTGGGACAGGCAGTTAAGCCCCCAAAGGGGCCTCCCTGGTGGAGTTTTATAATGCGCTTATCTTATAATAATTATAACTCTAAGCGCGCACTCACAACTCGCGCACGCATGCGCACGCTTTAGACAATGACTCACGTACCACAAACAGTGAAATACATTACAACTGTCAGCTTGGGGTGGGGAGTGTGGTGATATAGTGCTAACACTGTTGAAAGAGGTGGGTTTTTAGGGCGGACTGGAAGGAGGAGAGAGAGTGTTTCTGACGGAGAGAGAGTGGGAGAGTGTTCCAGGTGGATGGACCGTAGATGGAGAAGGAGCGGGGGCCGAAAGTGTTAAGTTTGGTGCGAGGGATGTGGAGGCGGAGAGGGTCGGAGGCAGAGCGGAGGGAGCGGGAAGGTGTGTAGGGGTGAAGTAAGTTGGAGAGATAGGCAGGAGCACAGTTGTTCAGGGATTTGTAGCAGAGAGACAGAACTTTGTATTGGATGCGTTGCGGGATGGGGAGCCAGTGAAGGAGTTTGAGCAGGGGTGTGATGTGGTCGGATTTTTTCTTTCTGAGGACGAGGCGGGCAGCATTGTTCTGGACGCGTTGGAGGGTGAAAATGGTGGAGTGAGGGAGACCGGAAAGGAGAGAGTTGCAATAGTCGATGCGAGATAAGATGAGAGAGACAGCAAGTTTGGTGGCAGCTTCGGTAGTGAGGTATTTTCTGATCTGACTGATGCGTCGGAGGTGGAAATAGCATGCCTGGGTCGTGGCGGAGACGAAGCTGGTCATGGACAGAGAGGAATCGAGGGTGACGCCGAGGTTCTTGGCCGAGTCAGAGAGGGAGATGGGGGTGCTATCGAGTAGAAGGTGGAGAGAGGGAGGGAGCTGGGAGAGTTTCTGGCGAGTGCCTACCAGCATGGCTTCCGTTTTGTCGTCGTTCAGTTTGAGCTTGTTTGCTGTCATCCAGTTTTTCACGTCTTCGTAGCAGTCAGCCGTGCGAGTCAGTAGTGACTGAGTGTTGTCGAGTTTGTCTTTGTCTTGCAGTTGTGAGTCGTCAGCGTAGAGGTGGTGGTGTATGCGGTTGGACAGAGGAGAGGTGTAGAGTGTGAAAAGGACTGGGCCCAGGAGGGATCCCTGTGGAACTCCGCAGGATAGCGTTACCGGGTTGGAAGAGACGCCGTTGATGGTGACGGACTGCTGTCTGTCGGAGAGGTAGGAGAGAAACCAGGAGTGAGCGAGTCAGTGATGCCGAAGGAGTGGTGGAGTCGGTGGAGGAGGATAGAGTGGTCTATAGTGTCAAAGGCGGCAGAGACATCGAGTAGTGTAAGAAGGGAGATGTTGCCCGAGTCGGTGGAGAGAAGCAGCTCGTTTAAGATATGTAGGAGGGCTGTTTCAGTGCTGTGATGTTTGCGATAGGCAGACTGGAATGGACTGAGGAGGTTGTTGTCAGTGAGGTGGAGGTTGAGCTGGTTGAGAACAACCTTCTCAAGAAGCTTGGACAGGAAAGAGAGATTGAAGACTGGGCGATAGTTCTTGAGTTCGTTTGGGTTGAGGTTGTGTTTTTTGAGGAGAGGACGGACGATGGCGGACTTGAAGATATCGGGGACGGAGCTGTTTTCTAGAGATGCGTTGATGATGTCGGTAATGAAGGGTAGAAGTTTTGGAAGGCCGTCACGGTAGAGAGAAGCTGGGAGGGGGTCAAGTTCACAGGTTTTGAAGGGCATGGACTTTATGGTCTTGAGGACTTCATCCTGAGAGACAGGGCGGAAGGACGAGAGGGGAGTGCCGGAAAAGGTGGGGTCAGGAGGGCAAGGCGGAGGAGGCAGGGTGTCGAGTGTGTCGCGCAGATTTGGATTTTGTCCAAAAAACAGGTAGAGAAAGCAGACGGGAGTTCTTCTTTGCTGTGTGTGTTGGGGAGAGGAGAGTCTTTAGAAGTGCCTAGGAGTGTGTTCATGGTGGCGTAGAGGGTTTTGGAAGAAGTGGATTCCAGGATTTGGTTTTGAAGGTGTTTGCGTTTAGATTCAGAGATCATTTTACAGACTTTGGATCTAGTTGTTTGGAAGATCTGTCTGTGAACGGTGAGGTCAGATGAGCGCCAGAGGCGTTCCGCTTGTCGGCGCTCACGCTTGGTCTCAGCTATGCCATCGGTGAGCCAGGGGGAGGGAAGTCGGTTGGGTATGGAGCAGGTGGTGACAGGGGCATGGGTGTCTAGAAGTTTTCGAAGGGAGGAATCGAAATAAGATGCAAGATCGGGAGAGGGGGTTGGGTCCAAGAGCAGGTCGACAGCTTCGTCGAAGAAGCTTTCGCGGTTGACAGATTTTAGTTTGCGGCGAGAGACAATGAGCTTGGACATAAAACCATCTGGAACAAAGGACTGTTTTTTCTTTCTTTCTTTTTCATCTACCTATGGCTACACTAGAAAGTGTTTATGCTGCTACACCTACCACTTTAGTCAGCTTGCCCAAGACCGATATGGCTGGCGCTAATATGTCGGTGAATTCTGCACCAGCAGGGGCGAAGAGGATTAACTCCACACGTGCATACAGCCACCAGTACTGTTTTGTTTAGTGCTGGTGACTGCGTGAACAATGGAGTTAAATAAGTAAAACTACACTCACCTGACGTAGTCACCCTTGGGGTCCATGCGGCGGCCATAGCCCACAGGACATAAGCAACGTGGGCACTGCAGCACTTTCTCAAATGCCGAGCTTGACACCCACATCCAGTTTCCGGCACACACCGACCAGTCTGCATCCACCAGGTATCTGTCAAACACCTGGAAACAGTGATAAGATTAACTCTTTCTTTGCTGAGAAAAGGTGAGCTCAATCCGACTGCAAGAGGCATAGATCCTCATGAGCCCCACAAATGCTGGGGCTCATGAGGATCTATGCCTCTTGCTTACCTTACTTAATATCCATTTTTCTTGGATAGTTGAATTTGTTTGGCAGTCAATTATCAAAGTTTTCAGAAACAAAATCCACGTCAACTGGCAGTTAAGAAGTAAGAAATAAGAATTAAGATTTAAAATGCATAGGTGACAGTGCAAAAAACTGAAAAGACTGAAAACAATCCACGGACTAACAATGCCCCATGACACATGTCCAACACGAGATATAAATTCTCATGAGCTACTGCAGATTCAGGGGCTCATGAGAATTTATGCCTCTTGCAGATGGAACAGGCTGGCTAAAAGGCTGTTCTGTCTGAAACAAAAGCTGAAATTCAGCCTTCTCAGATTTTAAAAAAGCTGAATCAGTCTCCAGGACTGAAGATTGTCACCCATGAAAATGTGTGTGCTGGTCTGTGGTATATTCCACCTAACAAATTCTCAAAACGAATCATATACACTAAATTTAGAAACTAGATGGTTTGATACCATAAAGTGTGTTGTGATTCGATAAAGGCCTGCTAATGCATACCTCTAGTCCCATCTGCCAGTCGATCCATAGGTCACCGCGGGTCAGGAAACAGGCCACAGACTGACGGCACACATGGTGGATCCACCCCTCCTCATGCAGCTGGCGCATGCAGGCATCGATCCATGGGTATCCAGTCTGTCCCTGGTGAAAGTCAAATCAAAACTCGCTTCTGACCATTTTTAAATTACTAGTTGCAGGAGATTAATTGACCATGAGAAGTCATTTGTGTCAGGGCTCCTAATTCTTGATGACTGCAGGGTGTGGGCTCACCCTTACCTTGGAATCTTAAGGGGTATTTTCACCCCTGCCATAAATTCTAAGGGGTATTGTGAAATCTTGACAAATGTGCTGTCTGTCAAATACATCACATATAATGTTGTTGGTCAAGATGCACACAATGAACAGACACACACACACGCCTGACCCACTAACAACCACAATCATATGTGTATAACAAGAAAGGGCAAAGCAATTATGGCTCATGTGTACGTGACCTTTGTGACAAGGGCTGGCTTCAGCACCAGCAAAATCCATGTTTTCTCAAAATGTAAGCATTTGTTTCTTCAAAAACATTAATGATGACATGACCTTATGGGATGTGTCTACTACTTACGCAATTCTAGCCTAAGAGCTCGTTGTGTTACCACACAACCCAGGAGGCACTCGGGGAACCCCGAGGGGGCCGAGAGTTATCTCCCGATACTCCCCATCCGGGACAGAGTACCCATAGTCCGTCAGTCAGTCTACTTAGGCTTACGCTGTTCAGACGTGTTTGCTCTAGCCTACGGACTTGGGATTTTCGACCGGTTCGCCGGTCGTCGACGGCCTTGGTTCTTCGCTTGACTTCTTCTTCGTCCGTCCTCCCTGTGCCTTGCATGGCTCTGGTGTCCCCTCTTCGTTGGCAGCTGCCCGCTTGGCTGCTTGTAATGCCTGGGCTGTGCTGTGTGCTTCGCTGTGACTTCGCCGCGCGTGCCATGGTTGAGATTTTTCTCCCCCCTTCCCCGGTCCCGCTCCGGGAAAAGGTAAGGTAGTTGGGTTGGCCCTCGGCCGGTCCCCGCGCTGGGCACTGGTTGAGCGGGCACGAAGGCGGTCTTCTTCGGCGCTGCTACTTTGCGCCAAGATTCTTGACTTTTACTTGGCGGGCCTCGCGCCCGTTCCCACTCTCCTTCCGTGTTGGTGTGGCATTATTATTTAACAGGGTCAAAATCTCCCTTTCTCAAAAGAGGGCATTTACGCGCGAGGAAAGGAATGAGACGTTTTAATCTGGAACGGTCATTCTTAAACGGCGCAGATCCACAGGTGGTCAGCTTCGTTTTCCAAGATGGCGTCTAGCGATGCAGAGCACCTTTTCCTCGCGGTTAAAACCTTTAATGGAATGGGAGTGGTGTGAAAGATCGGTGAAAGTTAAGTCTAACCATATTTCTGGCGCTTACCTACTCACTTGTTCCTTACCTACTCTTTTGTACCTTGTGGGGTTCGGGGAATGTGTTATGCTCCAGCCATTCCTTGACGCATTACATTGGTGAGTGTGGCGAGAGCCGACACTTACTTCGGTACTGTGTCGGTCACGTAATGCCTGTTGTTATGCGTAATGCAGACCTTTTTACCATACACAGGGGCTTATTAGGTACACAATTTGGCTGGTGGGTGAACATACTTGTGCACTTTTATACTTGGCATCACATGTTTCAGTTCTTGGATGTCAGGCGTATGCCCACTTGAGCGCAGGGCCACTGGTCGCCACGCCTTGCTGCCGTTTGATAAGGTTCAAGATGACCTTTTTGTGGCTGTAATAGAAGAGAATCATAAACAGCAAAAAAAAAAAAAAAAAAAAAAAAAAAAATTGTCTTGCCACCACAGGTGCTGCTCACATTCATGCACGCACTCGTTCCGCAAGTTCCAGGAACAGAGCTACAAAATGGACAATGATTGGGACGGGTGGAGCCCGTCGCCAAGGCAGCTAAGGGCCAGCGCCAGTGACCTCATCCCAACCCGAACCTACCTGACGGAAACAGAGTGCTAAGACAGCCCTATGTCTCCTGAACACATTAGTATATGCTCTTTGGTTAAATTCCTACTTGACTAAGGCTTGTGCATGAGAATACAAATTACGGTCGAAAGGAGATTAATGGCCTATATAGGCAACATAAAACTACGATCAAAGCTGCACCTGGAGGCCCGTCGCAGCGCCGATGTTCAGCGGAGGGCACCGCTCCGACGAAGGTTACTGTGCCTGCCGCTTGCTTCAGGCCTATACTTGTCATGACATGCTTGAGTTTGTTGTGCATGATGTGTTGCGAAGGTTAACCTTACCAGGGCAGGGTCCCTCAGGCCCACGCCCGCGTGCCTTCGGTTTTTATATGTTGCAGTGGCCTCTGGACGACCTGCACACTACATGGAGGATTCCAGTGACCGTCGGACTCACACAAGGTCTGTCTACCATGTGCCGGATGTACCTCCGAACGTTGGTGTGACGTCTGCTCCACATGACCTGAACGGCGCTGGTCACTACTTTGGAGCTTCTTTTGGCGAGTTCGCCCGGCACCTGTGACTGGTTCCAGACCTGCTGAAATACCGGCTGCTGTTCCCGGTACTACGATCGCTCGAGTTCCGACGAGATGACGGAGAGATCACCATGCCGGACGCGTCAGTATAGTGTGCGGAGTGGGTAGATCGTTGTGACCGTTCCCAGGAGGGAATGCGCTGGGACTAAGCCCTGTGTCAGGCAGAGAACCCACCTCGCTACAGAGCTCGGTTCGGAGAGACGTGCGTCGCGCCATCCAATTGTCCGCTGCCGATCCCCGCTCGTCTCCACGGAAGCCCGCTGGCTCCTACGCGGAGTCACCTCGCTGGCAGTGGACCCACCTCGATACAGAGCTCAGTTCGCAGAGACATTCTCGCACGCATGCATCGTCTCGGCACAAATGGAATCCGCTGGGCGCACAGTACGGAACCCACACACCGCTCAAGGTCAGCTGGGAAGCCGTCCAGGCGGCCGACGACGTAGCGCAGGATATCGCGCTCGGAGCGGGTATGCTGGCACCGCCCTCGCTCCCTGGAGGGGGCTCCACCAGGACAGCGCTGCTCGTCGGAAGACACACTGAGCCGGCTGCTAGTGGTTACAGAGTCCTGTTGGTGACCAGCCGGCTAGGCAGAGGTTCCAGTCTCCATTTCTTACCGCTCGAGTCCTTGACGATCTTGTGGAGAGATCACCACGCCGGTCGCAATGTTCCAGTACGCGGAGTGGGTTGATCGATGCGGTCGTTCCCAGGAGGGAACGCACCAGGACCAAACATTGTGACAGACAGAAAGCCCGCATCGACACGGAGCTCGGTGCGGAGGGACGTGCGCCAATCCGTCCTTGATCCAATGCCGATCCCCGCTCGTCTCCTAGAAAGCCCGCTGGCTCCTACGCGGAGTCTTATCGCCGGCAGCGAGCCCACCTCGCCATAGAGCTCGGTTCACGGAGACATTCACGCACGCGTACACTATCATGGCACGATTTAATAATAATAATAATTACGGTATTTATAATGCGCTTATCTTATAATAATTATAACTCTAAGCGCGCACTCACAAATCGCACACGCATGCGCACGCTTTAGACAATGACTCACGTAACACAAATAGTGAAGATACATTACGACGGTCAGCTTGGGCTGGGGAGTGTGGTGATATAGTGCTAGAACTGTTGAAAGAGATGAGTTTTGAGGGCAGACTGGAAGGAGGAGAGCGAGTGTTTCTGACGGAGAGAGAGTGGGAGAGTGTTCCAGGTGGTTGGACCGTATACTGAGAAAGAGCGGGGGCCGAAAGTGCTGAGTTTGGTGCGGGGGATGAGGAGGCGGAGAGGGTCAGAGGCGGAGCGGAGGGAGCGGGGAGGAGTGTAGTGGTGAAGTAAGTTGGAGAGATACGCAGGAGCGTAGTTGTTCAGGGATTTGTAGCAGAGAGACAGAATCTTGTATTGGATGCGTTGGGGGATGGGGAGCCAGTGAAGGAGCTTGAGCAGGGGAGTGATGTGGTCGGATTTTTTCTTTCTGAGGACGAGGTGGGCAGCATTGTTCTGGACGCGCTGGAGAGTGAGAGTGGTGGAGTGAGGAAGGCCAGAAAGGAGAGAGTTGCAGTAGTCGATGCGAGATAAGATGAGAGAGACAGCGAGTTTGGTGGCAGCTTCGGTAGTGAGGTATTTTCTGATCTGACTGATGCGGCGGAGGTGGAAATAACATGCCTGGGCCGTGGCGGAGACGAAGCTGGTCATGGAAAGAGAGGAATCGAGGATAATGCCAAGGTTCTTGACCGAGTCAGAGAGGGAGATGGGGGTGCTGTCGAGTTGAAGGTGGAGGGAGGGAGAGAGCTGGGAAAGTTTCTGGCGAGTGCCTACCAGCATGGCTTCCGTTTTGTCGTCGTTCAGTTTGAGCTTGTTTGCTGTCATCCAGTTTTTCACGTCCTCATAGCAGTCAGCCGTGCGAGTCAGTAGTGTCTGAGTGTTGTAGAGTTTGTCTTTGTCTAGTAGTTGTGAGTCGTCAGCGTAGAGGTGGTGGTGTATGTGGTGAGACTGGATGATGTTGGACAGGGGGGAGATGTAGAGTGTAAAAAGGACCGGGCCCAGGACGGACCCCTGAGAGCCTGACTGGGTTGGAGGAGACGCCGTCGATGGTGACGGACTGCTGTCTGTCGGAGAGGTAGGAGAGAAACCAGGAGTGAGCAGAGTCAGTGATGCCAAAGGAGTGGTGGAGGCGGTGGAGGAGGATAGAGTGGTCTATGGTGTCGAAGGCGGCAGAGAGATCGAGTAGCGTAAGAAGGGAGATGTTGCCCGAGTCAGTGGAGAGAAGCAGGTCGTTTAGGATATGTAAAAGGGCAGTTTCAGTGCTGTGATGTTTGCGATAGGCAGACTGGAAGGGACTGAGGAGGTTGTTGTCGGCGAGGTGGAGGTTGAGTTGGTTGAGGACGACCTTCTCAAGAAGCTTGGACAGGAAAGAGAGATTGGAGACTGGGCGGTAGTTCTTGAGTTCGTTTGGGTCGAGGTTGTGTTTTTTGAGGAGAGGACGGACTTGGAATCCTCTCGGCACTTAACATCGGATCTCCTCTCTCGAACTCCTACACGCGAGGAGGGACCGCTCCGCTCCATGGGATGCTCGTCCTCTACGGTTCGCCATCGTTGGAGTCACTCTTCCGACACTCTACGTCTACACTCCGCTCTCTCTCCACTGCGGGCGTGCTTAGGAGTTGCCGTTCTTCACGTTGCTCCAGGGATCCTGTCCCGTCTCTCTCGTTGGTCCCCTTCGCGTCCGGCTGCCGTTCGTCCCTTTCCTCTCCCCCTCACTCAGCCCTTTCCCCTTCTTCGTGCTCCGTCCCAGGGCACCTGGCTGCAGTCGCTCCACTTCTGGACGCTCGACCCCCTCCGGTGGATCCTCGGGGAGGACGCTGTCGTTACTTCGCCTAGCACAGACCTGTTTGCCTACACTTGGGGGTTAAAGTACACATATTTCCTTGGGTTACACTTACATGTACACGTTTCTACACAGTTATACACTAATATACACCTTTGGAGATCTGACTACTCACTAGCTTGTGACCTTTTACGCGTGAGATCCAAATTACACTTAGTCAGTTGGAAGGATTCTGACTTCACACGGGTGGTAAACAGGTCTGCGAGCGCTTCGGCTTCTGTCTCCACTGGTGCCCTCTCGGATACAGCTCGGAGTTGGCCGCGGCTGCAGCACTTCGTGACAGGCACTTCGACTACCCTGCGCTTCTTCTCTCGGTTCCTGGAGCTTCTTGCTTCGCCCTCCTTGGAGTGGTCAGCTGTTGGCTTCCCTCGGCAGGACCGGTTCTCGGGAGGTCTCAGGAGTTTGCCTGCCCCTACCGGCTGTGGATCCGCTCTTGACTCTACTTGGACTAGATGACCTCACTCGTCCGTAACACCCTACACTGCGTGGGATCGGGGAGCTCCTTGCCCTGCTCTTCGTTCTCCAGTGGACGGCTCCTGGCCCCTGGCAGGTCGTCTGGCCGCGGAAGGACCCCCTGTGCTGACGACTCGGCTGACCCAGGTTCTTCGGAGTTCCTGGACTTCACTTCGGGGAGCAGACCGGAGGAGACTTCTAGGACCTTGGCTTCGCTTACGCTGGTGCCAGATGGCGATGGGATGCGGTCCGCGCAGGTGGTCCTCGGCTCCGCCTCCAGATCTTGGGCTGCGACTTCTTCCGGAGCTGCCGACCCTTGACTCCAGTTACCCGTGCACTCGGCCTCCACAACGTTCCTCAGTTCACCTGCGAAGGAGGAGTCACCGCTGATGGAGTCTCCGCTCCTGTTTCGGCTTTCCGTTGGACTCGCCGGGGGTCCTCAACCTACCCATGGACACTGTGGAACCAAAGCGCAGCGCCGTCTCCCTGGTGCCTAACCTACTCGACATCCCCATTGGGCGCACGGGGTACGCCGGAGTTTGGACAGGTGGTACTGCTGCGGCGGTGCTCGCGGTGGAAGGGCCTAGCCACTGCTCGGAAGTCGGCTCTACTCTCCGTCGGTCGTCTCGCAGCCCGGCTGCTGTAGCTACGCCCCCTACTTCCGTGGTTCTTCTCGAGGTCCAGCCTAGCCTCTGGACCTCGCGGACAAAAGCGTGAACGGCTTGGATCCGACATGGACTAGGAGGTCTGCTCGTGGGAGGTCTGAGCCAGCCTTTTCCCCGATGGAACCAGTTGCTTCACTCGGAATGCACCAGGATACCTTTGGAGGATCGGCGCGCTGGCGAGATGGCTTAGTGGACCTGTTCGCCGCAAGGTGGGATCTCTGGCTTTCCCCACGCCTTCATGGGGTATAGCCCTCCTGGACGAGATGCCAAAGCTCTGACCTAGCCTGGGAAGGATCCTCCTCTCGTCCTGTTGGTCACCCCTTTCCCTGGTACCGGTCCTGAACCTCTTACCCCTCAGCTCGCCACGGACCCCCCGCTACTGCTTCCCGCATTCTACTAGGTCCTCATGCAGCCGCAATGGTCACTGTTCCGCCTTGCTGGAGCGCCTACTCCTGCGCCTTGGCGGTTTGCGACAGACCCTCAATGCTGGAGTCTTCACGTGGGCAGCAGTCGAAGCCTCGCTATGGCCCGCTTCCCCAACTTGATGCCTCTACGATGAAGTTGGCGAGGCATTGTGCTCTTGGACGGCGTCTGTCACCTCTCCCCTACCGACCCTGCTGACCCCAGCTGGTAGACTTATCCCCAGGAGACTAGGCAGGATAGCCTGAGCTTGCCTCACGTATACCTACGACGACATAGCCGTCCGGGCGGACGCGCACGCTTCTTGGCCGTGTCCGGCAGCTCTGAAGCTACAGGGCAGTCGATCTTCCTGACTACGCTCAGTCATACGATCCGAAGTCCAGGATCCCTCCCTCAGGGAGCTTAGAGGCTAATTACGTCCAATCAGCTACATGCAGGGCCACGAACGCCACAGCCGTCAGGAACTGGGCTGTCCTCATCGTGGCTACTGGAGGGCTGGCGGGCAGGTGCTCTCGATCGCAGAGTTCTGTCCGCCTAGCGAGGCTACTGTCTCTGGTGGGGGACCTCCCGGGGGGGGGCACTCCTCCCTCCTGGCGCTTCAGCGCCGTCGCTTACACCTACCTAGAGTCGTCGTGAGTTTGAGGTTGGGAGGACGGCCCTTGGGGCCTTAGGTGTGCTAGAGCGCGGTACCCTCCTCCTATTCGCCATTCTCCCATAAGGTCATGTCATCGGTAATGTTTTTGAAGAAACAAATGCATTTTTCTTTAAAAGGTATTTTTTCGAAAAATTACCGATGACATGACTCGGACGACCCTCCCACCTGCCCCGCTTGCCGCTGGTAAGCGAAGTATCCTGACTGACGGACTATGGGTACTCTGTCCCGGATGGGGAGTATTGGGAGATAACTCTCAGCCCCCTCGGGGTTCCCCGAGTGCCTCCCGGGTTGTGTGGTAACACAACGAGCTCTTAGGCTAGAATTGCGTAAGTAGTAGACACCTCCCATAAGGTCATGTCATCGGTAAGTATTTTTCGAAAAAATACCTTTTAAAGAAAAATGCATTTTTCACACATCTGTCAACCCCCCGTGACTCTTGACCTTTGTAATGAGTCGACTAAATTAGTATGCATAGGAAGGTCTTATCATCAGCTATCTTTGTACCAAATTTGGTTGAAAATTTTGCAAACATTTGGGAATACCTACAATTTTATTAAAAAAAATCAGCATTTTACACACATTTGCCAGCCTCTTGTGACCCTTGACCTTTCAAGGGGTCATGCAAATTAGTATGCATAGATAGGTTGTACCATCCGGTATCTCTGTAGCAAGTTTGGGTTTTAAGTTGTGAATAGTATTTGAGAAAAAACATCTTTTGTCAAAATATGGCTATTTTAGAGCTATTTCCTGAGCTCTCGCGACCCTTGACCTTTCTGAGAGGTCATCCAAATTAGTATGTATAGATAGGTCTTACCATCAGGTATCTCTGTACCAAGTTTGGGTTTGAAGTTGTTAATAGTCTTTGAGAAAAAAAACATCTTTTGTCAAAATATGGCTATTTTTCACTTATTTCCTGAGCTCGTGACCCTTGACTTTTTCGAGGGATCAACCAAATTAGTACGTATAGAAAGGTCTTACTATCAGGTATCTTTGTACCAAGTTTGGGTTTGAAGTTGTGAATAGTATTTGAGAAAAAATTAATTATGTCAAAATATAGCTATTTTCTACCTAGTCCTGAGCCCTTGTGATCTTGACCTTTGTGAGAGGTCACTCAAATTGGTATGTTTAGAAAGGTCTTACCACAAAGTATCCTTGGGCCAAGTTTGAAGAATGTGGCTTGAATAGTCTCCGAGAAAATGCCAATGTTAAAGTTTACAACAGACGATGGCGTATGGACGATGGATGGACGGACGACCACTGGCCCAAAACGCTCACTTTTGCTTCGCACGTGAGCCAAATATGAAATTCAAAAAAAAAATCTTTTCAATTTTTCAAACTGCTATGCTAAGAAATAAACTGCATGCAACTACCTTCACTCTACCTTTTGAACTGTTATGGAAAACATGCCCTTTAACCAACCTTGTTCCACTTTTCAAACTGCTCGTGATCACGGTACCAGTCAATATCCAGACAGATTGGGTTGCCCTCCATGACATTGTACTTTGGGTTGTTGACAGACATGCAGTAGAAGTACTCACGCCAGATCAGCTGTCCAGTGACAGACACTGGCACAGTGTCACACTGGCAAGCCTGAAATTCAGGAAAATAAAATCAAGCACACATGCTGAGAAGGACAATCAAGCTAACGCAGCTAGATCTTCTTTTATAAAGTAAAGTACAGAATTCATTACTGAAAGCACTATCTTAAAATAAACATCAATTATGTATACGTCATTTGTCTACCAGTAAGTGAAAAACAAAACCACCACCAACAAGAATAGCAAAGCCCTTAAGATTCACTTGCATGACCAATCCACATAATAAATCTGGCTTGTGACCTTGACCTTTCCGACGCTTTAACAAAATGAGAAAGTGCACATGTCTTCTAACATTAGTAAAGAATGGGCCGATGTCAGGCCATAAGTGTTCTAAGTAAAGGCTGGTTGTACCTTTCATGTTTTTTCTATTTTTTTCATTTGTCACACTTTTGCCAACCTCCTGTTACCAGTGAAAGTGCACCCTGCTGCTAACCTTGAGCCAATACAGTAAATTCATTCCCCATTGTCACCAGAGGTGAAAGAGATGATACAATAAAATGTGCTGCTACCTGACTCGGGACCATTCAGTAGTAACCCATGAGGTTCAAAGCACAGACCAGCACACAAAGTAAACCCCTTCACTGCCAGTGGATGCAGACTGTGTTTTAGAAATCAATGTAAGTCAACATAACAAATCTCCAGCCAAAGAAACATGAATACAAAGTAGTTTCAGCATGAGCCCCTGCAACTGCCGAGGCTCATTAGGATCTGTGTCTCTTGCAGTTGGATTGTGTTGTTTTCCTCGGCAATGAAGAGTTTAACCCTTATCATCCTGATATACCCATTGCTTGAAATAGATACTCCAAACCTCTTTGTGATGCTTGGGCAGTCAGCATTTTTCACTAATTTTCCACAATCCACTGTGACTAAGCATTTCAGTTAATTTGAGCAAAATTTATATTTAATGGCCTTTCAAATAAACTTTGTTTGGTTGCTGTTGCTCAACAAAAAATGTATTTTTCTCTAAAATGTATTTTTTCGAAAAATACTTACCGATTTCATCCTAATACCATTGTGTAAACATACACAAAAAGGGACACTACCCTTGAGAAGGTGTTACCATGATACATGGGTAGTCTCCCTTACCAACCCAGGTGAGCAGTGCAGTCACGCCAGTCTTACTCTTAGTGTGCTGGCGGCAAGCGGGATAGGAGGGAGGGTCCTGTGAGTAATGCCATCGGTAAGTATTTTTCGAAAAAATACATTTTAGAGAAAAATACATTTGTTTCTTCAAACTCCTCACCGATGGCATTACTATTAGGAAGAATAGCAAAAAGGAGGAGGGTGCCGCCCCATCAAACCCCGCTACTGCATTAACTTAGCAACGCCATAAGGAGCAAACTCCCAACAATTTCAGCTAAGCATTACTTAAGGAGGGAGTGTTGTGCCGCCGAGAGGTCCCCCACCAGTGCCAGGTTGTCTCGCTGGCCGGAGAGGTCTCGGAGGTAAAAGCGGGCAAAGGTGGACTCTGCTCGCAAACCCACCACCGCTACAATGTCCCTCACAGTGCAGTTGCGGTCGAAGGCGACGCTTGCAGGGACCGCTCTGATTTCATGCGCCCTGATCCGCAGCCTCTTAGCCCTCTCCAGGGTGAGGTCCTCATACACAGAGCGGATGACAGCGCAGCCATGATGAGATCGTCTGGGCTGAAAAGTCCTCTCTGCCCGTGGCCAAGGGCTTAGACCTGCGCAAGGAGACCCTTAGTGCTCTGACTGGGTCCTGCTGCCGGAAGTCCCAGGACTGGTCAACACCCTTAAGCGGATGGAGGCTTATCGCTTGTGCCGTGGCCGAGGGTAGCCTATTCTTTGCCAAGAAGGTCGGGCTGATCAGAAGCTGCACTGAGCCATCAGCCCTGAATTGCAGACAGGCTGGTTCCACTGAGAGCGTGTGAAGCTCGCTCACTCTGGCCGCTGTGGTGAGGGCAAGAAGCAAGTAAATCTTCCTGGTCACGTCAGCGAGCCGCGCCAAGGGTAGAGGCTCAAATCAGTCTGAATTCAGCCACGTGAGCAACCACAGTAGGTCCAAGCGCGGGACCAGTGAGCGGAAGACTGAGCGCTGGAGCTCGAAGTGGAACATTAGCTCTGAGAGATCCTTGCACGCCCCTGGATCCGGCAGGCCCAGGTGCCGGTAGGTGTCTGCGATCATCGCAAAGTAACCTCTGATGGTGATCGGCGAAAAGCCCTGTACTCCAAAGAGCCAAAGGAAGAACTCGGTGAGTAGGGGTGTCGCTAACGCCATGGGGGAAAGGTGCTCGGCCTCGCACCAGGACTGCAGGACCCTCCACTTCCCCTCGTAGACTCTGCACGCGAGAAACCTCTTGCGGCGAGGGCCTGCCACACAACCTCCAGGCGTGTAAGAGAAGCTGTTCCAGGCAAGGGTGGAAGAGATTCCGCCTGGGCTGCTTCAGCATGGAGTGCGGAGTGGGCAGTCGAAGGGGAGGGTCCGTGGCGATGCTCAGCAGGTCAGTGGTCCAGCTCCTGTTCCAACTGAGCGAAACCACTAAGAGCAGAAGCGTATTGCTGCCCCTGAGCTTCAGGAGGATCTTGGGGACCAGTACCGCCGGCTGGTATGCATAAGCGACGAGGCCCTCCCAGGAGATGGACAGGGCATCCACAGCCACAGTGTAAGACTGGCGTGATTACACTGCTCACGTGGGTTGGTAAGGGAGACTACCCATGTATCATGGTAACACCTTCTCAAGGGTAGCGTCCCTTGTTGTGTATGTATACAGAATTGTGTTAGGCTGAAATCGCTAAGCTAAGTGTACCTTCCTAATAGTAATGCCATCGGTATGAGTTTGAAGAAACAAATATTTATTTTGAAGTTTTGGGCGATGCACCCTCAGTGCCGATTTCAACGCGGCGCTGCGTGATGCGCCATTTTCTTCCAAACACATCGCTACTTTCTATAGTCTTGCGCTTTGCGTGCATGAACGGTCAGTCCCAATAGTACACTCATTAGGAAGAGCTAGCTTTGTAGATTTGTTTCATATAAATTCTGTATGCGTGACAGCTGGAACACATATTTTTGGTAGTTTATTTGTAAGCTGGAAAACAGTTTTTTTGTAGTTTTGAAGTTTTGAAAGTTGATTTTTGTACATTTACAGCCATTGCATTTTAAAAAAATTCATAATGCACAAATCTTCAAATTATTTTCTTTCCGAATATCTAGGTCTTATGACTATCCAATCCTGGGCACAAGAAAAACGAAAATAACGCGTGTAGCTTTGCATGTGTACTGATAGTAGCTATGGCAGACAGCGCGACTCGACTGCGAGACCGTTCTGCAAACTCGTGTGGCTTGTTTGCAAACTATTACAAACCAGACTGCTTTTGGTGATATTATAGATATATAAAACATCTTTCAATCAGTGTTTTTCTTTTTTAAATCTGCTTTGATAAAAGTATGATGCTTTTTCAAAGCAAAACTCTGTGACTTAGTAATTTCACTGATTCGATTTACCGCAGAATTTTTGAACTGGGTACAGTGTGCTTCGGGAAATCTCTCGATATAAACAATTTAACAAACATGTGATTTTCTTTTTCATTTGCACCTTCATGAGTTGTGTATTAGCCTATGCAACATATCATCAAATACTGAGCATTTTGATACTTCTTTTTCCCTTGTGTCAGAACCTGAGATATTGGTGTTTGAAATTTGTTTGCACTTGCACCGCTGAGTCATTATCAGTGAATTTGCTGTATCTGAAGGCTCCTACGTAAAGAATTATTTTATTCTCTTCTACGAAAAATATTAAGTGTACTCCTTGAACTACAGACAAAAAGATAATACAGTACTGGACCTATCAGATAATTAACTTTTGAGTTATGAGCTAGTGAAAATGGCATTTTATATCGTCGCAAAATGGAAGGAAAATTGCGTCATTTTTAAATAAGAAAAAAATCTTAACTTTTGAACCAAGTGACATATCAAAACAACTTTGGTATCACTGCATTCAGAAATAAGGAGATCTATCTAACGCTATAAGTTTTATAGCTGACACAGTACAGTTTAAAAATCACTTTGGAGTACCTGCTTGAAATGAATTTGACTGACAGTTTAAGGGTGGTGCCAGAATAACTTGGCGCCTCTGGCACCAAGCTATTCTGTCACCACCCTTGAACTAAAAAGTTGATCTATTTCCTAATCTGTAATGTAGCCTTTATTGGAAAATAAGCAAATTTTACAAAATCAGCCTCAGGACATAATGGGTTAATTACTACCTTCCCCTGTCACTGACCTCCATGAAAGTCTTGTGGATAAGCCAATAGAAGTGGCGTACAGACAGGCTACCAAAGCGAAGATGTGGGCTCAAGCTCATCGGCAGGCCAATCAGATCTGGATTCAGTTGGTTGGGCAGGCACTGACCTCTTTCAAAAGCCTACAAACAAAATTTTATACATTTTTCAAAACTCTAAAAATAAATGTTAGTAAGCGTAATGCACTCAAAGTGAAAATATGCAGTCCTAACAAATCACAATGCTGGTTTCTATTTATCCGCATATAGCAAACAGAAGGTTTTGGTTTAGACAGTGACTTTGTGTTTACATGACTCTTTTATCAGTGACAAGTTTCTTAATCCTTTGCGGGTTGGTAGCGGTTTTGGTCGTAATGATTCATACAGGAATCATTGTGACAACAAGAAAGGCAAAGCCCTCATGGCTCATGTGTTTGATTGATCCACATATGTGTGGCCTTTGTGACAATAAGTAAAGGGATGGCTTCAGTGCCAGCGAAAACCATGTTTTCTCAACATTTAAACATTTTTCACACATATATCAAATGTCCATGACCCTTGACCTTTAAGATGATTCGACTTAATTAGTATCCATAGAAGTGTCTTGCCATCAGCAACCTTCATGCCAAATTTGTTTGAACAGTTTGCAAAATTTTGATAAAAAAATTCTATCCAAAATTGGCATTTTACACACATTTTCTAACCTCCTGTGACCTCTGACCTTTGGGTTTGAAGTTGTGAATAGCATTTGAGAAATGGCTATTTTTGGCCTATTTCTGATCTCATGTGACTTTGACATTTGAGAGAGGTCACTCAAATTGGTATGGTTAGAAAGGTCTTGCGACAAAGTATCCTTGGGCCAAATTTGAAGACTGTGGTTTGAATAGCCTCCAAGAAAATGCCAAAGTTTACCATGGACAACGGTGGATGGACAGACGACCACTGGCCCAGAACAAAGATTCACTTTTGTTTCGCACGTGAGCCCAAAACTGCTACCAATACGCAAAGGCTTAATGTTCCATTCCCGAAAACGGACCGACCGCGGACAGCGGGTGAACCGCGAAATAATTTGTCACCGGCCTTGGCTGTATCATGCTCCACAGGGTGCTGCACACATGCCTGACGCGACAACTAGGAGGGCGTCTACACACTGAACACCCACAAACCTTCTCCACATGAAAAACCCATACAAACATGTATGCACATAAAGAGGGTAGGAGACAGAGCCAGTGTATCATAAGGGTCTAGGCTTCTGGCACATGGCAGATGTCTCCCCACTTGACTGGCTGCTGGGTGGGAGGGAACAGCTTCACTCAGACCACGTGACCTCCTAGATTATGACCACACACGTAAATGCGGTAGTAGGAAACACTGATTCAATGCACATCAATGTCTATGCTTTTCACAGGTCACCTGTGTCAAGTTTAGCCATGCTGAGCAGCTGGCGATTATGGCCCCCAACCTAGTGGGTGCAAAAACTAATGCTGAACCCTCATTCACCTCCTCCCACGAAGAACACAGGCAATGATTGGAAGACCTTAGGCACCGCTCACTTGCTGCACATGCACAAAATAAAAAAAAAATAAGGATATCACCAGTCTCATTTCCTGGCTATCAACATGATTCTGTATCAACCCTACATCCACGCGCAGCCAAAACTGGTACACACCTCAAATCACCATCCGCTTGGCAACTCAAACTAGGACAAAAAGAGTCTGCTGGTTAAGCCAAGACTGGTATGAATCAAAGCACCAAAATGTCTCTTCTCATCTATCAAGAGATTTTAAGCAAATTCCAACATACTGCCTCTGTACAAAATGCCAAAGAAGGCAGAAGATTTTTTTTTAAACACCGGTCCTCTTACTGCCTCACCTACCTCATTTGAATATGACCTGACATGTAAGACACTCATTTCTGTTCCTAACATACCCAAGAAGAGCTGGCGTTTCTGATTGGCTTTTGCAGCACCAATGAAATTGCGTCTGTCATGTACAGCACAATCAGTATGGAGGGCATGGTCACACTGTGAATGCGTAAATGTATTTTATTTCTGAATAGAGAAGGAAATGTTGAACAAAAATGGACCATTTCAGATCCTTCACAAAATGAACAAGAAAGGAAAAGCAATTATGGCTTACGTGTATGACCGATTTACATATGTGTGACCTTTGTGACAATAAGTAAAGGGCTGGCTTCTGCACCAGCAAAATCCATGTTTTCTCAAAATGTAAGCATTTTTCATACATCTGTCAACCCCCCTGTGACCCTTGACCTTTGCGCTGAGTCGACTAAATTAGTATGCATATGAAGGTCTTATCATCAGCTACCTTTGTGCCAAATTTGATTGAAAAATTTGCAAAAATGTCGATAATACCTACAATTTCATCAAAAATTGGCATTTTACACACATTTGCTGACCTCTTGTGACAATTGACCTTTCCAAGGGGTCGTCCAAATTAGTATGCATAGATAGGTCTCACCATCAGGTAAATCTGTACCAAATTCAGGTTTGAAGTTGTGAATAGTATTTGAGAAGCTATTTTGGACCTATTTCCTGAGCTCTTGTGACCCTTGACCTTTCCGAGGGATCAACCAAATTACTATGCATAGAAAGGTCTTCCCATCAGGTATCTCTGTAGCAAGTTTGGGTTTGAAGTAGTGAATAGTATTTGAATAAAAACATCTTTTGTTAAAACATGGCTATTTTGGACCTATTTCCTGAGCTCTTGTGACCCTTGACCTTTCCGAGGGGTCATCCGAATTAGTACACATAGATAGGTCTTACCATCAGGTATCTCTGTAGCAAGTTTGGCTTTGAAGTTGTTAAGAGAAAAAACATCTTTTGTCAAAATATGTCTTTTTTGGACCTATTTCCTGAGCTCTTGTGACCCTTGACCTTTCCGAGGGATCAACCAAATTAGTATGCATAGAAAGGTCTTACCATCAGGCATCTTTGTACCAAGTTTGGATTTGATGTTGTGAATAGTATTTGAGAAAACATAAATTATGTCAAAATATAGCTATTTTTTTACTTACTTCCTGATCCCCTGTGACCTTGACCTTTGTGAGAGGTCACTCAAATTGGTATGTTTAGAAAGGTCTTGCCACAAAGTATGCTTGGACCAAGTTTGAAGACTGTGGCTTGTATAGTCTCCGAGAAAATGCCAACGTTAAAGATTACCATGGACGACGGCAGACGACCGACCACTGGCCCAGAACATACTCACTTTTGCCTTGCATGTGAGCCAAAATCTTTCTTTTTCCGTGATGTTAATAGTGCAAGTAAGTGTTTCTGAGTGTACTCAGCTTTGAAAGAAAGAACGCACAGGTGATAGATAATGCCCACGCACACCGGCGCTGTGATTCTTCCCCCCACCCCACCCCACCCCACCCCACCCCCATCATTGGCCTGACATATCGCATACGCATAGATTGCAGTCCCATTCTATGGACCCCAACCACCACGATATATCAAGTCAGAGCTGTATTCTGAAGTTGGTAGCATTAAGCCGATTGAACGCAAAGCCACCAGTAATCTTTACACTACCGCTGGTTGCACACACCACAGGGTTAATCTAAAACAAAAGTCAAATAACAGATCAGAAGTTTGCCGGACCTGTCTCTCCTTCTCAATGCGCTTAGTCAGCAGCTCCAGAGCGCGGCACTCCCCTCCCTTGTAACCACTTAGCGGTTTAGCCTGTCTCTCCGACTCTGGATACACCTCTGAAAATATGAGTGGACTGTATTAGTTTGTGAACTGATTCAATCGACTGAATTTAACTTGACAATTGGTCTTACAAGTATATTCCACTTCACAAACACCCGCTACGGTGTCTTCAAGAGGCACAGATCCTCATGAGTCCCCGCATTTGCGGGGACTCATGAGGATCTGTGCCTCTTGCAGATGATGGTTTGTGGTCATCACAAGACCTCTGTCATCTGTTAATCATGCCTTACTCAGCTCTTCGCAAGTCGGCACATGAAATTTTCCTTCAGTGTGGGCAGGCATAGGGAGTTTCAAGCCTGAAAAGTCTGGGTCAGGGCAGGCTCGTGGTGGCAAGCCTACAATCTCAGTCACTTGACAGAACATGGCGTAGGTCAAAGGAGGGCTGCCACCATTTGCTTGGATTATCCTGCGTAGATAAAGAAAACGCTATTCAGAAACAAAGTCTACCGTATTGTTTGGAGCTCACACTCTTTTTTCTTTTAGGAACATTCATAGTTGTTCATATATTTTTAAGCTTATCCTTCCTCTGTAAGCCAACCTCTATCAACACACGCCAGCGCACACAAATAAAGACGGACACAAGGCAAATTCCTGCTATCAGTACGGTCTATGGGCTGGTGTACCAACAGGAATTCTGAAGAAGAAGAATAGCACGAGCAGTAAACTGACATCACTAAAAGCTTCACATCAAGACATCACTAGTCCCACGACGCCATGTACACAATGACGAATTTGATGTTTTACCTCACTCATCCAAAGAGCACACTGCCTCTTCCAGGGCTGGCTGTTTTCTTCCACACACACTCTTCTAGCACTGATTGATGGGAGTATACAGTGGCTCTAACACATGCAAAAATGAATTAATTATTATTCAAAAAGTTGAAGAGGTACAACGCTGGATTACGAACGCATTCAACATCTGCCTTTAATATAGCTGTATGCAAAGTATTTAGTAAGAATAACAAAAATTACGGACTCAAATGCGGATCAACCGGTTTTTGTGAAACGCCCATTTCATTTAACTGAATTAAAAATATTTTCAAAAAATACTTCCCGCGAATTTACATAGGGAAAATATCCTAGCGTTTCAAGCTTGCGGGCTGTAGTCACACACACACACACACACACACAGAGACACACACAGAGCCTTTGGCACCAAATTATGTAGTTCTCTAGCAAGGTTTGCATATCTAGACTGACATTTCTATCTTGTTCCTTTTCTGTCAGAATTCGGGCGCCTGCCCAAGCTCCCACCAGCCCCATTTCAAAGTCCATCCTAATTTCTGGTAGACAAAAAGGGGTACTAGCTAATGTAAACAGACATGAACTGGCACTGTTTGTTCGGGAAATTGCTGCTGAAAATAGTTTGCCTTCCTTTCTCACTGGAGATAAGCCTGTCATGTACTAATCTGGCACTACCCATGAACGGTCAAGGCTGACCCATCAGTCAAAACTGAGGCCTTAATATTTTCTTGTTCAGCCTCCACTGATCTCCCAGACTCGATCCGGGTTGGTCAAAACAGTATCCCCTTTTCCGAGTCGGCTCATAATCTTGGTGTTATCTTTGACAATAGGCTGACCATGAGAGAGCATGTCAACAAGGCTTGACAATGTTCCTTCTTTGAATTGAGAAAGATCAGTTCAATTTGACACCTTCTCACTACCGAAGCAACCAAAATGCTTGTTACCTCCCTTGTTCTTTCCTGCATTGATTTTTGTAATTCCCTTTTGGCTGGTGTTCCCCAGAATCTTCTTGATAAACTTCAAAGAGTTATGAACTGCTCTGCCCGACTAATTTACAGAGTATCAAAACATGAGAACATAACACCCTTACTTGTTGACCTGCACTGGCTGCCTGTATCTCAAAGAATTGTGTACAAGGTTTTCTGTTATTTGCTACAATGTTATTACCAGTTCTGCTCCCCCATATTTGTCTGACCTGGTTCATATTTACACGCCTTCAAGAACCCTCCGTTCAGCATCAGACTTCAGGCTTCCTAGGCGAAAGAAGTCTAGCCAGGGCCAGCGTGCCTTTTCTTATTTTGGTCCAGTCACCTGGAACGACCTTCCAGCCCATGTCAGACATGCTCCAACTCTGTCTGCTTTCAAATCACTGCTCAAGACCTATCAGTTTTCTTATGCATATAGTTAGATGCATTTTCAGTGCGTTAGCAATCTTTGGCAGTAACTGTTCTTGTAACGGTGTGTGTGTATGTGTGAGTGTGAGCTTTATGCGTCACTTTAGTTTTTGTAACATTTATTGTAGTGTTTTCTTTCTTGTACTTTTTGTTCTGTGATTTTTGATCTTGTAAAGCTCTTAGAGCACCATTCATTTGGAGGTTAAGCGCTATATAAATGTACATTATTATTATTATTAATGGCATGCATCTGTTTCATTAACACCCTGGCTGATTAATTTCACACCTCAAATGCTCCACTAAAAATCGATCAACACTCTGCGTCTGGTAATTAAATCCCTATTAACCCTTTGGCCATCAGTAGTGATTTTTGTCCTCGTGATTCCTACAGGAATTATCTGGACAAAAGGGTTAACCTCCTCATACATGAAGCAAAAATGCATTTTTCTTTAAAAGGTATTTTTTTTCGAAAAATACTTACCGATGACATGACCTTATGGGAGGTGTCTACTACTTACGCAATTCTAGCCTAAGAGCTCGTTGTGTTACCACACAACCCGGGAGGCACTCGGGGAACCCCGAGGGGGCCGAGAGTTATCTCCCGATACTCCCCATCCCGGACAGAGTACCCATGGTATGTCAGTCAGGATACTTAGCTTACCAGCGGCAAGCGGGGCAGGTGGGAGGGTCGTCCGAGTCATGTCATCGGTAAGTATTTTTCAAAAAAATACCTTTTAAAGAAAAATGCATTTGTTTCTTCAAAAACATTACCGATGACAT
The DNA here is from genome assembly GCA_036245525.1 of Semisulcospira habei. Lineage (NCBI taxonomy): Eukaryota > Metazoa > Mollusca > Gastropoda > Semisulcospiridae > Semisulcospira > Semisulcospira habei. The sequence continues at coordinate 296,636,936 of BTPG01000002.1, read as the reverse complement.
GACCTTATGGGAGAATGGCGAATAGGAGGAGGGTGCCGCGCTCTAGCACACCTAAGGCCCCAAGGGCCGTCCTCCCAACCTCAAACTCCCGACGACTCTAGGTAGGTGTAAGTGACGGCGCTGAAGCGCCAGGAGGGAGGAGTGCCTCCCCGGGAGGTCCCCCACCAGAGCCAGTAGCCTCGCTAGGCTAACAGAACTCTGCGATCGAGAGCACCTGCCCGCCAGCCCTCCAGTAGCCACGAGGAGGACAGCCCAGTTCCTGACGGCTGTGGCGTTCGTGGCCCTGCATGTAGCTGATTGGACGTAATTAGCCTCTAAGCTCCCTGAGGGAGGGATCCTGGACTTCGGATCGTATGACTGAGAGTAGTCAGGAAGATCGTCTGCCCTGTAGCTTCAGAGCTGCCGGGCACGGCCAAGAAGCGTGCGCGTCCACCCGGACGGCTATGTCGTCGTAGGTATACGTGAGGCAAGCTCAGGCTATCCTGCCTAGTCTCCTGGGGATAAGTCTACCAGCTGGGTTCAGCAGGGTCGGTAGGGGAGAGGTGACGGACGCCGTCCAAGAGCACAATGCCTCGCCAACTTCATCGTAGAGGTGTCAAGTTGGGGAAGCGGGCCATAGCGAGGCTTCGACTGCTGCCCACGCGAAGACTCCAGCATTGAGGGTCTGTCGCAAACCGCCAAGGCGCAGGAGTAGGCGCTCCAGCAAGGCGGAACAGCGACCATCGCGGCTGCATGAGGACCTAGTAGAACGCGGGAAGCAGTAGCGGGGGGTCCGTGACGAGCTGAGGGGTAAGAGGTTCAGGACCGGAACCAGGGAAAGGGGTGACCAACAGGACGAGAGGAGGATCCTTCCCAGGCTAAGTCAGAGCGTTGGCATCTCGTCCAGGAGGGCTATACCCCACGAAGGCGCGGGGAAAGCCAGAGATCCCACCTTGTGGCGAACAGGTCCACTAAGCCATCTCGCCAGCGCGCCGATCCTCTGAAGGTATCCTGGTGCATTCCGAGTGAAGCAACTGGTTCCATCGGGGAAAAGGCTGGCTCAGACCTCCCACGAGAAGACCTCCTAGTCTGTGTCAGATCCAAGCTGTTCACGCTCTTGTCCGCAAGGTCCGGAGGCTAGGCTGGACCTCAAGAAGAACCATGGAAGTAGGGGGCGTAGCTACAGCAGCCGGGCTGCGAGACGACCGACGGAGAGTAGAACCGACTTCCGAGCAGTGGCTAGGCCCTTCCACCGCGAGCACCGCCGCAGCAGTACCACCTGTCCAAACTCCGGCGTACCCCTGTGCGCCCAAGGGGATGTCGAGTAGGTTAGGCACCAGGGAGACGGCGCTGCGCTTTGGTTCCCCAGTGTCCATGGGTAGGTTGAGGACCCCCGGTGAGTTTAAACGGAAAGTCGAAACAGGAGTGGAGACTCCATCAGCGGTGACTCCTCCTTCGCAGGTGAACCGAGGAACGTTGTGGAGGCCAAGTGCACGGGTAATTGGAGTCAAGGGTCGGCAGCTCCGGAAGAAGTCGCAGCCCAAGATCTGGAGGCGGAGCCGAGGACCACCTGCGCGGACCGCATCCCATCGCCATCTGGCACCAGCGTAAGTGAAGCCAAGGTCCTAGAAGCCTCCTCCGGTCTGCTCCCCGAAGTGGTCCAGGAACTCCCAAGAACCTGGGTCAGCCGAGTCGTCAGCACAGGGGGTCCTTCCACGGCCAGACGACCTGCCAGGGGCCAGGAGCCGTCCACTGGAGAACGAAGAGCAGGGTAAGGAGCTCCCCGATCCCACGCAGTGTAGGGTGTTGCGGACGAGTGAGGTCATCTAGTCCAAGTAGAGTCAAGAGCGGATCCACAGCCGGTAGGGGCAGGCACACTCCTGAGATCTCCCGAGAACCGGTCCTGCCGAGGGAAGCCAACAGCTGACAACTCCATGGAGGGCGAAGCAAGAAGCTCCGGGAACCGAGAGAAGAAGCTGTATCCGAGAGGGCACCAGTGGAGACAGAAGCCGAAGCGCTCGCAGACCTGTTTACCACCCGTGTGAAGTCAGAGTCCTTCCAACTGACTAAGTGTAATTTGGATCTCATGCGTAAAAGGTCACATGCCAGTGAGTAGGCAGACCTCCAAAGGTGTATATTAGTGTATAACTGTGTAGAAACGTGTACATGTAAGTGTAACCCAAGGATATATGTGTACTTTAACCCCCAAGTGTAGGCAAACAGGTCTGTGCTAGGCGAAGTAACGACAGCGTCCTCCCCGAGGATCCACCGGAGGGGGTCGAGCGTCCAGAAGTGGAGCGACTGCAGCCAGGCGCCCTGGGACGGAGCACGAAGAAGGGGAAAGGGCTGAGCGAGGGGGAGAGGAAAGGGACGAATGGCAGCCGGATGCGAAGGGGACCGACGAGCGAGACGGGACAGGATCCCTGGAGCGATGTGAAGAACGGCAACTCCTAAGCACGCCCGCAGTGGACAGAGAGCGGAGTGTAGACGTAGAGTGTCGGAAGGGTGACTCCAATGATGGCGAACCGTAGAGGACGAGCATCCCATGGAGCGGAGTGGTCTCTCCTCGCGTGTAGGAGCGCGAGAGAGGAGATCCGATGTTGCGTGAAAGTGGCTCCAAGTCGTGCCGCGGCAAAGTACGCGTGCATGAAAGTCTCCGCAATCGGGCTCTGTATCGAGGTGGGTTCTCTGCCTGAAAGCAGGCTATATCCAGGTGCGCTCCCTCCTGGGAACGCCCACGTCGACCATCCCTGCTCGCGAGCAGTAGAGCGAGAGCGTCGATCCGATCTTGAGTGCCGAGAGGATTCCAAACCGTGCCGTGATAGGGTACGCGTGCGTGAATGTCTCCGTGAACCGAGCTCTATGGCGAGGTGGGCTCGCTGCCGGCGAGGAGACTCCGCGTAGGAGCCAGCGGGCTTTCTAGGAGACGAGCGGGGATCGGCATTGGATCAAGGACGGATTGGCGCACGTCCCTCCGCACCGAGCTCCGTGTCGATGCGGGCTTTCTGTCTGTCACAAAGTTTGGTCCTGGTGCGTTCCCTCCTGGGAACGACCGCATCGATCAACCCACTCCGCGTACTGGAACGTTGCGACCGGCGTGGTGATCTCTCCACAAGATCGTCAAGGACTCGAGCAGTAAGAAACGGAGACTGGAACCTCTGCCTAGCCGGCTGGTCACCAACAGGACTCTGTAACCACTAGCAGCCGGCTCAGTGTGTCTTCGGACGAGCAGCGCTGTCCTGGTGGAGCCCCCTCCAGGGAGCGAGGGCGGTGCCAGCATACCCGCTCCGAGCGCGATATCCTGCGCTACGTCGTCGGCCACCTGGACGGCTTCCCAGCTGACCTTGAGCGGTGTGTGGGTTCCGTACTGTGCGCCCAGCGGATTCCATTTGTGCCGAGACGATGCATGTGTGCGAGAATGTCTCCGCGAACCGAGCTCTGTATCGAGGTGGGTCCGCTGCCAGCGAGGTGACTCCGCATAGGAGCCAGCAGGCTTCCGTGGAGACGAGCGGGGATCGGCAGCGGACAATTGGACGGTGCGACGCACGTCTCTCCGAACCGAGCTCTGTAGCGAGGTGGGTTCTCTGCCTGCACAGGGCTTAGTCCCAGTGCATTCCCTCCTGGGAACGGTCACAACGATCTACCCACTCCGCACACTATACTGACGCGTCCGGCATGGTGATCTCTCCGTCATCTCGTCGGAACTCGAGCGAACGTAGTACCGGGAACAGCAGCCGGTATTACAGCAGGTCTGGAACCAGTCACAGGTGCCGGGCAAACTCGCCAAAAGAAGCTCCAAAGTAGCGACCAGCGCTGTTCAGGTCATGTGGAGCAGACGTCACACCAACGTTCGGAGGTACATCCGGCACATGGTAGACAGACCTTGTGTGAGTCCGACGGTCACTGGAATCCTCCATGTAGTGTGCAGGTCGTCCAGAGGCCACTGCAACATATAAAAACCGAAGGCACGCGGGCGTGGGCCTGAGGGACCCTGCCCTGGTAAGGTTAACCTTCGCAACACATCATGCACAACAAAACTCAAGCATGTCATGACAAGTATAGGCCTGAAGCAAGCGGCCGGCACAGTAACCTTTGTTGGAGCGGTGCCCTCCGCTGAACACCGGCGCTGTACTATAGCTACGGGCCTCCAGGTGCAGCTTTGATCGTAGTTTTAAGTTGCCTATATAGGCTGTCACGTAACGGATGTGGCATGTTGTTTCATTTTTTCGCCAAGTCGTTTTCTTGTTAATAAATGTAGGTCGCCGACTTCTGTAAATAGCCTTAGTTTAGGGAAGTTAATAAATGTAGTGTGAGCGTAATCGTAAAGCCCGTGCAGCAAGCTTAGCAGTGAGCGAGTACAGCGGTTGCACGCTTTCGCCGGGTAGCTTTAACCGAACAGTGTTCAGAGTAAAGTTAAACTGCGAGGTAGCAGAGGGATATTACAGTCAGTCAGCGGAGTTAGCTAGCGAAGTGAGAGTCTGGGTCAGGGTGCGGCCTCGTTTGGAGCCCTTGACAAGCTGTGTGAGGGTTGCGTTACCCTCCCTGCAAGACCACGGCCAGTGTTCCTGGGTGTGGGTGTCCAAGAGACTATAGCGACCACGGCTGCTACTCAACAGAAGACCCCTCCGGTTCGTCTTCATCTTGTCTCGTCCTGCCGGAGGACTCACCAGTGACAGGTAAATACTCATGCCATTTTTCTCAGTTAGCTGCTGTGCTCTCGGGTGTGTGAATGTGTACATAGGTTCGGAAGGGTATGTTCGTCTAGTTTTTTAGTGATGTTTTAATTGAGTCTTTAATCATGTTTTTTAGGTTGGGTTGTAATGTGGTGGGTGTCGGATTTAGTTTATGTTCGGCTGTCGCCGAGTGAGTATATTTAAAGGGCCATGTTGTAAAATGAATTAAAGTGGGTATCCTTTCAAATATATCTGTATTAAGTCCTAGATGCAATGTAATAAGATTGTCACGTTGGGTGGTTGCTGGTGATTATTTCATATCGTTGTATGTACATGTGGATATTTTGATAATGTTGGTTTTAGCAGTGGCAATGTTATTATACAAAAGTGGTTGTGCTGGCTTAATGTTAGTGTAATGGAGTAGTGCAGACCTGGTGAATGTTGAATGTACATAGGAAGCTTTCCTATCCATGATTGTATATTTAATATGGCCAAGGCGGGTATTAGGGTGAGACGAGACACAACTCACGTGGGTTGTGAGTAGATGCGTGTCAAATAGGCCAGAATTAACTGTGTTGGCACTTTGACTGACAATGCGCCCTTTTCCAGTGCACTGGCTTCGAAGATTTCGTCGTTCTTCGATCTCATCATCCACGACCAACGGTGACGCATCATCTGGAGTCGGAACGCCTTCGCTAGCCGGTCCTGTTGGACAAGTACGTTGGCTACAGCAGGCTGATTCTACGTTCTGCGCGTCGGTCACAGGCGTGCGTGGGCAAGCGCGGCTACGGTGCTCTGCGGTGTAGGGGTAGTACTCTGACGTTACGAGCCACCCTGTCTAGTGTGGGACAGAGGACACTGTACAGAGACAAAGTTACCCGCCTTGTATAGCCGTTGGCCATTTTCACTTGTATAGCCATTGCCGATTTTCGTCTGTTAGTCATTTTCACCTGTTAGTCATTTTCACCTGTTAGTCATTTTCGCCTGTTAGTCATTTGTTATCTGTTAATCTTTTTTTAAGTGTTAATACGTTATGAGTGCATGCGTGGGTATGTGTGAGTGTGTGGGGCGTTAGTGGGTTGGGGTAAGAGTGGGTAATAAAAGATTTGTTGTTGTTTATCACTGGCGTTGTGTGGTTTATTTAGAGTGGGTGGGTTTTCTCGAGTGTCAGCACTCATATTGTCCACGGCGCCCTGACTCCGTCAGGCGTGTCGTGACATATTTGGTGGCAGCGGTGGGATAAGGATTAGGGGGAGGTAACGGATTAGGTAGATTAGGGTATTTTTGTGCGCCAGTGATCGTTTGTTCGTGTTGTGGTACGAGTAAGATTTAGCGGGCGGTTGGCGGGAGTGGGGGCGTATTGCGCCAGGGGCCACGGCCAGAGAGTGCAGTGCGCATAAACGGGGGGTGGCATGAGTGGTTGCCTCTCATTACTCAGGTACCGAGTGGTGATGACCCTTCGGCTCTTGTCACTGTCTAGTCCTTATTCGTTGTTTGTATTCTGTGTGTTTATTTGTTTTATTTTTTCTTGGTCAGGGGTCCTGCTGGGAAGCAGTTGTCGTCGCTGCCTCCGTGACACCCACATCAGGATGCCCCCTAAACGGGATACCAGGGCCACCCGTGCCACGTCGGGGCACGACCCTGAGTCCGAGGGTGGTGGTGCAGGGGATGAGGGTCCAGGAGAGAGAGGAGCCACTTTGGCCACTCCCTCTCGGAAGGAAACGGTGGTGAGTACCCTTACCCGTACTCTCACTGCAGCAGGACTGACACCCAGTAGGGATCAGGAAAGTAAAGAGGGGTTAGGGGTGATAGTAAACCCATATGAGCAGTATAAAGTGCTAGGAGACGGCCTAGGACTTAGTGGGGGAGCCTTAACCCAGTTCATCCTGTCCGAAGTTAGGAGAGAGGAAGAAAAACGGGAACGTGACCTAGAGCGTAGGGCGTTAGAGAGGCGGTTCCAGATGGACCGTGAGGCGGCTGAGCAAGCTAGGAGGGATGACTTAGCATTGACCGAACGTAAGCTAGCTGCCGCGGAACAAGCACGGAAAGAAGAGCTCGTCGCGGCCGAGCAGGCTAGGAGGGATGACTTAGCATTGACCGAACGTAAGCTAGCTGCCACGGAACAAGCACGGAAAGAAGAGCTAGCTGCCGCGGAACAAGCACGGAAAGAAGAGCTCGTCGCGGCCGAAACGCGGCTTAGATTACAGTTAGCAGCATCGGAAAAGAAGTCAGTTACGGAGTCTAGTCAGCATTACTCGCTCAAGATGCGTCCGTTAGAGGATAAGGAAGATGTGGAATCTTACCTTCAGCTCTTTGAGAGAGTAGCTGAAACCCAGGGGTGGCCGAAAGAGGTATGGGGGATCAGGTTAGCACCTCTATTGCAGGGGGAGGCCCGTGACGCATACCTTAGGCTGACCGTAGAGCAAGGGAAAGATTTTGAGGTGGTGAGGGAGACCTTACTGAGAAGATTCAGGCGTGACGCTGAATATTACAGACGCCAGTTTCGCGAAGCCAGAAAGGAAGGTCCCGAAACGTTTCCCCAGTTGTTCGTTAGGTTAAAGACCTCAGTCAAGCGTTGGTTCACTTTAGCCCATAAGAACATAGAGGACGTAGAACAAGTGCTAGACGTGTTTCTGTCTGAGCAACTTTATGCTATTATGAATGCAGACCTTGAAATGTTCGTTAGGGAAAAACGTCCTAGGAATGGTGAAGAGGCCGCGGAGCTAGCACAGCTCCATCTCGACACCAAACGGGCAGTCTCGCGTCCATTGGGTGGGGGGCCGATTCGTCCGCCGTTCAAGAGGGACAAAGGGTCGAATAAACCCCCTGAGGCCAAAGCAGAACATAGGGCAAAACCAGCTAGTTCAGGCAGGGGGACTGGTGAACGGCTGTGTTTTAAGTGTAACAAACCAGGGCACTTAGCAAGGAACTGTCAGAGTAAGGCGTCAGTTAACCAAGTCACCATTGCCTCTGAGATAGTAGCCGTAATGACAGAGCCCGTGACCGTAGGGATGCGGACAATCCGGCCCTACGACCCGTGGAGTAGGGGATTAGCCAAGGGAAAGGAAGTTCGTATCATGCGTGATACCGGCGCGGATATGAGTGCGATCGCCGCCAAGTGGATAGAACCCAGGGATCTTACAGGTCGGTTCATAGACGTCAATCCCGTCGACCATACTAAGTCCGATAAGTATCCGACTGCATGGGCTGAAATCGATTCCCCATTCGTGCGAGGGACGATCGAACTTATCGTAATGGAGCGCATGGGACCAGACGTAATCCTAGGAAACTGGGTGACTTTTTCAGATGGGAAACGTAGTCCCGTATCCATCGATGCCAGTGAGTGTGCTATGGCAGCAGCGGTCCAAACTCGAGCTCAGGTTCAGAGGGAAAAGGAGGGAGAGAGCGCGCTTAAAGTCGTTAAGCAGGCCGATCTCAATGTGACTCCTGCCCAACTGATAGAGTGGCAGAACCAGGACGAAACTCTAGCTCGCGCTAGGAAGTTGGCCGAAGAGGGCCAAGCAATTCCGTCAGGGAAAAGTTTGATAGAATTTTGCAGGACGAAAGAGCAGATGGGAGAAGAGGTGAGAGATGCAAGCCAGTACGTAGTAGATTTACGGAATCGCATTGAAGAGACGTGCAGGTTAGCGCAACAGAATTTGAAGCTAGCTTCGAAAAAGCAGAAACAGCACTTTGACCGCAGAGCCAAACCACGCAGTTTTAATGCAGGAGACAAGGTTTTGTTGTTACTTCCAGTTAAACACCACAAACTGGAGATGGCTTGGCAGGGACCATTCGAAGTTCTAGAGAGAGTCGGAGAGTGTGACTACAGGGTACGGGTGGGCAGTAAAAATAAACTGTACCATGCAAATCTGTTGAAAAAGTTCCAAGAACGAGTGTCAGTAGCTACAGTAGTGATAGATGAGGAGGACGAAGATGAGGGGGGAGAGGCATTCAGGGCGGTAAAGGAAGTACCTACCATTCCTTTAGTAGCGTCTGAAGGACCCTCTGACATCCATCTTGATCCTAACTGTCCAGAGATCCATTCTAGTATAGAAGCTCTGACTGTCCAGTTTAAGGATATTTTGACAGATTATCCGTTGAGTACGACACTAGACTCATGTGAAATCCATTTGACTGATGAAGTGCCGGTGAGAACGAAGCAATATCCTCTACCTCATTCTCAGCTAGAGGTAGTCAAAGCCGAAGTGGATGCTATGCTAGAGATGGGAGTAATCGAGAGAGCCAATTCCCCATACAACTCACCGATCGTCTTGGTGAAGAAGAAAGATGGCACTGTTAGGTTTTGTGTGGATTTTAGGAAACTGAATCAAAAGGTCGTGTTCGATGCTGAACCAATGCCTGACGTGGAGTACCTATTTTCCTTACTGTCCAAGGCTAAGTACTTAAGTAAGTTAGACCTAGCTAAAGGCTACTGGCAGGTACCCATGTTAGAGAGCGACAAACCGAAAACTGCCTTCACCACACCGGCAGGGCAATTTCAGTGGAAGGTAATGCCTTTCGGGTTAAAGACGGCAGGGGCAATCTTTTCTCGAATGATGAGGAGGTTACTAGAACCTTTGCGATTGACAGAAGTTAGCAATTTCATGGACGATGCCATGGTTGCTTCCTCCACTAAAGAGCGTCACTTACAGTGTATTGCCCAGCTCTTTGGTAGGCTAAGAGAGGTCCAGTTGGCGGCCAGACCTACAAAGTGTTACTTGGGGTTCAAGCAATTGGAATATCTGGGGCATACAGTGGGTAACGGTCAGATAAAACCAGAGGGAGACAAGATGCAGCGGATAAAAGACGCGCCGCGACCACAAACAAAGAAACAAGTCAGATCGTTTCTTGGGTTGGCAAATTATTACCGCCGGTTTGTTCCTAACTTTGCGGCCATAGCAGCCCCACTAACCGACCTGACCAAGGGAGGGAAGACCGGACAGATCGGTTGGAACGATGCATGTGAGACAGCATTTGAGACGCTGAAGGCGCGACTGTGTTCAGGTCCTGTGTGCTCATTGCCAAACTTCGATCGTCTCTTCGTGTTGCAGACAGATGCGTCCGAAGGGGGGGGTAGGAGCCGTATTATGTCAGGACCATGGTAACGGTTTACAGCCTGTTGCATGCGCGAGCAAGAAACTATCCAAAGCAGAGCGTAACTACTCCACCATCGAAAAGGAGTGTCTTGCAATCGTGTGGGGAATTCAAAAATTCCGTCAGTATCTGTATGGTAGGACATTCGTCGTACAGACAGACCATAGACCATTGCAGTACTTGCAACAAGCTAAATCCACAAACAGTCGACTGATGAGGTGGGCTTTGCAGTTGCAGCCATTTTCCATTAGAGTAGAAAGCATAGCCGGTAAAGTAAATGTTCCTGCTGACTTTTTGAGTAGAACAGGATGGTAGAAACCGTAAATGTGGAAGCAGTAATGGGACAGTCATATAGTAATCAAACCCGGGTGTTTGATCTGGGAGGGGGGTATGTCACGTAACGGATGTGACATGTTGTTTCATTTTTTCGCCAAGTCGTTTTCTTGTTAATAAATGTAGGTCGCCGACTTCTGTAAATAGCCTTAGTTTAGGGAAGTTAATAAATGTAGTGTGAGCGTAATCGTAAAGCCCGTGCAGCAAGCTTAGCAGTGAGCGAGTACAGCGGTTGCACGCTTTCGCCGGGTAGCTTTAACCGAACAGTGTTCAGAGTAAAGTTAAACTGCGAGGTAGCAGAGGGATATTACAGTCAGTCAGCGGAGTTAGCTAGCGAAGTGAGAGTCTGGGTCAGGGTGCGGCCTCGTTTGGAGCCCTTGACAAGCTGTGTGAGGGTTGCGTTACCCTCCCTGCAAGACCACGGCCAGTGTTCCTGGGTGTGGGTGTCCAAGAGACTATAGCGACCACGGCTGCTACTCAACAGAAGACCCCTCCGGTTCGTCTTCGTCTTGTTTGTCTCGTCCTGCCGGAGGACTCACCAGTGACAGGTAAATACTCATGCCATTTTTCTCAGTTAGCTGCTGTGCTCTCGGGTGTGTGAATGTGTACATAGGTTCGGAAGGGTATGTTCGTCTAGTTTTTTAGTGATGTTTTAATCGAGTCTTTAATCATGTTTTTTAGGTTGGGTTGTAATGTGGTGGGTGTCGGATTTAGTTTATGTTCGGCTGTCGCCGAGTGAGTATATTTAAAGGGCCATGTTGTAAAATGAATTAAAGTGGGTATCCTTTCAAATATATCTGTATTAAGTCCTAGATGCAATGTAATAAGATTGTCACGTTGGGTGGTTGCTGGTGATTATTTCATATCGTTGTATGTACATGTGGATATTTTGATAATGTTGGTTTTAGCAGTGGCAATGTTATTATACAAAAGTGGTTGTGCTGGCTTAATGTTAGTGTAATGGAGTAGTGCAGACCTGGTGAATGTTGAATGTACATAGGAAGCTTTCATATCCATGATTGTATATTTAATATGGCCAAGGCGGGTATTAGGGTGAGACGAGACACAACTCACGTGGGTTGTGAGTAGATGCGTGTCAAATAGGCCAGAATTAACTGTGTTGGCACTTTGACTGACAATGCGCCCTTTTCCAGTGCACTGGCTTCGAAGATTTCGTCGTTCTTCGATCTCATCATCCACGACCAACGGTGACGCATCATCTGGAGTCGGAACGCCTTCGCTAGCCGGTCCTGTTGGACAAGTACGTTGGCTACAGCAGGCTGATTCTACGTTCTGCGCGTCGGTCACAGGCGTGCGTGGGCAAGCGCGGCTACGGTGCTCTGCGGTGTAGGGGTAGTACTCTGACGTTACGAGCCACCCTGTCTAGTGTGGGACAGAGGACACTGTACAGACTGAGAGACAAAGTTACCCGCCTTGTATAGCCGTTGGCCATTTTCACTTGTATAGCCATTGCCGATTTTCGTCTGTTAGTCATTTTCACCTGTTAGTCATTTTCACCTGTTAGTCATTTTCGCCTGTTAGTCATTTGTTATCTGTTAATCTTTTTTTAAGTGTTAATACGTTATGAGTGCATGCGTGGGTATGTGTGAGTGTGTGGGGCGTTAGTGGGTTGGGGTGGGGGTTAGAGTAAGAGTGGGTAATAAAAGATTTGTTGTTGTTTATCACTGGCGTTGTGTGGTTTATTTAGAGTGGGTGGGTTTTCTCGAGTGTCAGCACTCATATTGTCCACGGCGCCCTGACTCCGTCAGGCGTGTCGTGACATAGGCCATTAATCTCCTTTCGACCGTAATTTGTATTCTCATGCACAAGCCTTAGTCAAGTAGGAATTTAACCAAAGAGCATATACTAATGTGTTCAGGAGACATAGGGCTGTCTTAGCACTCTGTTTCCGTCTGGTAGGTTCGGGTTGGGATGAGGTCACTGGCGCCGGCCCTTAGCTGCCTTGGCGACGGGCTCCACCCGTCCCAAATCATTGTCCATTTTGTAGCTCTGTTCCTGTAATTTGCGGAACGAGCACGTGCATGAATGTGAGCAGCACCTGTGGTGGCAAGACAATTTTTTTTTTTTTTTTTTTGCTGTTTATGATTTTCTTCTATTACAGCCACAAAAAGGTCATCTTGAACCTTATCCAACGGCAGCAAGGCGTGGCCACCAGTGGCCCTGCGCTCAAGTGGGCATACGCCCGACATCCAAGGACTGAAACATGTGATGCCAAGTATAAAAGTGCACATGTATGTTCACCCACCAGCCAAATTGTGTACCTAATACGCCCCCGTGTATGGTAAACAGGTCTGCATTATGCATAACAACAGGCATTACGTGACCGACACAGTACCGAAGTAAGCGTCGGCTCTCGCCACACTCACCAACGTAATGCGTCAAGGAATGGCTGGAGCATAACACATTCCCCGAACCCCACAAGGTACAAAAGAGTAGGTAAGGAACAAGTGAGTAGGTAAGCGCCAGAAATAGGGTTAGACTTAACTTTCACCGATCTTTCACACCACTCCCATTCCATTAAAGGTTTTAACCGCGAGGAAAAGGTGCTCTGCATCGCTAGACGTCATCTTGGAAAACGAAGCTGACCACCTGTGGATCTGCGCCGTTTAAGAATGACCGTTCCAGATTAAAACGTCTCATTCCTTTCCTCGCGCGTAAACGCCCTCTTTTGAGAAAGGGAGATTTAGACCCTGTTAAATAATAATGCCACACCAACACGGAAGGAGAGTGGGAACAGGCGCGAGGCCCGCCAAGTAAAAGTCAAGAAACTTGGCGCAAAGCAACAGCGCCGATGAAGACCACCTTCGTGCCCGCTCAACCAGTGCCCAGCGCGGGGACCAGCCGAGGGCCAACCCAACTACCTTACCTTTTCCCGGAGCGGGACCGGGGAAGGGGGGGAGAAAAATCTCAAACCATGGCACGCGCGGCAAAGTCACAGCGAAGCACACAGCACAGCCCAGGCATTACAAGCAGCCAAGCAGGCAGCTGCCAACGAAGAGGGGACACCAGAGCCATGCAAGGCACAGGGAGGACGGACGAAGAAGAAGTCAAGCGAAGAACCAAGGCCGTCGACGACCGGCGAACCGGTCGAAAATCCTAAGTCCGTAGGCTAGAGCAAACACGTCTGAACAGCGCAAGCCTAAGTAGACTGACTGACGGACCATGGGTACTCTGTCCCGGATGGGGAGTATCGGGAGATAACTCTCGGCCCCCTCAGGGTTCCCCGAGTGCCTCCTGGGTTGTGTGGTAACACAACGAGCTCTTAGGCTAGAATTGCGTAAGTAGTAGACACCTCCCATAAGGTCATGTCATCGGTAATGTTTTTGAAGAAACAAAGTGATGTTTATAGTACTGGTGGCCGCATGCATGAGACAGTTAACCCTTTTAGCCCCACGGGTGCATTTCCTAAATTTTGGAAGTGGTACTTAATGCCTCTGTACCAGTTACAGGAGGTGGATTGACCATGATAATTCAAGGGTAGCGCCAGATTAGCTTGGAGTCTGAACGCGCCAAGCTAATTTGGCACTACCCTTGAATTATCATGGTCAATCAATCTCCTGCTGTTGGGACTCAGGGCTAAATGGGTTAAGGTTAAAATGACTTAACGCCACCCAGTAGTGTTGCCTAATGGCCAATAATTGTCAGTTATTGCATGATGTCTCTCCACTTGATGTGGAGTGCATGTGCATCTGCTTCACGAACACCCTGAGCACTAATTTCATGCTTCAAATGCTTCACTGAAAATTGACCAACACAAAGTTAATTTTCTCCTTTTCAATACTGAAATGACTTTGTCAACACTGCCTAGTAGTGTTACTTAATTGTTGATAATTGTCAATTATTGCATGATTTGTTTCCTCTTGATGTAGAATGCAAGCAGTTCAATTATGAAATTTATCATACTTTCCTGGAGAGTGTTATTCCAATTATTGTTAATCCTTTGGCTGTTGATAGAGCTTTTTTGTCAAGGTGATTACCTTGACAAAATGCACTATGGACACCCAAAGGGATAATTGTCATGTCATTATATCAAGCTGGGTGTTGACTAGAAGCAAAAATATTAAAACTACTATTAATAATTTGTTCCGTAAGATCAAAACTGTAAAATAATACAATACCAATCAACAAAACATACCATGAGTACTCGAGTAATGAATTGTCACAATCATGTTTTCTATTATTACACTTGTAATTACAGTACTTTGTATTAGTTAATTTAATAATAAAGTAGGCAAAAACATCTCTGTCTTGTCATTTCCCTTTTCATTGACTATGGTTCTCTGCATGGCTGGTATTTCAAGAACATGTGCCCAGATAACATGCGCAATTCAGTCTCAACACATAATTTGCACAACTGCAAAAAACTCGTGTACGCAAAAGGGTGCAAAACAGAGAAGTCCATGACACAGAAAACAATTGTATTAAAAGAAAGTTTCTAGATTGTTATTGCAGCAATATTTGTAATTTCAAAACAATGATACTAATCAATTAACCCTTTGTGTGTTGGCAGTGGTTTTAGTCAAGATGATTCTTGCAGGAATCATCATGACTAATGTGATGATTCCTGCAAGAATCATCTTGACTAAAACCATTATGGACACCCAAAGGGTTACTTTACAGCAAATCTAAGAAGCATCATGTCAAATTCAAAGTAAAGGAGAGAGGAGAAGAGGATTGTGACTGGGAGAGGGAGGGAAACATGCAGCCATGTACTTACGTCAAAGGGTCCCAGAGAGTGTGCGACACCTTTTCTATGCACTCCACCCCGTTCTCCTTGCAAAGGACCTTCACTTTGTTATCTCGAGCTTGCCACACAGGCTCCGGGTCTTGTTCAAATGTCAGGCGGGTCACTCCCCATTCCTGTACATTGATCATCAATCTAGGATTAGTCCTTTTGTGCATGGATTAACCAATGAAATCCTGAGGCTGATTTCTTTAAAATGTGCTTAATGTATGAGGGCTACATTAAAGATTACAAGACAGATCAACCATTTTAGTTCAAAGGTGGTGCCAGAAATGAGAATAGCTTGGCGCCTAAGGCGCCAAGCTATTCTTGCACCACCCTTGAACTATCGCTGTCAAATTTATTTCAATAGTGTATTAGGATGAGAAGGGTTAATCATCTTTACTCAAGGGTAGTGCCAGTTGAGCCCCCTTGTGCATGCACACAGGGGTTGAACAGGCACAACCCTTTAACAAAAATAGTCAACCCACATCCAGCCATATCTTTGTTGTTTGGTCTCACAGGACAAGATAACACAGAAAAGGATCACATAAATCATAAAGGTGTGACTTTTATTTTTAATCAAACAATACTTGAATGATCCAATATTTATAAACAACTTCCGAATCAAACAGCAATAAATGTCCTGATTAATTTAAAGCCGAATATATGTTAATTTTCAAACCTTGAAGAGTTTAGAGAAGACCTCCTCTGGCTGACCATGAAGAATGTAAAGACAGCCTCCTTTCTGACGCAAGCTATTGTCAAGGTCATTCAGGCACTCCAGAAGAAACCGAATGCGAGGGTAGGCAGCACTGCTTGTGCCTACAACACAAAGAGAGTTTTGAGATTTTTGTCAACTGTATTACTAACCTTTTGCAAGTCGCTAGTGTTTTTTGTCAAGATGATTCCTGTATGAATAATCACGACTAAATCCGACTAAAGGTAACAATCGGACTTAACAGTAACAATGACTGCACACAGAATAAAGTTACGTTTATTTTTTTAACTGTAAGCTACACAATCATGGGCAGTGAGTTTGAGCCAGACTCACAAATAGTGCATGCATATAATACATGTTAATCTATTACTTTCTGACTTGGCTACCAGTGCATAATAATACATGTAGTAACTTGCTGATTACTGACTTTGTAATGACTTAAAATCATTGTGTTTGACCTAAAACCACTTTCTAAAGTTCTTCACTTATTAGTTCAGTTAACTCACTTTGCACATCGCTTGCACATACATTAAAAAAAAAAAAAAAATTATGCAAAGATCACTAGAAGCAGAAATAGTAGAAATACCATTGCTTCTCATAAGTTAGACTAAACACTGAATATGTGCTCATCGTAGAGGTTAGACTCACATCTCCCATGCCCATGAGTGTAATAGATGTTCAGAAATAAGAATTAGGTCAAAACTGCATGATTTGCTGAAAACGGTAGATTAAAAGCCCAGACAAACATGCGATGTCACACGTTTGTCTGGGCTTTTAATCCACTGTTTGCAACAAAGACACACAGCTCGTGACTTAATTCTGATTATGGACATTGTCTACTTCGAATGAGTAAGATTTGTGTACTGTTCATGTTTTCACTGAACCATCCGAGGTTAGATGGAACTCGATTGTGGGTTTTCTCTGCACTTTCACACAGAAAAAATTGGCTCTCAGGTATTTAATTTAAACTCTCAGGTTGTATGGTAAATAATGTCTTTTTGAGCAAAGGTTAACATGGCTCCTGTTTTCACAACAGCTTGAAGGGTCTGTAGACCCCCACGTGTATATTTTAAAGGGTACACAGACCCCCATCTCAGTATAATAAAGGGTCAAAAGTTTGATTTAAGAAAACTGCATCATTTGTGTAGATTTAAAAAAAAATTATATATTAACTCATTCCTCTCTCTCTTTTTTAAATGTGTTTACAGAATGTCTCACAAAAGACACAGTTATTTAAGATGACAAACCAAACCGCAGGGGAAAGAAAACTACACATCCAACCCACCTCCCAACAAATGCAATTAACGGCAAAACAATGCTAGAATAATCTACCATGCAGCAAGAGCAACGAAACATGGCCATTTTATAGAGACGTCATAATATGTTTACACAAGGTCCTCAAAGACACACAGTCCTTTCACAGGACGAACCAATCTAAGCCTAAGGGAAAGACAACTACACATCCAAGCCTATGCCAACAACACAATCAATGGCAAAACAATGCCAGAATAATCTACCATGAAGAACTGACCCCCAAAAAACACAGTGAATGGCAAAACAATGCCTGAATAATCTACCATTAAGAACGACAAAAACAAAAACAAAAAAAATCCCACAATGTACGGCAAAACAGTGCCTAAATAATAAAATCCAGTGAAAACATTTAAGCAGTCTAACATCTAACAAACCGCAACAGGACGCAAAATAACACACACACTGGAAAACAAGGATACTACAAATGACACACAGAAACGCAATACATATCAACGAAAACAAGTACCAACAAAGAAATAAAGCCACAAAACCCCCAACCAAAGTGAGGGCATGTGGTCAGGTCAGTTTGATCAACTGACAAGAGCAGTACTTGGCCGCCTTACCAAAGTAAAAACTTGCACGAAATACACAAAGCAACGAGTGACGAAAACCAGATCTAGACCTGTGTCATGAAACGTGTATACGGTCGATATATGGAACCAGGCTGAAATGAACATGTCTTTTGGTGTGCGATGCTGAGCACCATTTTCCACACGGCTAAAAATTGAAAGTCAACGTGAAACAATGCCGTATCCCATAATATAAGTATAAGATAGTTTATTGCCATGTTTCCATGTAAAAAAAACAAAATAAAAACATTGGAATGTCAGTTACTAAGACTAAAATAATATCGCACCAATTATCATAATTTTAAACTAATAATCACAGCATACATAAGGATGAAAACATAACACATAAAACTGCTACCACAGTGATCATCACAATATGAACAAGTTATTATGGCGAGGTAAACGAAGATAATCTGGTAATAAACTTTATTAATAACAGTCATTATAAGCTCTCTCTCTCTCACACACACACACACAAAGTAAACTCTAAAATATGATTTTCATGCTAAATACTAAGCATATACTGTATTAAACATGGCGAACGGGCACGCCTCACTGATTCAGTATAAGCTGACTGTACACATTCCATCAAGTTCTCTCTCGCCGCTCGCGCTCTCTCCAATCAGTCCAGCTGATCAGAGAGAGCGTGAACAGCCAGAGGGAAAAAAACTCTTGCAGAATCTGTTGGTCCTGGTACGGATGGACCTGTACCTACACCCTGATGGAAAAAAGTTGGAAAAGCTCATTGCCAGGGTGGGTGGAATCAGTGGAGATAAGACTTGCTCTACGTAAAAGACGCTGCTGGTACAGTGAGTCCAGGCTAGGAAGATCCCTGCCTATGATTTTTGAAGCAGTCTTGACCACCCTGTTCAGTCTGATTTTCTCTTTGACCGTGATGGAACCATACCAAACCGTGATCAAAAAGGTGAGCATACTCTCAATCACAGCTTGGTAAAATTGCATCAAAATTGGGCACCGAGACCGAAATTTTTCAGACGTCGCAAGAAGAACAAGGCTGCTGTGCTTTTTGAACGATGAGGTGAGTGTTTTCCTCCCACTTAAGGTCACATGACAGAGTAGTGCCAAGAAACTTAAAGTTCTGGACAGTTTCAATAATTTCACCATTGATCACAAGATCGAGGGGGAGGGGACTGTTTCTTTCTAAATAGTATGAATGGCTGATATCACAGCAAATAACGCGTTCAACGTGCAGTTAGCACTTTGTGATAATTATACCGATACCACTTGTAAACTTATAACAGGTTGCCCGTCCAGCTATACTTGTTCGGACCCCAGTGTCAGTTGAATCTGAACGCAGCCGCAGCTAAGCGAGCCAACTCATCACTAAAACAGAACTACTAACACTGTTAAGGTACACACAGTGGCGTAAGCATGTTGTGTCACGGATGCAAATGCCTGCGTCGGCCTACCCCTTTGTAACATTTACAGTACGCGATTTTGAGTTTCAGCGCCTCAGAAACCCACAGACTTACTAAAATGGGAGCCCTGAGTTAAAATCTGGTCAACAGGATATTACTAAATTTACTGCAAAACAGCTGTGACAAGACCAATCTGTTTACATTGACTTTTCTGTGCTCAATTGACTCTACCTGCCACTTGCCCATCAAAGATGAACACAGCATAAAACTCATCAGCATTCTTCAGGGACTCCAACAGCGCTGGGTTGTCATGCAGGCGCAAGCCATGGCGAAACCAGTGCACAGACACAATCTTCCTATCCGTCACAGAATCAGAACCCATGTCTCCAGCCTTTAGTGAAATTGCAGAATACTAAAAGTGGTATGGTAAAGTGTTCCAGCCTGAGTCCCCTAATGTTAATCTCTGCTGTTCACTTCGGTTTGAGTGTCCCTGTCTCTCGAGCGCTCACCAACGACCCGACCTCTCGAGTTCCCTTCAATAAAAAGGAGTGCACACAGTCCGTTTCATGAAAACACTGAAACGGGGCTCGCGCTTCTCAAATTGTAAATTTAGCGTGCATAAACAGCAAACTGACAATGCACACGTAGACGCACGTGCGGGGGTGATTTGTCATAATAAATGTGTCCTACAAAATGTACAGAGACTGCGAGTCTCCGTGACCCTCCCCGTCAGACACAGCTGGTGTCATATAATTATAATGAAGCATACTGGTCTATGGGAGACAACTCCTGTATAGTGGTTGTCTCTCTCCGGTGATTATTTCCCTTGGGAACATGCTCCGGCACAATAAAGTAGCATGCCGTTTGCCGCCAAAATCCAAGGGGGGGGGGGGGGGGGGGTGGAAACGGATTTGTTCAATAGCATGTCCGTTGAAAGGTCCTGGTAAATCAAAGTGGCACAGTTGGAGTGCGCCTGAGTTGATCAGTGCAGGTCGTACTCCATAGGCAATAGATTTCCCTGTCCCCCATACTGAACCTGCCCGTCACTGACTAGGGGGCCGTCCATGACTCATATCTCGGTGCTGTGGACGTTAAACCCGAACTAACCAACCAACCAACCTTTGCCGCCAAGTTATGAAATGGCTTCCTTCAGCCGCCGGTGTATTTTGTGAGCGCATGTTTGGTTTGAATCCCTGGCAAGTCCATCCAGCCCAGATAGAAGTGGAAGCCCGACACGACAGTGTGAACAAAAATCTGTTTTTTTAGACAGACCTGTTCGCTACACTAATCATGTCACGAATTGTTGCACGGTATGTCATCATTTTACGTGTTCGTGTCAATAAAGCTCTTCCCCGCGTCTCAGGCTAGCAGCGTCGGCGCGTCAGCCGCCATCTTAAGAGGATAGAATAGTCATCAGACTGAGTAGCGAAGTAGTGTAGAGATATTGTGTCATATTGAGATTCAATGGCAAGTCACCTAAGTCGTAATGTCCGAGCCGGCCACGCCTCAGTATTTACTGGCTAATTAGGGCCTACTAGCCTTTATCAACCCTCAGCTCAGCACTACACCAATCTGTGTTGGCCCACACAAAAGGTGTGTCCACTGATATAGGGCTCAGCCGGGAAGTTCCCCGGCCGCGTTGCGGCCTACTAGCAGCGTCGGCGCGTCAGTCAGCCTGGCTGCCATCTCAAGTTAAGAGGATACCATGCATAGTCATATGCACACGCTGCAGTTTAAGTCTTTAGTCCTCCTGCGCCTCATGCTAGAATGATACTAGACCAGCCTGACACTTGTGACAGGGTCCCATGACGTTCAGACTACGTTCATGTGCGAAACCCAGACATTTTAACGATCACTGGCTGCTTAGTAAAGTCATGTGCAAACTGACAATAGTACCTTTTTGCACAGTTATGCACATATGTATCTATGCATAATATTAAGTTATATTACATATAATATATACATATATACGAGAATTACTTCTGCTCCATTAGAGAGAACCTTGCAGCGCATCACGTCCTGCTTCACAGATGCTGCCCAGCTCTTTAATTGGACTTGAGGTCAGTCTGAAAAAGACAGAGGTCCTTCATCAGCCGGCACCCAAGGAAGAGCATTGCCCTCCCCACATCACCATCGGCGAGTCCGAACTGAAGTCTGTACACCAATTTACCTACCTTGGCTGCATCATCACGTCAGACGCCAAGCTGGACAAGGAACTGGACAACAGGCTGGCAAAAGCGAACAGTGCTTTCGGGCGACTATTCAAGCGGGTGTGGCACAATCAACAGCTAAAAAATGGCACCAAGATCAGCGTGTACAGAGCTGTCGTCCTCACCACCCTGTTGTATGGTTCCGAGTCCTGGGCCCTCTACCGCAGCCAACTATGACTCCTCGAACGCTTCCACCAGCGCTGCCTGCGTACCATCCTCGGCATTCACTGGAGTCACCAACGTCGAGGTCCTTGAACAGGCGGAAACTGTGAGCATCGAGGCTTTGTTGCTGCGGACACAGCTTCGCTGGGCGGGGCACGTCTCAAGGATGGAGGATCGTCGCCTACCCAAAATCACCCTGTTCGGCGAGCTCGCCACTGGACACCGTGACAGAGGGGCACCAAAGAAGATACAAAGACAGTCTCAAGAAGTCACTTAGTTCCTGCCAAATCGACCACCGCCAGTGGTCTTCGCTTGCTGCGGATCGCGACACGTGGCGCTCCACCATTTACAAGGCAGCCGTCTCCTTTGAGGACTCTCGCAGAGCTAGCCTGTCACGACACGCCTGACGGAGTCAGGGCGCCGTGGACAATATGAGTGCTGACACTCGAGAAAACCCACCCACTCTAAATAAACCACACAACGCCAGTGATAAACAACAAACAAATCTTTTATTACCCACTCTTACTCTAACCCCCACCCCAACCCACTAACGCCCCACACACTCACACATACCCACGCATGCACTCATAACGTCAGTATTAACACTTAAAAAAGATTAACATATAAAAAATGACTAACAAGTGAAAATGACTAACAGGTGAAAATGACGAACAGACGAAAATCGGCAATGGCTATACAAGTGAAAATGGCCAACGGCTATACAAGGCGGGTAACTTTGTCTCTGTACAGTGTCCTCTGTCCCACACTAGACAGGGTGGCTCGTAACGTCAGAGTACTACCCCTACACCGCAGAGCACCGTAGCCGCGCTTGCCCACGCACGCCTGTGACCGACGCGCAGAACGTAGAATCAGCCTGCTGTAGCCAACGTACTTGTCCAACAGGACCGGCTAGCGAAGGCGTTCCGACTCCAGATGATGCGTCACCGTTGGTCGTGGATGATGGAGAGATCGAAGAACGACGAAATTTTCGAAGCCAGTGCACTGGAAAAGGGCGCATTGTCAGTCAAAGTGCCAACACAGTTAATTCTGGCCTATTTGACACGCACCTACTCACAAACCACGTGAGTTGTGTTTCGTCTCACCCTAATACCCGCCTTGGCCATATTAAATATACAATCATGGATATGAAAGCTTCCTATGTACATTCAACATTCACCAGGTCTGCACTACTCCATTACACTAACATTAAGCCAGCACAACCACTTTTGTATAATAACATTGCCACTGCTAAAACCAACATTATCAAAATATCCACATGTACATACAACGATATGAAATAATCACCAGCAACCACCCAACGTGACAATCTTATTACATTGCATCTAGGACTTAATACAGATATATTTGAAAGGATACCCACTTTAATTCATTTTACAACATGGCCCTTTAAATATACTCACTCGGCGACAGCCGAACATAAACTAAATCCGACACCCACCACATTACAACCCAACCTAAAAAACATGATTAAAGACTCGATTAAAACATCACTAAAAAACTAGACGAACATACCCTTCCGAACCTATGTACACATTCACACACCCGAGAGCACAGCAGCTAACTGAGGAAAATGGCATGAGTATTTACCTGTCACTGGTGAGTCCTCCGGCAGGACGAGACAAACAAGACGAAGACGAACCGGAGGGGTCTTCTGTTGAGTAGCAGCCGTGGTCGCTATAGTCTCTTGGACACCCACACCCAGGAACACTGGCCGTGGTCTTGCAGGGAGGGTAACGCAACCCTCACACAGCTTGTCAAGGGCTCCAAACGAGGCCGCACCCTGACCCAGACTCTCACTTCGCTAGCTAACTCCGCTGACTGACTGTAATATCCCTCTGCTACCTCGCAGTTTAACTTTACTCTGAACACTGTTCGGTTAAAGCTACCCGGCGAAAGCGTGCAACCGTTGTACTCGCTCACTGCTAAGCTTGCTGCACGGGCTTTACGATTACGCTCACACTACATTTATTAACTTCCCTAAACTAAGGCTATTTATAGAAGTCGGCGACCTACATTTATTAACAAGAAAACGACTTGGCGAAAAAATGAAACAACATGTCACATCCGTTACGTGACATACCCCCCTCCCAGATCAAACACCCGGGTTTGATTACTATATGACTGTCCCATTACTGCTTCCACATTTACGGTTTCTACCATCCTGTTCTACTCAAAAAGTCAGCAGGAACATTTACTTTACCGGCTATGCTTTCTACTCTAATGGAAAATGGCTGCAACTGCAAAGCCCACCTCATCAGTCGACTGTTTGTGGATTTAGCTTGTTGCAAGTACTGCAATGATCTATGGTCTGTCTGTACGACGAATGTCCTACCATACAGATACTGACGGAATTTTTGAATTCCCCACACGATTGCAAGACACTCCTTTTCGATGGTGGAGTAGTTACGCTCTGCTTTGGATAGTTTCTTGCTCGCGCATGCAACAGGCTGTAAACCGTTACCATGGTCCTGACATAATACGGCTCCTACCCCCCCTTCGGACACATCTGTCTGCAACACGAAGAGACGATCGAAGTTTGGCAATGAGCACACAGGACCTGAACACAGTCGCGCCTTCAGCGTCTCAAATGCTGTCTCACATGCATCGTTCCAACCGATCTGTCCGGTCTTCCCTCCCTTGGTCAGGTCGGTTAGTGGGGCTGCTATGGCCGCAAAGTTAGGAACGAACCGGCGGTAATAATTTGCCAACCCAAGAAACGATCTGACTTGTTTCTTTGTTTGTGGTCGCGGCGCGTCTTTTATCCGCTGCATCTTGTCTCCCTCTGGTTTTATCTGACCGTTACCCACTGTATGCCCCAGATATTCCAACTGCTTGAACCCCAAGTAACACTTTGTAGGTCTGGCCGCCAACTGGACCTCTCTTAGCCTACCAAAGAGCTGGGCAATACACTGTAAGTGACGCTCTTTAGTGGAGGAAGCAACCATGACATCGTCCATGAAATTGCTAACTTCTGTCAATCGCAAAGGTTCTAGTAACCTCCTCATCATTCGGGAAAAGATTGCCCCTGCCGTCTTTAACCCGAAAGGCATTACCTTCCACTGAAATTGCCCTGCCGGTGTGGTGAAGGCAGTTTTCGGTTTGTCGCTCTCTAACATGGGTACCTGCCAGTAGCCTTTAGCTAGGTCTAACTTACTTAAGTACTTAGCCTTGGACAGTAAGGAAAATAGGTACTCCACGTCAGGCATTGGTTCAGCATCGAACACGACCTTTTGATTCAGTTTCCTAAAATCCACACAAAACCTAACAGTGCCATCTTTCTTCTTCACCAAGACGATCGGTGAGTTGTATGGGGAATAGGCTCTCTCGATTACTCCCATCTCTAGCATAGCATCCACTTCGGCTTTGACTACCTCTAGCTGAGAATGAGGTAGAGGATATTGCTTCGTTCTCACCGGCACTTCATCAGTCAAATGGATTTCACATGAGTCTAGTGTCGTACTCAACGGATAATCTGTCAAAATATCCTTAAACTGGACAGTCAGAGCTTCTATACTAGAATGGATCTCTGGACAGTTAGGATCAAGATGGATGTCAGAGGGTCCTTCAGACGCTACTAAAGGAATGGTAGGTACTTCCTTTACCGCCCTGAATGCCTCTCCCTCCTCATCTTCGTCCTCCTCATCTATCACTACTGTAGCTACTGACACTCGTTCTTGGAACTTTTTCAACAGATTTGCATGGTACAGTTTATTTTTACTGCCCACCCGTACCCTGTAGTCACACTCTCCGACTCTCTCTAGAACTTCGAATGGTCCCTGCCAAGCCATCTCCAGTTTGTTGTGTTTAACTGGAAGTAACAACAAAACCTTGTCTCCTGCATTAAAACTGCGTGGTTTGGCTCTGCGGTCAAAGTGCTGTTTCTGCTTTTTCGAAGCTAGCTTCAAATTCTGTTGCGCTAACCTGCACGTCTCTTCAATGCGATTCCGTAAATCTACTACGTACTGGCTTGCATCTCTCACCTCTTCTCCCATCTGCTCTTTCGTCCACAGATCCCGTAGAACTGACATGGGCCCCCTTACAGTCTTGCCGTACAATAACTCGAACGGCGCGAACCCCGTCGATTCCTGAGGAACCTCCCTGTACGCAAACAGCAATGAGGGGATGTATCTGTCCCAACATCGAGGTTGCTCGCTAGCTAACTTCTTCAACATGGACACCAAGGTACCGTTGAAACGTTCTACTAGGCCATTTGCCTGCGGATGGTAAGGAGTAGTACACTTGCCTTGGATGCACAGCAAACGGTTGACTTCAGACATCACTTGTGAAGTGAACTGGGACCCTTGGTCGGTGAGTACCTCCCTCGGAATCCCCACCCTAGACCAGATTTCTAACAATGCCTCAGCGACCCTTTCTGCTTCGATCCCCTTTAAAGGTACTGCCTCGGGGTATCGAGTGGCGTAATCGACGGTCACGAGAATGAATCGGTTTCCTCTGTCGGAAGCTGGAGCAATAGGCCCCACAATGTCTACCGCTACTCTCTGAAATGGTTCTTCTACTAGCGGAAGCTGTTGCATAGGAACCCGCGGTACTCTCCCTCTTGGTACCACTTTCTGACATTGTTCGCATGACTCACAGTACCTGCGAACTTGAGCACACAGCCCCGGCCAATAGAAAGTACCCCAAATGCGTTCCCGGGTTCTCTTGCCTCCCAAATGCCCTCCCATCGGTGGGTCATGCGCTAAACGCATTACAGTCTCCTCAAAGGCTTCGGGACGACTAACTGGGATATTTGGCTGCCTCCTTTGCTATAGACCCGATACAGAATTCCCTTCCTCCTGCAAAATTCTATCAGACTCTTCCCTGACGGAATTGCTCGGCCCTCTTCGGCCAACTTCCTAGCGCGAGCTAGAGTTTCGTCCTGGTTCTGCCACTCTATCAGTTTGGCAGGAGTCACATTGAGATCGGCCTGCTTAACGACTTTAAGCGCGCTCTCTCCCTCCTTTTCCCTCTGAACCTGAGCTCGAGTTTGGACCGCTGCTGCCATAGCACACTCACTGGCATCGATGGATACGGGACTACGTTTCCCATCTGAAAAAGTCACCCAGTTTCCTAGGATTACGTCTGGTCCCATGCGCTCCATTACGATAAGTTCGATCGTCCCTCGCACGAATGGGGAATCGATTTCAACCCATGCAGTCGGATACTTATCGGACTTAGTATGGTCGACGGGATTGACGTCGATGAACCGACCTGTTAAATCCCTGGGTTCTATCCACTTGGCGGCGATCGCACCCATATCTGCGCCGGTATCACGCATGATACGAACTTCTTCCCCCTGGGCTAATCCCTTACTCCACGGGTCGTAGGGCCGGATCGTCCGCGTCCATACTGTCACAGTCTCTGTCATTGCGGCTACTGTCTCAGGGGCAATGGTGACTTGGTTAACTGACGCCTTACTCTGACAGTTCCTTGCTAAGTGCCCTGGTTTGTTACACTTAAAGCACAGCCGTTCACCAGTCCCCCTGCCTGAACTAGCTGGTTCTGCCCTATGTTCTGCTTTGGCCTCAGGGGGTTTATTCGACCCTTTGTCCCTCTTGAACGGCGGACGAATCGGCCCCCCACCCAATGGACGCGAGACTGCCCGTTTGGTGTCGAGATGGAGCTGTGCTAGCTCCGCGGCCTCTTCACCATTCCTAGGACGTTTTTCCCTAACGAACATTTCAAGGTCTGCATTCATAATAGCATAAAGTTGCTCAGACAGAAACACGTCTAGCACTTGTTCTACGTCCTCTATGTTCTTATGGGCTAAAGTGAACCAACGCTTGACTGAGGTCTTTAACCTAACGAACAACTGGGGAAACGTTTCGGGACCTTCCTTTCTGGCTTCGCGAAACTGGCGTCTGTAATATTCAGCGTCACGCCTGAATCTTCTCAGTAAGGTCTCCCTCACCACCTCAAAATCTTTCCCTTGCTCTACGGTCAGCCTAAGGTATGCGTCACGGGCCTCCCCCTGCAATAGAGGTGCTAACCTGATCCCCCATACCTCTTTCGGCCACCCCTGGGTTTCGGCTACTCTCTCAAAGAGCTGAAGGTAAGATTCCACATCTTCCTTATCCTCTAACGGACGCATCTTGAGCGAGTAATGCTGACTAGACTCCGTAACTGACTTCTTTTCCGATGCTGCTAACTGTAATCTAAGCCGCGTTTCGGCCGCGACGAGCTCTTCTTTCCGTGCTTGTTCCGCGGCAGCTAGCTCTTCTTTCCGTGCTTGTTCCGCGGCAGCTAGCTCTTCTTTCCGTGCTTGTTCCGCGGCAGCTAGCTTACGTTCGGTTAATGCTAAGTCATCCCTCCTAGCCCGCTCAGCCGCCTCACGGTCCATCTGGAGCCGTCTCTCTAACGCCCTACGCTCTAGGTCACGTTCCCGTTTTTCTTCCTCTCTCCTAACTTCGGACAGGACGAACTGGGTTAGAGCTCCCCCACTAAGTCCTAGGCCCTCTCCTAGCACTTTATACTGCTCATATGGGTTTACTATCACCCCTAACCCCTCTTTACTTTCCTGATCCCTACTGGGTGTCAGTCCTGCTGCAGTGAGAGTACGGGTAAGGGTACTCACCACCGTTTCCTTCCGAGAGGGAGTGGCCAAAGTGGCTCCTCTCTCTCCTGGACCCTCATCCCCTGCACCACCACCCTCGGACTCAGGGTCGTGCCCCGACGTGGCACGGGTGGCCCTGGTATCCCGTTTAGGGGGCATCCTGATGTGGGTGTCACGGAGGCAGCGACGACAACTGCTCCCCAGCAGGACCCCTGACAAAGAAAAAACAAAACAAATAAATACACAGAATACAAACAACGAATAAGGACTAGACAGTGACAAGAGCCGAAGGGTCCTCACCACTCGGTACCTGAGTAATGAGAGGTAACCACTCATGCCACCCCCCGTTTATGCGCACTGCACTCTCTGGCCGTGGCTCCCGGCGCAATACGCCCCCACTCCCGCCAACCGCCCGCTAAATCTTACTCGTACCACAACACGAACAAACGATCACTGGCGCACAAAAATACCCTAATCTACCTAATCCGTTACCTCCCCCTAATCCTTATCCCACCGCTGCCACCAAATATGTCACGACACGCCTGACGGAGTCAGGGCGCCGTGGACAATATGAGTGCTGACACTCGAGAAAACCCACCCACTCTAAATAAACCACACAACGCCAGTGATAAACAACAAACAAATCTTTTATTACCCACTCTTACTCTAACCCCCACCCCAACCCACTAACGCCCCACACACTCACACATACCCACGCATGCACTCATAACGTCAGTATTAACACTTAAAAAAGATTAACATATAAAAAATGACTAACAAGTGAAAATGACTAACAGGTGAAAATGACGAACAGACGAAAATCGGCAATGGCTATACAAGTGAAAATGGCCAACGGCTATACAAGGCGGGTAACTTTGTCTCTGTACAGTGTCCTCTGTCCCACACTAGACAGGGTGGCTCGTAACGTCAGAGTACTACCCCTACACCGCAGAGCACCGTAGCCGCGCTTGCCCACGCACGCCTGTGACCGACGCGCAGAACGTAGAATCAGCCTGCTGTAGCCAACGTACTTGTCCAACAGGACCGGCTAGCGAAGGCGTTCCGACTCCAGATGATGCGTCACCGTTGGTCGTGGATGATGGAGAGATCGAAGAACGACGAAATTTTCGAAGCCAGTGCACTGGAAAAGGGCGCATTGTCAGTCAAAGTGCCAACACAGTTAATTCTGGCCTATTTGACACGCACCTACTCACAAACCACGTGAGTTGTGTTTCGTCTCACCCTAATACCCGCCTTGGCCATATTAAATATACAATCATGGATATGAAAGCTTCCTATGTACATTCAACATTCACCAGGTCTGCACTACTCCATTACACTAACATTAAGCCAGCACAACCACTTTTGTATAATAACATTGCCACTGCTAAAACCAACATTATCAAAATATCCACATGTACATACAACGATATGAAATAATCACCAGCAACCACCCAACGTGACAATCTTATTACATTGCATCTAGGACTTAATACAGATATATTTGAAAGGATACCCACTTTAATTCATTTTACAACATGGCCCTTTAAATATACTCACTCGGCGACAGCCGAACATAAACTAAATCCGACACCCACCACATTACAACCCAACCTAAAAAACATGATTAAAGACTCGATTAAAACATCACTAAAAAACTAGACGAACATACCCTTCCGAACCTATGTACACATTCACACACCCGAGAGCACAGCAGCTAACTGAGAAAAATGGCATGAGTATTTACCTGTCACTGGTGAGTCCTCCGGCAGGACGAGACAAACAAGACGAAGACGAACCGGAGGGGTCTTCTGTTGAGTAGCAGCCGTGGTCGCTATAGTCTCTTGGACACCCACACCCAGGAACACTGGCCGTGGTCTTGCAGGGAGGGTAACGCAACCCTCACACAGCTTGTCAAGGGCTCCAAACGAGGCCGCACCCTGACCCAGACTCTCACTTCGCTAGCTAACTCCGCTGACTGACTGTAATATCCCTCTGCTACCTCGCAGTTTAACTTTACTCTGAACACTGTTCGGTTAAAGCTACCCGGCGAAAGCGTGCAACCGCTGTACTCGCTCACTGCTAAGCTTGCTGCACGGGCTTTACGATTACGCTCACACTACATTTATTAACTTCCCTAAACTAAGGCTATTTACAGAAGTCGGCGACCTACATTTATTAACAAAAAAAACGACTTGGCGAAAAAATGAAACAACATGTCACATCCGTTACGTGACATAGCCTTAAGGACAAGCGGCTCAGGAGAAAAAACAGAGATGTCGAAAATCAAAACCCTGGCCAGACCTCCCTGCAGCCACTGCGGTCGAACCTGCCTGTCCCGGATTGGTCTCCGCAGCCACGAACATGCCTGCAGACGTTGTGGACAACCCCTATAAAATCTTCGTTCGCGAAGCCAAGCCAAGAGGAGAGGATCTATGCATAATATTAAGTTATATTACATATAATATATACATATATACGAGAATTACTTCTGCTCCATACATTCGTTGTATCCAAGGTTGGGACCAAAGAGTTGCTCCGTTTCACGTCTTCAAAATGTCACAAAAGTCTTATACTCAAAGTGCACAATAGTATGAGTACCACGCAATCTGACGCGGGGATTTCATGTGTATCATGTCACTGATTCTGATGTTGGGACGTTGGCGTTAGTTGGGGGTCACGTTATATATTTAAATTGGGCAGTTCAGGCAGGCATCATCACATCACATTTCGGCGTTCAGCAGCGAAGGAGAGAGGACGGCTCACCGCTCTCTCCCACAAAGCAAGCCAGCCAGCGACAAAGTCTACGCAAGCAAGCAAGCCAGCCAGCCCAGTGATGGACAAAGGGAAAAAGAACAGACGCAAGACGAACAGGGAACAGGTGGAGGAGTTTACCTCCACCCTCCCCCAAGCACAGAGACCACAGCCAACGGCCCGGAGGGAGACGAGGAGCTATAAGCCCCCTCTCTCCCCTCCGATACGGCCACAAGCGGTACAGACGCGGGTGCCTTCGCCCCCGCCACAAACGAGCTACCCACAGCTCGATCCAAGCCTCCAGGGAATCTTCGACAAATACCCGCCACCACTGGGCCTTATGGAGTTTTTTTCAGAAGTACCAACACCCCCCCCCCCCCCCCCCCCCGGGAGCCACCACCACAGGAAGAGGACTCATCATGGAGGAGCCAATACGCGGCCACTCCCGTCTTCCAGTACCCACCACCACCAATAATGCAGGAGGAACAAGAGGACTCATCGGTGCCGTCATCGTGGGAGGACTCCCCTCACTCCCCACCGCCGGTCGATATTCCCGAATCACTAACTCGGGAACGGCCGGCATCGCTGGAGGAGGAGGGGACCCGTCTCAGGGAGATCGGCTTCGAGGAGCTGGTGATCCTCCTACAGGACGCCGTTCCAATTATAGCGGCAGTTGATGGCGACCCCTACCATCGAGCACTAGTCGCCGCCCGGTGGCTAGTGCACTCGGGCGCCATCAAAGACCTGGAGCCGCCGAAAATGCCAGACACAGCCAGCCAGGCCGTGGCCTCCACGACTCACACGGAGAGCCAGGCAGCACCAGACGCCCCGCAAACGGCCAACAAAGAGACCGACGCCATGCCACCCCCCGCCACCAGAGACACAGGGTGTGGCAACACAGCACCGACACCCACAACTCGAGAGATGGGCACGGCAACTGAGGCCCCACCGGCTATAGCTCCGACCATCACGACCCGCCCAGACCCAGCCCCCCAACAGCCAGGCAGCGGACCAGTCACCGGCCCGCGACAAACAAGAAGACGCCACAGACCACCAAAACGTGTCCGGCACCGGCGCCCCACCACTGCTCCCCACGCCGCCACCACACATGCGGCTGCCACCGCAACACCGCCACCCACCCCGTCCACGTCAGCGCCCGACCCCTCGACCAAGAATCGACTGGCCGCCACCACCAAAACCCTACCTCCCCAGACCCTACCACAACCGGCCACGGTTTCCCCGGCCGACACCACCAACACCGCCACCACTCCTGCAAGACCTCTTGGAGTGGCTGGCCTACCACCACCCACCAGCCTGGCGATAAGCAACGGTCCCCCGGCCACACCACCCGCCTCCTCCACCACCAACCACCCGGCCCCGGCAAGACCATCAGCCACTGAGCAACGGAGCGGCAGACAGACAGAAAGACGACCAGCACCCCCCCCTCCCCTGCCCCCCCCCCCCCCCCCGGGCGAAATCAGCGAAAGCTGGAAGCCCCAGTCCCTGTCAAGTCAAGTCAAGGCATCATCACTCGCTGAGACACCACAGCCGAGGACGGACCACCGCTCCGCTGTCCAGTCAACCGAAACGTGCCTTCACTCAGCCCGTCACTGAACAAGCGTCGCACAGACCAACAGCTGAGGACGGCTCACCGCACAGCTAGCCATGGCCTCTCGCAAGCGACAGCCTGCCCTTTTCAGGGCGAATAGACAGAACACCAACACAAGGGAAACGGAGACCATCCCAGCGACCACCCCAACGCTAGAAGAGCCAGAATTTCTACCAATCCCGAGACCAGGCGAAACCAACGCCGATTCCTTCTTCGAACGACTGAAAGCCGCCACCCACAGACTGACGGCGTCCACACCAAACAGAGCAACCGGCCGCTTCACAAGTGAGCTGACCAACCACTTCATCAACCACCCACAGAGTACTATGTACTTCAACCCTCCCCCAGAAGCAGAACCTCAAATCTAACTTCCGTCGGAATCGGAATCCGAGGCGGATCCAACACCAACCTCCCCACCAGTCCACATCCCCGACCGCATAGCGCAAGAAAGGGAATGGACAAAGAAGGAGAAGAGAGTCCGAATCGGAGCAACAGATTCGACGGACTCGTGCAGCTGCTGACGGCAGCCATACCGGCTATCCTCTCCACAGAAGGAGAATACCACCACCGAGCGGCAACAACTGTCACTAGATGGCTGTTTGAACAAGGAACCCTAAAGGACTACCAACCACCAAAGACGACCAACACAGGCTGACAAGAGAGACGGAGTCCGAAACCGTGACACCGCCACCGGCCACCGCCAACGAAGTCAACGAGAAGCCAGGCTTCCCAAGCCACAAATTTCTAAAGTACCAACACCCCGACGACCCATACGCAAGATTTGGCATCCTGTCTCGGAAGACAATGGAGTATATGCGCTTGCTGGGTCAGTCACTGGAGTGACCTCTCCAGGGCGCAAGCCTGGGCGAAGTGTATGGAGATCCTGGGGTGCCCAGTCGTCAAGATCCCCCTCTCGGCCTCACTGATGTATCCAAAGGAATGCAAAGCAGTACGTTTGGCACCAGTTTGGCTGCAGGAGCTGTCAGAACAGTGCGTGAATACAGGCAGCTGTCTGCCTTCGGGGCTCCACTCCTGATTTGAAGGGTTTACTCCCCCACATTTGGCCGTTGGATCCAACCTGATCTCCTCCGTCCTCTAGCCGTTGGCTGTCAGAAACAGCTCATCCGCCTAGTGGTGCAATGTGAACACCACCCCCTCACATGGTTTAGCCCACCAGCTGAGGTGGTTTGCCAGGGTGTGGCGCTTGGAGCCAGCACGTGAGAGATTAAGGAGATGGATGAGGACCAGTGATGCCCGTCCGTCCTATGTAGGACGCAGCTGCCGAACAGCAAAGGTGCTACCTCTATCCAGAGCCCCTACCACAGAGACCGGTACCAATATGGCACAGACTGGCCACCAAAGACCAAGCTACCGACCCACCCCCTGCCGACACACCAGTCAACGACACCACCAACAGTATCCAGACGATGAAACCATACAGACAACGTCACCGACCATCCAAGAACGCCAGAACCAGGGAACAAGCCAGACGCCCGGCACTCCTCCCAACACCCCAACCACACCTCCGCCTGCCACCACGGAACCATCACGCTCCCCGCATGTCTCAGGGTCAGACCCCCAGACCCAGACTCCACTGGCCCCCACCACCTCCACTACAACTCCCCCGAACCTACAACCAGCCAAGAACCAACCGGCCACCACCACCTCCACCACCAGTCATACGGAGTCTCCTACAGTGGCTAGCCATACAACCACCCCCAGCCTGGATGTACTAGCGACGGTCAACCGGCCACACCACCCGTCTCCACCACCAACCGCCCAGCCCCGGCAACACCACCAGCCGCTGCGCGACGGAGCGACATACATACAGCGAGACCCCCCCCCCCCCCCAAACCCCCTGGCCGAACCTCCCCCCCCCCCCCCCCCGGGCGAAATCAACGAAAGTTGGAAGCCCTAGTCCTGTTCAAATTTGCTTGCTTGCTTGCTCAGGCAGTGCAAGGACCGGTGTTTTTAAAAATAAATTTTGCCTTGTTTGAAAATTTGTAGTAGGGCTGAATGTTGGAATTTGCTGGAAATGTCTGGTTAGATGAAAGGAGACATGTTTGGTGCTTTGATTCATACCATCCTGAGCCGGCTTATCCAGTGGACAATTGTGGGCCTATGTTGAGTTGCCGTTGACGTAGTGATTTGAGGGGCACGCTGATTTCAGCTGTGCTTGGGTGTGGGGTTGGTAAGGAATCAGATTCATAGCGAAGAAATGAGACTGTCAATGTGCTGTTTTTGTTTTGTTGTTGTTGTTATTCAGTTTGTGCATGGCAAATGTGCAGCTGGTGGGCGGTAGTGTTTTTTACTGAGGGGAATGAAATATTAGGGGATGCCTGGGACTGACTATGGCTAAGAGACTGGACAGTACGGAAACGGCACTGCACTCAACCCGACACACACCGACTTGCTACGTCAGCAAAAATACTCGCACACAGTGTGCCAAGCGTGCACTGAATCATCAAACTCTGACTCATTAGTAGTAATCAGCGATAGCAGAAGGCTCCTTTGCTATAATAGTTTAAACCAACTTGAACGGGTGACTGCCACTCGTGTAAAATGCAAAGAAAATCCCCCAAAAGAAAGAAACACGCTTGGAATGGTGAAATACAGCACAATTTATTAAACATTTCAAGTCTCATCTGACGCAGATTTTATTCTTGCCCGTATATTTTGAAAGATAACATGAGTTGAGAAATGTGTTGTACATGACCCTTTTATATGTTAATTTCTTTCAGTCTTGGAATTGTATTGTCACCACCCTTGAACTATCATGGGTCATCCATATCTTGTAATGCATAGGGGCCCAATGGGCTGAGTCTTACACCATGAACCTTGGAAATGCTGTGCTTGCAGTTCAGGTGATAATAGGCAGTTTTCTTCCACCAATAAACCGTGCCATCTGTTTATTATGACAGGAAGAGAATGCCTTGATTCAAACATTTGACACTCTCACGACTTAAATTATATGCTGAATGTACATTCGTCAAAATACGCTGAACATAAACGACCAAGTCATGCAGATATTGGACCCATAATCTTGTATCAATTAGTACTGAGAAACGTTTGTATATTTTGTGGTAAACAGACATCCGCGGGCGACCAGTCATGAATCAATGCTCCTGCGACACACATGATTCCGGAAGAAGCCCGTAGATATATATAATGTACATGTTTGATTTTCACGGTGTCGATTATATTCAATGGTGAGCGGTAGAGTTCATTGGTTCCTCAACAGGACAAAAGTCTGCAGAAAAGGCGGGTGGCAGAAGCTTGGAAAGTGAGGAGTTGCGAGTTTTCCAAGAACTTTAAATTGTCGCTCCTCCCTCACTCGCTCTCTCTCTCTCTCTCTCTATCTCTCAGTGTGTGTGTGTGTGTGCGCGCGCATTTGTGCGAGTTGTGAGTAACTAACAGTATGACCGTTTGGCATGAAACATTTGAGCTCAGTGTCTACATGTTACTGTTACTAAGTCTCTATTGTTCCCTTTAGCCACTCGTTTATTCACCGATTGGCAGCTCGATCCATTGCAAAATGCACGCCTATTGAATGTTATGTGATCCGCAAAAGGGCGCAAGCATGAGCATAAAATAAGGAGACCCTGGGTTTCCCACCCCATGCACATGAGGTCTTTGGGCTGACATTGGCCTCAGTTGTTACACTGCTGTGCATGGGCTGATATAGGCCTGTACGATGACTGCACAGTCCCTCTGCGTCACGGCGGAGGTTGAAGGAGTGCAAATAAAACTGGACATGCCAGTTTGGCACTAGTATGGCTGCAGGCACTGCCAAAGGCATGTAAAAAAAAAACAACAAACAAACAACAACAAACAAAAACAGCTGCAGTGAAGCTCATATATGAGACTGATAACTTGCCCGTACCATTTGGAGGTGCACTTGCCACATCACTTGACTAGGAGAGCACATCACAAGTACACTATAGCTTCTCATTTGAATAGAAGTGTATTTGTGGTGTACTCCCAGAGTGGGTTAAACTGGGGAGTGTACCTGCATGCAGTATGGGTCAGCACTCGGGCTGTCATAAGGACTCCATCCACTATGTATTTGACATGTGACAGCATGTGAGTTGTGACATAATATTAATATTTCAATGGATGTATTTGTATCATTTTTCTTTCTTCTTTACTCCCCAGGTCAGGGCTAAGTATGACAGCAACGAGTATAGTTACAGAAGGGAACCAGCTTCATACCCAGTATCCAGAGAGTGAGCCGTTTGACAGTGGTTTTCTGCATGTGTCCTCTCTACATCGACTACATTATCAACAGTTTGGCAACAAAAATGGAAATCCTGTCATTTTTCTGTAAGACAGTTTTTTTGTGCATATGGCCACTTGTACTGTGAGCAGTACTGGTGGATACATCCACAAGCTGGTTAACTGGTTTTCCCCTCTTTAAGGGTAATGGTAAATCAAGAAACCTTTTGCACGGCGGTTTCTCTCTGTGGGCTTTGGCCCACTTAGTTTCAACGGCTATGCATGTGTGTGAGCTAACCTGCCATTTGCCCGGGTGCGCAATGGAGCTGTGACAGAAATTATTTGGAATAGCTATGTTGCCGTTTCCAGCAGTGTGTGCGTGTGCTGAACTTGAGCCTCTTAGGGGAAAGGTTACAGCACATTTGCTGGTCTTACCAAGTATTTAATTTGTTTCCAGTGTAAGTGCAGGAAATGAAATTATCACCTTGGTAAAGGCAGACCATTTGCCTTCGAGGTGAGAAAGATGTTTGTGCTGTAAAACCTGAGAAACTGGCTAAATCATTAGCTGTTTGCAAGAGGTATCCGTTTTTGTTTCTTTGTTCCTATTGTGCGTGCACGTCGGTTTCTCTAGCGCTCTGTGGGCTTTGGCCCACTTAGTTTGAACCGCTACGTGTCAGTGTGCGAGTGAGCTGTGGCAGAAATTGTTTGGAATAGCTAGGTTGCCATTTCCAGCAGTGTGCGCGTGTGCTGAACTTAAGCCTCTTAGGGGAAAGGTTACATCACAAGTGCTGGTCTTACCAAGTGTCTAATTCGCTTCCAGTGTAAGTGCAGAAAATGAAATTATAAGCTTGATAAAGGCAGACCATTTGCCTTTAAGATGAGAAAGATGTTTGTGCTGTGAAAACCTGAAAAACTGGCTAAATCTTTAGTTGTTTGCATGAGGTATCCGTTTTTGCTTCTTTGTTGCTACTGCGGCACTTGCAGCCACCTGGAGTCTGTCAATGCGCTGGGCTTACCAAGTGTTTGATTCGCTTCCAGTGTAAGTGCAGGAAATGAAATTATATCCTTGATAAAGGCAAACCATTTGCCTTCAAGGTGAGAAAGATGTTAGTGCTGTAAAAACCTGGAAAACTGGCTAAATCATTAGTTGTTTGCAAGAGGTATCCGTTTTTGCTTCTTTGTTGCTTCTGCGGCGCTTGCAGCCACCTGGAGTCTGGCAATGCCTGCGCTAGGTAGGTGGATCAGGTTACTACTATCGGCAAACTAAGTGGGCTAGGGGAAACTGCCGTGTTTGGCACCTTGAAATTCCGTAAATGGTAGCCATGCTGGGGACCTCAGAATTTGGAGCTCATAGGCAGCTTTTCATTTGATGGGCAACTGACTTTTGTCTTGGTTTACTAATTTTTGAATCTTGGTAGCCTCTTTGGCTTTCTGGACGTTTGATTATACAATATAACCAGTCACCACCCCAGTGCCCCTCCACTTCCCCCACCCCTTTATCACTGAGGGTGTGTATGTGTGTGGGGGCAGGGGGGGGGGGAGGGGAGAGGTAGGGGGGGATGCTTTAAATACTGTGATGTGCTGTGGCACTTTTTCACTCTTTGGATCACGTCTTAGCAAAAGTGAGTATGTTTTGGGGGCAGTGGTCGTCCGTACGTCAACTGTCGTCCATGGTTAAACTTCAACGTTGGCATTTTCTCAGAGACTATTCAATTTCAAGCTTTGTGACAAGACCTTTCTAAACATACCAATTTTAGTCACCTCTTCCAAAGGTCAAGGTCACAGGAGATCCAGAAATTGGTACACAATAACCATAGTTTGACCCAAAATGTTATTTTTCTCAAATACTGTTGTCTGCTTCAAACCCAAACTTATTACACAGATACCTAATGGTAAGACCTTTCTGTGCATATTAATTTGAATGACCACCCAGAAAGGCCAAGGGTTACAAGTTCATAAATTGGTCAAAAATAGACAGAGCCTGGTTTTGCACTCGGTCGAGGGTCTGCAGGTTCGTCTTGGCTGAGGTTGACCACTCTGTAGATCCGTACTCGAGGTGGGGCCTGACTGTTCCCTGGTATACTGTCTTCAGTATCTTCTCGTTCGCTCCCTAGGTCGTGCCTGCCAGTTTCCTGAGTATGGCCAGCTTGCACTGGGCCTTCGCCTCTGCCTGTGCAATGTGTGGTTTCCAGGTCTGACGTCTGTCGAAGATGACACCAAGGTAGGTAGCTCTTTCATCCTCTCTCAGAGGGGTTCCACCAAGCTTGATGGTTCTGGCTTTCTGCTTTGGGGACAATGTGAAGAGGGTGGTGGAGGATTTCTCCTTGTTGACCGAGATGCACCAGTCTTCTGCCCATGTGTTCAGCTTATCTGCCGCTAGCTGCATTCTGTAGGTGGCAGTACTTGCATGCTCCTCCTTGCACCAGATCACAAGGTTGTCTGCGTATAGGGCAGCTTTGATTCCCTTGGGCATTTCAGACACCAGATCGTCGATGAAGAGAAGGAAGAGGGTAGGGGAGAGGACTCCGCCTTGCGGGACACCATGACGAAGGAGGAATTTTTTGCTTTTGGTCTGGTCGACGCTGACTCTTGCCCTGCGGTTGAAGAGGTAGGAGTGTATCCACTGGAACATGTTGCTGGACACGCCTTTCCTCAGCAGTTTGACAAGCAGCCCATCTTCCCAGACCTTGTCAAAAGCCTTCTGAGATCAATCCAGGTTACAAAGACAGTTTCTGCTCCTGGGAGGCATCTTCAACTTCCTGCGCCAAGTAAGTGACCTGGTCTTCGGTGCTGCGGAACTGTCGGAAGCCAGCTTGTTCAGGGGCGAGGAGGTACCTGGATTCCAGGTAACACCTGAGGCGCTCGTTCACAATTCTCTCCAAAGTCTTCACAACACAGCTGGTGAGGCTGATTGGGCGATAGCTGGTGGCCTTCTTTGGATCCTTCCCTTTAGAATGGGGATCATGATCGCTTCTCGCCAGAGTTGTGGTAGCGATCCTTCTTGCCAGCTCCTGTTGAGGACCTCAAGTAGCTTGTTTTCTGCTGCACTACCAAGGTGGGTTAGCATCTCGTTGGTGATGCCATCTGGACCAGGAGACTTCTTCGCCTTCAACTTTTTGAGAGCTATATGAAGTTCTTTGTGTGTAAGTGGTTGATTCATGGCGTCCGCTGTTGCTTGTTTGGCAGGTCTCTCTCTTTGCTCCTGGGTCTGCCCTGGGGGACTTGGGTGGGGTTAGGTATTTTTTAGTTCCCAGGGTCACCCTGGTCAGCCCCACAGGGTGGGTTTTTCTCTCTATTCTGGGGCATGTATTTCTGTCTACCCTTTGTCCATTCACCTGTATTTGCCTTTTTCAAACTCTCCCTACTGTCTGCACTGCCTGTAGCTCTTGATATTGGATGTGTGTTGCTAGGTGGTCTTGGCTTTATTTAGGCCCCATGTGTTCGGTTTATTTAATGTATTTGACCGGCTGGCAACATACATTCAATGTTCTGTTTATTTTTTTTTTTCACAAGCAGTGCAGGCACGTCCTGAGAAAGCCTTGTTGCTGTCGGGACGTTAAGCAATGTACAATCTCTCTTTGCTCTCTTCTTGCTTCTCTCTGCTTTTCGGGGCTAACATGGAGATTACTCTCAGCTGCATAGCTTTCAGCAAATTGGTTGGCAGCATGCTTTCCTGTTAGTATCTTCCCATTTTCTTCTAAGGTGATGTTTCCTTTGCTCGTGTTCTCATCGTTCAGCTGCTTGGTCGGTTTCCAGAGCTTTCTGCCGTCCTTCTCAAGGTTCAAGGAGCTTGTTTTCTCTTGCCAGCTCCTGTGTCTTGCCCGTAACTTCTTCTTGAGAAATATGGCTTTGGCTTCCTGGAGGCGGATATTGTTTGCCTGTGATGGGTTGACTTCTGCTTCCCTCTTACAATCTCCTAGATCACTTACAATCTCCTAGATCATTATCCAGTTCCTGCAGTTCATTGCTCCAGTAGGGTTTATAGTCTTTTCTAGCACCTCTGGGTATGGACTCACACGCTGCTCTGAGGAGGCTCATGTTGAGGTCCTTCGCCACCATGTTGATGTCTCGACCTTCAATTGGAATGTCTTTGGCGAGTTCGCTGGAGTGGTGTCTAAAGAGGAACCAGTTCACTCTTTTGTAGTTCCACCGTGGGAAGGTTGCTTCAGCGCGGGACTCCATGCCCAAGGTAAAAAAGACTGGCCGATGGTCACTTCCACCCAGCTGTTCTCCGACCTCTCTGCTGGCTTGCTTGTGCATGTCTTCTGTGCAGAAGGCTAGGTCAGGAGTCAATGTAGTGTGCCATCTTCTGGAGTAGAACATGGGGCAGTCAATGGGACTGTTCAACAAAATGAGACCATTGTCGTCCTGCCAGTTTTCCACCTCTTCTCCTCTCCGATCCAAGTGGTCGTATCCCCAACTTTGTGAGTGACTGATGAAGACGCCCACCACAGTCACGTTGGAGGCCTTAGTGGGAATCGTGTCATGGGTGAGTGGTCTGTCGTTGGGGCAGTAGAAGTTGACCAGCTGGAAATCTGCTGTCTTCATCTGGATCCGAATCACTTGGTACTCGGAGTTCTCCATGTGCATATCAATCAAACATGCGTTGATGTTGTTCCTGATCAGGGTCAGGATTCCTCCCTTGCTTCGATCTGTTTTGTCGGACCTGAAGCACTGGTAGCCTCTCACTTTGAAGGACTTTTGGGGTGTCAAGTGCGTCTCCTGAATACAGCAGATGTTGATGTTCTTCTCATGCAGGATATGCTCCAACTCGGTCTTCTTGCGTTCCAGTGCATGACCTGAAAAGGTCGCTGCTGATTGGGATTCTTCCTGGTTGTAGTGGTGCCAGTAGCTCTCCTCCCGCATCCCCTGGCGCGACAAGAGGACGGGAGAGACCTCCAGTAGCTGAGGCTGGGTCCCTTAGAGGCATAGGACCCGACGCTGCTCCACCCTGGAGGGTCCTCAGTGGGCAAGCGCCATTATCATCAATGCTAGTTGGCCGTATAGTCGTGATTGTGGGTTTGCGTGGTTCCGTGGTTTATCAGAATGCGCCGTGCGGCCCAGGTCCTCCGTCTTCAGCTTTCGGGGTTTCTGTCGGGGTTACCTCACCCTTAGCTCCTGGTATGCGACCTTCCCTGGGAACACAGGGTGGCTAGAGCTTTTTGCGGCTCTTGATTGCATGATAAACCCGTCATTGGACACATGGGGAATTTCAGTGGAGGTAACAGTGCCACCTGCTGCCCCGCCCCATCCTGGTAAGCTCATCGCCATTTGGTCCGCGACTGTTTGCGCAGCTAACCTCCATATCTGAAGGCCGTTCCCCTATCCGCCACCCGGGGACGCACTAGGTTGGGGATGGTTGCCCCATTGAAAATCCCAAACTGGGTTAAGGAAGTTTAGCATATCCTAGGTAGGACCTTTCTAAGCCTACTAGTTTGGATGATCCCTCAGAAAGGTCAACGGTCACCACAGGTGCAGAAATGGATCACAAATACCATATTTTCACAAAATTTAGTTTTTTTTTCAGATACTATATTCAACTTCAATTTGAACACAAAACTTGGTACACGTATACCTGATGGTAACACCTTACTATAAATACTGATTTGGATGACTCCAAAGGTCAAGGGTTACACGATGTTGACAAATATGTAAAAATGCCAATCTTTGATAGGATTTTAGTTTTCATCAAAGTTTTAGGTCGGTCATAGCTGTGAGCCATAAGGGCTTTGCCATTCTTGTTTCTTGTTTCATAGGCAAATTGAATATCTGTGTGGAGATGGACTTGTGATGGCAACAATTCACAAATTCTAAATTCTTTTGGAGGAAGAAAACAGCACCATGATGATACTGTATGATGGTACATCATGTTGGCTTTCTTCTAAAGGCTTTAAGCCACTGTTTGTAAGCTTTTAACAACAGTGAACATCAGATGCAACAGAATGGGGACCCTAATCACCCGCTCCAACAAAATCTTGACAAAGTCGCTGGGTTTGTTTGGGGCTACAGCTGGTAAATGGTGGTTGGGGTGATGTTTATTAGAAGTGGGCTGTCGAATTTTCAAATTGTGTGATCTACATATTATTTGAATGTCAAAAGCTGTATGCATGAATCTGCCTCAAAATTAGTTTAAAATGTTATTTTAATTACTACCCAAGCCTGCCTACTGCATGCGTGAAAAACTTTCAAGCTTGGTTTTCAAAATGGCCATTACCCAGAAACAATACTTTGAATGCTGATCACTCACTGGAACGCTTTGGCGTACAATTTTGATTATGTGTATATCAAAAGAAAGCTTAAGACCTGACAATTCCCTTGATGTACATAACACTGTAGTCAAAAGTACACTTTGTCTGGGTTTGTTGGAACAGGTCATTAGTTATACTGACTTTCTGTTGTATGTGTATGTCCACATAACACTATAGGTCAAAAGTACACTTTGTCAGGGTTTGTTGGAACAGGTAATTACTTACTTACGCCTGTCACCCCTACCCGGGTATAGGCCGTCGACGAGAGACCTCCAGCAACTCCTGTCCTGTGCTTCTCCTTCGATTCTACTCCAGGTGGTTCCCAGTCTCTTGATGTCTGCTTGGAGGTCTCGACGCCAGGAGTTTCTCGGCCTACCTCTTTTCCTCTTTCCCTGTGGGTTCCATGACAATGCCTGCCTAGTGATACTGGAAGCTGGCTTTCTCAGACTGACCGATCCATCCCCATCTTCTTCGCCCAATTTCATTCTCTGCTGTTATCTGCTCTGTTCTCTCCCAGAGTCTGACGTTGCTGATCTTCTCTGGCCAGTGGATTTTCAAAATTCTTCTAAGGCAACTGTTCATGAAGGTCTGTACTCTGTTGACTGTGGTTTTTGTCAATCTCCAAGTCTCTGCTCCATATAAGAGAACTGCTTTTTCATTGGAGTTGAAAATCCGGACTTTGGTGTGTTGTGACAGCTCTCTGGAGCTCCACACTTTTTTCAACTGGAGAAAGGCTGCTCTGGCTTTACCAATTCGTGCTCTGACATCTGCATCAGTGCCGCCTTATTTGTCTATGATGCTCCCGAGATAGGTGAAGGACTCCACCTCCTCCAACGGGGTGCCAGCAAGCAAGACTGGTTCTTCCCTGGTTGCGTTCAGCCTCATTGTCTTTGTTTTCTGTTTGTGAATGGTGAGGCCCACTTGGGACGAGATGTCAGCAAGCCTCGTGGTCTTGTCCTGCATTTGTTGATGGGTGTGGGACAGTAATGCCAAGTCGTCTGCAAAATCGAGGTCGTCAAGCTGTGTCCACAGTGTCCACTGTATTCCACTTCGTCTGTGCTCTGTGGTCATCTTCATGACCCAGTCTATGGCCAGTAGGAAGAGGAACGGAGACAGCAGACACCCCTGCCTGACACCGGTTCTGACCTGGAGCTCCCTGGTGAACTGCCCTTCGTGGATCACGCGACATGTCATGCCATCGTAGCTGCTCTTGATCAGGCGGACGAGCTTTGTGGGTACACCGTAGTGTCGTAGGAGTTTCCACAGAGTCTCTCGGTCCACACTGTCAAATGCTTTTTCATAATCCACAAAGTTGACGTACAGCAGGGAGCTCCACTCCAGAGACTGTTCCACGATGATGCGGAGAGTGGCGATCTGGTCTGTACATGA
The DNA here is from genome assembly GCA_036245525.1 of Semisulcospira habei. Classification (NCBI taxonomy): domain Eukaryota; kingdom Metazoa; phylum Mollusca; class Gastropoda; family Semisulcospiridae; genus Semisulcospira; species Semisulcospira habei. The sequence goes on along the minus strand of BTPG01000002.1, from coordinate 296,592,966 downwards.
TCGGTTCTTCCTGAATCCTGCTTGCTGGTCTCTCAGCTGGGGGTCAACGGAGCTCTTCATTCTCTCCAGGATGATCCTGTTGAAGACCTTTCCTGGTACTGACAGCAAGGTGATTCCTCTGTAGTTGGAACACTTGCTGAGGTAGCCTTTTTTGGGAAGCTTGATTAGGTACCCCTCCTTCCAGTCAGCCGGCATCACCTCCTCTTCCCAGATCTTTCCAAACAGTGGGTACAGCATCTCCACTGTTGTCTCTAGGTCTGCTTTCAGAGACTCCGCTGGGATGCCATCTGGGCCTGCTGCTTTGCCGTTCTTCAAGAGTGCCACTGCTCTTCTGATCTCTTCCCGGCTGGGTCTGTCACAGCTGATGGGTAGGTCGGTCTCTGCTGGCTGGATGTCTGGGGGGTCGGGTGGGCTAGATCTGTTCAGTAACTCTTCAAAATACTCGGCCCATCTGTCGAGTTGGTCTGCTCTGTCTGCAATAGGCTTGCCTTCTTTGTCTTTTACTGGTCTTTCTGTATGGCCATACTTGCCTGTCAATCTTCTGGTAATGTCGTAGAGCTGTTTCATGTTGCCGCTGCCTGCTGCCTTTTCTGCCTCTGCTGCCAGGCTGTCTGTGTAGGCCCTCTTGTCTGCCCTGATACTACTCTTCACCTCGCGGTTGGCTTCCGAGTATTCCCCCTGTGCCCTTACTTTGGCTGCTCTCGTGCGACTGTTGTTGACAGCTGCTTTCTTCTGCTTCTTCACTTCTATCTTCTTCAAGGTCTGTGCCGACAGCCAGTCCTTGTGATGGTGTTTCCTGAACCCTACAGTATCTTTGCAGGTTGAGTTCAGCGCCTCTCTAACTGCCTTCCACTGCTGCTCTGTGGTGACCGCCTCCTCTTCATTTACTAGCTCCTGTAGCACTTGAAACCGGTTGGACAGCACCAGTTTGAACTCTTCTCTAACTCCAGTTTCTCTCAGGAGGCCTACATTATAGCGCTGTCTTCTTGTTGTCTCTGTGCAGCTTTTCTTTAGCTTGAGCTTCATTCTTAAGGTAAGCAGATGGTGGTCGGAGGCGACATCTGCTCCCCTCCTCACTCGAACATCTTGAAGGGATCTTCTAAATTTCTTGCTAATGCAGATATGGTCTATTTGGTTCTCTGTTGTATGGTCAGGTGAGACCCAAGTTGCTTTGTGTATTCTTCTGTGTGGGAAGATGCTGCCTCCAATGACAAGTCGGTTTAGAGCACAAAAGTCTACAAACCTCTCCCCGTTCTCACTCATCTCCGAGCCTAGTCCCTGTCTCCCCATCACCTCTTCGTATCTGGTGTTGTCCTCCCCTATTTTGGCATTAAAATCGCCCATGACGATGGTGATGTCTCGCTCAGCACATTTGTCCAAGGCACTCTGGAGTCGGTCGTAGAACTCTTGTTTCTCTTCCTCGTCACTGTCATTAGTGGGCGCATAACACTGGATGACGTTCAGCTTCAGCTTTTTCTTGGTTCTAAAGGCTGCTGTGATAATTCTTGGCCCAAGAGGTTCCCAGCCCATCAGCGCTCTCTGTGCCACTGGTGACAGCATGAATGCTACACCTTCTGTATGGGGGGCATTCTCCTCTTCATGACCTAAATACAGAATCATCTCCCCCCTTAACAGCCTTTTCTGGCCAGACTGCGTCCATCTGGCTTCACTGATACCTAGCAGGGAAAGGTTGTACTTTTGCATTTCCGCTGCTATCTGGGCGGCCTTGCCGCTCTGGTACATGGTCTTGACGTTCCATGTGCCCATGGTTGTATCCCTGGATAGAGAGAGGCGGCTCGGTCCTGTGGCTTCCGAAGACTTCCGGCTTTCACCACAGGACGTCATAAGTCTTCTGGTAGAAGAACCTTCCTCCTCCAGGAAAAGAATTACTGTTAGTCTTTTCGTCAGCGTTTTTGTAGCTATTTCCTTTTTTGCAGGGTGGGGAAGCTACCCCCACGCCCAACCCCCTTACTAGGAGGACCAGGGGTTTTCTGTCGGGGTCACCTTCCCTTAGACCATGTTGGTTCACGGCACCTTATTTCATTCGGTGCACCCCTCTCACGAGGGACCCCCTATCCACCACCCAGGGGACGCGCCTCAACGCCATATGGTCCCAGCGCGAGGGAACAGGTAATTAGTTATACTGAATTTTTGTTGTATGTGTATGTCCCACTTATAGGTGAAGTCGACTAAATGTATGGAATGATCATGATGTGTCTATCACATATTGTTTGCAGACATGGGGGTCCTGGTGCTGGTGTGAAAGAGCAAGACCATCGTTTCTTCGACCCCCAAGCTTACCGAGTAGTTGCTTTTGACCAGAGAGGTGCTGGCAATTCTACACCTGCTGGGGAACTGCAGGTATTGCATTGTTCAGTCTTTCACTTTTACTGTCATCAGAGCCACTTATTATTTACAGTAAAACCTGATATGAGTGGTCATCCCTGTTGCCAAGAAAAAATAGCAGTAAACAGCAGGTGACTGCTCACAGCAGATATGATAGAGATGAACCCAGAATCACCCAGAAATGTAAATCTGCGCTAACCTAGCCACTACTAGAGTTAGTGTCATCATCATCATCATCAGTCCCTTGCCCGAACTGGGCGTTGGGGGGACTGAAAGGCAGCAGCAACAGACAGTGCTCTCCACTGAGTTCTATTTTGGGCGGTGGCAAGCAAGTCTGGCATCTCGAGTTCGGTCCATTCTTTTATGTTTGCGACCCAACTCTTTCTCTGACGACCTCGCCGACGACTTCCTTCGAGAGTGCCTTGGAGGATAGTCTTGGACAAGGTGTTGTGTCGGGTCACGTGGCCAAACCAAGCAAGCTTGCGCCGTTTCACGGTTGCCAGAAGGGGTTCATGTGGGCCCACCAGGGAAGTGACGATGCTCCGTACATATTCGTTGGTCTTGTGCTCGCGGTATGAGATGCGGAGCAACTTCCTCAGGCACTTGTTCTCAAAGGCCTGGATTTTCTTTTCTGAGTCTGCAAGCAGTGTCCAAGTCTCACAGCCGTAGAGTAGAATAGACACTACGAGGGACTTGTAAAGCCTGTACTTGATGGTGAAGCTGATGGAGTTACTTCGCCATATCCTGTCCAGCCTGGCCATTGCGGATGTTGCTGTACCTATCCTGATACGGATCTCTGCTATGCAACTACCGTCTTTGGACAGGGTGGCTCCCAAGTACTTGAAGCTATTGACCTCTTCTAGCTTCTGGCCGTTCATGTGAATGTTGCTGCTGCTGTCGCTTGTGGTGTTGATCATCACTTTGCTTTTATCCGTACTGATCTCCATGCCATAAGACCCTGCGCTACTTGAAAGTTTGTCTGTCAGGTTTTGAAGCTCACTATTGCTGCCTGCCATGAGGTCAATGTCGTCTGCGAATCGAAGATTGCACAGGGATCTGCCACCAATAGAGATTGAAGTATGGTGGTCGTGGAGGGTTTCCTGCATGATCTTCTCCAGGAATATGTTGAAAAGGACAGGAGAGAGCAGGCATCCTTGACGGACACCGATCGTCGTCCTGAAGAACACGCCTGACTGATTGTTAAGTAGAACCGCGCTGCAGGCGTTCTTGTAAAGTGCTTCTATCATTTGGATCAGTCCCTCCTCTATGTTGAACGATCTCATGACTTGCCAGAGTCCGTCGTGCCAGACGCGATCAAATGCTTTCCTGAAATCAATGAAGTTGTGGTAGAGTTCGCGCTGATGCTGCAGATGTTTCTCAATCAGGACGCGGCAGTTGAAAATCTGCTCTACAGTGCTTCTTCCAACTCTGAAGCCAGCCTGTTCTTCTGCCAGCAGTTCCTCGGCGAAAGTTTTGAGGCGGTTGAGAATGATCCTAAGCATTACTTTGCTAGGGTGACTTATCAGACTGATAGTTCTGTAGTTCTGGCACTGTTTCAGGTTTCCTTTCTTGGGGAGCGGGATCACTAGAGACTGTGTCCATTCTACTGGCCATTTCTTTTGCTCCCAGATCTTTTGACAGAGTGTAGTGAGGACCTTCGTTGTTACTTCTCCTCCATGTTTCAACAGTTCAGCAGGTACGTTGTCTACACCTGGAGACTTTCCTCCCTTCAGGCCGCGTACAGCTGTTTCCACCTCTTCAGCTAACACTGGCAGGTCTTCGGCCTTCCTGGCCCCAGCCTGGTTGTTTTGGAGGATGCTGGTGTCTGGCTCAGGCTTGTAGTTATACAAGTCTCGGCAGTACTCAGTCCATCTGTTTAGTACAGCAGTGTTTTCCGTAAGGAGTTGGCCGCTGCTGTCTTCGATGACTGTGGCTGTTCGCTGTTGAGTCTTGGTGAGGGTCCTTAGCGTTTCATAAGCCTTCTTGCTGTTGCCGTTTGCCATGCCCTCTTCCACGCTACGACACTGGTCTTCAATCCAATCTTCTTTGGCTTCTTTCATCCTCTTCCTGATCTTCTTGTTGACAAGTCTGTACTTGTTTGCTGATGTGAGGTCTTGGCCTCTCTTTTTCTTCCAGGCTCTCCTCTCATCACAGAGATCAAGGATGTCATCGGTGACCCAGGGCTGTTTGCGCTTCTTCTGCTTCCCCAGCACTTCTTCTGCTGTAGAAAGTAACACCTCTTTTATATTTCCAGCAAGGGTGTCTACGTCCCAATCCAAAGTAGCCAAGGCTGCAAATCTGCCTCCCACCTGGGCTTGGAAGACCTCTTCTACTTCCGGGTCTTTTAGCTTCTCGAGGTCGAATCGGATGCGAGGGCTCTTGCTGTCTCGTTTCAATGCCAGCTTCAACTTGAGGCTAGTAAGGACGAGGTTGTGGTCGCTGCCAATATCAGCGCCAGGAAAGGACCTCGTTTGTTAGTGTATGCCAGTGTATATCCCCTTCAGTGCGAGTTCACAGCCTTAGCGTGTGTAAAATCATCACAATTAAGACAAAAGATGTGGAAAGAATACATATAATTAATATAATGCACAAGTACATTGTCCTTGTAAAATATTGAACATGTAAAAATTTGCACTTCTAAGTTGGTGCGGCTTCATTTTGTTGCCACATTATACCCGATGAAAATGGAAAAATCCGATCAACTTGTTCTTTTTCTTCAGCGTTCCCAAGGTTCTGCCTCAGATGTCAAGATTAATATCCACCTAAGGCATAATCCATGAGGGTTGCGTGTGTGCTCGTTTCCCTGACGGGTTTCCACACTATACCAGATGGCATAGTCGGTGACACTCCGAGTTTGTTGTTATTGGTTGGTTTTCTGTCGGGGTTTGCTCCCTAGCCTTTGCCTCTCCCGAGGCACCCACAAGGCAGTGGGGCTATTTACCCATAGTTTGGTGTCAGGTTCACGGGCATCAGGGCCTATCCACACACCGGTGGGCCTGCATGCCGCATGTCTTGGAGTCAGACCTCCTCCGAGTCCCCTGCAGTTCAGCCTGATTCCGTGAGGTGCTCAGTTACCGTGTGTTGCCGCGAGGAGGCACTACATGAGGCTTGTTGGTGGAGAGGCTATGTACTGGCAGAGAGAGACTGACGCATTCTGCCCTCCTTTTCGCAATACTGCTAGCCAGCGGTGGAAGCTGAAAGCGCGAAGTGATGAGCACTACCACTGCGCTACCACACTAGACGCATCACAACAACCATTTTGACACACCGATCAACTTGTAACTGCACATGTAAGTTGCAAGCTTAACAATCACGCTCCATGATGCATACCAACAGAGAGATATGGAGAAAAGTGCTTACTTGTAAGATGTTTGTGATATTTGCATTTGTGACATACCAGTGTATCTTTTACGAACACAAATCTTCATCAGTGTTTCGTAGTTTTCGACATTGCATTTTCTGCGCATGCGTAGTGATGGCTAAAGCCTTTGTGTCAGTCATTTTGCACCTATGGGGACATGAGTTCGACACACACACTCACAGACCCTGAGCATTAGAGGGAAAACACACACACACTGCAAACACTGGGATTTAAGTACCACCCAGTTAGACCGTAAGGGCATAAATTTCAACACCTGCAACTAGAGCATTTGTTGCAAAATCGGAAATCAATAATAATCACGTTGAGAAACTGAGCACAGGATGCATTCTACATAAGAGAACAAACAACAGAGGTAAATGAAGTCAACAGGAGACATCTATTCTCATGAGCCCCCAGGCTCGAGAAAGTCTATGCCTCTTGCAGATGTGTGTTTTGCGACACAGGTGTTCTATTCCCCTAGTTAATTATTGATCCCATTGATATACGCCTCCCCTTTCACCCAAACCTCAAATCTCAATCCAGCATGCAGCAGATGGCATGTGCCTGTCATTGAATAACAACACAGTGCTAGGCTTTGTCAAGGTGTGTAGTGGCTGGAGATGTGTTGAGTGAGCATTCATTGACCCGTCACGCGTGACGGCTTTACTGCGCCGGTGTGGCCGTGCCCATAAATTCCAGGTATTTTTTGCATTGTGGCTCAGATACCCTGACCTTTGGCCGCGTTAAGCAGGTGACTGTATATTCCAGGTACTTTATATAGTAAACATAGTCCATACATCGAGAAAGTGATCACAAACGGCAGATGACCGTAAAATCTGGTGACAGCTCAAAACAGGTTTTACTGTATAGTTCATCAGGGCTCCCTTTTTTACAGCAGCTTAACCCATTACACCCTGCGGCTGATTTTTTTGCTCACGTGCGAAGCAAAAGTGAGTCGATGTTCTGGGCCAGTCATCCCGTCCGTCGTCATCTGTCTGCCGTCATCTGCCTGACATCCTTGGTAAACTTTAACGTTGGCATTTTCTTGGAGAATATTCAAGCCACAGTCTTCAAACATGGCCCAAGGATACATCATGGCAAGACCTTTCTAAACATACCAACTTGAGTGATCTCTCACAAAGGTCAAGGTCACAGGAGATCAGGAAATGGGTAAAAAATAGCTATATTTTGACAAAATGTATTTTTTCTCAAATACTGTTCACAAATTTATACCCAAACTTGGTACAAAGATACCTGATGGTAAGACTTTTCTAAATTTTATTCTATGCATACTAATTTGGATGACTCCTTGGAAAGGTCAAGGGTCACAAGAGGCTGGCAAATGTGTGTAAAATGCCAATTTTTGATATAATTGTAGGTATTACCAACATTTTTGCAAATCTTTCAGCCAAATTTGGTACAAAGATCAGTAGCTGATGATAAGACCTTCCTATGCATACTAATTTAGTCGACTCATCACAAAGGTGGCTGACCCCTCGGATGTGGTCAAGGGGGATTTTGCTGGTGTAGAAGCCAACCCCTTATTGTCACAAAGGTCACACGTGTAGATCGGTCATAAACGTGAGCCATAATGGCTATGCCTTTCTTATAAAAAAAATTGCTTATTGCTGTGAAGTCTATATTACATCTCAATCCTAATGTACGGCAAAATTACAGGCCTGTCTCCACCCTTCCCTTTATTTTTAAAATCCTCGAGAAGGTTATTTTAACTCAGATGTTGAGTACCTCCAAGAAAATTCTCTCCTACATCCTTTCCAGTCCGCATATTTACCTGGCCGCTGCACTGAAACTGCCCTGATTAGAATCTTAAACAATCTTCTTTGCACTGCAGATAATAATGAGCTGTCTGTTCTGACACTCCTCGATCTGTCCGCAGCCTTTGATACAATCGATCACTCCATTCTTCTGTCTCATCGTCACTTTGACTATGGCTTCTCTGACCGTGCTTCACTCTGGATGGAGTCATACCTCACAAACTGGCATCTAGTTGTCTCTGTCAATGGCTCTCCGTCTGCCCCAGCCCCACTACTTTTCAGTGTGCCCGAAGGCTCTGTGCTTAGGCCGATTTTCTTCATTTTGTATATGCAGCCGTTAGCCACTATTTCTTCAAAGTAATCTGTTAGACATCATATGTTCGCTGATGATACACAGTCGCATGATTCTGGTACCGGTTGTGAAACTGGTCGTTTAATCTCGAATATGGAAAACTGAGAGAAGTTAAAGACTGGATAATTAGCAATGAACTCCAGCTAAATCCTCACGCTGGGACCATATGGCGTTGAGGTGCGTCCCCTGGGTGGTGGATAGGGGGCTCCCTTGCGAGAGGGGTGCACCGAATGAAATAAGGTGCCGTGAACCAACATGGTCTAAGAGGCTAGGCCCACGCTACCAGAATTTGCGACTGGCAATGTGTGGTAAGCAACAATTTGCCACCTGCCACATCGGCTTCGCGGCACACGTTTCAATGTGTGTGCAATGTGTTTGTACTGACCTACCTGCCAGTACCATATATGGAACAGCTCTCACGCGCCCAGTTGAAATATTCGGAGCTGCAGGAGTCTGATATGCATGGGAACTCTCGGACATGGTTGATCAATTTACTCACTGGAGACGTGCCGCATACAGATATGCAGCTATTCGCAGCATTTCTGCATGCGGCGCGTCTCTAATGAGTTAACAGTCTCAAAGCCGTCGCTCAGGGCTTATCCGCCATTTTTTCTGGCTCGGAAGATCAAGAAACGGGAAGTGGCGCAAGGACACCGCTGAGTGGCTGAGAGGCGGCAACATTGCTCCAGCCTTGCTGTCTACCACAAATAAATAGACTCGGATTGTATCCGGTGGCAATTTGCCCCACCCGGGTCTGCCCTGGGGGACTTGGGTGGGGTTAGGTATTTTTTAGTTCCCAGGGTCACCCTGGTCAGCCCAACAGGGTGGGTTTTTCTCTCTATTCTGGGGCATGTGTTTCTGTCTACCCTTTGTCCATTCACCTGTATTTACCTTTTTAAAACTCTCCCTACTGTCTGCACTGCTTGTAGCTCTTGATATTGGATGTGTTTTGCTAAATGGTCTTAGCTTTATTTAGGCCCCATGTGTTCGGTTTATTTAATGTATTTGACCGGCTGGCGACATACATTCAATGTTCTGTTTATTTATTTTTTTTCACAAGCAGTGCAGGCACGTCCTGAGAAAGCCTTGTTGCTGTCGGGACGTTAAGCAATGTACAATCAATCAACCGGTGGCAATTTGTGGCGGCAATATTGCTGGGGTCCCGCAATGCGGCATCAACATTGCTGCCACAAAATTGTGCCCGGCAATAGGTGTTTGTGGTAGCGTGTGCCCAGCTTCTTGGGGAAGGAGACCCCCGACAGAAAACCCCTGGTCCTCCTAGTAAGGGGGTTGGGTGTGGCTTCCCCACCCTGCAAATAAGGAAATAGCTACAGAAATGCTCCTCGCGCTGGGACCATATGGCATTGAGGCGCGTCCCCTGGGTGGTGGATAGGGGGTCCCTCGTGAGAGGGGTGCACCGAATGAAATAAGGTGCCGTGAACCAACATGGTCTAAGGGAAGGTGACCCCGACAGAAAACCCCTGGTCCTCCTAGTAAGGGGGTTGGGCGTGGGGGTAGCTTCCCCACCCTGCAAAAAAGGAAATAGCTACAAAAACGCTGACGAAAAGACTAACAGTAATTCCTTTCCTGGAGGAGGAAGGTTCTTCTACTAGAAGACTTATGACGTCCTGTGGTGAAAGCTGGAAGTCTTCGGAAGCCACAGGACCGAGCCGCCTCTCTCTATCCAGGGACACAACCATGGGCACATGGAACGTCAAGACCATGTACCAGAGCGGCAAGGCCGCCCAGATAGCAGCGGAAATGCAAAAGTACAACCTTTCCCTGCTAGGTATCAGTGAAGCCAGATGGACGCAGTCTGGCCAGAAAAGGCTGTTAAGTGGGGAGATGATTCTTTTTTCAGGTCATGAAGAGGAGAATGCCCCCCATACAGAAGGAGTAGCATTCATGCTGTCACCAGTGGCACAGAGAGCGCTGATGGGCTGGGAACCTCTTGGGCCAAGAATTATAACAGCAGCCTTTAGAACCAAGAAAAAGCTCAAGCTGAACGTCATCCAGTGTTATGCGCCCACCAATGACAGTGACGAGGAAGAGAAACAAGAGTTCTACGACCGACTCCAGAGTGCCGTGGACAAATGTGCGGAGCGAGACATCACCATCGTCATGGGCGATTTTAATGCCAAAATAGGGGAGGACAATACCGGATACGAAGAGGTGATGGGGAGACAGGGACTAGGCCCTGAGATGAGTGAGAACAGGATAGGTTTGTAGACTTTTGTGCTCTAAACCGACTTGTCATTGGAGGCAGCATCTTCCCACACAGAAGAATACACAAAGCAACTTGGGTCTCACCTGACCATACGACAGAGAACCAAATAGACCATATCTGCATTGGCAAGAAATTTAGAAGATCCCTTCAAGATGTTCGAGTGAGGAGGGGAGCAGATGTCGCCTCAGACCACCATCTGCTTACCTTAAGAATGAAGCTCAAGCTAAAGAAAAGCCGCACAGAGACAACAAGAAGACAGCGCTATAATGTAGGCCTCCTGAGAGAAACTGGAGTTAGAGAAGAGTTCAAACTGGTGCTGTCCAACCGGTTTCAAGCGCTACAGGAGCTAGTAAATGAAGAGGAGGCGGTCACCACAGAGCAGCAGTGGAAGGCAGTTAGAGAGGCGCTGAACTCGACCTGCAAAGACACTGTAGGGTTCAGGAAACACCACCACAAGGACTGGCTGTCAGCACAGACCTTGAAGAAGATAGAAGCGAGGAAGCAGAAGAAAGCAGCTGTCAACAATAGTCGCACGAGAGCAGCCAAAGTAAGGGCACAGGGGGAATACTCGGAAGCCAACCGCGAGGTGAAGAGGAGTATCAGGGCAGACAAGAGGGCCTACACAGACAGCCTGGCAACAGAGGCAGAAAAGGCAGCAGGCAGCGGCAACATGAAACAGCTCTACGACATTACCAGAAGATTGTCGGGTAAGTATGGCCATACAGAAAGACCAGTAAAAGACAAAGAAGGCAAGCCTATTGCAGACAGAGCAGACCAACTCGACAGATGGGCCGAGTATTTTGAAGAGTTACTGAACAGACCTAGCCCACCCGACCCCCCCGACATCCAGCCGGCAGAGACCGACCTACCCATCAGCTGTGACAGACCCAGCCGGGAAGAGATCAGAAAAGCAGTGGCATTTTTGAAGAATGGCAAAGCAGCAGGGCCAGATGGCATACCAGCGGAGTCTCTGAAACAGACCTAGAGACAACAGTGGAGATGCTGTACCCACTGTTTGGAAAGATCTGGGAAGAGGAGGTGATGCCAGCTGACTGGAAGGAGGGGTACCTAATCAAGCTTCCCAAGAAAGGCGACCTCAGCAAGTGTTCCAACTACAGAGGAATCACCTTGCTGTCCGTACCAGGAAAGGTCTTCAACAGGATCATCCTAGAGAGAATGAAGAGCTCCGTTGACCCCCAGCTGAGAGACCAGCAAGCAGGATTCAGGAAGAACCGATCATGTACAGACCAGATCGCCACTCTCCGCATCATCGTGGAACAGTCTCTGGAGTGGAGCTCCCCGCTGTACATCAACTTTGTGGATTATGAGAAAGCATTTGACAGCGTGGACCGAGAGACTCTGTGGAAACTCCTACGACACTACGGTGTACCCACAAAGCTCATCTGCCTGATCAAGAGCAGCTATGATGGCATGACATGTCGCGTGATCCACGAAGGGCAGTTCACCAGAGAGCTCCAGGTCAGAACTGGTGTCAGGCAGGGGTGTCTGCTGTCTCCGTTCCTCTTCCTACTGGCCATAGACTGGGTCATGAAGATGACCACAGAGCACAGTCGAAGTGGAATACAGTGGACACTGTGGACACAGCTTGACGACCTTGATTTTGCAGACGACTTGGCATTACTGTCCCACACTCATCAACAAATGCAGGACAAGACCACGAGGCTTGCTGACATCTCGTCCCAAGTGGGCCTCACCATTCACAAACAGAAAACAAAGACAATGAGGCTGAACGCAACCAGGGAAGAACCTGTCTTGCTTGCTGGCACCCCGTTGGAGGAGGTGGAGTCCTTCACCTATCTCGGGAGCATCATAGACAAAAAAGGCGGCACTGATGCAGATGTCAGAGCACGAATCGGTAAAGCCAGAGCAGCCTTTCTCCAGCTGAAAAAAGTGTGGAGTTCCAGAGAGCTGTCACAACACACCAAAGTCCGGATTTTCAACTCCAATGTAAAAGCAGTTCTCCTATATGGAGCAGAGACAATATGGAGATTGACAAAAACCACAGTCAACAGAGTACAGACCTTCATGAACAGTTGCCTTAGAAGAATTTTGAAAATCCACTGGCCAGAGAAGATCAGCAACGTCAGACTCTGGGAGAGAACAGAGCAGATAACAGCAGAGAATGAAATTGGGCGAAGAAGATGGGGATGGATCGGTCACAGTCTGAGAAAGCCAGCTTCCAGTATCACTAGGCAGGCATTGTCATGGAACCCCCAGGGAAAGAGGAAAAGAGGTAGGCCGAGAAACTCCTGGCGTCGAGACCTCCAAGCAGACATCAAGAGACTGGGAACCACCTGGAGTAGAATCGAAGGAAAAGCACAGGACAGGAGTTGCTGGAGGTCTCTCGTCGACGGCCTATACCCGGGTAGGGGTGACAGGCATAAGTAAGTAAGTACAGAAATGCTGATGAATAGACAAACAGCAATTCCTTTCCTGGAGGAGGAATGTTCTTCTACCAGAAGATTTATGACGTCGTGTGGTGAAAGCCGGAAGTCTTTGGAAGCCACAGGACCAAGCCGCCTCTCTCTATCCAGGGACACAATCATGGGCACATGGAATGTCAAGACCATGTACCAGAGTGGGAAGGCCGCCCAGATAGCAGCAGAAATGCAAAAGTACAACCTTGCCCTGCTAGGTATCAGTGAAGCCAAATGGACGCAGTCTGGGCAGAAAAGGCTGTTAAGTGGGGAGATGATTCTGTATTCAGGTCATGAAGAGGAGAATGCCCCCCATACAGAAGGTGTAGCATTCATGCTGTCACCAGTGCACAGAGAGCGCTGATGGGCTGGGAACCTCTAGGGCCAAGAATTATCACATCAGCCTTTAGAACCAGGAAAAAGATTAAGCTCAACGTCATCCAGTGTTATGCGCCCACTAATGACAATGACGAGGAAGAGAAACAAGAGTTCTACGACCGACTCCAGAGTGCTGTGGACAAATGTGCGGAGCGAGACATCACCATCGTCATGGGCGATTTTAATGCCAAAATAGGGGAGTACAACACCAGATACGAAGAGGTGATGGGGAAACAGGGACTAGGCTTGGAGATGAGTGAGAACGGGGAGAGGTTTGTAGACTTTTGGGCTCTAAACAGACTTGTCATTGGAGGCAGCATCTTCCCACACAGAAGAATACACAAAGCAACTTGGGTCTCACCTGACCATACTACAGAGAACCAAATAGACCATATCTGCATTGGCAAGAAATTTAGAAGATCCCTTTAAGATGTTCGAGTGAGGAGGGAAGCAGATGTCGCCTCAGACCACCATCTGCTTACCTTAACAATAAAGCTCAAGTTAAAGAAAAGCCACGCAGAGACAACAAGAAGACAGTGCTATAATGTAGGCCTCCTGAGAGAGACTGGAGTGAGAGAAGAGTTCAAACTGGTGCTGTCCAACCAGTTTCAAGTGCTACAGGAGCTAGTAAACGAAGAGGAGGCGGCCACCACAGAGCAGCAGTGGAAGGCAGTTAGAGAGGCGCTGAACTCAACCTGCAAAGACACTGTAGGGTTCAGGAAACACCATCACAAGGACTGGCTGTCGTCACAGACCTTGAAGAAGATAGAAGTGAGGAAGCAGAAGAAAGCAGTTGTCAACATCAGGCGCATGAGAGCAACCAAAGCAAGGGCACAGGAGGAATACTTGGAAGCCAACCACGAGGTGAAGAGTAGTATCAGGGCAGACAAGAGGGCCTACACAGACAGCCTGGCAGCAGAGGCAGAAAAGGCAGCAGGCAGTGGCAACATGAAACAGTTCTACGACATTACCAGAAGATTGTCGGGCAAGTATGGCCATACAGAAAGACCAGTAAAAGACAAAGAAGGCAAGCCTATTGCAGACCGAGCAGACCAACTTGACAGATGGGCCGAGTATTTTGAAGAGTTACTAAACAGACCCACCCCACCAGACCCCCCAGATATCCAGCCAGCAGAGACTGACCTACCCATCAGCTGTGACAGACCCAGCCGGGAAGAGATCAGGGGCCGGATGCTTGACAGCCTTCTAAATTAAAAGCATTTTAAAGTTAAAATCGTTTTAGTTAAAAGAAGTTTTAAAACACTTTGAAAACTGATGCACGACACGTTTCTAAAAAGGCTAACAACGTTTTAGCTAAAAACTGTCTACCGCACTACGTCACCGATATATAAATAGACTGATAGGGGGTTCCTTGAATAGTTCATTCGCAGTAAAGATTTATGATCACTAGTATGGAGAGAAAATCCTAATGAAAAAAGAAACATGATTAGCAAAGACAATTAAACCACAATTGAGTAATAGAATCATAGTTCAGAATATATGCAGAAACAATTACACAATTTGCAACTTATTTTTTCTGATAATGAGGATGCAACTGCAGGTATGACGTGACATAATAGCTGACGAACTGAAAGTTCGTAAGAAAAAGAAGTGCAGCACAGTAACAACAAACACACAACAACAAAAAAAAAAACAAAAAGGAAAAGCTGTGGCTCGAACCACGCCAGTCGTGGTTTCAAAAGTGACATTTTTGACCGCATGGCTTACTGACTGCGCTATTGAGGCATTGATGGTAATCGAGCTTATTATAATTATCAGGCATCAGAACTGTCCGATTTTCGGCGATTTTCAGATTCTTCATGTGCTTAGTTAATAACACTTTTGACTTCTTATGTGCCAGGAAATGGCTTTAAATAACTCTACAATTCTTCAAAATCACCGTTTTCAGATTTTTTTGGGGTGAACATTTCTGATGTCTGATTATATACAAAGTCACGTCGTGTTACGCCAGCTGACCTCCGCCGATCTCTCCGACAATATTTCACTTCCCAATGCTTTTCAGCCCTTCTCAGTAAATCTCAAACGCTGAAACCGATGATGTTCGTCGTTATATTTCGTCCGAAAGGACGCAGCGATCTCTATTTTCTTCGCTGATGTTGTCGAATTCAATGAAGCGGCTGATTAAAAATGGCACCCATTCAGCGTCCATTCCATTTTAAAAGCGTTTTAGCACATTTAGAATAGCTCCGAGCACTTCTAAAGTTACAAGCAAAAATCGTCGCTAAAACAGTGTTAAGCGTTCCGTGCATCGCATCTAAGCGCGCTAAGCACGATTTTTTAAAACGATTTTTAATTTTCACTTTTAAAACTGTTTTACAATTTAGACGTCTGTCGTGCATCGCATCTAAGTGCGCTAAACACGATTTTTACAAAACGTTTGTAAATTTTCACTTTTAACAGTGTTTTAAGAGTTAGAAGGTTGTCAAGCATCCGGCCCCAGAAGAGCAGTGGCATTTTTGAAGAATGGCAAAGCAGCAGGGCCAGATGGCATCCCAGTGGAGGCTCTGAAAGCAGACCTAGAGACAACAGTAGAGCTGCTGTACTCACTCACAAACCAGATAGGTGAGGCTAGCGCTGGCAGAATTGTACACATGCCAAGGGGAATTACTCAGCGCTGGACAGACAGTTAGATCCCCTGCCCCCACCTATCAGGCACCCAATCGCCAGCCCACAGAGAAATACGCAGGTATAGAGCAAGATGATCATCTGCATCCTCAAAAATGAGGATGTAGATGATCGTCCACAAAGTTGATGTACAGTGGGAAGCTCCACTCCAGAGACTGTTCCACGATGATGCGGAGAGTGGCGATCTGGTCTGTGATCGGTTTTTCCTGAATCTTGCTTGCTGGTCTCTCACCTGGGGACACCAGTCTTGCTTGCTGGCACCCTGTTGGAGGAGGTGGAGGCCTTCACCTATCTCAGGAGCATATACTTTTTTGATGAGTGTGGGACAGTAAAGAGCAGGTGTAGAGCAAGACAATCATCTACATCCTCATTTTTGAGGATGTAGATGATTGTCTTGCTCTATACCTGTGTATTTCTCTGTGGGCTGGGGGTTGGGTGCCTGATAGGCGGGCAGGGGATCTAACTGTTTGTCTGTCCAGCGCTGAGTAATTCCCCTTGGTATGTGTACAGTGCTGTACCCACTGTTTGGAAAGATCTGGGAAGAGGAGGTGATGCCGGCTGACTGGAAGGAGGGGTACCTAATCAAGCTTCCCAAGAAAGGCGACCTCAGCAAGTGTTTCAACTACAGAGGAATCACCTTGCTGTCAGTACCAGGAAAGGTCTTCAACAGGATCATCCTGGAGAGAATGAAGAGCTCCGTCGACCCCCAGCTGAGAGACCGGCAAGCAGGATTCAGGAAAAACCAATCATGTACAGACCAGATCGCCACTCTCCGCATCATCGTGGAACAGTCTCTGGAGTGGAGCTTCCCGCTGTACGTCAACTTTGTGGATTACGAGAAAGCATTTGACAGCGTGGACCGAGAGACTCTGTGGAAACTCCTACGACACTACGGTGTACCCACAAAGCTCGTGCGCCTGATCAAGAGCAGCTACGATGGCATGACATGTCGCGTGATCCACGAAGGGCAGTTCACCAGGGAGCTCCAGGTCAGAACCGGTGTCAGGCAGGGGTGTTTGCTGTCTCCGTTCCTCTTCCTACTGGCCATAGACTGGGTCATGAAGAAGACCACAGAGCACAGACGAAGTGGAATACAGTGGACACTGTGGACACAGCTTGACGACCTCGATTTTGCAGACGACTTGGCTTTACTGTCCCACACTCATCAACAAATGCAGGACAAGACCACGAGGCTTGCTGACATCTCGTCCCAAGTGGGCCTCGCCATCCACAAACAGAAAACAAAGACAATGAGGCTGAACGCAACCAGGGAAAAACCTGTCTTGCTTGCTGGCAGAGGTGGAGTCCTTCACCTATCTCGGGAGCATCATCAACATAAAAAGGTGGCACCGACGCAGATGTCAGAGCGCAAATCGGTAAAGCAAGAGCACCCTTTCTCCAGTTGAAAATAGTGTGGAGGTACAGAGAGCTGTCACAACACACCAAAGTCCGGATTTTCAACTTAACGTAAAAGCAGTTCTCCTATATGGAATAGAGACTTGGAGGTTGACAAAAACCACAGTCAACAGAGTACAGATCTTCATAAACAGTTGCCTTAGAAGAATCTTGAAAATCCACTGGCCAGAGAAGATCAGCAACGTCAGACTCTGGGAGAGAACAGAGCAGATAACAGCAGAGAATGAAATTGGGCGAAGAAGATGGGGATGGATTGGTCACAGTCTGAGAAAGCCAGTTTCCCGTATCACTAGGCAGGCATTGTCATGGAACCCCCAGGGAAAGAGGAAAAGAGGCAGGCCGAGAAACACCTGGCGTGGAGACCTCCAAGCAGACATCAAGAGACTGGGAACCATCTGGAGTAAAATCGAAGGAGAAGCACAGGACAGGAGTCGCTGGAGTTCTCTCGTCGACGGTCTATACCCTGGGAGGGGTGACAGACGTAAGTAGGTAAGTAAGTCCAGCTAAATGATGGTAAAACAGAGTCCATGCTTATCACAGCTGGTGTGCGTCCTTCGCATTTGTTCTGTCTTCCCAGTCACATCTCTGTTTAAAATCAAATCATTTTTTTCTGCCAGTGTCAAGAACCTTGTTTTTTTCATTGACAGAGACCCTCAAAATGGACAAGTATATTAGTCATATGTGCTCATCAGCTTTTATTGAACTTCAGCGCATCAGCAATGTTAGACAGTATCTGACACCCGAAGCAACTGTCACCCTTGTCTCCTCCTTTGTTTTATCATGGTTAGATTACTGTAACTCCCTCCTTTCTGGCCTGCTTAAAGCCCAGCTAGATAAACTGCAGAGAGTGCAAAACAGTGCTGCCCGTTTAGTTCTGCGCATGCCTAGACGTGACCATATCCGCTCCACCCTTAAGAAACTCCATTGGCTGCGGTACAAGAACGCATTCTGTACAAACTGTCCTGCATATGCTTTAACTCTGTCAACCTGACTTCTCCTGCCTATATCTCTGACTTGCTCCATAAGTATACTCCATCTCGCACCCTCCGCTCTTCCTGACACACGTAAATTTCGCCTTCCCAATTTCAAATGTAAAACACATGGCGGTCATGCCTTCTCCCATCTTGGCCCCACCACTTGGAACATCCTCCCCGCCCCTGTCCATAGCTATCAAACGCTCTCCTCCTTCAAATCACTTCTCAAAACCCACCTCTACAACGCTGCCTTTTACTAGTCCATTTCCCCAGCCATGCACAATTCATCACCACTGTCACGTATGTGAGTGTGTGTGATGGTGTGTGTGTGAGTGAGTGTGTGTGATGGTGTGTGTGTGTGTGTGTGTGTGTGTGTGTGTGTGTGTGTGTGTGTGTGTGTGTGTGCGTTAGCTTTTTTTTTTTCTCCATTGTATAAGCGCTTAGAGCTACTTTTAGAATAAGCGCTTAACAAATCTCCATTATTATTATTATTATTATTATAGATTAGGTGATAGATCAACCATCTTAGTTCAAGGATGGTGCCAGAATAGCTTGTCGCCTCGCTTGGTGACTATAAGAATAAGAGTACTTTATTATCTCGAAAAGAGAAATTCGGTTGTGGTACATTTATAACAAATAGTACAAACAAGACATAAAAACATTATAGCATAATTATGAACATTTTCTCCCTGCACTTGCACAGCTACAAATTCCAAATGGATATAAAGTAAACACTACAAAATCTTTACACATAACTCTTACACATCTCACACAAACATCTTTTATGGACTGAACTGAGCGGCACTTATACATTCACACCCACCTCTACATATGCATACATAATACGCGTGTTTCAACCTAGTCCTAACCCTCACTACTTATTATACAAACGTCTCAGTACATTATTACACATTATTACACAAGCTGCATAATTAAAGTCTACCATAGTAAAATAATTAGTGGGTAAACACTCGGTAACAACAATCCCAGTATGTCCATGTTCACCACCAAATGAAACACAATATAATCACTTCTCTAAAATCAACAAGCTCCATTTCTACTGATTGCACAGGTAAAGGGGGATAGGGGGAGGAGTTAGGTTTGGGTATGCGTGTATGTACCTACAGATTGCTTAGAGTGATGGATTTGGGGATGAAACTGTGCTGTAGTCTAAGTGTTCTAGCTTTGTGCGTGTGGAGTCTGATGCCAGCATGTACAGACCAGATCGCCACTCTCCGCATCATCGTGGAACAGTCTCTGGAGTGGAGCTCCCCGCTGTACGTCAACTTTGTGGATTATGAGAAAGCATTTGACAGCGTGGACCGAGAGACTCTGTGGAAACTCCTACGACACTACGGTGTACCCACAAAGCTCGTCCGCCTGATCAAGAGCAGCTATGATGGCATGACATGTCGCGTGATCCACGAAGGGCAGTTCACCAGAGAGCTCCAGGTCAGAACTGGTGTCAGGCAGGGGTGTCTGCTGTCTCCGTTCCTCTTCCTACTGGCCATAGACTGGGTCATGAAGATGACCACAGAGCACAGACGAAGTGGAATACAGTGGACACTGTGGACACAGCTTGACGACCTCGATTTTGCAGACGACTTGGCATTACTGTCCCACACTCATCAACAAATGCAGGACAAGACCACGAGGCTTGCTGACATCTCGTCCCAAGTGGGCCTCACCATTCACAAACAGAAAACAAAGACAATGAGGCTGAACGCAACCAGGGAAGAACCAGTCTTGCTTGCTGGCACCCCGTTGGAGGAGGTGGAGTCCTTCACCTATCTCGGGAGCATCATAGACAAAAAAGGCGGCACTGATGCAGATGTCAGAGCACGAATCGGTAAAGCCAGAGCAGCCTTTCTCCAGTTGAAAAAAGTGTGGAGTTCCAGAGAGCTGTCACAACACACCAAAGTCCGGATTTTCAACTCCAATGTAAAAGCAGTTCTCCTATATGGAGCAGAGACATGGAGATTGACAAAAACCACAGTCAACAGAGTACAGACCTTCATGAACAGTTGCCTTAGAAGAATTTTGAAAATCCACTGGCCAGAGAAGATCAGCAACGTCAGACTCTGGGAGAGAACAGAGCAGATAACAGCAGAGAATGAAATTGGGCGAAGAAGATGGGGATGGATCGGTCACAGTCTGAGAAAGCCGGCTTCCAGTATCACTAGGCAGGCATTGTCATGGAACCCCCAGGGAAAGAGGAAAAGAGGTAGGCCGAGAAACTCCTGGCGTCGAGACCTCCAAGCAGACATCAAAAGACTGGGAACCACCTGGAGTAGAATCGAAGGAGAAGCACAGGACAGGAGTTGCTGGAGGTCTCTCGTCGACGGCCTATACCCGGGTAGGGGTGACAGGCGTAAGTAGTAGTAGTAGTCTGATGCCAGAGGGGAGGAGTTCATAGAGGTGGGCAAGGACATGGGATCTGTCTGAAGCTATCCGCCTACCCTTTCTCACCACACGCTGTTCATACAGGGACTCCACACTGTTTTGCTTACTGCCAGTCACTTTGCTGCAGATGTTTACCATTCGTGCCAGGGTGTTCTTGTTCTTCACACTACCATGGTCAAATTAATTTCAAACAATATAAAAATGGTGAAAGGTTTTGTATACCTTCATGTGTAAATTTTAGAGGGTACACAGAACCTCTCTGAACCTTTTAAAGGGTCAGAAAATTAGATTAGCAATACATGTACTGAATCAGTTGCATGTTCTTTAAATAATTGAAAAATAATGTGCCTCAGATGTAGAGGCCTTGAATTTTCGTGAGTCTGCCTACCCCTCCGACACATTTTCTAGTACGTGAATTTGAATTTTAGTGTGTCATAGATGTACAGAAACGGGAGCCATGGCTTGTTAAACCTGGCACATTTCTGTTACAGGCAGATCGGCCATGATACCGGTAGTTCAAGCTTGGTGACAGGCACCAAACTATTCTGAAACCATTCTTGAAGAATCTTGGTCAATCTGTCTCATAAATTTGAATGTGGTCTTCAGAGGACAACTCCTAAATTTGGCTTTAAGCTATTCAGGAACCAGTCTTGCACTATCGTTGATCTGCCTCCTGAACTGTCATGTAGTCTTCAAAAGACAACGCCTGACTCATTGGAATCTTCTGCTTAGCACTGCCTACAATTTACAGTTTGCCGGCAAAGATCATGATGGCCCCACAGTTGGCCCTGTACATTATCGGTCCCTCAGTGATGTTCCATGTTATTTAGAGTAATTTTATGAGAATGTTTGGCTGCTAATTATATTTCCCTTTGTGCCAAAGGGGTAGAGGCCTTATTTATTCTTTTTATTGGCTAACGTGCGAAGCAAAGGTGAGTCTATGTTTTGGGCCAGTGGTCGTCCAGCCGCCGTCGCCCATCATCTGTCGTCCGTGGTAAACTTTAACTTTGGCTTTTTCTCGGAGACTATTCAAGCCAGATTCTTCAAACTTGGCCCAAGGATACTTTGTGGCAAGACCTTTTTAAACATACCAGTTTGAGTGACCTCTCACAAAGGTCAAGGTCACAGGGGATCAGGAAATATTTAAAAAATAGCTATATTTTGACATAATTTATTTTTTCTCAAATTAATACTATTCACAACTTCAAACCCAAACTTGGTACAAAGATACCTGATGGTAAGACCTATCTATGCATACTAATTTGGATGACCCCTTAGAAAGGTCAAGGGTCACGAGGCTGGCAATTGTGTGTAAAATGCTGATTTTTTATAAAATTGTAGGTATTGCCAACATTTTTGCAAATTTTTCAGCCAAATTTGGTACAAAGATCAGTAGCTGATGATAAGACCTTATGCATACTAATTTTGTCGACTCATCACAAAGGTCACGGGGGGTTGACAGATGTGTGAAAAATTGATTTTTCTCTAAAATTTATTTTTTTCGAAAAATACTTACTGATGGCATTACTAATAGGAAGGTACACTTAATCTACTGATTTCAGCCTAAGTATCCATTGTGTATAGCATCACAACCAGGGAGGCGACTCCCGTGAGTTGTCACCCAAAACTCCCTGAGTGGCCTCCCCTCCATCTCCATGAGGCCAAGTGGGCTGATACGCCAGTGTTACGTGAAGCGAACATAGCTGGCGGCAAGCGGGGCAGGTGGGAGGGACCTTTGAGTAATGCGATCGGTAAGTATTTAAAAAAAAAAAACATTTTAAAGAAAAATCAATTTGTTTCCTCAAAAACCTTACCGATGGCATTACTAATAGGAAAAATAACGAAAAGGGTGAGGGTGCCGCCCACCATACCCCGACACTGTAACATGTCTAGCACAGCGGCCTGGGCACAGTCTACCGACGATTTCAACTAAGTGTTACCTAGGGCACCGGAGGCACCGGGAGGGAGTGCTGCACTGCCGAGACATCACCCACTAGGGTTAGGTTCTCTCGCTGGCCCGAGCGGTCCCCGAGGTAGAAGCGGGCGAGGGTGAAACTTGCCTGCCACCTAACGGCTGCATGATGTCTCTCACCGCACAGTTGCGGTCGAAGGCGATGCTTGCGGAGACCGCTCTGACCTCGTGTGCCCGAATCCACAGCCTCTTAGCCCCCTCTGGGGAGAGGTCCTCGTACGTGGAGCGGATGACCTAGCGCAACCCTGAAGAGATTGTCTGCGCCAAAATATCATCTCTGCCGCGTCTCAGGGGCAGGAAGAGGCATTTCCGTCCCTGTCGGAAGGGCCTTGATCTGCGCAGGTAATTTTGAAGGGCCCGTACGGGGTCCTGCTGGCAGGACTCCAGGGACCGATCAAACCCCGTGAGCGGCTGAAGGGTAATGATCTGAACTCCGACCAAGGGAAGCCTATTCTTGGCCAGAAAGGATGGGTTCATCAGGAGCTGTACCGAACCATCAGCTCTAAACTGTAGGCTGGCAGGGTCCACTGAGAGTGCGTGCAGCTCGCTGACTGGCCGCCGAAGCAAGGGCGAGTAGAAAGCAGGTCTTCCTGGTGACGTCCACCATCGTGGCCAAGGGCAAAGGCTCGAACTGGCCCGAGTTAACCCACGTGAGGACCCATGCAAGCTCCCAACGTGGGATCAGCGAATGCAGGACCGGGCGCTGTAGCTTGAAGTGGGCAAGAAGGTCTGAAAGATCATTGCACGGCCCAGGGTCCGGACGGCCCAAATGGCGGTAGGTATCCGCGATCATAGAGATACCCCTGGATGGTAATAGGGGCCAAGTCTTGCTCCCCAAAAGCCACAGGAAGAACTCGGCCAACTGGGGTTCCGTCAAGAGCTGTTGGGGAAAGGCACCTGGGCTGACAGTACTGACACCAGGACTGCAGGACTCTCCACTTCCCGTACACCTGCTGGGTGGATGCTCTGCGGGCAGCAGCGATCGCCTCCACTGCTGCACGCGAGAAACCTCTTGCGGTGAGGGCCGCCTGCACAACCTCCAGGCGTGTCAGCGGAGCGTCTCCGGACATGGATGGAAGAGGTTCTGCCGAGGCTGCTTCAGCATCGTGTGCAGTGCGGGCAACCGCAGGGGGGAGTCCGTGGCAAGGCTCAAAAGGTCGGTCGTCCAGCCTCAGCACCAGCTAAAGGGGGCCACGAGGAAGAGGAACATGTTGGAGCCCCTGAGTTTCAACAGGACCTTGGGTATGAGCACCGCCGGGGGTACGCATAAGCCACGAGACTGACAGAGCATCCACTGTCCAGACGAGGGGATCCGGAACCAGAGAGATGGGGGGGGGGGGGGGGGGGGGGGGGGGGAGCCGCGTGTTCCACCGCGTCGTGAAAAGGTAGATCATTGGCATCTCCTGGCGCGCCGATCATCTGGAAGATCTCCGGCACGAGAGTCTACTTGGTATGAAGCAGCCGTCCCCGCTGAGAGAGGGAGTCCGTGAGCACGTTCAGGTGACCTGTGATGTGGCACCCGGAGCGAGATGCCGCGATCCCGGCACCACAGAAACAACTGGTACAGGAGCATACAGAGTGTCGGCGAGCGGGTCCCACCCCTGTTTCTGAATGTAGGACACGACCAGAGTTATCGGAGAGAATAAAAATCTCATGGTGGCGGAGGCGCGACTCCCAATGGCGCAGCACAAGCCAGGCGGCCTTCATCTCTAGCCAGTTGCCATGTCTGTCCCGTAGGCAGAGCTGCCTAGTGCTACGAATCCTCCATAGCATCTACGGAAAAATAACGATACTATGCTGCTTCGGAAGAAAAAGGAAACTGCTACGAAAAAACTAATAAAAATTGTTAAATTTTTTTTTTAATGAATTGTTGCTTCTTGGGTTTGTATGGAGACGTTTATTGATGTTTTCCCACTGGTAAGCACGCTTCCGCCACCAATATCATAGCTGCCAACCCTCCCGATTTTATCGGGAATTTCCCGATTTTTTTTCAAGTCCCGATTTTCCTGTTTTTTGTACATTTTTCCTGATTTTCAGATTTTCAAGTTTTGTTTGAAAATTCTAGGCATTTTGGCGTACCGCTCCCAGTCAAGCGCCTGTAGTTGAGAGCCTGCCGCTATACTGTACCGCTAAGCTTTCGGGGACCCACAGCCAGTCTTGATTACGCATGCGCAGCAAATTTGCATCCATTCTGTGTTTGTTCCGGTTCCTTCGAAATTGCCCTGGTCTGGAGCACATGCTTAGCGATTTTCACAAGTGTTATTTTTCGATTTTCAACAAAATGATGCCTCCAAAGAAGCAGAAGTGGTTGGTAAAGTTCCATCCAGACTACAAGTGTTCCTTGCATCATCGACGAATCGAGAAAGGGCGAACACTTTGCCGTTTGTAAAATGTGCCGGGCGGACATAAACATCGTAGCACAGTAAACCTAGGCGGGCTGACGCGCACTGCGAACCCCCCCCCCCCCCCCCCCCCCCCCCCCCCCCCCCTGTTGTTTGATTTTTCGGCACCTGGAAGCAAGGGCTAGCGTCATGGAGGCCGCAGCTCAGGATTTTCGTTGCCTCAAGGTTGGCAGCTATGCAATATCATCAACTGCGCATGCACACTATTTACTTTGCAATAATGGCCGACTCAGACAGCTCACTGTCTGGGGAAGCAAAATAAAGGCAAGAAAACACTAACAAGTGAAAAGCGCCACAGTCTTTGTTATCGGAGAAGAAAAGGTAAAAGATCAGCTGCCAAAGAGTATTGAGCCCACTACATGGACGAATGGCCATGTTTCACAAGTAACAAAGAATAAGAATAAGAGTACTTTATTATCTCAAAAAGAGAAATTCTTTTCGCCACCTCAGGTGCAACTCACAATTACACACACTCACACAACAGTTTTCAAACAAATGGACAATGGCTCGGGATGGGTGAAGCCCATCGCCAAGGCGTCTAATGGCCGGCGCCAACGGCCCCAACCCGACCTGAACCTCCCTAACACAAGCAAACTAAAGACGGTTCTATCTTAGTATCTCTAAACATGGTAAGTACTTCGGTGCACGTTGTGTGAATGTGACTTTAAGTGTTTTTCTCTTTTATGTGTGATTTCTTTTTCTTTCACGTTGCTACTGAAAACTTTGCTATGCTACTGAAAACTAGGCCTTCTGCTACTGATGTCAAAAAAACAGGGTAGGCAGGTCTGCGTAGGGCCAGAGACCACCGTCCCGGGACCTTGTCGAAGTCCGGGAGGAGGTGCGCTCCCCAGCCAGATCGGCTCGCGTCTGTGCAAAAAGAGAGAGCTGGGGCGGGGGGGGGGGGGGGGGGGGGGGGAGAGGGGCACTCCCAACCCAAGCCAGGCCAGGTCCGTCCTCCGCTGGAGGTGAGTCCGGATCAAGGGGGGCACAGACACTGGGGCTGCGAGGTCGCCCGTGGACGGACGCCAATAGGGCAGAAGATGCAACTGGATTGGCCTCGAGTAGAGCCAGCCAAGGGGCAGGAGGTTGGCCACTGCACTGATGAGGCCCAGCAGCTGAGCCAGGCTCTGGCCGGGCACGCCTCCGCGAGGGACACTTGGCGAGCCATCGCCGCCAGATTCTGCACGCGTGCGACCCCTATCCTCACCCTGCTGTGGTCGGTCAAAAACTCCATTCCCAGGTGTACAAAGGTACGGGAAGGGGAGAGGTCCGATTTTCCGTGATTGACCACGAACCCCAGCCGTTGAAACAGGGCCAGTAGGGCATCCCTGTTCGTCTCCAGGGAAGGGGCGTCCTGGTTCAGGAGCAGCAGTTCGTCCAGGTAATTGGAGGAAGGGCTGGACGAAGACTGCCTGGCCCAGGCCACCACCACATCCAAGATCCGCTTGAAGACCCAGGGGCTGAGGTTGAGGCCGAAGAGGAGGGTTCGGAACTGGGATACTACCCCGCGAAAAGCGAAGCGCAGGAAGCGCTGAGATGCTGGGTAAATGGGGATGTGCAGATAAGCATCGGAGAGGTCGAGGCTGACAGCAAAGTCCATGGGCGCACCGCCGAAACTCACCGCCCACGCGGTCTCCATGCAGAACAAGGGGGCCGAAATGAACCTGTATAGGGCCGACAAATCGATGACAGGATGCCAACGGCCACCCGGCTTGGGGACCAAGGAGAGGCAGCTGTAAAAGGCCTCCATGGCGGCCTTTGGAGCAGGGAAGCGACCTCCTGCTGAAGAGCTTCCGCCTTGCCAGGGTCGGCCGGCACCCGAGTCCAACCAGGGAGCGCCAGAGAGGAGGGGGCTTGCGAAAAGAAAAACTGTAGACTGTCCGAGACGGTGGAGAGCACCCACAAGTCGTCTGGCCGCAGCGACCGCCACATGTTGCTGTGCAGGGCTAGCCGCCCGCCGACTGGGGATTCCAAGGGGGTCAGCGGGGGCGGCAGTGGACGGGAGTCACTGGGCCCGCCCACGCCCAAGCCTCATGGGGCCAGGGGGGGGCGGGGGGGGGGGGGGGGTCGGGGCAGCGCGCGCACGGCAGGGGAAGACTGGTTTACCCAACCTGTGGGAGACTATGGCGGCGAGTCGAGGGGCGGGTCTGAGGTTCCGCAGGGGTCGACCCACGGACTTGCGGGGGGGGGGGGGGGGGGGGGGGGGGGGAGGAAGCGGGTGGAGTCCACGGGAAGGGCGCCAGGCCATAGGCCCTTGGCCGACTCCTTCACCGACCGCCAGATTGGACCGACGAGGAGGCCCCCCCCCCCCCCCCCCCCCCCCAAAGGGAAGCCTGTCGTAGCTGTCCTGTTATTGTAGCAGGCACTCCCGCACACCTCTGCAGGATGCCATCCTGCCTCATCAGGTAACAGTTGGCCGCCACCGCCAACGCGTTAGTCGAGGCATGGTAAACTGCCTGATTGGCTGTCTCCGCCAGGGAGTGTAAGTCGTGCAAGGGATCTGGGGCCTCCGGACACTGCCTGTACTTCTCCACCCGCCGCACCACCGCTTGGGTCACCAGCTCCAAAAACTCCAAACAGGCAAGGGAAATCCGGACCAGGGTCGCAGTCTTGTCAAGGCCCAGGGGAATACTTCTACCAACCGCAGCTTCCCACCGACCTGCACCTCCGCAGCGACGTCCACCTGTGGGAGGGGGCACAGGAAAGACTGGGAGTGTCCTGCATACCAGGGTTGCCGAAACTTTATATCCATGTCCGCGGGACTACGGCGGTCGGAAAAGAATCCCCCGTCCGATAACTTGCCCTGCTGGAGATGAGCGTTAAAGGCGTCCGAGAGGTCTCGAAACCCGGTGGGCTGCAGAAGGGACTGAACCGTTTGGACTGGCGCAAAGTGTCTACCACGGCTGAGGCCCTCCGGTTGAGGGGGGGGGGGGGGGGCATGAGGCTGGAGGAAGGGCGCCCGAAATGAAGTGCACTGCCTCATCCAGGGCTCTACAGGTCTCCGTGCCCGAGGGTAGGGGTTGGTAGGGGAGACGAGCTACAGGCCGAGGAGTGGGGACTGTCGACAGGGTCGAGGGAATGCGCCATCGGGGAGCAGGACGACCCGACTGTCGACCGAAGCACCCGCGCAAGGAGCGCTGAGGCCGAGTCCTCCGGATGCAGGCCGAGGACATCGTCTACATCCCCCAGTCCGACCAACCGGGCCAGGAGGGAGAGTCAGTGTCGCGTGTGCAGGCCGATGGGGGCTGCCTGGGCGGAGCTGGAACCGCCGACCGGTTCAAAGGGTCCGCAGGGGGGAGCCGAGTCGCGGTGAACGGCGCGCTGTGCCTGACAGAAAGGCGTGCGTGCGATAGGCGCATAACTAGCGCTAACCTTAGAGTCTGGCCGCCGGGCGCGAGAAGGAGGGCGAGATGACCATGAGTACTCCCAAGGCCTCGGCCGAGGAGGGGAGCCACTGCGGTGAGAGTCAAGGCGGCTAGGGTGGGGGAAGCGAGACCGCTCGGAACCCGGGTGTCGGTCTCCGGCGAGAGGGCTGCGGCTTATGGAGCGACGTCGCGAGGCCACCCGCCGAACCGGACTGAGGTCGGGGGACAGGGTAAGCCATCTTCGCGGGTGCTGTCCATGTCCATCCGTTTGTCGGTGCCTTCGAGGCGCGCCGGACGAGGCCCCTGCCGCTGGGGGCACTAGCACCGGACGCGAGGGGGGGTGGGGGGGCGAGAGGGCGGGGGGGTTGAGGGAGGGCGGGGGGGGTTGAGGGATGGCGGGTGGGGGGGGGGGGGGGGGTTGGGGAGGGCGGGCGGAGGGGGGGGGCAGGGAGAGCAGGGTGCTCGAGTGGGTCGAGGACCTCAAAGGCTCTGAACTCGTGGGTGAGACTCGCGAGAGGCCGCAAGCGGGACCCCATGCTGCGCCTGGGTGTGCCTCTGTCGTGCGCTGTGAGTGGCCCTGGTCTCTTGGTGGCTCATTCCAGCTGGGAGGGCCGGTCCCGGTCGCCGTTGGTTCCGAACCAATACAGGGCAGGAGGGAACGGTCGAGGGGTGTGCACCGAGGTCAGAAGTTGTCAAATTCTGGTGTGAGGCAAGGCCCACAATGTCCGAGGACGCCCGTCTGCGGGGTCCAGGGGAGCTGGACGGCACGGGAGTGGACGTTGCACTGGCAGTGGGGAGTCCACCTGCTAGCTGTCGCCTGTGGTCCCGGGAAGTCGACGGGTGGTCGCGCCGGTAAAAGTCCCAGAGCCGGGACCACCGCTGCTCCTTCCAAGAAGAGCACACATGGCCCGGCCCGGGACGAGGAGCAGCCAGAACAAGGTAGACACAGGGCGTGTCGCTCGGCCACTGAAACCCCATTCAGCCGGGGCACAAACGTAACTACGCACAACAAAGAAACGGAACCCATGCCTTTTTCTTAGAGATAACAGGCCGCGCCCATTTAGGAACGGGCTCGCGGCAATTACGGGATGCGTATGCGCTAATTACGGGATACGTATGTCCTAAGCCCGGCTGCGACCGCAGCTGGCGGCAGTCGACCCGGGCGGAGCCGGTCAGATACCCTCTGGCTCAAGGCATTACCTATGTATACTAATTTAGTTGACTAATCGCAAGAGATGTGTGAAACGACGGATACCAACAGAGAAAGGTAAAGTCCCACCAAGCGCACGTCCAAGGCGAGTGAATGGAGCCCGGAAGAGGTAAATCCGCACCAAGCACAAGGAAGGAGTTCACACAAGAAGGAAGGCACATGGTATTATCCAAGACAAGCTGAAACTGGTACATCCGTCTGCTAGGAAGCTAAGCGTAAGACTGGCGTATCAGCCCACGTGGCCTCATGGGGAGGGAGGAGAGGCCACTCAGGGAGTTTTGGGTGATGACTTCGGAGAGTCACCTCCCCCGGTTGCGTTGCTATACACAACGGATACCTAGGCTGAAATCGGTAGGCTAAGTGTACCTTCCTATTACTGTATTAGTAATGCCATTGGTAAGTTTTTTGAGGAAACAAATGTTTACATTTTCAGAAAACATGGATTTTGCTGCTGCAGTAGCCAGCCCTTGTCACAAAGGTCACACATATGTAAATCGGTCATACACGTGCGCCATAATGGCTTTGCCTTTCTTGTTGGAATTTTCATTTCAGCATTTTGTGAAAACGTTTTGTTTTATGAATTCATTTTGTTCAGGAGAACACAACATGGGATCTTGTGGAGGACATAGAGAAACTACGGAAGCATCTGGCGATCGATCGCTGGGTGGTGTTTGGAGGAAGCTGGGGGTCCACACTCTCTCTGGCATATGCTCAGACACATCCTAGCAGGGTCAAGGCCATGGTTCTACGTGGGATCTTCACTGTGAGGCGGTACAAAAACACGAAGCTCGTAGTGCAATAGATTTTTCTTTTATCTTAACACATTTAGCCCAAACGCCTTACACTGTAGGTAGTGGCAGCCAAAATTTCATTATAACTTGAGACCTTCCTTACATTGTTTTATTAATAGAGCATTAAGAAACAAACAAACAGCAAAAAAGATTTTGTAAATATGTTGATTAGTTCCTGAGATACGACATTTTAAACTTTTAGGCTTTCGTCCGTGGCCCGCCAACCTAATGAAAAGCCATTTTCAGACAAGGGATACAGAGACACTTAAGAAGATACAGGCTTCATCTTTTTATTTCACAATCTGTATTATCAGGAAAGTATCAGAAACAAATATGAAAACCATAATGCAGTACAATGATGTGCAACGAGTTGCTAAAAATGGAAAAAAATAAATCGGAGCCGAGTTGACATTGCACAGAAGTCCAACTTTGTGACCATATTGTGAACAATCTTTCGCTTAAAATAACTTTTTATGAGATGATTTTAACAAATATATATACAAAAAGTAAGCCTATTTTTTTTCAGACTGTAATATACATAAACCGTTCTGATAGAATGTGCCAAAGTCCAGAAAATGCTCAAAATGACATGTCGCGGATATGAGCAACGACGCGCAACACAAAAATTAGCATAACTTCTGAACGCCTTGATGGATTTTCATGCAGTTTGGACACAAGTCAGAATATATATTCTGCTGCAATATTAAAGAAAATCACTTTCATACATCATGTCATTCATGTTGAACATGCTACAAATAAAAGAAAAGTATCATCGACATGTTGAAAGCACAAATATGACTGAAAAACTTTAACCAGTATGCAGATTTTGAGGCCATTTGACACGGAGGAAAAAAAGGATATTCAGTTACGATTATGAACAGAAAAAAAGATGTAAAGAGACACCTGGAAATAATGTACGTCATAATTATATTGATGAATATATATATATGTCTAAAATAGCAGCTCGGCTTGATCTGAACCTTGCGAGACAGTCTGCACAAAGGACAGATGTAAGGACCAATGAAACCAGCTCACTGCTTGAGCAATGCAATCAGCACTGAACAAAAATGCACACTACAGCAGAGTGTTTTTGAAATTTTGGTAATGGTTTCCGATGTTTGCGGGAAAAGTAGTTGTGTCATCGACACTTTCTTGAAGCTTCATCACTTTGTTTGCCGTATGGTTTAGTTTTCTGGAAAGTGTCCCTTTCGTATACTGTCTCAAGCGACCTGTGATGCTGTCGTGGTTGATCTGGAGTCCCTCTAATCTTACTTTAACAAGTCTCAGCTGATGTGTCCTTTTGGTTAAAACTTGCTGTAAAGTCCTCATTTCAGCCTGAAACTTGATATTAAGTGTTTGATTTTCCTGCTCCACTTCTTTAATGCGATGCCGCACACTGGTCAGCTCCTTCCCCAACTGCTGAATGGTCAGTGTCATGCCTTTTCTTTCAGAATCCAATGTCGTGGTGGTGTTACCTAGTTATGCTGGATTAAACGCTGCCACAATGCTAGAATCCAGTGTTTCCGCCCAAAACGAATCTACATTCCCCTTTTTCAGCGAATGAGTCGATTCTTAAAATTGCCCACTTTTACAACCCTCCTCCTCATTGCTGCAGCGGTCACAGTCTGCTGGGTCAATCTGAACCACCACCTACACATCATTTTGAATTTAGAGCCTTCGCATTTTCTAAATGACTCCAGGTCAAGAAGTAAGCCTTTTGTTGGCGACTGTAGTGATGCCAGGTGGCAATCGCCTATCAAAAGTTGCTGTCTGGTGATGCCAAGTTGGTGTAGGTGTGGTCCTACACGTCGTGTCATGACGCTTCTTCATAAAATCCTCTTGCAGTTGTATAGTGTTCTGCTTTTCCCAGTTTAGCTTTGTCTCAGGCACCAAACATCTCAGACGACTCTCTGTCAAGTCCGGAAAAAGGTTCCAAAGAAATGCTGGTGCGTCATCAAAAGTCTTGTCACACTCTTCTTTCAGAAGATAAACTTGAAGAAGAAGTGAGTTATCCAGTGCACTGAAGGTGGGCAGGTCAGGGCGCCTCCCCCTCCCTTTGGCTAGGAAGACTTTCTTGAGTACAGTGTACGCCTCATCACCACCTAAAACAAAGGAGGTTGTTTAGTTAAATATAATGTTAATCAGTTTAAAAATACTGGAGGTTGTTTTGTTAAATATAATGTTAATCAGTTAAATAATACTGGCGGTTCACTATCAATATCATGATGACTGAGTATGGCTCTTTACACAAACAGTACTATTGTCATTGTTTACCTTAAACATCTTTTGAGGAGATTTAATTAGGCCTAGAGTAAAGAAAAATAAAAAGCAGGGTATTTTGATCATGCTGAGTGTGACTAATTATTTATCTCAACAAAAGAAACGAAGAGAAATGATGAAATACTGGCCGCTCTGAGACCTATTTTGTCAATGCCGCATAGTCGCTCATCAAATTATCTGCCCCTGGCTGTTATCACTCGCTTCGATGCCCGACAGTTAAACTTGAATATAACCATAACAGATGAGCATCGACGTTTGAAATTAAATAGGAAAGTGATAAATGCATTTACAAATACATTACTAAGCAGCTAGTAAAGCTAACTGACATCTGTAGTGAAGTATTTTCCTATATTCAATGGCACTTTCCATCCAAAGAAAGATGCGATGATCAATGAGGCTGAACGCAGTGATAGAAGGATGTGTATGCAAGAATTCCGAAGAATAATAAACGAAATAGCTTCTAAACCATACAAATGACAATATAGCATAAATCTGCAAAGCGATTAAGCTTTTACTTACGTAGTTTTCTTGCTATTTCCTCGAAAGTGGAAGTACCGGTTCGTCTTCAGTCGTCGCCATTTTGAATTGCGGTCAGAAGAAGTCGCGCGCAACGTGAGTGGGAAATTCCTCAAGCAGATTTTCCACCACATTTGCATAATTTAGCCTCTAACACCATTCGATAGATTTGACGTTCCTCTACAAAATGGTACCCAGATGTGTGTTTTTATACGTTCTGTTTTGCTAAAAAAAACGAAAATTTGTTCTTATTTTTGTGGAAAAACTACAATATTTCATGTGTGTATACAAAAATCACCAAACACCTTATACCAGTTTGAAGCTGACATCATGACCCACATTTTGATACTAAATATAGCTGTGTAGCGTGTGTGTGGTAAATCTGCTGTCTTGTTGAATGGAGGGATCGTGTAGGCGCTTACGCGAAGCAAATGCCGGGAAGTCGGCCTGCGGCTCGAGCAAGCCGAAACACATGCTTTAAAGTTTATTTTTTCATTTTTTTCACACAAACAAAACATATATCATATTATCATCATTGGAAAGAGGAAAGGACGTATATTATTTTGACATAAGAATGAAAACAATCGGTGCAGTAGATGCATGATAAATTTGAGTTGAAGTTGGCACAAAATGCAGCGATTTTATGCTTGATGGTAGCCTACTGGCGAGGCTGCCACTACCTACTGTAACTTACAGCATTAGAAAGATCGACCATGATAATTCAAAGGCAGTGCCAGATGAGCTTGGCGCCTTCATCTGGCACTACCCTTGAATTGTCATGGTTGATCCATCTCCTGCAGCTGGTACAAAGTTGTTGGGGAACACCTGCAAAATGTAGGAAATGTGGACTGGGGGTTAAATGGGTTAAGATAGTTACTGGCTGATGGAGATGGATTGATCATGATAGTTCAAGGACAGTGCCAGATTAGCTTGGTGCCTTTGGTACCAAGAGTATCTGGGACTGTCTGTGTCTTCTGCAGCTGCTAAGAGTACACTACCCTTGGAGTAACATGGTCTATCTCTTTCACATGTGAAGATGTGAGGTTTAAAGTATTGCTCACTGCTGTACTTTGTTTCCTCAAAAATTACCGATGACATGACTATATGGAAGTGTCTACTACTTACTCAATTTTAGCCTAAGAACCCATTGTGTTACAACACAACCCGGGAGGCACTCGGGGAACCCCCAGAGGGGCCGAGAGTTGCCTCCCATCCCTGCCCATCTGGTTCCGAGTCATGTGGTGACCAACCAGTCGTTCTACTTAGCTCACGCTGTGCAGACGTGTTTCAGCGTTAGCCTTGGACCCTGACTGTGTATGGTGCGACCGGTTTCCCCCAGTCGTTTTCACTTGTTCTGGCTTCGGACTTCGGTGCTTAACCTGCGTCTCTGCCTGTTCTGCCTTCGGGGAGGGCTTCGTTGCCTGTGCTACCGGCCTGTCTCTTCTGCGCCTTCCTGGAGTGGCCCAAGCTTTGCGGTGCAGACTCTTTGCGATCCCCCTCCCCCTCCCCCCTCCCCCTCCCCACCATCGCGCGTTGTGGGTGTGTTGGAGGTTCCTTCTCCCCGTCCCTGCTTCGTCTGAGAGGTAAGGTAGCGGTAATGGCCCTCGGCTGGTCTCCGGGCCGGGCGCCAGCTTTGTTCAGAGGCACTTTGTTTCGCTTATGCTTCATTGTACCATGGTGTGCGCCCTACACTCGTCTTAGCTTGGCGGGGCCCCTTGTGCCCTCGCAGTTAGCGTGTGGTTAGCGCCAGCTTTGTTCAGAGGCGCTTCGTTCGCTTGTACTTGTACCATTGTGCGACCGACGCTCGTCTTAGCTTGGCGGGGCCCCTCATGCCTTTGCAATTGGCATGTTGTTAGCGCCAGCTTCGTTCAGAGGCGCTTCGTTCGTTTGTACTTGTTGTACCATGGTGCGCCCGACGCTCGTCTTAGCTTGGCGGGGCCCCTTGTGCCCTCGCAGTTAGCGTGTTGTTAGCGCCAGCTTCGTTCAGAGGCGCTTCGTTCGCTTGTACTTGTTGTACCGTTGTGCACCTGACACTCGTCTTAGCTTGGTGGGGCCTCTCATGCCCTCGCCGTTAGTGTGTTGTGTCCGACGTGTGGCAGCGGCGTTGATAAGAGGCGCTTCTTGCGCTTGGATCAGAGGCGCTTTTTGCGCTTGGGTGGTGCTTCGCGGCGAACGCTCGACGTCATTGGCTGGGCCTTTCGGTGCCCCCGCTTGGTCGCCTATTAGGTCTGGTATGTGTTGCAGTTGCCAGGGGCTTGCCTGCTCGCAGTGCGGCGACTGACGATGGCCACGGGATATCCACAACGTTGGTCTCTGCGGGACTGGTGCTCGTCTGTCCACGCCTGGGATGGCTGGTCGACCTGGCACGAGCTACGGCGGCCTACAGAAGGAAGCGTCTGTGAACCTTGCCGGCGCGAGCGCTATCATCGTCAAGCGACCGGTCAGTTCCTGTGCCGCCCCCCCCCCCCTCCGTTCCGGAGATGTGATTACACGCGCCCACCCCGACCTTGTGGAACGGACGACACGTCGGACACTTACGCCCAGCACTTACCACAGGACTGCATCCACTGCCAAGCCCGCTGACTCTTCCGAGGGGTCGTATAGCCAGCAGAGTGCCCGCCTCAGCCCGGCCTGCTGAGACGTGCTTCACGCCTTACGTTGTTCACTGGCAGTCCTGGTATATCTCTCCTCGACAAGCCCGCTGACTTCCGAGGGGTCATATAGAAGGCAGAGCGCCCACCTCATTGAGCCCGGCCAGTAGAGACTTGTGTTCCATCATCCGATGACCGGTCTTGGCCTAGAGTCCTCCCGCTACGCCATCAGCTCCACTTACGCCCAGCACTTGCACAGGACTGCAGCCGCTGCCAAGCCCGCTGACTCTTATGAGGGGTCATATAGCCGGCAGAGTGCCCGCCTCGCTGAGCCCGGCCTGCAGAGACACGCTTCACGCCTTACGCTGTACCCTGGCAGTTCTGGTATGTCTCCTCGACAAGCCTGCTGACTCTTACGATATAGCCGGCAGTGCGCTCACCTCACTGAGCCCGGCCAGTAGAGACTTGTGCCCCATCGTCCATCGTGGCGCCCCCCCCCTCCGCTTCCGGAGCAGTGACCACACACGCCCTCACCGACCTTGTGGATCGGACGACACGCCAGACACGTGAAACCAGCCTTTCTTGCATGACTGAAGCCACCCTGACGCTCGCACGGTCAAGGAGTCCGGCCTGCAGAGACGCGCTTCGCGCCGTCATCCTCTGGCTGTCCTGGCTTGTCTCACCTCAGGACACTCGCTGTCTCTTACGGGGAGTCATATAACCGGCTGAGAGCCGCCTCTCGGAGGCCGCCCAGCAGAGGCCAGTGTCCCTTCTTCTGCGGACTACTCGGGACCCTCTCGCTCGTCCGGGAACCAGCGTGGGAAGGACCGCGATGCGCGACACCCTAGCACACGCAGCCCTCGGCCTACGACCTTACCACGTTGATTGCGTCAGGTCTTGTCTGCTCACCGAAGTTCCGCGACGTCGGCACTCCCATCTGAGCAGTCGCGGCAGCCCGCCCCCCTCCCCCCTTCCGCTCAAGAGGTAGGAGCCACTTCGTGGATGCAGGAAGGCAGGTTCGGAGTGTCAAGTTGCTTCCACAGCCCTCTGACTTTGGGACGCCTTCCGCCCAGCTCTTACGGTCTGGCTTCCAGGACTACGACGTTGTCTCCGACCTTCGCTGCCCCGCGGGACTCGACCTTGCCTTCGACAGGACTCATGGGCGGCCCTCCCCAGTCCTCTCCTGTTCCCTTTGGCCTTGGATCCTCTGGCACTGCGCCACATGGCGGCGCTGCTCTCGTCAACGCACCCTTCCCCAGGGCTTGGACAAGACTGCGTCACTCGTCCGGAACTCCTTGGCTTGCTCAGGTTTCTTGTAGCTGCTCACCCTACGCTTCGTCCGCTGCATCGAGGACGCCTGGCACCCTTCGGGGTCGCCCTTCTCGGAGATCTCCTCGCCCTCGCGGAAGTGGCCATCCGGGTGGAGTTTCTTCATCGGTCAACGCCGTGCTTGCCGCCGCCTTGCGACATGTTGCGTCGGGATGCTCTACGTCTGGCCCTGCCGCGGACTTCCCCCTGGCCTGGGATTCCGCTGACCCCTGGATCCGCGTTACCGCCGCAGAGGTCCTTCGGATCACCTTGCACTCGCCACTGCTGCATCGCTCCGGCTGTGGTCTGAGATTCCACCCAACGGGTTCTTCTGACGCATTGCTCCACGTCCTCTTGCACCCCGCCTCCAGGAGGTATCTCCGCCTCGCCTTCGACGGCGTTCTCTACCAGTTAGGGCCTCCCATTCGGTCTCAACTGCAGCCCTTGGGTGCTTTCTCGATTCTTGGACCCCGTAGCCGCCTCGACCCGGCAGTCGTCTGCCAGTCCGACTTCGAGCTACTTAGACAGCCTCCTCCTACGCAACCAGTCGGAAGTCGACCTGGGGACGGACAGGGATGCACTCCTTCATCTGTTTTCGCTGTTGGGCTTCCTGGTCACTGCGGGCAAGTTGGACCTCACTTCCTCACGCCGCTTTGTCCATCTCGGCATGGAATCTGCAACCGACCTCAACTGAGTGCGTTTACCAGAACCTCGGATCCAGAAGTTTGCCGCCCTAGCCGGCCAGTTGGCCCAGGAGGATGCGGCCCCCACCAGAGTGTGGCTTCAGCTTCTCGGCTTATGAATGCTGCGGCGGATGTCCTCCCCCTCGGTCGTCTTTACTTCCGCCGCTACAGCTGCACCTCCTGCTCCTTTGGCGTCCGTCCTCCGGCGATGTAGCTGCCCGGGTGCCAGTGACTCAGATGCTGCGTCACATCTTTCGCGTTGGATGGACACTTCCTGGCTCGCTTCGGGAGTCCCCCTGGCCTCTCCGCCCCCTCAGCTCTCCCTCTGTGTCGATGCAAGTCTCTCCGGGTGGGGTGCCCACCTACTTCCGCGGTTCCTCACAACATCCGGCCCCTGGCCTCCGGATCTGGCGGACAAGCACATCAACTGGTTGGAGCTGCAAGTGGTCTGGCAAGCCCTCGTGGCGTCGGAAGCTCACTGCTGTCACCAGGAGCTACTCGTCCTCTCGGACAACATGGCCGTGGTGTCCTACATTCAGAAGCAGGGCGGAACGCGCTCCCCAGACCTGTGCATGCACCTCTACTATCTGATGCACTGGTGCGAGGACCACAGCATTTCTCTCTGAGCCCGACACATTCCAGGACACCTGAACGTTTTAGCCGACTCTCTCCCGGCGCGGCCAGTTACTGCACATGGAATGGACGCTTCGCAGGGACATCTTTTTGATGATCTGTGCTCACTGGGAGACGCCTATGATTGACCTTTTCGCTATGTGGTGGAATCACCAGCTTCCCCTCTTCGTCTCCCCGATCCCAGACCCCGTTGCCAGGGCAGTCGATGCGCTCTCCATTCCCTGGGACGGTCTCATCGCGTACGCTTACCCCCCCCCCCCCCCCCCGACAGTTCTCGATCCCAAAGTCCTCCTCGAGCTTCGTGGATGCAATGCGGTCGTCTTGTTGGTTGCCCCGTTCCTATGGAACAGGTCCTGGACCACCGACCTCCTCAGCCTTGCCATGGCCCCCCCCCCCCCCCCCCCCCTCCCCCCCCCCCCCCCCCCCGCTGCTCCCTACGCCGAGCACTATGCTCAAACAACCCCGCCAGCCGCTGTTCCACCCGTGCCCAGAACGGCTCCTCCTTCATGCCTGGAGATTGTGTGGCAAGCCCTCACCACTAGAGGCTTCTCAAGTGCAGCAGTGGAAGTGATCACTACTGCCCGCAGACCCTCGACCAGGCGCGTCTACGAGGGACAATGGCGAGTACTGTGCTCCTGGTGCGCTGACCAGCGCCTCTGCCCCACCGAACTGACGAATCCCCAGCTCATGGACTTCTTCCTCTGGCTCTTCGGAGACCAAGGTTGGCCCCTATCACCTGTCCATGATTGCCGACACCTACTGGCACCTCGGCCGCCCGGACCCTGGCGACTGCAAAGACCTTGCCGACATTATGATTCACTTCGGCCTGCAGCGTCCAGTCCCCCGCTCGCTCATCCCTCGCTGGGACCTACCCTGGGTACTGACATGGCTTAACTCTGCCAGATTCGAACCGCTGC
The DNA here is from genome assembly GCA_036245525.1 of Semisulcospira habei. Lineage (NCBI taxonomy): Eukaryota > Metazoa > Mollusca > Gastropoda > Semisulcospiridae > Semisulcospira > Semisulcospira habei. Next base: position 296,553,982 of record BTPG01000002.1, on the reverse strand, counting down.
CTTTGGCCCACTTTGCGGATGTGACTCGTAAGACATGCTTACTGTTGGCCCTTGCCACTGTGGCTTGAGAGCGAGCTACACGCGCTCTCTATGCGCCCTGCCTGCCTGCAGTTCTGAACGGATGGTTCCGTGCAGCTCCTCACGGACCCTGCCTTCCTTGCATAGACTAGGTCTCCCCTTACCGCGCCACTGGTGATTACCTTACGGCCGCTGAGAAATGTGAACTTTCCCCGGGACACCAGGCGACACCTACGCCGATCCAAAGCTGTCCGGAGAGGACGCTCGCGCCTCTTTCTACCATTGTACCCAGGCAGGACTGACGTAACAGCCCAGACAATATCTTCCTGGCTATGCTGGGTCATACGGTCCGCCTACCAGGACCTCTCCCTGCAGGGAGCAAAGATGCTTATGATACGTGCACATGAGGTACGAGCCATGGCCACGAGCGTCGTGTTTGACCGGAACTGCGCTGTCAAAGACATCGTGGCGGCCGTGGGCTGGAGGGCAGAATCGACCTTCGCCCGCTTCTAACTCGGGGATCTGACAGGCCAGCGAGACAACCTCGCACTGGTGGGGGACATCGCTACACCGCAACACTCCCTCCTGGCGCCGCAGGGGCACACTTAGCTAAAATTGTCGGGAGTTTGCGGCAAGGAGGTTGGCTCTGCCTATAGCCCTTGGCGCGGGTGTTTTGGGCGCGGCACCCTCCTCCTTCTCGCAATTGTTCCATATAGTCATGTCATCGGTAATGTTTTGGAGGAAACAAATTAATTTTTCTCTAAAATATATTTTTTCAAAAAATACTTACAGATGACATGACTCGGAGGACCCTCCCACCTGCCCCACTTGCCGCTGGTGAGCTAAGTATTCCGACTGGTTGGTCACCACGTGACTCGGAACCGGATGGGCAGGGATGGGAGACAACTCTCTCGGCCCTTCTGGGGGTTCCGCGAGTGCCTCCTGGGTTGTGTTGTAACACAACGGGTTCTTAGGCTAAAATTGAGTAAGTAGTAGACACTTCCATATAGTCATGTCATCGGTAAGTATTTTTCGAAAAAAATATATTTCAGAGAAAAATTAATTTTTCTTAGGCTTTGTAAAGCCTGTTTGTTTGGTTTATCAACCTTTAAAATTGTATTCCATTCAGTTCTTGAATCGGCTTTCTGTTTCTGCTCTCATTTCTGTGATGGTGATTTTTTAAACAATACATTTTAGATAATGTACCAGTACTGTTTTCAGACTTAACCTGCTTGTGCCTACATCCACCAGTACTGTATATAAACATGCAGTACAGGTGGCTGCATGTACAAGTGGGGTTCAAAAAGTTAAAGATTTAAGGTTTAAAACACATTTCATCTGCCATGAAAGTGATTTGGAAAATGGGGCACTGAGAAAGGTCTGCTTTAGTTTTGACCCCAGATGGATTTGAAGCAACAACCTTTCAAATGAGAGTTGATCGCTCTACTACCCATCCACCCAACTCACTACAAGAGGGGTTAAAGTCTGAAAACAATAATCAGTAGCTGTATCATAATAATGGGTAGACCGTCGAAACCGATGATGTCGTCATTGTGTATGTATCAGTTTATGCACATTTGCATAATACTGTTGTCTTTATAATCTACAGTGAGGTTCCTTGTGTTTAAAGTGACCTACTCTGCGCAATACAGGGTTAACAGTTCGCGACTTCTCTTGAATACATTTTCTTTTTGTCTTGCAATAGTGCTGCACAAAAGGGCCAACTCATTCAGCCCGACACACGTACTTAACTCATTCAGCCTGACGCACGTATATCCAAAATTTCGGAGGCGTCCTCTAACGACTATGCACTTGTTGCAATAGATGTATCGACCATGATAATTCAAGGGTAGTGCCAGATTAGCTTGGCGCCGAGGTGCCAAGCTAATCTGGCACTACCCTTTACTTATCTTGGTTGACCCATCTCCTGCTGTAGTGCGTCAGGGCTGAATGGGTTAAGAATTTGAATTTGTAAATTAAGACTTTGCTGCTTGAAGATTTTTCTCTTCTCCTTTGTACGTAGAATAGTTTCACTGACACATACCAGGGGCAGTAGAACACCTCTGTGTCTTGTGGCTTCTCATGTGAATTACAATGCAAAAAGAAAAGTAGAAAAGTCTTAGGCAAGGCAAGAAAACATTGAGAGCCCATTGTATTGGCATATTAGCAACCCTACTGGGAGCATATAACTTTAAACTAACGATCTGCCTATGACTTGTGTGTGTAGACGGGAGTTGGAATGGTTGTACGAGGACAAAGGAGGTGCCTGCATGCTGTTCCCAGATTACTTTGATCCCTACAGAGATTACATTCCAAGGGTGAGATTTATGGGTCGTTTGACATCAGAGCGCAGAACGTTTTTTTGTTGTTGAGGGGGGAGGGGGGGGGGGGGGGCAACTTTTCTATACCAATCTTACAACAAATATTATTCAGTGACAGTTGACCTAATACGTTTTACTTTTAAGAAACTCAAACAATGTCAGTTTTGCTGTACTGTCGTAAAAATTCTGATTTTTGGCTCACGTGCGAAGCAAAAGTGAGTCTATGTTCTGGGCCATTGGTCGTCTGTCTGGTGTCCATTGTCCGTGCACTATTGTTCATCCGCCACCGTCTGTGGAAAAACTTTGTTGGCATTTTCTTGGAAACTATTCAACCTACAGTCTTCAAACTTGGCCCAAGGATACTTTGTGGCAAGACCTTTCTAAACATACCAATTTTAGTGACCTCTCACAAAGGCCAAGGTCACAGGGGATCAGGAAATATATTAAAAATAGCTATATTTTGACATTTATTTTTTCTCAAATACTATTCACAACTTCAAACCCAAACTTGGTACAAAGATACCTGATGGTAAGACCTTTTTATACATACTAATTTGGTTGATCACTCAGAAAGGTCAAGGGTCACAATAACTCCGGAGATGTGTCCGAAATAGCCATATTTTGACAAAAGATTTTTTTTTCTCAAATACTTCAAACCCAAACTTGCTACAGAGATACATTATGGTAATTTGGATGACCCCTCAGGAAGGTCATGGGTCACAAGAGCTCAGGAAATAGGTAAAAAATAGCCATATTTTGACAATAAATGTTTTTTCTCAATTACTATTCACAACTTCAAACCAAAATTTAGTACAGAGATACCTGATGGTAAGACCTATCTATGCATACTAATTTGGATGACCCATTGGAAAAGGTCAAGGGTCACAAGAGGTCAGCAAATGTGTATAAAATGCCAATTTTTGACACAATTGTTATTATTATCAACATTAGCTAATCTGTTTTCGCTGCGGCTCACTTGGCGGTCTTTGTTGTCATAATGTTTATTATGCTATAGATTTATTTTATTTCACTTGCTTAGATGTGTGTGCACACTTAGTAGAATGACTGCTATACATATGTGTGTTTTGTTATTTTTTAGAGTCTGCTTGATTGTGATGTATGTATGTTTTATGTGTTGATGTTCATATGGACGCTCATCAGTTATGCCGCAAAAAATTCCTGTTTATGCATATGGCAATAAAGTTTATCTTATCTTATCTTATTTTTGCAAACTTTTCAATCAAATTTGGCACAAAGGTAGCTGATGATAAAACCTTTCTATATATATATATATACTAATTTAGTTGACTCATCGTAAAGGTCAAGGGTCACATGGGTTTGACAGATGTTTGAAAACTGATTAAATTTTGAGAAAACATGGATTTTGTGGTGCAGAAGCCATCCCTTTACTTATTGTCACATGTGTGGATGGTTCATACACGTGAGCTAGAAGGGCTTTGCCTTTCTTGTTTCATTAAATGGCTGAATTTACATTGCTAAATGTGCCCCAGATATTTTAAGCCCAATATCAGAAAGATCCATTTTCACGTGAATTGGCCAAGTTTAAAACCTGAAACAGCGCAGGTATACATAAAGTCTGCATGCTTGACCTTGATATTAAAATCTACCGTGGCTCTGCTTGGGGTGTTGAAAATGGCTTTTTCTTGTCTTTCACCAAATTTTTACGACTGTAGAGCAAAAGTTGACAATTCATAGGAGTTCAGTAAAAAATATTCCATATTATTATTACTAAGGCAATTGGCACTAAATGATATTTGTTCTTAAAGTGGTACAGAAAAGTCTTTCTTTGCGGAGATATTTGGCAAAAAACATGTGCTCCGATGCCAAACAGCCTATATGTATGGTCAACTTTGCCAGTTACAATGGCAGATACAATAAAACACTATTTCAGTGGTTCCATCCACACCTTTTCTGTGTATGTAAATTATTTCGCTTTTAACCCCTTCACTGCTAGTTGATGGAGTTTGTTTTTGTGCAATCTTTGTTAATTCGGCACAAAAGAGCTCCAATCGTCCCAGGAACATACATTCAAAGTGGTATCGAGGGTGGTGCCAGAATAGCTTGGCGCCTAAGGCGCCATGCTATTCTGGCACCACCCTCGAACTAAATAGCAAGAGACATGATATATGTCATCATGAGCCCCCTCAGTTGTGGAGTCATCCATCTCTTGCAGTTGAGTCATGTTCATTTTTTTAAATCCGCATTCAGAGTCTTAACACATGTAGGATATTACAGCAACAAAATTGGGACTGCTGGTATTTTTTGCTGTAGTTAAAGGGTCAGGTCCCAAGGGTACACCTTCGGCTACAGCTGCAGGTAACAGCCTTGAGCTGTCATGGTGGATCTTTCTCCACAAGGGGTATGTAGCCTTCAGAAGATGGCACTCAAATTATGTAATGTTGATCTTAAAACACAGTGTGTTAAAAATGTTCCAGTAAAATTTATTAAAGATGTGGGTTGTGGGAATTACAGTTTATGGATTTTACTGTTAAGATTAGCAGTGTCTGAACTGTGGACATAATTTTCACATCATGTTGACATAATTATTTCAATGTTGTGAATAATGGTCATCGTTCCTTTCTTTGTTTTTATCATTTATTCAGATACATGTTTGGGGATTTGTTACAACTTTTGTGTTTTCCATACCTAGGCAGAACGTAGAAACCTTATGAGCGCCTACCACAGGCGAGTCACAGGAGCTGATGAAAAAGTGGCTCTGGAGGCGGCTAAAGTTTACTCACGGTGGGAAATGGCTGTGTCCAGTCTACTTGTGGATGAGGCTTTGCTTCAAAGGGCTGCAGAAGACAAGTGGGCACTACAGTTTGCCCGCATTGGCTGGTGGGTAGTTTAACCCTTTTCATCCTGATAACCCATTTGCTCGAAATAAATTTGACCATGATAGTTCAAGGGTGGTGCCAGAATAGCTTGGCGCCCAAGGCGCCTAGCTATTCTGGCACCACCCTTACACTGAAACGGTTGATCTGTCTACTAATTTGTAATGTATCTTCTTTGTTTTTTTTACCCCCTTTTTAAAAATCAGCCTCAGGATGTAATGGGTTAATCTGAATGCTCTTCCGAAAACCCCTTTATTCATGCTTGCATCAGTATATACAGTATTCAGTACCAGTGGCTGCATACATGTAGGGGTTAGAAAGGAGTAACAGGTTGTTTAATTGTGTAGTACTGGTGAATTTCCTTTCTCAGAGTACTTGCAAGCCAAGCTGAGGAGTCAAAAGGTGACTGCCGGTGTGTGTAATGCAGAGAAGAACCCAACAAAGAAAAATCACACTGTAAAAGGACACTTACAACACAGTTGTCAGTTGTGCTGTAACTATCTTTTCTAAGACTGTTTCTTTATTCGTTGGGTTCTTCAAGATAAGGAGGAAATACCTTTGTGCTGTCATGGCTGATCCATCTTCTACAACTGGTAATGGACACTAAGGAATTATCAAAGTTTTATGCACATTTCAGATCATCTTGGCTTGTAAGCCTCATTTAGACTTCTGTTGCATTAGATATCTATTTTTACCTGACCTTTTCTCTGTGGCAGCCACTACTTTGTCCATGGTGGCTTCTTTCAATCTGACACCCAGCTGCTGGACAATGTTGATCTGATCCGACACATTCCAGCAACCATTGTCCAAGGGCGCTATGACGCCGTTTGTCCGACAGAGACTGCATGGATGCTCCATAAAGTGAGTGTGTTCTCATGTTTCATGTGTTTGCTCACATGTGAAGCAAAAGTGAGTCTATGTTCAGGGTCATTGGTCATCCATCCGTTGTCCATCGTCTGTCGTTCGTCCGCTGTCATTCACGGTAAACATTAACATTGGCATTTTCTCAGAGACTATTCAAGCCAGTCTTCAAACTTGGCCCAAAGATACTTTGTAACAAGACCTTTCTAAACATACCAATTTGAGTGACCTCTCTCAAAGGTCAAGGTCATGGGATGAGGAAACAAATGGGATGGTCAAAAATAGCCATATTTTAACAAAGTTGATTTGTTCTCTGATACTATTCACAACTTCAAACCCAAACTTGGTACAAAGTTACTTGATGGTAGACCTTCCTATGCATACTAATTTGGTTCACCCCTCAGAAAGGTCAAGGGTCGCAAGAGATCAGGAAATTAGTAAAAAAAATAGCCACATTTTGACAAAAGACTTTTTGGACTCGCGTGCGAAGCAAAAGTGAGTTTATGTATTGGCCCATTGGTCATCCGTCTGTCATCCATCCATCGTCGTCTGTGGTAAACTTTAATGTTGGCATTTTCTTGGAGACTATTCAAGCCACAGGCCACACAGGGCAATTGCTTCCGGTGCATGTAGTAACTTTTCCGCCAGAAATAGTTAAAAAAAATTCCTCCCTTTTTGCCATTTTTTTAGGGTGTAAAACTTCAATTGTGTGCCTTTTTTGGCGTTTTGAGCAACAAAAGGCATGACAGGTGGTGTGAAAAAGAGCAAAATCTGGGTAATTTTAGTCGACCTAGTGTGTTCATGGGAGCCTAATTGGGGCATGTGCACGGTTGTATGCAGGCTTGCAGACGACAGTTTTGTCATGGGGTACTTAGTGCATTTGAGTGTTGTGAAAAACGCTAACTCTTAATTTTTTAAGAATTGCTGAAATAGCTTCTCCTGTGATGTGCTCCGCGTGGATTTTTTGTTTTCGCAGAAAAGTTCTTCGTTCATAGTTTTATGCTGCAAGAGGCTAACAGATAACAGTGTGTGAAAAGGGGGCGTAACCTAATTGCCCTGTGTGGCCTGTAAAGGCAGAGTGAATTTTTCTACTATTGGCGTTTGGAAGGAGATTGTGCCAAAAAATCGACATTTTTTGCTTTTTATGCTGATATCAGGTGTTTTTAGGCCATGTTGGCACTTTTGATGCCATACAGATAGCTTTATTTAGCTGTATAAGGATTATAGAGGCAAAATGGTGCATATTTGTGCGAAGGGGAAAGAAAAGACTAGAAAACACACAGGAACAATCCCAGGTCACATTTTCTGTCATAGTAGTCATTCAAAAACCCTTCTGACAAGGTAACAGTCATTACGGTGTCATATAGATGAAATTTAGTTAAATTTGATTTTTGTCGGTTGGCCGATTTCTTTGCTTTTGTTTTGACTGCATTCAAAATACCCGTTTATCCTGCACAGTGTATTTTGGGCTTTGTGAGGGTCATCTTAGTGAAAACATGCTGTAAACTGCAAACCTCAGTGTGGTGACACCAAAACATGTTGTTTTGACTGGTTTCTGAAGTCGGTTTAGATGGGGTGGTGCGGTGAAAAGGCACGGTTGTCATAAATATTATCAAGAAGTTAGTGTGTGAGAAATCTCTTCACCTTTTTCAAACACAAATCATCCTGCTGTATCCTGAGCATATCTATTATGCCTAAAAATCCATGCCACACATTTTCACCCACCCACCACCCACCCCAAACACCACCTTCTTGCCCCCGTGCCCCCCCCCCCCCCCCCCCCCCCCAAATAACCCTCACCCCCAACCCTCAGTCATGGTAAGCCTAACGTTACTATGCTAACTCAGATCCCAAAACTATGTTAACCCTAATCCTAACTCTACTATGCTTACCCTAATAATACTAACCCAAAGCATTAACACGCACACCTCCCCCCCCCCCCCCCCCTCCCCCCCCCTCTCCCGAATGAACGCACGCGTTCACGTGAAATTTTTGCTACTTTTTCAAGCATTTTACACTATTTAAAGCATTCTGCTGCTTTGCCATGCAAAGTAGTCAAAGTCAGAGAAGCACCTTGGTCCCTTGAGTTGGCTGGTACAAGGATTTGTAGCTGTTTGCAAGAAAAAGCATGTTGGCTGGTGATTCATTTTCAGAAAAAGTGCGGAACATAGCTTCAGTTGCCTTCAGTATCTTAAGCCTTGTTTAAAGCTGGAAGGAGGGAATAAAAGAAATGACACCTCATGCAGACTAGTTGTGGTTAGGCAGTTTGCTGAATTTTTTTAAACAGTGCAAGGGCTTTTCTATGTTGTCCAGTTGGGTTCAAAGTTGAAAAAAATGTCAAAATGGTTCCTGCTTGGGGGGGTAGTATAGCAAATAAATTGCCAAAAAATAACCAACTGTTGAAAATTGTACTTGGTGGTTGTTTTGAATGCGTAACATGTGTGTCTGCTTGTCTGCAAAATATAGGGTTGCTAGCTTGAACATAAGTCTTTCTTTTTGGATCTTTGCATGTGTGGTGCTGACAGTCAGCCGCAGGAGCGAATGGTACTCCGGGCACCAAGGGGTGCAGGTAGTAATTTTGGTGCAGCTTTAAAACCATCAGCCATTCATGTCTGAAACTTGGCAGTGTATCTTCTTATAGGGTACGGTTATCAGTGATAAAGTTTTGATTGCAGCTGACAACTTTTTTTGTTTCATTACAGGCCACACAGGGCAATTGCTTCCGGTGCATGTAGTAACTTTTCCGCCAGAAATAGTTAAAAAAATTTCCTCCCTTTTTGCCATTTTTTTAGGGTGTAAAACTTCAATTGTGTGCCTTTTTTGGCGTTTTGAGCAACAAAAGGTATGACAGGTGGTGTGAAAAAGAGCAAAATCTGGGTAATTTTAGTCGACCTAGTGTGTTCATGGGAGCCTAATTGGGGCATGTGCATGGTTGTATGCAGGCTTGCAGACGACAGTTTTGTCATGGGGTACTTAGTGCATTTGAGTGTTGTGAAAAACGCTAACTCTTAATTTTTTTAAGAATTGCTGAAATAGCTTCTCCTGTGATGTGCTCCGCGTGGATTTTTTGTTTTCGCAGAAAAGTTCTTCGTTCATAGTTTTATGCTGCAAGAGGCTAACAGATAACAGTGTGTGAAAAGGGGGCGTAACCTTATTGCCCTGTGTGGCCACAGGCTTCAAACTTGGCCCAAGGATACTTTGTGGCAAGACCTTTCTAAACATATCAATTTGAGTTACCTCCCTTAAAGGTCATGGTCGCAAGGGATCAGAAAATAGGTAAAAAATTGCCATATTTTGACAAAATTGATTTGTTCTCAAATACTATTCTCCACTTTAAACTCAAACTTGTTATAAAGATACCTGATGGTAAGACCTTTCTGTGCATACTAATTTGGTTGACCCATCGAAAAGGTCAAGGGTCACAAGCTCAGGAAATCGGTAAAACAAATAGCCATATTTTGACAAAAGATGTTTTTTTCTCAAATACTGTTTACAATTACAGCTTCCATACCAAACCTGGTACAGAGATACTGATGTTAAGACCTTCCTATGCATGCTAACTTGGATGACCTCTTGGAAAGGTCAAGGGTCACAAGAGATCAGCAAATGATGTAAAAAATGTCTATTTGTAGAATTTTAGTTTTTATCAGGATTTTTGCAAAGCTTTTTCAATTACTGTTCACAACTTCAAACCCAAATTTGGTATTAAGATACCTGCTGGTAAGACCTTTCTAAACATACCAATTTGAGTGACCTCCCTTAAAGGTCAAGGTCACAGGGTATCACAAAATTGGTAAAATAATTGCCATGTTTTGACAAAACTGTTTTTTTTTTTTCAAATAGTGTTCACAACTTTAGACCCAATATTGGTACAGAGATACCTGATAGTGATACCTTCCTATGCATACTAATTTGGATGACCCCTCAGAAAGGTCATGGGTCACATGAAATCAGGAAATAGGTAACAAATAGCCATTTTCTGACAAACAAAAAAAAGTTTTTTTTTCTCAAATACTATTTACAACCTCCATCCCAAACCTGGTACAGAGATACCTGATGGTAAGTCCTTCCTATGCATGCTAACTTGGATGACCTCTTGGAAAGGTCTAGGGTCACGAGATCAGCGAACAATGTGAAAAATGTCTTCTTTTTTTTTTGGGGAGGGGGGGGGGGGGGGGGGGGGGGGGCTAGAATTTTAGTTTTTTATCAGGATTTTTGCAAAACGTTTAAAACAAATTTGGCAGAAAGTTAGTTGATGATAAGTCCTTTCTATGCATACTAATTTGGTTCACTACCTGTCAAGGGTCATAGGAGGTTGACAGAAGTGAAAAATGTGTAAATTTTGAGAAAACATAGATTTTGCAGCTATAAAATAAATGCCAACCCTACCTTACCGGCTTGTTATGTTAGAACACTTAGTCAAGGTCATTAATTAGGTGGATCAGTTGCTTGTGAGCCTTGAGGGCTTTGCCATTCTTGTTTTTCTTTGAAGATGCTCTAGCAGCATAAGTCTATTACTTTAAGTATGCAACACATCGGCCACAAATGTAGTAACATGTTACAACTTTAGTTGATGCGTAATGTCTGACCGCCCTAGCTTGAAGTTTCTGTAGTGACGTAAAAAACAAGTATGCAGACTTCAAAAAACAAAAAATTCAGGCCAGCATGATGGGAAGTTTGGGTAGAAATTCACTACACTATGTCATTGTCTTAAGTAAGGTGATATAATCAGATAGTACGCAACATGGGGACAAATGAGGTCATTCAATGCTGCTTGAATTTTTTTCTGAAAAGAAGTTGGAAGACGAAGAGGAACGACGTATTAATGTACCTGGATGGTAACGGTTCTTCTGTCTGATAATTATGAGACCGGCCTTGAGCCGGATTTTTTTTTTGCTTTGTTAGGGCTGAAGGCCACAACAAAATGAGAAAATCATACCCTTTTCTTTTGTCATCTCATGCAGCCATTTGCTCCCCCCTCCCCCCCCCCCCCCCCCCCACCCCCCACACACACACACACACATACACACACACACCAGGTAAAATTCCGCACTTTACAACAAAAGTGTTCTTTTAACATTGCATACTTAGAATATAAAATGACGTGTACATGCCAATACATCATAAGATGAACATTTATTACACAAAAGATTTATGTGTATCTGGTTTGTGTGATACTGTTACGTGGTAGTGGTCGTAGTATGATGCAATCACACCAAACACACTCATGTAGGGTTCTTGTAGAAAAACCTCACTCGGTTGCAACTCGTCACATGTGGCACAAGGTTGTAGACCACACTGGAGTAACAGTTCCAACAGTACTTTATTCTCACGATGCACTCTCACAATTTGATGCACTATCTCTCACAAATGCATAATAATAATAATAATAATAATAATTACGGTATTTATAATGCGCTTATCTTATAATAATTATAACTCTAAGCGCGCACTCACAACTCGCACACGCATGCGCACGCTTTAGACAAAGACTCTCGTACCACAAATAGTGAAAATACATTACGACGGTCAGCTTGGGGTGGGGATTGTGGTGATGTAGTGCTAGAACTGTTGAAAGAGGTGAGTTTTAAGGGCGGACTGGAAGGAGGAGAGAGATAGTTTCTGACGGAGAGAGAGTGGGAGAGTGTTCCAGGTGGTTGGACCGTATACTGAGGAGCGGGGGCCGAAAGCGCTGAGTTTGGTGCGGAGGATGAGGAGGCGGAGAGGGTCAGAGGCAGAGCGGAGGGAGCGGGAAGGAGTGTAGGGGTGAAGTAAGTTGGAGAGATAAGTAGGAGCGTAGTTGTTCAGGGATTTGTAGCAGAGAGACAGAATCTTGTATTGGATGCGTTGGGGGATGGGGAGCCAGTGAAGGAGCTTGAGCAGGGGAGTGATGTGGTCGGATTTTTTCTTTCTGAGGACGAGGCGGGCAGCATTGTTATGGACGCGCTGGAGAGTGAGAGTGGTGGAGTGAGGAAGGCTGGAAAGGAGAGAGTTGCAGTAGTCGATGCGAGATAAGATGAGAGAGACAGCGAGTTTGGTGGCAGCTTCGGTAGTGAGGTATTTTCTGATCTGACTGATGCGGCGGAGGTGGAAATAACATGCCTGGGCTGTGGCGGAGACGAAGCTGGTCATGGAAAGAGAGGAATCGAGGATAACGCCAAGGTTCTTGACCGAGTCAGAGAGGGAGATGGGAGTGCTGTCGAGTTGAAGGTGGAGAGAGGGAGGGAGCTGGGAAAGTTTCTGGCGAGTGCCTACCAGCATGGCTTCCGTTTTGTCGTCATTCAGTTTGAGCTTGTTTGCTGTCATCCAGTTTTTCACGTCTTCATAGCAGTCAGCCGTGCGAGTCAGTAGTGTCTGAGTGTTGTCGAGGTTGTCTTTGTCTAGTAGTTGTGAGTCGTCAGCGTAGAGGTGGTGGTGTATGTGGTGAGACTGGATGATGTTGGACAGGGGAGAGGTGTAGAGTGTGAAAAAGACTGGGCCCAGGACGGACCCCTGTGGAACGCCGCAGGAGAGCCTGACTGGGTTGGAGGAGACGCCGTCGATGGTGACGGACTGCTGTCTGTCGGAGAGGTAGGAGAGAAACCAGGATTGGGCAGAGTCAGTGATGCTGAAGGAGTGGTGAAGGCGGTGGAGGAGGATAGAGTGGTCTGTGGTGTCAAAGGCGGCAGAGAGATCGAGTAGCGTAAGAAGGGAGATGTTGCCCGAGTCAGTGGAGAGAAGCAGATCGTTTAGGATATGTAGAAGGGCTGTTTCAGTGCTGTGATGTTTGCAATAGGCAGACTGGAAGGGACTGAGGAGGTTGTTGTCGGCGAGGTGGAGGTTGAGTTGGTTGAGGACAACCTTCTCAAGAAGCTTGGACAGGAAAGAGATACACATCTTGATACACTGACTCTTACAATGCATCCGCGTTTTGATACACGGTCTCATACAATTCATGCACATACTTCCCAACACCCTCTTTTGTACTGTTACAGATTTCCTTAACGGTCCTGCAAATTACACAACTCAACCAATCAGAAAAGAAAACGTAATCAAAATCCTTAATATTTATTGAAAAGAACATTCTAGATTTTTCTACAATCTTCCATGAAAATCTAGGTGCATTACAGTAAATGTTATAAAATGTAGCCAACATGATTGTGTACTACAAAACTTTGATGTCATGTTTGAGGTCACTAGACCAATCGTGCCTTTTTCAGAACCTTCCAGCTTAATCTAGGTGGGACTTCGCTACAAGTTAGCCAAATATGCAACATTCAAGTCACACACAAAAATTGATCGCAATTCTCCATGCAAAAAGAAAAGAATCATACTAAAAAGGTACATGGTTCTAATATAAAATAACTCAACTGAACACCAGATCTTTTCCTATGATCAACACACACATGCCCTAAAAAAAAATAAAACAACCACAAGACAGGTACTATTGTCAATAGGCGTACCAGTGTGCTCTTGACACCCTGTCTTAAAATTCTTCTTCTTCTTATGCCTGTCACCCCTACCCGGGTATAGGCCGTCGACGAGAGACCTCCAGCATCTCCTGTCCTGTGCTTCTCCTTCGATTCTACTCCAGGTGGTTCCCAGTCTCTTGATGTCTGCTTGGAGGTCTCGACGCCAGGAGTTTCTCGGCCTACCTCTTTTCCTCTTTCCCTGGGGGTTCCATGACAATGCCTGCCTAGTGATACTGGAAGCTGGCTTTCTCAGGCTGTGACCGATCCATCCCCATCTTCTTCGCCCAATTTCATTCTCTGCTGTTATCTGCTCTGTTCTGTCCCAGAGTCTGACGTTGCTGATCTTCTCTGGCCAGTGGATTTTCAAAATTCTTCTAAGGCAACTGTTCATGAAGGTCTGTACTCTGTTGACTGTGGTTTTTGTCAATCTCCAAGTCTCTGCTCCGTATAGGAGAACTGCTTTTACATTGGAGTTGAAAATCCGGACTTTGGTGTGTTGTGACAGCTCTCTGGAACTCCACACTTTTTTTAACTGGAGAAAGGCTGCTCTGGCTTTACCGATTCGTGCTCTGACATCTGCATCAGTGCCGCCTTTTTTGTCTATGATGCTCCCGAGATAGGTGAAGGACTCCACCTCCTCCAACGGGGTGCCAGCAAGCAAGATTGGTTCTTCCCTGGTTGTGTTCAGCCTCATTGTCTTTGTTTTCTGTTTGTGAATGGTGAGGCCCACTTGGGACGAGATGTCAGCAAGCCTCGTGGTCTTGTCCTGCATTTGTTGACGAGTGTGGGACAGTAATGCCAAGTCGTCTGCAAAATCGAGGTCGTCAAGCTGTGTCCACAGTGTCCACTGTGTTCCACTTCGTCTGTGCTCTGTGGTCATCTTCATGACCCAGTCTATGGCCAGTAGGAAGAGGAACGGAGACAGCAGACACCCCTGCCTGACACCAGTTCTGACCTGGAGCTCCCTGGTGAACTGCCCTTCGTGGATCACGCGACATGTCATGCCATCATAGCTGCTCTTGATCAGGCGGACGAGCTTTGTGGGTACACCGTAGTGTCGTAGGAGTTTCCACAGAGTCTCTCGGTCCACGCTGTCAAATGCTTTCTCATAATCCACAAAGTTGACGTACAGCGTGGAGCTCCACTCCAGAGACTGTTCCACGATGATGCGGAGAGTGGCGATCTGGTCTGTACATGATCGGTTCTTCCTGACTCCTGCTTGCTGGTCTCTCAGCTGGGGGTCAACGGAGCTCTTCATTCTCTCTAGGATGATCCTGTTGAAGACCTTTCCTGGTACTGACAGCAAGGTGATTCCTCTGTAGTTGGAACACTTGCTGAGGTCGCCTTTCTTGGGAAGCTTGATTAGGTACCTCTCCTTCCAGTCAGCTGGCATCACCTCCTCTTCTCAGATCTTTCCAAACAGTGGGTACAGCATCTCCACTGTTGTCTCTAGGTCTGCTTTCAGAGACTCCGCTGGGATGCCATCTGGCCCTGCTGCTTTGCCATTCTTCAAAAATGCCACTGCTCTTCTGATCTCTTCCGGCTGGGTCTGTCACAGCTGATGGGTAGGTCGGTCTCTGCCGGCTGGATGTCGGGGGGGTCGGGTGGGCTAGGTCTGTTCAGTAACTCTTCAAAATACTCGGCCCATCTGTCGAGTTGGTCTGCTCTGTCTGCAATAGGCTTGCCTTCTTTGTCTTTTACTGGTCTTTCTGTATGGCCATACTTACCCGACAATCTTCTGGTAATGTCTTAGAGCCATTTCATGTTGCCGCTGCCTGCTGCCTTTTCTGCCTCTGCTGCCAGGCTGTCTGTGTAGGCCCTCTTGTCTGCCCTGATACTCCACTTCACCTCGCGGTTGGCTTCCGAGTATTCCTCCTGTGCCCTTACTTTGGCTGCTCTCGTGCGACTGTTGTTGACCGCTGCTTTCTTCTGCTTCCTCGCTTCTATCTTCTTCAAGGTCTGTGCCGACAGCCAGTCCTTGTGGTGGTGTTTCCTGAACCCTACAGTGTCTTTGCAGGTTGAGTTCAGCGCCTCTCTAACTGCCTTCCACTGCTGCTCTGTGGTGACCGCCTCCTCTTCATTTACTAGCTCCTGTAGCGCTTGAAACCGGTTGGACAGCACCAGTTTGAACTCTTCTCTAACTCCAGTTTCTCTCAGGAGGCCTACATTATAGCGCTGTCTTCTTGTTGTCTCTGTGCGGCTTTTCTTTAGCTTGAGCTTCATTCTTAAGGTAAGTAGATGGTGGTCTGAGGCGACATCTGCTCCCCTCCTCACTCGAACATCTTGAAGGGATCTTCTAAATTTCTTGCTAATGCAGATATGGTCTATTTGGTTCTCTGTTGTATGGTCAGGTGAGACCCAAGTTGCTTTGTGTATTCTTCTGTGTGGGAAGATGCTGCCTCCAATGACAAGTCGGTTTAGAGCACAAAAGTCTACAAACCTCTCCCCGTTCTCACTCATCTCTGAGCCTAGTCCCTGTCTCCCCATCACCTCTTCGTATCCGGTGTTGTCCTCCCCTATTTTGGCATTAAAATCGCCCATGACGATGGTGATGTCTGGCTCCGCACATTTGTCCACGGCACTCTGGAGTCAGTCGTAGAACTCTTGTTTTTCTTCCTCGTCACTGTCATTGGTGGGCGCATAACACTGGATGACGTTCGGCTTGAGCTTTTTCTTGGTTCTAAAGGCTGCTGTGATAATTCTTGGCCCAAGAGGTTCCCAGCCCATCAGCGCTCTCTGTGCCACTGGTGACAGCATGAATGCTACTCCTTCTGTATGGGGGGCATTCTCCTCTTCATGACCTGAATACAGAATCATCTCCCCACTTAACAGCCTATTCTGGCCAGACTGCGTCCATCTGGCTTCACTGATACCTAGCAGGGAAAGGTTGTACTTTTGCATTTCCGCTGCTATCTGGGCGGCCTTGCCGCTCTGGTACATGGTCTTGACATTCCATCTGCCCATGGTTGTGTCCCTGGATAGAGAGAGGCGGCTCGGTCCTGTGGCTTCCGAAGACTTCTGGCTTTCACCACAGGACGTCATAAGTCTTCTAGTAGAAGAACCTTCCTCCTCCAGGAAAAGAATTACTGTTAGTCTTTTCGTCGGCGTTTTTGTAGCTATTTCCTTTTTTGCAGGGTGGGGAAGCTACCCCCATGCCCAACCCCCTTACTAGGAGGACCAGGGGTTTTCTGTCAGGGTCACCTTCCCTTAGACCATGTTGGTTCACGGCACCTTATTTCATTCAGTGCACCCCTCTCACGAGGGACCCCCTATCCACCACCCAGGGGACGCGCCTCAACGCCATATGGTCCCAGCGCGAGGTGTCTTAAAATTGACACTTGGAAAATACGTGTTCAAACGCGTGTCACCCGCGACACTAGGCGTCAACGTTTTTGATAGGCGTTGCATACTTACAGTAATAGACTTTTGTCTTGATTCGCACGTGATCACTGATGTCACATGAGTGCAAAGAAGGAAGACTGCGTGATAATAAAACACGTCTGATGATATACTAATATGATGGCCTTCATGACCTTTTATAAGTTCACTGATATATAGGGCCTACTTTTCTATTAATATCTCTCAGGTGCATGCTAATGTAGTCTGCTTTTTGTTCCGCTGACATCACAAAGTGATTCGCTTCTTTTTTGGCTTTAAGAATAAATTTTGAAAAGCATATACTCACTCCAGAGGTAACAAACAGAACAACGCAGGCAGTCGCTAGGTTATTTCGATCTCACTTTGAGGAATACGCACACCTGTAACTCACAATTCATTAGTGCAGAAACATAATCTTCATGGTAGAGTCCAACCTCCCTGTCACTGTGAATGGAACATTCCAACACACGGAACACAATCATGCTGTATCAATGCAAAACAAGCGGACGGTTTTGAGACCAACAACCCCCCCCCCCCCCCCCCCCCCCCCCCCCCCTTGAAAAACAACAAACAACCGACTGATGTGTAATTAAAATTTTATGCCTTCTGAATGACACATCAACTTTCCTTTTTTAATGAAGACCCTAAATGACAATCCAGAAATGCAGTTAAGTAGTCGTTCTCCAAAACCATTTAACTTGAAAAGAATGGTGAAAGGTCCTAATAATATACCGGAGTGTACGGAAGCATGGATATGGACTTTATCCTGATTGTGGACTAATGAGTGTCTTCATAAATGGAAGGTTTCATTTATATATCTACAGTCATATGTCTATTACTAATAGTAATAAACTTATCGTACCGTACACTCCAGTTTTTGTTAAAGGATAATACCAACACCATAGTTTGTCGAGTACAAAGGTTTGGAGAACAGTTTTTTTTAAAGGATAATACCAACACCATAATTTGTCGAGTACAAAGGTTTGGAGAACATTTACTAAACTGCTGTTATGGTTCTGGATTATTGCTGAGAGTCTTCATGAAAGAAATGTTATTTAATATGCTTTCAATTTTAAAAGAAGCACCCGTTGGCGCTTTTTCCCACCTGGCTAGTTTTGCCTCAGAACCGTACACTCGCGGTTGCGTTCATACAGCATTAGAGTATAGCTTTTTGGCTCAGATGCGAAGCAAAAGTGAGTATGTTCTGGGCCAGTGGTCGTCCGTCCGTTGTCCGTCTGGAGTCGTCCGTGGTAAACTTTAACGTTGGCATTTTCTCCGAGACTATTCAAGCTACAGTCTTCAAACTTGGTCCAAGGATACTTTGTGGCAAGACCTTTCTAACATACCAATTTCAGTGACCTCTCACAAAGGTCAAAGTCAGAGCGGCTCAGGAAATGTATGAAAAATAGCTATTTTGGTACATAATTTCTTTTTTCTCAAATACTATTGACAACTTCAAACCCAAACTTGGTACATAGATACCTGATGGTAAGACCTTTATATGCACACTAATTTGGTTGATCACTCGGAAAGGTCAAGGGTCACAAGGTCAAGAAATAGGTCCAAAATGACCATATTTTTACAAACAAATGTTTTTTTCACAAATACTATTCACAACTTCAAACCTAAACCCTAAACTTGCTTCAGAGATACCTGATTGTAAGACCTATCTATGCATACTAATTTGCATGACCCCTCGGAAAGATCAAGGGTCACAAGAGCTTAGGAAATAGGTAAAAAAATTGCCATATTTTGACAAGAAACGTTATGTCAGACATTTGTGGATCGGTTGATACAGGTGAGCCATATGGGCTTTGCCCTTCTTGTTGTTCGTATGGAGGAAGGAGGGATGACATCATAGTTGAAGCGCAGTGTGGTCTGTGCTGCGTCATAGTTTCACACCAAACTGTTCAAATAAAGCTGTCATCAGTTTGGCCTCAAATCCATTGTAGGAAAGATGTTAGTCAAAAGAGGAAGCAAAGCGCGCAAAGGTGAACTAAGAGTTTAACGGATGGGGTGTTTTTTGAAGTGCTTGAGTGATTTGGAGGTGCGGTTCTATGTTGGAAATTCTTACGCGGATGTGCATGACGTGTGAGTGAAGCTGTCTTGGCACCAAGACATATCCGACGGTGCATGTAAGTGTTGCTTTTGTTTTGTTTTCTTATGTGGTAGTGAATTGAGACAAATTCATTGTTTAGATCCCCTACCAAATTATGGCTTTTGGTCACATCTCGACGTTCCTACAACACACTTGCGGCTGAAGCCGCTCGTGTGTTCTAGCGACGTCTCGATGTGACCAAAAGCCATAATTTGGTCGTGGATCTAAACAACTAATAATGTCTAGCGGACATTGAGCCAATACTGTTTCATATTTATCTAACACATGGAACAGAAAGTGCTACAATTCAGGATTTACTTAGTGCTCCTTTTCTGTCTTTTTCAGCGTTGGCCAGAAGCTGAATTCCACATTGTGAAAGATGCAGGCCACTCTGCATATGAACGTGGTGTCATACCTCTACTTGTGCAGGCTGCTGACAAATATAAAACACTGTAGTACTTTACAAGCAGACCTTTAGTAATATTACTGTGCAGACAAATGGTTGTTTCACATACAGGTGATTTAATCTGCTTTGCGCATGCAGCTACTGGTAGTTTTTACGGTACCAGGGGCTGCATTCACAAGGGGTTTAATTTGTCTAGTTGTCTTGTTATCTCTCTATTTACTGTTTTCTTATTTTTCTTATTTCTCTATTCCCTGCTTACTAAGAGCTTTCGTGTATGTATCCTTCATTCCCTAATTTCTGAGAGGATCTACTGTTGGGTAGCGCATTCAGACATTATGGTGCCACGAATCTCATGCACTCTGTGCACTGTTGTACTGAAAAGCGAATGTACGGTGTGTCTTTCATACTCTTTGGTGTCATGTGACGCATCTGATGACATGCAGGTGTGAAACAGGTAAAAAGATGCATAAAATGCAGGGACAAAGATGTCATGTTGAAATATAGCATGCCAACATGCATAATGATCAGCGCTAGTAAACCATATTTGTCCCTGACTTGTCAAAGAAGCATACAGTATTCACTGATTTGTGTAAATGTCTCTGTGTCAGAATGCCGTGTGTGATATATTGTCAGTGAAAATGTCAACTGTGTGGACATTATACAACACACTGTCTCAGGGTTTCGTTTGCTAGATTACACTCTGCCGTGGCCACATCATACACAATTTGCTACAAATTTGTTACCGATCACATTGTCCTGTTATTTCACAAAAAACACATTACTAAATATGCATCACAGAGTGTTGCACTGTCATGCTACAGCACAGGTGAAGTGGTGACTGTTGTAAAACTGAGGTGAGGTGCACTTATACAAAATTGTCTCTGTGGGACAATGAGCAGTCACCTTAGCTCACTACACTTCATAACGATCTTATGGGTCGTCATAGTTACTAGTGTCTATCTTGCTGTCATTACAGTATTTGTAATGCATGTATTGAAAATTGCTATGATCTCCATCACTGTCACAGGCATTGGTTCTTGTTTGAGCGTCACAGGGTAAGACATCAAGCTCAAGGCACCACACAGACATTGATGTGTCTTGCAATGTTTGGTGTTGGTCCTGATCACTGTGTGTAATCCATTAATGATCAAGTGGAAAACAACCTTCCCAGTAAGCAAAGGTCATTGGGCCCCCAACGGCCTCAGTGGGCCGACGCACAACTGTGCGCGGGCCCACTGGGGCCGTCCTGATCTCGAAGACATTTTGTTACTGGGGTTGCTTCCCCCTAAAATTTTTCTCATAAAACATTGATGATTTCATAATGTGCATAGTCTGAAGAGGACAACTTCTGGAATGTTTACAAAGGGGTGATTTGTGCAACTTTGTCATTTCCCTTGCCATTTGTGGTAGGTGGGTTAAGCATGATGGCATGTTAGAAGTGCCTGATTAGCTTGATGCTTGTTGTTTTGAGAGGCAGCAAGCTGAGCAGGCAATACTCTTCCCAGTGCTGTCAGTACATCAAGTTCACTGTTTTGAAATGTGAGCCCTTTTGGAAGTGAAAGTTGATTTATTTGAGAATTCTAGCTTTCAAGCAGTTGATTGGAACTTGGAACAAAATTGTATGCAGTGAAACCTGCCTTAGCGGTCACCTTTATATATAATGGTCATCTGGTCATAGCAGCCACTTAAATTTGCTCCTGTGGGTTTTTTTTATTAGATAACAATCCTGCATATTGCTTGCTGCCAGCTGCTGTCATTCCCACCAAGAACCACTGGTGGAAGTTTAGCCATGAAAGTATTCTCTGTCCATTGCCTCTGGACCCACTGTGTTTAATCTAAACCAAGTTTTACATTTTGTTTTCACTTCCTCCCAGCATTAGCTTTTTACACTTGCCCTTTGCTCAGTCCTAATAAGTTTGACTGTATTTGTGTAGTAGACCACTTGATAGTGTGAATTGCGGTTTTGTACAGCCATCTGTTGGGATTTTTCTTATCCTCAATGTGCATACAGCCACTGGTGCTGTTTACAGTACCAGTGCCTACACAAGGTTAAACTGCACTCAGGTGTTTACTTTTTTGTGTGTATGGATTTTTTGGGTGTTTTATTCTGCTCACTTGTGATTGCAAAAGTGAGTCCATGTATTGGGCCATCAGTAGTCTGTCAGCTGTTGGCATTTTCTCAGAGACTATACAAGACACGGGCTTCAAACTTGGCCCAAGGATACTTTAGGGCAAAACCTTTCTAAACATACCAATTTCAGTGACCTCTCAAAGGTCAAGGTCACAAGGGTCCAGAATAGGGGTAAAAAACATATAGCCCTATTTTGACCAAAGTTTTTCCCCAAATATTATTTTCAACTTCAAACTTCATCTTGGTACGGCGATAACTGACGGTAAGAACTTTCTATTCATTTTTACTTTGATGACCCCTTGGACAGGTTATGGTTAAGAGGTCAGCAGATGTGTGAAAAAATGCCAATGTTTAATAGAATTTTAGTTTTTAGGAAATTTTTTCAAACTTTTCAATCAGATTTAACACAAAGGTGGTTGATGATAAGACCTTTCTATGAATACTTATTTAGTCGACCAATTGCACATGCCAATGGTCATGAGAGATGGTTTCTCAAAAAGGTTTTAAAAAAAGCTGTACTTTGACAAAAACGTTTTTTTGCAAAAAATATTTTCAACTTCAAACCTGAACATGGTACAGACATACTAGATAGTAAAGTCCTTTCTGTGCATAATAGTTTGGAAGATCCCTGGTCAACGATCACACAAGGTCGGTAAGTTTATGAAAAATTCCAATTGTTGATACAACTGTAGTTTTTCTCAACATTTTTGCAAACTTACCCATCGCAAAGGTGAAGTGTCATGGGAGGTTAACAAATAGGTGATTTTGCTGGTACAAGAGCCACTTGAACACTTGCTGACTTCAGTGACCAGTCAGAAAGGTCAAGGTCATACTTGTTATGTGGATTGATCATACACATAAGCCATAAGGTCTTTGCCTTTCTTGTTCTAAAATGAACTAGAGATATGTGTTCGCCCAAGGAGAACTTTAGTTCCATATGATATTGTTGAAAATTATCAGCATGCGTATGCTGAAAGGTCTGTGCAATACAGTCAATGACGCCTTATCCATCATCTTATCCGTCATACGATTAAATCAGATTTTTCACAGAGATTAAGTCAGATTTTTCACAGAGTTGTTTGACTTGAGCATATTTTTTTTTTTCTATGGGCCAAAATTATGTTCACAACACACAGCATTCTTCTAAGATAAGAATAAGATATAAAAAGATCATGTTGAAACGGACAAAAAGAATCAATAAAAGGTTTTCGGCCAAAAGCACATCAGAATTTACTGACGCCTAAAATGAATCTCTCGGATGCCGGGGTGAGACAGACACACAGCATAATAGATGGGACTTTCCTGGCGGCATCTGTAACCACAAGTCTGAAATCAGGTATAATTCAGGATGTTATTTTTTCCTGTGGCAATTTTCTCAAATCCATGACTCAAGGAATTTAAACCCAAATGAACAACTTTCAGGACTTAGGTTCAACAAACTCATTGTATGTAGCTGAGAATTTAACCTGTATTCCATCTTTACATCCTAGTAAAGTCAGACACACCTTCTTTACAAACAAATTGATATTACAGAGATGAGTACACTTCTTATTTCTATACCATCAGTAATGATCAACAAAGAGAGAAGAGAAAATACACAAATAAAACATGGACCGGTCAACTAATTTTCTCGTTATTGTCCTCAGTTCTGTACGATTGTTACATTTTGGGCTGTAAACATATAACAATACTAATGAAAAATCAAAAAGAAAACAAGAAATATGACGCAACAGAGGCATTACAGCGGTCTGCTCTAGTGTGGGCTTTTTACTGCTAAACTCTACTGATCAAACGGATTCTCAATGTTGTCTTGCTTAAGCGGAGACATTTCTACTCTTTTCACAGTCCATGCGAGTATAATGCACACATAACAGAGGTCTTCTAGTGGACCTGGTAAATGTCGTTTGAACTCTCCTACGCACAAAAGAGAACTGAGGAGAGCAGAGAAGCCTTTCATTTCATTACATCCAGACTTCAAAAGCGGTTTGCCTCTTTGTTCAGCTTTATTGTAAGACTTACTGAGAACAGTTAAATACAAAGCAGGAATAGCCAACTATAAACCTCTATTGTTGGGAACAGGTCGTTTTAACTGTACTGTTTAATTCTCTCTCTGTCTGTCTCTATCTGTCTCAGTAGCTCTTTCTCTTTCTCTCTCTCATTCACACACACACACACACACACACAAAATATTTTGTTTAATGACGACCACGTTCAACGGACCCGAAGTTCAAGGTGTGCAGCAATTGACAACGAAACATGATCAGAAGCTGCCGGTGTGAATATGTCACTGTGTGTTCAAAAGACCATAAATATTTGATTTGATCTTATCCAAGTTTGGTTAGACTTAACGGTGCCGTTTTCAGTTAAATATTAGTCACAGAAAGAGCAGCTTTGGCCATGGAAAAAATGGTTCAACTTGTCTGAGTTTGGAAAACGAGTATCGCATTCAATTTATTGGCCGACGTTTGATAACCCAAACTGCACTGTTTTAAAAATTATTTGTAAAATTAATCCTAAAAGAGCAGCAAAGGACACAGGCAAAAATGGTTCGACTTAAGTGTTTTTCGACCTATCTGTCTTTGACTTAGTGGCCTACGGAACTGCATTAAAAAAAATGAGTTCGACTTTTCCTTTTAAGAGGAAAAACACATTCGACTTCTCCAAAGTTTGACTTAAGTGAGTCAAGTTATCCGTTGTAAAATTAGTCATAGGAAGAACAGCTTTGGCCGGGGGAAAAAATTAGTTCGACGAGCGTTTTTCAACTATATATATATATATATATATATATATATATATATATATATATATATATATATATATATATATATATATATATATATATATATATATTGGGGACAGGGTGGGGGGCTGGGGGAGGGGGGTGGTGGAGGGGGGATGTGTTACTACGATGCTCCTACAAGTCTTTAATGTCTGTTCATGTTTGCTGATTTCTTGCTAATAACATTTAAAAAAACAAAACGGCTGGCTCATGCTCATTCTGCTGCAACATGGAGATTCAATGTGATAATTATTGATCACACTCTGTGTCTGTTTACATTATGAGGCTGTGGTAGCATTGTTAACCAATGACATTGCCACATTTTGCTATCAATTGATGTATACATTTTCTATGCAGATAAGTAATCTCTAAAACAGCATTATTCAACAGTAGAATCTGTTTTGAGCGGCCATCTTTTTTGCAAGAAAAAAAGACAGGTGCTCTGTCAAAAGAAGTCTTGAAGAGCAAAAAGCGTGACTGTCATTAACTCATTTAGCCCCAACGCAGTACAGCAGGAGATGGATCGACCATGAAAATTCAAGAGTAGTGCCAGATTAACTTGGCACCATCAGGTGCCATGCTAATCTGGCACTACCCATGAACTATAGTCAATCCATCACCTGAAACTCGTACATAGTCATTAGGTGACACCTCCAAAATTGGGAAATGTGGCAGTGGGGTTAAATGGGCTAAAGACCATCATGTAGGTGGGGACAGGCACCTAAATGATGGTCTTTAATGACAGGCAGTCTGTGGTTGCTCGGAACAGGTTCTGCTATGATTCACTTACGGCATCGATCGATCATGCACGATTACAGCTTATGCCTATAGATGTACTGATTGTCACCAATTCTGTTTGCAGATGTGGGAACCGGATAGTACTAGATTTTACAATCCACATTTAAATATCTTTTTAATCACTTTTTTTGTGTGTGCAATCAATCTTTCTGATTAAAGCAAGTCAGAATGTGTCACATGTGGTACGTGTTTTAAACTTGTGTTTGATAATGCATAAGGCACACTGCAACTATACACCAACAACAAAGCTTCAACACAAGAAAAATAAGTTGGTTTTTTTTCTTGTCGTCCTGTTTTGCGTTAATACACACTCATACTCCCCTATTGTAAGTTTGCATACATATGTGTGTGTTTTAAACACGATTAGTCCTATAATGATATGTTATTATATGCAAAATGCAACACGGTTACGGTTCTTTAACAAGGAAAGGACTTTGTCCTTGGAGGAGGGGGGAGGGGGGGGGGGGGTCTATTCTGTTTTGTCGCTTGCATTGGTTTCTTTTGTCATGCCACCTTGGAGGGGGTGGGGGTGGGTATACTGTTTTGTCACTTGCATTGGTTTCTTTCATCATGCTTGTAGCATGTTGGGGCAAAGTGGCCGGGGAAAGGCTGTGCCTTCCCTACCGTGCTGTGTGCCTGTCCACGTGGAAGTGCCAGTCCACGGCCTCTGTTACTTTAGGTTTAGGATTTTAATGGTTAAAAACATGTTAGGTTTAGTGGTTCTGTTTACAACCAGATTTGAAGGTTTATTTGGGATATTCCAGACCATTGCTCCAGGGTGCATTGATGGAGGATGCTCAGTATTTCCCTATTTGTCCGCCACGGCCCAGGCATGTTATTTCCACCTCCGCCGCATTAGTCAGATCAGAAAATACCTCACTACCGAAGCTGCCAACAAACTCGCTGTCTCTCTCATCTTATCTCGCATCGACTACTGCAACTCTCTCCTTTCCGTCCTTCCTCACTCCACCACTCTCACTCTCCAGTACGTCCAGAACAATGCTGCCCGCCTCGTCCTTAGGAAGAAAAAATCTGACCACATCACTCCCCTGCTCAAGCTCCTTCACTGGCTCCCCACCCCACCCGGGTCTGCCCTGGGGGACTTGGGTGGGGTTAGGTATTTTTTAGTTCCCAGGGTCACCCTGGTCAGCCCCACAGGGTGGGTTTTTCTCTCTATTCTGGGGCATGTGTTTCTGTCTGCCCTTTGTCCATTCACCTGTATTTGCCTTTTTAAAACTCTCCCTACTGTCTGCACTGCCTGTAGCTCTTGATATTGGATGTGTGTTGCTAAATGGTGTAGCTTTATTTAGGCCCCATGTGTTCGGTTTATTTAATGTATTTGACCGGCTGGCGACATACATTCAATGTTCTTATTATTATTTTTTTTTCGCAAGCAGTGCAGGCACGTCCTGAGAAAGCCTTGTTGCTGTCGGGACGTTAAGCAATGTACAATCAATCAATCAATCCATTCACCTGTATTTGCCTTTTTAAACCTCTCCCTACTGTCTGCACTGCCTGTAGCTCTCGATATTGGATGTGTGTTGCTAAATGGTCTTAGCTTTATTTAGGCCCCATGTGTTAGGTTTATTTAACGTATTTGACCGGCTGGCGACATGCATTCAATGTTCTGGGTTTTTTTTTCACAAGCAGTGCAGGCACGTCCTGAGAAAGCCTTGTTGCTGTCGGGACGTTAAGCAATGTACAATCAATCAATCAATCAATCCTTCTCAGTATACGGGCCATCCACCTGGAACACTCTCCCACTCTCTCTCCGTCAGAAACACTCTCTCTCCTCCTTCCAGTCCGCCCTCAAAACTCACCTCTTTCAACAGTTCTAGCACTACATCACCACACTCCCCACCCCAAGCTGACCGTCGTAATGTATTTTCACTATTTGTGGTTCGTGAGTCATTGTCTAAAGCGTGTGCGAGTTGTGAGTGCACGCTTAGAGTTATAATTATTATAAAATAAGCGCATTATAAATAACCGTAATTATTATTATTATTATTATTTATGTTGATGGTTGGCGACCATACCCAGGCGGGAGTCAAGTGGTGAGGGGATACCTTACCTCTCTGGATAGCCTATCTCCTCCCCCCCCCCCCCCGTATCCGGGGCTGAGACCTTACAAGAGTGACGGCGCCGGCCCACTAAAGCGGACGGCCCCTCAAGACAGCGCCGGCCTCCGCCTCGCCGCACCCCAGCCGCATCTGGGTCCGTGGTGACAGGAACCGATGGTGGGACCCCTCCTCCAGCCGCGGGGGGAGGGGGGGGCATTCCCTCTTACTCCTGGGAGCACTGTCTTAACACACCGTGAGGCGGAAACGAATACAAAAAAAAAAAAAATAAAATAACAAAACGAAAACAAATCGGTGAACACGGCTGAAAGCTTCTCGCATTTTGCGTCTTGTCGTAAATCGATAAAATGTATCGAAGGGAGGTAAGTCAAATTCGGATGTACTCCGTCGTACTGAACGGTACCATGAGATTGGCAACATTCTATGAGGTTTTCATTTTCTGGCTTTCATTCTTAAAACGTTCATTTTTTGTTTGTTTTCGTCCAATACGCGTCAGTGTACAGGGCTTAAACATGAAAACAGGCTTTCTTATAATTTCCGTGCGGTGTAACTGTACTGCGGCGGAGACTGCTCAGCTGTGTTTTATGTCGCACAGATTTTGGCGTCCCACGTGTGATAGGCGGGTCTCCATCGACAGATAGTGGTTGCATGCAGCGCAGTGGCTGAAAGACGAAGGTATGCTTTTTGAGGCTCAGTAATATTGTGTGAGTATGTGTGTTATCTTAGCCCAGTGGCCTGCGCACATTCTATGCAAACGCCCCGAAGGTGGTTAGGTGTGCCATGAAGACCGATTGACTATCATAGATGCAAAGTACACGGTAATTACGACAGTGAGAAAAAAAAAAAAAAAAAAAAAAAAAACAAACACAGTGTGTGCAGTTTTGTGCGATATATAATACATTATCAAATATATGGAACCGTCATTACCCTCATCGGCATAATATAGAATCGGTATTCATCTACTGATTAACTGTGGACAGCTAACTCTTAAAAGGTACCCCGGGCGACTCTACTCACGTAACAGACCATTTTTACTTTAAATGACCGATATCTAACAAACAAGTGTGTAATATCGATGTAAAATTGTTTGCTGACAAAAATGAAAGTGGTTTTCATATCTAAATAGATGATGAACGATCTCTTTTACTCTTTTTTTTTTTGGTGGCTGAATCAAGTGTAAAATGGCTGTGAAAAGCGCATTTTCCTTGGGTAGGTCACTTCTTAGTACAACTGTCGGCATACAACTCACTTCTGATACCGAAATGTGAGCAAGAATGATAAAAAAGGAATCGCTCTTTAATACTCTTACTTGGATAAGGACATTTTTAGTAAACTGCACAAATCACTAGTCAGACCACGTTTAGAATATATATGCCATCACTGTATGTTACCAAGGTTTAAAGAGACAATCAGTTGCACTTGAAAGGGTACAGAGACGAGCAACAAAGCTGGTTAAAAAATGTAAAAAATATGACATACTCAGACAGACAAATATTTTGGACTACACTCTTTACGTGGACGTATAACACATGGAGACTTAATCCAAGTTTTTAAAATTTATAATGGCATAGACAACCTAAATTGGAATGACTTTTTGTGCAGCACTGTTTTGTGACAGAACCCGAAACTCTGAGGGGAAAATCTTTGTACGACATTGCAACACTAACCTGCGGAAGTTTTGTTTTGCAAACAGCGTTGCAACTGTTTGAAATGATTTAACAGTTTCATGGAAAAAAAAACACCTAACATTACTAACAAATTCTTTTAAAAACCGGCTGGATGAATTACTGAAATTTAAAGGGATTTTCTATTGCTATGATGAATGGATGGCCTTGAAGGAACAGAGAAGGAGCTAGCTCAGCTGGTGGAAAAGCTGGACAGTACAGCCATTGCGTATGGGATGGAAACCAGTGCAGAGTAGTCCAAATTGATGACAAATAACACCAGTGGCATTGGCACTGACATCATGATTGGAAGCCAAACACTGGAAACAATAAATTCAAATACTTAGGAGACAGATGAGGGATCAAAACCAGAAATACTGTCCAGGATTGCGTAGACAATAACAGCACTGACAAGATTGAAGACCATATGGAAGGACACAAACATCACACTCTGCTCCCAGATCAGAATGATGCGCTCCTTAGTCCTCTCGGTGTTCTTGTATGCCTGTGGCCTACCCGGCACCGGCCTCCACGTGGTGTAGGTGGGTAGTCCGCTCAGTCCCTGACTGAGTGGGCTAGCAGACGGGTGCCATCTTTGTCCAGGATTAGGACTTGATGTCAACAGATATGTTGTTCAGCCTTTTCACTGGTCCGGTTTTTAAGGAGCTGTGCTAACCCAGGTTGTACCATGTTGGATTGGTCCTTAAAAATACTCGTGACTTTTTGGTCCTTTGGATCCCAAGTGTTTGCCGTGCTTGGAGACCCGTGTCGGGGGAGAAGAGGATCCTGGTGGCTGAAACACTCCACTTTGGCCTTGACTTCTGCCTAAACGGGAGGCTAGTCGTACCGGCCTAGTCAATCGGCTCTTGTCACGTTGAGCCCTATCCCACTGTTGACATGCGGGTTGCTATACGGAGCACCATGCTATAGCCTTTGCTGCTGATTAGGTGCTTTACGCCAGTATTCCCCTGCATTCAACGGTGTGATAGAAGGCGGTGGCTCAAACGGTTCAATCGGGCTTACCCCCTTGAGTATATCTTTCGGGCAGTCTCCATTGTGCGTCGGCTGGAGACCCGCCGACAGTTGCACTTTCCCTTGTTGGGCTCGGTGGCGGGCGGGGACCCCCGGGGGATGAATATCTCTACTAATATAATATGGATAAAACAAAAAAACCAAAACTAGCACAGAAACGGCATATAGACACCGAATTTGAACATGACAGTGATTCAGACTGCGAGGAAGCGACGCCTCAGGCGTCGGCCGTATGGCCTCGCTTCCTCATTGTCCATAGCAAGATGAAGGAGAAACCAGTTACCAAGCTGCATCCTTTTCTGGTGGGGGAGACCCTCAGGAGCCGTGTTGGCAGGCCTGACGCCCAGCGCCTCAGGTCTGGTGACTTGCTGGTGGAGTGCCGTACTCGGGCACACTCCAGCGGGCTACTGGGGCTCTCTTCCATCGGAGACACTCCTGTGGAAGTCACACCCCACAAAACTATGAATTCGTCAAGAGGCGTAATCAAAGATCAAGCTTTGGCAGAACTGTCAGAAGATGAACTTGTAAGGAACCTTAAGTCTCAGGGGGTGACTTGCGTCAGGCGCTTCGCTTCCAAGCGAGGTGGTGGGGAGATCCGTCTCCCTACCATCATCCTGACGTTTGGCACCCCCACCCCTCCTACTACCATCTGGGGAGGTTACTACTCCCTGAGAGTGAAAAAGTACGTCCCTCTTCCCCTCCGGTGCTTTAAGTGCCAAAAGTATGGCCATGGGCAGAAGACATGCCGTCAGGCAGAGACTTCATGCGCCCGTTGCACTAGGCCCGGACACTCTGCTGAGTCCTGCACAGCCACCCCCCTGTGTGTGAATTGCCAGGGGGCGCATATGGCTTCGGATAAGAAATGCCCTCGTTGGATATCCGAGTGCAAGATTCAGCAGGTGCGTGTGGAGAAGGGGTTGTCCTTTCTGGATGCCAAAAAACTGGTTGAAGGCCCTGTTGCAGCTGCGGCTGCCCCAACCTCTAACACCTCTGTGTATACTTTTAGTGCAGCGGTGGCAGGCAAGCGCCCCACCAAAGACTTTTCATGTCAGACCCCAACTTCTTGGTTGGGGGCGGAGCCTCGGCTCATCTCGCCCCTGGAGAGTAACCCTCCTCCGGTGGTGACAAGGAGCCAGGGAACGCAGAAGGCGGACACGGCCGGTCCGGTTGTGCCGCCTTCTGTTGCCCCTAAGCCTCAGCCCCCACCCAAACCTGTTAGTCAGTCAACTCCAAAGGCTTCTGGCTCTGGTCAGCCTTCTAAGGCCGCTAACTCTAGCGGCAGGAACGCTGCCCAGGACCAGAAGTCTAAGAAATCTATGGGACCGCTGTGCGCACGGGCCCAGAAGGGGAACACAGATGTCCCCCTTCAAAACAAATATGCTGCACTGGAGGAGCAGATGGAGGGAGTGGAAGTTGTTGTTGCTGATGCTGCGGCAGCTCCACCCCCTTCCTCTCCGAAGAACCAGAGGAGGCCCGGGAGCCGGCCCCCCTCTGTTTCTTCAACTCCTTCCAAGGTAAAGGAAAAAGGGGGGAAAAACTCCTTACCCCCAGATAAGACTTAATCATGGACTCTTTGCTTCAGTGGAATTGTCGTGGTTTTCAAGCTAACTTTGAGGAATTGCGTCTTTTAGTCAAGTTCTATAACCCCTCAGTAATATCTCTTCAGGAGACTTACCTGAAGACTTCTGACCCTGTGTCCTTTAATGGTTTTAATGTTATACATAAAGGCTCTGATTCGGAGAGGCGCTCGGGTGGAGCGGCTCTTCTCATTAGTAGCCAAATTTTATGTAGCCCCGTTAGCATCGACACCTGTCTTCAGGCTGTCGCAGCTCGGGTTACCTTAAAGAAGACCATAACCATATGCAGTATTTACCTGCCACCATCACTGCGGGTCTGTAGCAATGATATTTTTAACTTAGTAGATCAACTGCCCCCTCCCTTTATTCTCATGGGGGATTTTAACGGTCACGCTCACCTTTGGGGCAGTGACCACTATGATGGCAGAGGTCAGATGTTAGAAGATGTT
The DNA here is from genome assembly GCA_036245525.1 of Semisulcospira habei. Classification (NCBI taxonomy): domain Eukaryota; kingdom Metazoa; phylum Mollusca; class Gastropoda; family Semisulcospiridae; genus Semisulcospira; species Semisulcospira habei. The sequence continues at coordinate 296,522,086 of BTPG01000002.1, read as the reverse complement.
TTTTCTCAACTTAACCTGTGTGTCTTTAACGATGGCTCACCTACATACTCTAACTCAGGTTCCGGATCTAGTTCTGTTCTAGACCTCACTGTGTGTGATCCTTCTCTCATGCTGGACTTTGACTGGAAGGTTCACGATGACCTGTGTGGTAGTGACCACTTCCCAGTAGTCCTGTCATCGGTCAGCTGTGTGGAGGATTCGCCGGTGGGGCGCTGGAATCTCAAGAAAGCTAACTGGCCTCTGTTTGCCTCCCTCTGTCAGTCTCGTCTTACAGAGGAGGTGGTCATGTCAGCTGAAGAACCTGTTTCTTGTTTTACTTTGATTTTGTTGGACGTAGCAGGTGAAACCATCCCTAGAACTTCCACATCAGTCCCTCGGAGACTGAGAGTACCATGGTTCAATGAAGAGTGCCGCAAGGCCCAAAAAATACGCAAATCTGCTCAGCGACGTGCTTTTCGTAATCCGTCGCAAGCAAATATTTTAACATTTAAAAGACAGCGGGCGAAAGCCCGTTACATTTTTAAACGCGAACGCCGTGCTTCCTGGAGACGCTTTGTCTCATCTTTATCTTCTAGGACTCCGTCCCAAAAAGTCTGGAAGGCTGTTCGAAGAATTAGGGGCAGGGGTGGCTCGGCTTCTGTTGGCCATCTTAGAGATGGTGCCAGTTTGGTCACAGATAAAAAGGCTGTGGCCAATTTGCTTGCCTCCACCATTGCCCATAATTCTTCAACAGAGCATTATTCACCTTTCTTCCAGAGAGAGAAGGAGAAGCGAGACTCTTGTGCTTGTGATTTTATATCAGATAACTCGGAAGACTATAATGCCCCCTTTACATTTTCAGAATTGCAGCAAGCCATGCTGAAATGTACTGACTCTGCTGCTGGATTAGATACCATCCATTATCAGCTCCTAACTCATCTGCCTGAGGATTCACTCCTTGTACTTCTCAAGGCCTTTAACCATATCTGGATAACCGGTCGTTTTCCGCCATCTTGGCGCCAGGCTGTGGTTGTGCCAATCCCCAAGCCGGGTAAGGATCCTTCCGACCCGGGCAACTACCGGCCAATAGCTTTGACATCATGTTTATGTAAGACTATGGAACGCTTGGTCAACGCCCGACTGGTGTGGCATCTTGAGTCACGTGGTCTCATCACAGACCTCCAGTGCGGTTTCCGGCGCTTCCGTAGTACAACTGACCATCTAGTCCGCTTTGAGTCTTTTATCCGAGATGCTTTTGTCAACAAGCAGCATGTCTATGCAATTTTCTTTGATCTTGAAAAGGCATATGACACTACCTGGAAGTATGGTATAATGTCTGATTTGTCGGACATGGGTTTTAAAGGGCACCTGCCTGTTTTTATTCACAATTTTTTGTCTAACAGGTCGTTCCATGTCCGTGTGGGCTCCACCCTCTCCGACTCCTTTGAACAGGAGATGGGTGTCCCGCAGGGCAGCATTCTATCTCCTGTTTTATTTAGCATTAAAATAAATAACATTGTAAAGGCCGTCAAGGATGATTCTGAATGCTCTTTGTTTGTGGACGACTTTGCTTTGTGTGCACGAGGTCGAGGACTTGCGTCCCTTGAGAGGCGCTTGCAGCTGTGCGTTGATCGCATCCAGGGGTGGGTGTCTCTCAACGGATTCAGGTTCTCGCCCTCCAAGACAGTCTGTGTGCATTTTACTAACCAAATGAAATTTTTTCCAAAACCTACCCTGAGCATTGCTGGAGTGCCAATTCAGGTGGCCGAAGAGGCAAAGTTTCTGGGGGTCATCTTTGACAAAAGATTGACCTTCCGCAACCATGTTAACTACCTTAGAACCTCTTGTCGGAAGGCCCTCGACATTCTTCGTGTCGTTGGTCGTACTGACTGGGGTGCAGACCGTATCGTCTTACTTCGACTGTACCGGGCCCTTGTTCGGTCCAAACTGGATTACGGCTCTGTGGTATATGGCTCGGCTTCCAAGTCTGTTCTACAGCGTCTGAACACAATTCACCATCAAGGTCTGCGCGTCTGGGAGCCTTCAGGACATCTCCAGTTCCTAGTCTGTATGCAGAGGCAGGGGAGCCTTCTCTCAGGCTCCGCCGCATCCGCCTCATGCTCAGCTACGTTCTGAAGCTGAAGGCCCATCCAGAAAATCCTGCCTATGATTGTGTTTTTACCCCGTCGTTTGCAGAGATTTACGATGCCCATCCAGGAGCTGTCCGTCCACTTTCCTTCCGTGTCCGACCTCATCTGCAGGCGGCCGGAGTGGACCTGGACAAAGTTTCGGAATCTCTGCAACACGTCACTCCACCCTGGCTACTACCAGTTCCTGACATCTTGCTGGACTTGACTGCCCACAAGAAGGATTGTACTCCACCAGCCATATACCAACAGAGCCTCAATGAACTCCTTTCAATTTTTCCTGGCTATTGTCGTCTTTATACGGATGGGTCCAAATCTGAGGATGGAAGAGTGGCTGCGGCTGCAGTGTCCTCTCGCCATCCTAGACGCCCATTTAAGCTCCGTCTCCCTGACCATTCCTCTGTATTTAGTGCAGAACTGCAGGCAATTCTGCTAGCACTCAAGCATGCCTATCAGTCTCGGGAAAGGAACTTCCTGATTCTGTCTGACTCTCTTTCTGCCCTGCAGGCCCTTCAGGGCGCGGGAACAGACCATCCACTGCTGGTGCAGATTAGAGAGCTCTACGCGGACTTGATGAAGGAATATTATGACATCATTTTTATTTGGGTCCCGGGCCATGTGGGCATCGAAGGCAACAGAATCGCAGATTCTGCTGCCAACAGTGCCCGCAGTGACCCTGTCCCTGACACACAGACTGTCTATAGTGATTTTAAACCTGTTATTAGTGCGTACATAGCCCGCGAGTGGCAGTCCGAGTGGGACAAAGAGGAAGGGAACAAGCTTCATGAAGCTCTTCCTAAGTTGTCTGACAGTCTACCTTTCCGCTGCGGCAGCCGCCGTGAGGAGACTGTCCTTGCTCGGCTTCACATCGGGCACACGTATGTTACGCACTCTTACTTACTTAAACAGGATGAGCGTCCATGGTGTTTTGCCTGTGATGAGCAGTTTTCTGTTCGACACTTTTTGCTGTATTGTGCTGACCTCATTGACACCAGATATAAACACTTCACAGCAGACTCCTTGAAGGTTTTGTTCCGGGATGTTCCTCCGGACAAAATCTTCAATTTTTTGAGAGAATGCAATATTTTTAACAAGATCTGAGCATTCATTGACTATGTGAATTTTTTATTTGCCCTTTTTGAGAGTCTGTAGACGTTTCTTTTAAAGACATGTGCGACATTTTAGCCTGAGATTTTTAATCTATATTTACATCTTGTCTTAAGACCTTGCTTTTAGTCTGGCTGACCAGATTTTTACCCATCCCGCCGTGAGATGGCCTTAGTCGCCTGCTCGGCGTTAAACCCAAATAACTAACTAACTAATTGTATGCCTGTGAGTCATGGACCCTCACAGCAGACCTTGAAAGGAGGATACAAGCCACTGAAATGAGATGTTTTCCAAGTCTGCTTGGCATTTCATACAGATTTCACATCACGAACGAGGAAGTGGGAAGCAGAATCAGGCAAGCCATCGGGCCCTATGAAGACCTATTAGCCATTGTGAAAAAACGCAAACTGAAGTGTTATGGGCATGTCACGTGATCAGCAGGGCTTGCCAAAACAATCCTGCAAAGCACTGTGCAAAGAGGATGAAGGAGAGGAAGACAGAAAAAGATGGAAGGACAATATCTTGGAGTGGACAGGACTGAAGCTGAGAGACACACTAAGAATGGCAGAGAACAAAGAGGAATGGAGGGAGCTGGTTGCCAAATCAGCAGTGGTGCCCCAACGGTCGGCAAGACTACGGGATATAGATAGATAGACTGAGGTTGATCTGAGCATGAGAGCACAGGTTAGCACCAGATCGATCATGATAGGTCAAGGGTGGTGCCAGAATATATTGGGGTGCCACTATAGGTGGCAAGCTGTTCTGGAACTGCCCTTAAGTTGCCGTGGTGTATCGATGCCTTGTATTGATGAGTCAGGGCTGAATGGTAAGAATTATCATATCTTGATCATAGCTTGCATTGACCATTTTCTCTTCATCTACTAGGTAAACTACATCAATGGCGGCTATAAACACAGCAGCAGAAGGGAACCTGCTTCGAACCCTTTACCCACAGAGTGAGCTGTATGACGATGGTTTTCTGCAGGTGTCTGACATCCACAAGATACACTACCAACAGTTTGGCAACAAAAGTGGCAATCCTGTTGTTTTTCTGTAAGCATAATTTGATAACCCATGTAGGCCTGCGACAACAGTCAGGCTTTCTGCTAGGATTTAAAATTGTCCATCGTTTGTAAGGACAGCATGACATAAAAATCTATCCCATGTTCTCTACAGACCATCCCATTCTTCTAAACACAGCCAGGAAAAGTATCTCAATACTGATCGCAAAGCTGCACGTGTACACAAACATGAGTACAGTGTGGTGGGGTGAGGCTGTGTTATCACGTAACCTTCGCAACAGCGTAAACATTAATGTGTGCATCTAACGCTGTTGGCACAAAACTGGCCTTTCTGTTCCTAAAATGACTGGATACTGCTTTTTTTCCCCTCATGATTTGTCCTAACTGATGACAGATCGCCTTACCTGTTTTTCCATCCCTGTCAGAATTTGTCTGCCAGATATGGACAGTTTTCTGTTAACAGAAAGCCTGAACAGTAAGTTGTAGAGTAGCTAGATGTCCATGAAGTTAAAGGGTGAACACACAAGAATAACCCAGTGAGTGAAGGATGTCGGGATGATGTCGGCTACCATTGCCCCTGCAGACCAACCACAGATGATACTGGCCAAATAACATGCTTTCTGGGAAGATTTGTTTACATTTAGATTTTACGTCACGTGAGAGTGAAGTAGAACGAGAAGTTGAAAGAAGAAATCAGGCCTCGTGAAAATAGTTTGTCCAGATTGACCTGTTAACTGTGATGTAATAGTTTTGTGAATGTCACCAATCAGATTTGTCTATCTTTGTGAATGTCATGTCAGTAAACCGTTTGAGAGTGGTATGACATTAGAAGTATGTGTTTTCAAAATTTCCTCCACCCGGGTCTGCCCTGGGGGACTTGGGTGGGGTGAACTACTTTTTAGTTCCCAGGGTCACCCTGGTCAGCCCCACAGGGTCACCCTGGTCAGCCCCACAGGGTGGGTTTTCCCCTCTATTCCTGGGGCATGTGTTTCTGTCTACCCTTGGTTCATTCACCTGTATTTGCCTTTTTAAAACTCTCCCTACTGTCTGCGCTGCCTGTAGCTCCACATCCCCCACACCAAACTCAGCACTTTCGGCCCCTGCTCCTTCTCAGTATACGGTCCATCCATCTGGAACACTCTCCCACTCTTTCTCCGTCAGAAACACTCTCTCTCCTCCTTCCAGTCCGCCCTCAAAACTCACCTCTTTCAACAGTTCTAGCACTATACCACCACACTCCCCACCCGAAGCAGTCTGTCGTATTGTATTTCACTATGTGTGGTTCGTGAGGAGTCGTCTAAAGCGTGCGCATGCGTGCGCGAGTTGTGAGTGCGCGCTTAGAGTTATAATTATTATAAGATAAGCGCATTATAAATTCCGTAATTATTATTATTATTTATGTGTGTTGCTAAATGGTCTTAGCTTTATTTAGGCCCCATGTCTTAGGTTTATTTAATGTATTGGACCGGCTGGCGACATACATTCAATGTTTTGTTTAGTTTTTTTCACAAGCAGTGCAGGCACGTCCTGAAAAAGTCTTGTTGCTGTCGCGACGTTAAGCAATGTACAATCAATGTTTTCAAAATTCTTTCATTTTTGGAACTTTGACACTGAGAAAAGATGTCCGCACAAAAGCATGAATCTTCAATGTAAGTAGGTCGCAGTTTCTGAACAGCCCTGCTTTTAGTCTTAGTTATCAGATTATGGATGTGAATCAAGACAAATTTATTATTTAGATCAGCTACATAATTATGGCTTTTTGTCACATCTCGACTTGTGAATTAACTCATGGCTATGGAGTATGCCTCTAATGCATAACATCTTGATGTGACCAACAGCCATAATTTTGTCAGTGATCTACTCAACTGTTATAGATCAACTGTAAAAGTTCAATAGGTTGTCACCTCTAGATGCGCTAAGCCATTTTGGCAGCACCCTGAAACTATTATAGTTAGTGGATCTGGCTGTTATGTACCAGTAGTATTCACAACTCCTAAAATGTATGGGCTCAATGAATTAATATTACGATTGGTCCTTGTTTCAATCTGTTTTTGGGCATCGCTAAACTGATGGGTAACCCCTTCACTGCCAGAACACTGCGAGAAACACCAAAGGCAAGAGGCATAGATCTACAGTTGCGGGGGCTCCTGTGGATCTGTGCCTCATGTGGACTTCACTTTATGTCCATGTTTTATGGATGGCTGGAACTCTTTGTCATTGAATTAATGAAGTTTCAGAACACAATCTACGTTGACTGGCAGAGAAATTGGTTAATGTCATGAATTGTCCCCATTTCAGTAATTTGAATTGTTTAACTCGTTCAGCCCCTACACACGGCAGCAAGACATAGATTGAGTATAATAGTTCAAGGGAGGTGCCAGAATAGCTTGGCGCCCATAGGCGCCAAGCTATTCTGGCACCACCCTTGAACTATCATGCTCGATCTGTCTCTAGAATTGTAATACAGACCTTCAGAGGGCAACGCCAAAATTTAGAGATTTGGTAATGGGGTAAAATGTGTTAAACGCTGGCTAACTCCTAAATGAACCTTCCATTTTTATTACTTGTTGCAGACATGGGGGACCAGGATCTGGAGTGAAATCGAAAGACCATTGTTACTTTGACCCAGAAGCTTACCGCATTGTCCTCTTCGACCAGAGAGGGGCTGGCAAGTCCACACCCCCAGCAGAAATTGAGGTAATTTTCTGTTCGCGTCCAGGGGCATATACCTAGTACTGAACAGGTCCTTGGCTGTGCTCAGGCCAGCTACAGTTGAGGTCAGCCTGATGATCTTTTGCTCACAGTGCAAGTCTTGGAATCATCTGCCATGAGCTTATTCATGACACTGTATGGGGGAAAGTTAACTACCCATTTTGAAAGCATTATCTTAAAATATTCCAACTTTTTCCACTGTATATCCGTAAAACTTAATGTTCTGAATGTGTCATGCTGCACATTATATATTGTTACTGTTGTTGCTATATTATTATTATTGTTATTATTATTTCTTTTTAATTGTTGATTGACCTCGACATCCCTGATTCTTGAATCATACAAGCAAATAGTGTTACTGTAGTGCATACAGTTCGTTGTGCAGCTGTCCTGAAAACATGAGATCCTTGATTATTTATTGATTCTCAGACTAACACAGTAGTAATGGTTGTGTACAAAGCTATTTCAAGGCTTGGACATACCATGAAAAAAATGTAAATTTCTCAGACGTAAATTAAATCTGCTTGTCTGTTTTGCTCATTAAAGTTTAGAACAAGAACAAAATAATCAGAAACGATATGATTCGAGGGAAGAAATATGTTCAAAGAGGTTGTTTAAGCCCAACATTTTTTTCTAAATTGTCATTGTTCATACCAATCAGGAGAACACTACGTGGGATCTTGTGGAGGACATAGAGAAACTACGGAAACATCTGGGGATCGATCGCTGGGTGGTGTTTGGAGGAAGCTGGGGGTCCACACTGGCTCTTGCTTATTCACAGACACATCCTGACAAGGTCAAGGCCATAGTGCTTCGTGGCATCTTCACTTTAAGAAGGTAGTGGAGATTGGTGTGCAACTGCAAGACATGCAGGGTTGTTGTTCTTCTTTAGGTGTATAGATAGCATAACCCATTAAATCCTGAGGCACCAATCTTTCAGATTTGTGAAGTCTTAAGAAGGCTATATTTCAGATTAGGAGATCAATAATTTCAGTTCAAGGGTGGTGCCAGAGTAGCTTGGTGCCTCAGGGCGCCAAGATATTTTGGTACTACCCTTGGACTATCATAATCAAATTTATTTCATGCATTGGTGTATCAGGATAGAAAGTGTTAGGTACTTGTGTTAAACTTTAGAATTTTGTTTGTTTGTTTAATGCATGGAATTCTGACACAATTCATCAGGAGGCAGAATGATCACACCACCCTTTTAACTATTTTGGTTGAGCGTTTTCCTGAACTGTGGATTACTGTGTACTAGTAGTCTTCAGAGGACATCTCCCCACTGAATTTCAACTTTATGGTTGTAGTGTTAACACATTGTGCCCCAGCTGGGTTGACATGCCAAAAATTAAAAGTTGTCCAGTCCAGTAAAGTTACATTACATTTCAGAAGATAGCTCGACCACTGTAGTTCGAGAGTGGTGCCAGTATAGCTTTGCGTCAACAGGCACTAAACTACTCTGGTACCCACCCTTGAAGTACCATGGTTGATCTATTTGTTTTTGTAGTGTATTGAGGCTATATGGCTTAACCCTTATCATTCAGAATACACCAATGTGTGAAATAAGTTTGACTAAAATAGTTAAAGGGTAGTGCCAGAATAGCTTGGCACCTCTAGGCGCCAAGCTATTCTGGCACTACCCTTGAACTAATGCCATTTGTCTATATCCTTGTCTGTAAGTACTATAATGTAGCTTGCATATGGCGGTGTACAGATATGAAGCTTTTAGCCTCAGTATGATATGGGTTAATTGCTATACTTGACAACCCCCCACCCCTCCCCACCTCTCCGCTCGCCACCTTCACCACACTACTGATCATATGTCCATGCATTAAACATAAAGCCCTGACATGCTACGACGGGATGTGAATCAACCATGATAGTGTAGTTAAGTGTGTTGTCTGAATAGACTGGCGCCCTTAGGCGACAAGCAATTCCGACATGACCCTTGAACTATCATGGTCGATCTGTCTCCAGAATTATGACATAGACGTCAAAGGAGATCTAAAAAAAAAAAAAAAAGATAATTTCATCCTCAGGATGTAATGAGTTTTAACTCATTCAGCCCGACGCACGTATTTCCCAAATTTTGGAGGCGTCATCTGACGACTATGCACCTGTTGCAGGAGATGGATCGACCATGATAATTCAAAGGTAGTGCCAGATTAGCTTGGCGCTGACAGGCGCCAAGCTAATCTGGCACTACCCTTGAATTATCATGGTCGACCCATCTCTTGCTGTAGTGCGTCAGGGCTGAATGGGTTAAACACAAGTACTGTAACTTGGGAAAGGGATGGCAGAGTCTCATGAGGAAATATTATGGTCTTGAATGTTGGTGTTTGCCTTCTTCAGCATGTCCCATCAGTGAAGGCTTTAATTATGGGGTCTGAATTTAGGTGTGTGAAGTGCCATTTAAATGGACTAAAACACATAAGAAATATATATAATATATATTAATCATAAAAAGGAGAACCACTCAGTGATGGACAAACACATGATTCTGTTTGTTCGTCCAGCGTTGAGTGATTCCCCTTAGCCCTTTGGGTGTCGATAGCGGTTTTAGTCACCATGATTCCTGCAGGACAATGAAAGGGTTAGTATATACACTGTATCTAGCAATACATGCGTCACCTATGGTCTGTAGGAACGAACTTTTTTTGTAGTTATGTAACATTGTAATTATTTTCTCAAAATCATTACCGATGACATTACTAACTGGAAGCTTCGCTTAGCATGACAATTTTAGCCCAAAAAACTTACTGTGATGCCCTCTAAGGGAGGCAATCACTGGTGTGCCATTACCAAGGCTCTCCCGAGTGGCCTCCCGTACTACCGTATCCAGTGGCGCACTCACCCTTACTCGCCAGTATCTTCGCTTAGCTTGTGAACTCTGCTTACTGTGAAGAAAAAAAAAGAGAGAGAGAATGAAGGATTTCTCTGTGTGTGTGTGGTTTGGTGCAAGGATTTTGGTCTTGGGGATTACGCACTTAGGACATGACAAGGTAAAGCCTCGGTTACTATAGCCTCAGCGGGCGTTATGTTTTTTACCGGGTCGCATCTTTGGCCCTTGCTTGTATGTACAAGGCTGACCGGGAATTCGGACCCTCGGAGGTGACTTCGAGCGCTCGTATGGCCTTTTGTCTGTCCTATGTTACAGTGCTCAGGTGAGGACCGGCACCGATTGTGGTGTTCCCCTATGGCCTTGTGATGTACACGATGTCTGCCTTCACTTCTCGGGCTGTCCCTCCAGTCGACCTTGCATTCGTTGCACGGCCTGGAAGGAGGACCTTGGTCGCAGCTGTGGGCCTGCTACCGCAGAGAGAGACCTTTATGTCAGCTGATATCGACCGCAGCCATAGAGATGAAGCAGAGGAATGAAACTTCAAATATCGTGTGCTTGTCGGGCGCAAAGAGGGGACTGCTGCCCCCTCCGGTGCTAATTATTGAGCTGCCACGTTCCCCAGCGGGCATTGGAGACTAATAAAGACAGGCAGCGGACGAGATTCGCCATCTCGCATAGCACCGTTGAGCTCAGAGATACTTGCTCTAGGATTCCGCCTGTCCCTGGTCTGCCACCTAGTGGCAAACAGGTGTTGTGAGCTCAGTTCCACGCACGGATTGGGTCTCTTTCATGCCCTCATGGCAAGCAAAAAGGAATAAAGAGAACTCGGGCAGCAGTCGCGGGGAACCACCCCCTGAGCCCGTTAGACAGTACGGCCGTTGGACGAGTCAACGCCGATATAATAGGAAGAAGGAAGAGGGTCGCAACTTTGAGGCAAAGAACGCTCAGAGGGGAATCCGGTTAAGTCGCCGACAAGACAGGCCATAATGATTAAGGGATAACCTTCGGGGTTCCTTTTTCGAGAGTGGAGCCGTAGAGAGCCCTCCACTGGCACTGACAACCGCTTCCGCAGTTAGCCCCCGTCCTAAATATGGAAGGATGAAAGGCGATCGAAGGATATCACAGCGCTCGGATTCAGCGTGTGTAGGACACCATACTCATGGTGATGTGTCATCTTCCCTTTCCTCTTCGCCGGACCGGCGGACAGTGCTAATGTGTCATGTCATCGATCTCTGACTACCGCCTTTGGATGGTATGAGGTTAGTCAGTACTTGGGCGATAGACGGGCGGTTCCTGCCGAGAGCAGATGCTGGTACAATACACCCCCGTTTGGCAGACACAGGGAGGATTGGAGGAAGATCAGGCCAAAGGAGTATCCTTCGGGGTACCTACTTCAAGGGTGGAGCCATAGAGAGCGCTCCACCAGAGTCTCATCTATCCCTATCCTCTTCTCCGGATCGGCGGACAAGTTCAAGCGTGTTGCGGCAAAGGACCTCGTTCGATGCCGGGCTTCAGGGGCTTCAGCTAGGAGCGGCAGGTTTTGGGACAAGGCTGGCAGGGTTCGCGCGGCAGCAGAGGCGCGGTAGATGTCGGCACCGGGTTCTCTTGGATGACAGCTTGGACGGAGGCGTTTTTCCGGGGACATCGGCGCAGTCGCGGTGGCGAACAGCGGCAGATCGTCGGACCGGACTGGCAGGGACCACTCTTCTGCGGAGACGCAGTTCGACGTCGGCTCAAGGGTCACGCGGATGACAGCTGTGGGACGGAGCCGCCTTTCCAGGGACACCAACGCAGGCCGTTTCGAATGGACCGCTGCAGACCTTCGGGCTGAATTGGCAGAGACCACTCTTCAGCGGAGACGCAGTTCGAGGTCAGCGCGGGCATCGCGCGGTGGACAGCTGTTGGACGAAGCCGTCTTCCAGGGACACCAACGCAGATGGGCCGGTAGACGGCAGCAGATCTTCGGGCTGGATTGGCAGGGACCACTTTTCCGCGGAGACGCAGTTCGCCGTGAGCTCCATGGTCTCTAGGATGACAGCTGTTGGACGGAACTGCCTTCCAGGGACACTGACGCAGGCCATGTCGCCGGGCCGCAGCGGATCTTCGGGCTGGATTGGCAGGGACCACTCTTCAGCGGAGATGCAGTTCGAGGTCAGTGCCAGCGTCACGTGGTTGACAGCGTTGGATGTAGCAGCCTTCCAGGGACTCCGACGCAGGCCGTGCGGGCAGACCGCAGCAGATCTTCGGGCTGGATTGGCAGGGACCACTCTTCCACGGAGGCGCAGTTTTGACGTCGGCGCCGGAACTAGTCGGATGACAGCCAATGGATGGAGACGACTCTCTGTGACACCGACGGCGCGGTCCTGGGACCGGCAGTGGCAGCCACTTCCCAGCGTGCGGCAGATGATGAGGAGGTGCAGTATACCTTTGTAGGACTAGGTGTCAACGCTGGAAGAGGACATTGTCCGACCGACTTCACTGCATGGGCCGGCATCACTCTCCATCGTGTTCGTGGATGCAGTTTAGACTTACGCACCTGGTTGGATGAGGCTCTTCACATCCTTCTCCCGCCTGAGTGCTGCCCCCCGTCGTCGCTTTGGTAAGTAGGGCCATGGCGTTGGTCTTAGCTCCACGGCGGCCAAGCGCTACAAGTCTCCTCCTCAACTGACATTTTTTCGGAACCTAGCAGAGGCGTTTCGCACTACTGCGTGGAGACAACTTGGAGAGCTGGTGTTCTTCTCGGGCACTCTTGACCAGAGAGGGTGGATTCACTTCCACCGGCTTTATTATACAGGTACCTGCCGGGCGGTGGACAAGAGCGCATTGGTGCCGGCTGGGCGCAGCCAGTGGTTACTGACGAGGATAAACAAGAGTCTTCCTGTTTCCGCTTCTCGCTGGTGTGAACGGGGTTCTTGGACGTGGCAACACAGTCGTTAGTCTAGCGTCTGGAGGTCTCCGCGCAGAGGGGGATCAGTTCACAGCTTCGCGGGGCGACAGCTGTTTGCAGATGACGCTGTGGAAGCACGCATCCTGTGGACGCGAGTACCGGGAGATTGGACATGGCGTCAGCGTTGCAATACCTTACAGTAGTAGACCTTAGAGGTGGTTCTGCGTTCCGACTCCACGGCAGTACAGTCGACTCTTGCTCGTACCCAAGCCGGCGGAAATGGCGGGCGATTTTCGACCTTTCGGCCCTGAACAAGCTCTTTCGGTGTCACGGCAGGATGGAGACAGACAGAGCGCTGAGGGCAGTGGTGCGTCTCCAGGACTTCTTTACAGCTGGATGACCGACTGTTACGGAACCAGTTGGCAAGCACTTGGCAGGTGCTACATGGTACCTTCACACGGGTTCCAACGAGGTATGGAATTCTTGGCCGTTCTGTTCGAGTCGGACTTCCAGTAGGACGGGATCAGTACAGAGTAGGAGCGTCACTCAGAGCTTTACATTTGGGTTGACTGTTAGGCCTGCTAGCACGGCGGCGGATTGTCTTTCCCAAGGCAGACACTTCAACTGGTTGGAGATGAAGCGCTGCGGCTGGTTTTCTTGAGAAGATCGAGGTACACCAGGGATGTGCTAGGGCTCTTCGAGGCCAGGTTGCACTTGGAGTGGTCGCTACGGCCAGATATCTTCCAGCTACCCTGCTCGCCATGGAGAATCGCCATTGGTCTGTCCATTCGACAAGGATCGAACTACAGGCTTCCACTGTGCGTCTCCTGCTACGGTTATGAGACTACTGGCGCCATTCAGCTGGTCCAAGAGCTGGACCGCACTTCTTGTTCTTACGATGGACCCTTCGCGGGTGCCGTCCGCAATGAGTACGGTGCTCAAGCAGCCAAGGCGACGGCTGTTCCCCCCCATGCCCAGAGGTTCTAAGGTCATACGCATGGTCCGGCAATCCCTCTCTGCTAGAGGCTTTGCGGGGGCTATGGTGGAAGCGAGCTCTGCAGCCAGGAGGAGCGCCTCTCATTATGTCTACGAAGGTAAGTGGGCATTCTCCAGGCTTGGTGTGCCACGGAGCGGTTTTTCCCCACGGACCTTACCAACCCAGTTGGCCGCGTTCTTCGTGGGACGGTTCTTCTGCCAGAACGTAGCGCCGTCCCCTCCCAGGTTACCTGGCGATGGGGGCAGACTCTACTGAATACTGGGACGGTCACGCCCGGGAGCGTGCTACGACTTGGCAGATCGGATATCCCATTTGAGCTGCAGCGGCAGGCCTCATTTAGTTGGTCCCGCTTGGGGACTTCCCCTGGGTGCTCACCGGGCTCTATGCGAGAGGTTCGAGCTTCTTCCATTAGTTCTTGGAAGATTTTACCAGGAGACCTGCTTCTGGCTGCACTTGCCACAGCTCCGGTCAGTGAGTTACATGCCTTCGGTACGTCCCTCATGTCGCCAATGGAGGACCTATGGAGCTTCACAGCTGCTTACAGACACTGCCTTCTCGGCAAGGAACCGCTCTCCGGCGACAGCCCCACAAGTCGTCATCGTCTGACCCTCTGGGCGATGGATCAGGCACATGACTCCGGCCACAGGACCTTCAGGGCCCTTAAGTGTGCCTGCACAGTTCTAAGCCGCTATGACTAGGATGCTCGCGCCGTTCCTGCCCTTGGATCTGGGCAGACGAGGCGTTCTGGCACATATAATCTCCTGCTGGCTACGATGGGTGATTCTGTCCCACACAAGAGCTCGGCCGGAGCAAGCCTAACCATGTGTGTCCAGACCTTCAGGCAGGAAGTCTGAACAGTGGCAGAGAGTATCCGTTGTCCGATACGGGGCTGAGAGGGATACTGTGGCATCCGTGGGTTGGCAGATCGAGTCTACTCTCATCCTCCTTTACCTACGAGATCTATCCGGCCAGCGCATCAACCTGGGCCTGGCGGAGGTCATCTCACCGGCGCAGCACTCCCTCCCGGCGCCTCAGGCGCCTTAGGTTCACCTAGCTAAAATTGTTGGGAGTGGGCGCGTAGGGAGGGGCCTCGATACTGCGCGCTCAGCGCCGGCAATGGGAGGTGTTCTAAGCGGGCGGCACCCGCCTTCTATTTGCAGATTCAGTTAGTAATGTCATCGGTAATGATTTTGAGAAAATAAATGAATTATTCTCCAAAATGTATTTTTTCGAAAAAATACTTACCGATGACATTACTCAGACGTCCCTCCCTCTTACCCCGCTTGTCGCTTAGAGCTAAGACTCAGATACTGGCGAGTAAGGGTGAGTGCGCCACCAGATACAGTAGTACGGGAGGCCACTCGGGAGTGCCTTGGTAACGGCACACCAGTGATTGCCTCCCTTAGAGGGCATCACAGTAAGTTTTTTTTGGCTAAAATTGACATGCTAAGTGAAGCTTCCAGTTAGTAATGTCATCGGTAAGTATTTTTCCAAAAAATACATTTTAGAGAAAAATGAATTTTTCTTTCCGGTAGGCGTGAGCTGGAGTGGTTTTATGAAGACAAAGGAACTGCCTGCATGCTGTTTCCAGATTACTTTGACGCTTACAGAGATTTCATTCCACCTGTGAGTGATAGAGAAACATGTTTGTCATTGTGTAATGAAAACAGATTACATTGCTTTTTGTGTTAAAAAGTGGTGAAGTCGACTTGAATGGGCATTCAATCGAGTCCACTACCATGACCAAAACTTTGACTTCAGTTTGGTGGAAATAAGATGCTGTAAACCATATGAAGATTTAGTTGAGGTAAAGGGCCACATCTGTATCTTGTAACAAAAAGTACAGTGAGCTACAGAATAACAAAGTACCAGTGGACCCACATTTTGTTTACCAGTATAATAGTAACAGCATGATCAGAACCTCTGAAAAAGCATTGAAAACTTGTTACATTCAACAGTTGTTATTTGTGAAGCCAACTATTTGTTTCTTCAAAAACATTACTGATGTCATGACTACATGGGATTACCTATAGCTTACACAATTTTAGCCAAAAACTTACGATGTGTACCTATTGGGCCGAGGGAGGCTACCTAGGGGTGTCGTGACCCAGCCACGAGTAGCCTCTCGTCCCACCCCATAAGGGTAACTGGCTTGCGCCGAGAGACCCCAGTTTATTCCTTTAGCTTGCAGAGTTCAGACGTGTGTTCTGTTAGCCTCCTACTTGCGAAGCCTTGGCTGTGTATGGTTCTCGCCGGTGCTCTTTCGACCTTGGCACTTAGCCCGGTGGTGTGTGGTGCCTTTTCCTGGCCTTTAGCCTGGACTGTTCTTCTGTCTGTGCCTTTCTTCAACGGCAACGGAAACAGCGGGAATTGTTGTGTTTCCGGGCCTCATGGCCCTTGGACTGTTCACTTCTGTGCCTTGTGCGTTGCTGGGCCTTGGGTCTAACGGCGTGGACACTTGTTACTGGCTTGTGTTGTGCTGGGCCTTGGGCCCATGACCTTTGCTTCCTGTGCCTCCTGCTTGACGCCCTTCCAAGGTCGCTCGTGACCAGGCCGCTGCGCCATTGCCGCTGCGCCTCACCCTTCGTGGAAGAAGTTTCGGCCTGTGGCGCCCAGTTCCCGGGTCAGGTCTCTCTGGAGTGCCTTTGGACAAGTTTCGTCTTTGTTCCGGTCCTGGCCTTCCGTCGCGGACTCAGCGCCCTTGCCTGACGTGTGCAGCCCCCGTCGCTGTGGTGTGGTGCTCCCGCTTCTGCGTGTCAGGTTATCCCTTCCCCCAGCCTCTGCAGGATGGCTAGGTAAGGTCTCGATGTGTGTCAGCGACCGGCGCCAGAGGCATCACTGTCGGTGTTTGCGTGCTCAGGTGCACTTATGACGTGGCGTGGCGACCACGACCACTCGTCTTCTTGATGATGGTGTCTATTTGTCGTGCGCACCCTTTCTAGCATGCACATGTATCCACTTTCTTGTAGACATACTGGTGTATGCCCACTTACGTTGGTGTTCTCACACCACGTTTTTGGACTTTGTTTAGTGACAGTGTGCTCGTCATATTTTTAAGACACTCTGGCGATATCTGTGTCAGGCATACCCTTGTATCCTGACATGCTGGTAGCCATGTTCAGATATACTCGGTGTTTCTTTTCTTTTTTTTTGCTGCTTCCAAGTTTTACCCTTGTCCACCTCAGAGGTCTTCCTCCCACGCCACTCACCCCCATCAACCCCAGTGTGCTCACCCAGGCCCGCCAGTTGTTCCAGCCAGACTCCCGGCCCTGCTGCTATATATATATGTCATGTAGTAGGGGACTCCCTCCGGAGGAAACTCTGCACTACTGCCGAGTCACTTCGGTGGTCTTCCTACTTACGACATTTTTTTTGCTAGTCACGGAGTCGACGAGTGAGAGCTTCCCCCCCAGAGGTGCTGTGGCGAGTCGGCCACTATGTCCTTCCACGCACAGCAGCAGGGTCTGGCCGAAGACAACCACGCACCTAGGGCTCCTGGAGGACTGGGCTGAGGTCACCATGAGACGGAGACTTGAGGGGTCAGGGACCTGGAATAGCGTTTTTTTCTTTTTGCATGATGATGAAGATGATATGATGATGCCATGGTGGTCCATGTGGTTTAGGGACTGCGTGACAGGGGCGCATTCCACGCTTCCTGTCATAAATATCCTGGTATTAACCAGGCCCGGGACTTGCGGACACCTGCGGTGCCAGCCGTGTAATCATCCACACCTTGCGATGTGTCATAACCCGGGTAACACCCCCAAAGTCGCACCCGTGAAGTGGGTGAGTCTCGGCTGCGTGGCATCAGCCTTCCCATTGGGTCCATAGCACGCCCGCTCTGGGTAGGAAAAATCCCGCTTGACTCGGCTGGGATTCGAACCCGGATCTCCCAGCCGCCAGTCCGACGCGCTAACCACTGCGCTATGGAGGCCGATCTCAGTGTTTCTTACACCTTGGGCTGGAAGAAGGGAAGGTTTTCTACTGAAAAAAAAGAAGAAAAGCTCCTGTGCACGGCACACTTCATGCTGGCATAACGCTATTATATACCATTAATTTCGTTGTGTAGTCAGCCCCTATTCGGCAGTGCTATAACTCGGTTATTAATATAGCATGAACACGCACCTTCTGCGGCTCTGTAGTCCTTCTTTTCGCCTATGCATATGATAACAAGCGTCCCTAAAGGAAGGCCCTGGCTTGTTATAAGCACTGTCCATAGCAGTTGCGACCGGCCACACGAGCCGTCCCCATTACGATGCCGTAGAATGGACTACTGGGACGCTATATCGGTGCTTGTTCTGATCTGATGTTGCAGTTGTCTAGTCTGCACCTGCACACAATGTGGCGTTTGCCTGTGGCCAACAGTATGCATGCAGTGTGCCTCTCCTGCCCCTGTTGTGCCCCCGGCTGCACCTGTGATGTCTGCGCGCCCTTGGTGTAGGAGCTGGTCCCAGCTCTAGAGCTGCTGTCCGCGTGACCTTCCACCGCCGTCCCGCAGCCTCACGCATACCTCGGCCCCTGTCCAACAAAGACGCACCCACGCTGCTGTTGGGGGACAGCTTACCAGGGATCCCCCCTTGCGCACCCACTCTCTCGAGTCTGGTCCGCAGCGAGTCCGCTCGTCCCGCTTTGCGGAAAACAACGGCTACCAAGCCCTGACCAAGCTACCAAGCCCGCTCGCTCGAGCCTAGCCCGCAGCGAGCTAGCTCGCCCCGCCTTGCGGAACCCAAGCATCACCCGACAGGACAAGGTAGTACTTCTCCCGCGGTCCCGACGCCTGACCTTCGGCATCATCTGGCGGCCCACGACAGGCGACCCCTGGAGCGCTTCAGGATGGACACAGACACCCGCTCGCGCGTTCGGAGCCCACGGTGACGCGTTCCTTCACGGACTACGGCCTCCTGTCATCTGTTCCACGGCTTCACGGTCCCGGACCTCGGTGTCATCGCCTACCCTGCTACGTGGTCTCTGCCCTCGTTCATGTGCTCCCCACCCGGCGACCAGGTCTGCTTCGGGCTCCTTGTTTCTGGACGCGCCCACTGGGCACCGGCCTCCACATGGCGTGGGTGGGTAGTCTCTCCAGTCACTGACTGAGGGGGCTAGCAGAGTGGTGCCATCATTGTCCAGGATAGGACTTGACATCAGCAGATATGTTGTTAAGTCTTTTTCTCTGGTCCAGTTTTTAAGGAGCTGTGCTAACCCAGGTCTTACCATGTTGGATTGGTCCTTAAAAATACTCATTATTTTTTGGTCCTTTGGATCCCAAGTGTTTGCTGTGCTTGGAGACCCGTGTCAGGGGAGAAGAGGATCCTGGTGGCTGAAACACTCCACTTTGGCCTTGACTTCTGCCTAAACGGGAGGCTAGTCAATCGGCTCTTGTCACGTTGAGCCCTATCCCATTGTTGACATGCGGGCTGATATAAGGAGCACCATGCTACAGCCGTTGCTGCTGATTAGGTGCTTTACGCCAGTATTCCCCTTCATTCAACGGTGTGATAGAAGGCAGTGGCTCAAACGGTTCAATCGGGCTTACCCCCTTGAGTATATCTTTCGGGCAGTCTCCATTGTGCATCGGCTGGAGACCCGCCGACAAATGCACTTTCCCTTGTTGGGCTCGGTGGCGGGCGGGGCCCCCCGGGGGATGAATATCTAACATACTATAATATGAAAAAACCAAAAAAATCAAAACTGGCACCAAAGTGGCACATAGCCGCCGACATTGTTATTGAGAACGATAGTGACTCTGACTGTGAGGAAGCGACGCCTCAGGCGTCGGCCGCCTGGCCTCGCTTTCTCATTATCCACAGCAAAGTTAAAGAGAAGCCTGTTTCCAAGCTGCACCCTTTCCTGGTAGGGGAGACCCTCAGAAGCCGTGTTGGCAGGCCTGAGGCCCAGCGCCTCAGGTCTGGTGACTTGCTGGTAGAGTGCCGTACCCGGGCACACTCCAATGGGCTACTGAGGCTCTCCTCTTATCGGAGACACTCCAGTGGAGGTCACTCCCCACAAAACGATGAATTCTTCTAGAGGAGTGATTAAAGATCAAGCATTGGCCGAACTGTCTGATGATGAACTTTTACGGAACCTCAAGTCACAGGGGCCTCGCGCTGGGACCATATGGCGTTGAGGCGCGTCCCCTGGGTGGTGGATAGGGGTCCCTCGTGAGAGGGGTGCACCGAATGAAATAAGGTGCCGTGAACCAACATGGTCTAAGGGAAGGTGACCCCGACAGAAAACCCCTGGTCCTCCTAGTAAGGGGGTTGGGCGTGGGGGTAGCTTCCCCACCCTGCAAAAAAGGAAATAGCTACAAAAACGCCGACGAAAAGACTAACAGTAATTCCTTTCCTGGAGGAGGAAGGTTCTTCTACTAGAAGACTTATGACGTCCTGTGGTGAAAGCCGGAAGTCTTCGGAAGCCACAGGACCCAGCCGCCTCTCTCTATCCAGGGATGCAACCATGGGCACATGGAACGTCAAGACCATGTACCAGAGCGGCAAGGCTGCCCAGATAGCAGCGGAAATGCAAAAGTACAACCTTTCCCTGCTAGGTATCAGTGAAGCCAGATGGACGCAGTCTGGCCAGAAAAGGCTGTTAAGTGGGGAGATGATTCTGTATTCAGGTCATGAAGAGGAGAATGCCCCCCATACAGAAGGTGTAGCATTCATGCTGTCACCAGTGGCACAGAGAGCGCTGATGGGCTGGGAACCTCTTGGGCCAAGAATTATCACAGCAGCCTTTAGAACCAAGAAAAAGCTCCAGCTGAACGTCATCCAGTGTTATGTGCCCACTAATGACAGTGACGAGGAAGAGAAACAAGAGTTCTACGACCGACTCCAGAGTGCCTTGGACAAATGTGCGGAGCGAGACATCACCATCGTCATGGGCGATTTTAATGCCAAAATAGGGGAGGACAACACCGGATACGAAGAGGTGATGGGGAGACAGGGACTAAGCTCAGAGATGAGTGAGAACGGGGAGAGGTTTGTAGACTTTTGGGCTCTAAACCGACTTGTCATTGGAGGCAGCATCTTCCCACACAGAAGAATACACAAAGCAACTTGGGTCTCACCTGACCATACAACAGAGAACCAAATAGACCATATCTGCATTAGCAAGAAATTTAGAAGATCCCTTCAAGATGTTCGAGTGAGGAGGGGAGCAGATGTCACCTCAGACCACCATCTGCTTACCTTAAGAATGAAGCTCAAGCTAAAGAAAAGCCGCACAGAGACAACAAGAAGACAGTGCTATAATGTAGGCCTCCTGAGAGAAACTGGAGTTAGAGAAGAGTTCAAACTGGTGCTGTCCAACCGGTTTCAAGCGCTACAGGAGCTAGTAAATGAAGAGGAGGCGGTCACCACAGAGCAGCAGTGGAAGGCAGAGAGGCGCTGAACTCAACCTGCAAAGACACTAGGGTTCAGGAAACACCATCACAAGGACTGGCTGTCGGCACAGACCTTGAAGAAGATAGAAGTGAGGAAGCAGAAGAAAGCAGCTGTCAACACTAGTCGCACGAGAGCAGCCAAAGTAAGGGCACAGGGGGAATACTCGGAAGCCAACCGCGAGGTGAAGAGTAGTATCAGGGCAGACAAGAGGGCCTACACAGACAGCCTGGCAGCAGAGGCAGAAAAGGCAGCAGGCAGCGGCAACATGAAACAGCTCTACGACATTACCAGAAGATTGTCAGGCAAGTATGGCCATACAGAAAGACCAGTAAAAGACAAAGAAGGCAAGCCTATTGCAGACAGAGCAGACCAACTCGACAGATGGACCGAGTATTTTGAAGAGTTACTGAACAGACCTAGCCCACCCGATCCCCCAGACATCCAGCCGGCAGAGACCGACCTACCCATCAGCTGTGACAGACCCAGCCGGGAAGAGATCAGAAGAGCAGTGGCATTCTTGAAGAACGGCAAAGCAGCAGGCCCAGATGGCATCCCAGCGGAGTCTCTGAAAGCAGACCTAGAGACAACAGTGGAGATGCTGTACCCACTGTTTGGAAAGATCTGGGAAGAGGAGGTGATGCCGGCTGACTGGAAGGAGGGGTACCTAATCAAGCTTCCCAAGAAAGGTGACCTCAGCAAGTGTTTCAACTACAGAGGAATCACCTTGCTGTCAGTACCAGGAAAGGTCTTCAACAGGATCATCCTGGAGAGAATGAAGAGCTCCGTTGACCCCCAGCTGAGAGACCAGCAAGCAGGATTCAGGAAGAACCGATCATGTACAGACCAGATCGCCACTCTCCGCATCATCGTGGAACAGTCTCTGGAGTGGAGCTCCCCGCTGTACGTCAACTTTGTGGATTATGAGAAAGCATTTGACAGTGTGGACCGAGAGACTCTGTGAAAACTCCTACGACACTACGGTGTACCCACAAAGCTCGTCCGCCTGATCAAGAGCAGCTACGATGGCATGACTTGTCGCGTGATCCACGAAGGGCAGTTCACCAGGGAGCTCCAGGTCAGAACCGGTGTCAGGCAGGGGTGTCTGCTGTCTCCGTTCCTCTTCCTACTGGCCATAGACTGGTCATGAAGATGACCACAGACGAAGTGGAATACAGTGGACACTGTGGACACAGCTTGACGACCTCGATTTTGCAGACGACTTGGCATTACTGTCCCACACTCATCAACAAATGCAGGACAAGACCACGAGGCTTGCTGACTGTAACGAAGGTGTTTTTAGTGTTGTACTAAATTAAATTGTTACATATATAAACGTTTATGGAATGAGTGTGTGCGTGGGCTTTCTGCCAATCTGTATAAAGGTGGGTGTTCTATCTCTGTTTACTAGACTCTTTCATCCACCACACATGCACTTACAAACAAGGACAAAGGCCACAAACAAGGACAAAGGCCACACAGTTATCTCTCTTTGCCCTCTGTTTAACTATTTCTCATACACTCATAACATACATTAAACCACACAATTCACATCATATAGACCAATCTACACAAATACTAACAAGTGGCATATAGGTTATTCACAACTTCGGCGCTCACACATTCACTCGCTACCGTAGAGGTCGTCTCTCTCTCGAGACGTCACTCGACTCCTCTTTATACTAGTGTCGACACAGTCAATGTCACATCGGCGACTTGGCAGAGATTCCCAAACTGAATATTACTAGTCAATGACTACTCACAGATTTAGAACATTCCTAGGCGTGAAATTATCAACGGCGCTAGGCGACAATAGCTACACTGACGGAACACCGCATGTGGTCCTGTAGCACGAATATGTGGCTTACTTCGCTACCGTTGCTGCTCGTAGCACCAGTGATGGTAGGACGAAGGAGAGATGAAGGCTTGATGATGTCCGCATCCGGTCACGTACGTGATGCTCTCAGGACAGCTTCATCGGCCCTACACCAGGGGTTTCTGCTCCGTACCGGCCCCGCTGTACACAACATTTATACACTCATAAATGTTCGCTCTTATACCTAAGTCTGAATGTGTCTTCGACACATTATTCTTCAGAGCGCTCTAGATCATTTCCTCTGAAAAATGTCTTCTTTATGCCACCATACTACAGTCACTATTGTCACAATTCTTATGACAATTCCTATAGCCACTTTAACACAGTGCACACATTTTGCATACCTACACACAATGAATTATGAGCCAAATATTACAATCACAGCTCACCTTCAATTCGTAACACATTACTGCACATTCATTCATCATTAGGTATACCTGATTACATACTGAATTACATTCCTATTTCCGTCCCACATTTTCACATATAAATGAATACAACATAACATCCTAGTTATAAACTATATCACCAACAATTACATGACCAAACAAGTATTGACACGAGTCATCGCACTTCCTTCCAACATGCGCTCCTCTGCACTCTAATCATAATAATTCATAAAAAGCAATACTTTCCCTTTTCGTCTGACTAGCCTGACAGGTCATTATAAATACCGGTAATAAAAGAATAAATACCTGTATCCAATATACAGCTATCAAATTCTCTAGCCAGAATTCTTCCTCGGAGCCCTAACGAAAACGACCGCTCGGCTCAACTGGTATAGCATCTCTAACTGGCAATTATTCCCGATACCACACTGTCACTCCCACACGTGACACGTGAACATCGCTCACCGCTACATTACCGCACGTGAACATTGCTTATCTGTACATTACCGCTCATGAACATTCGGTACAACCGCTAATGACGTCACACCATCGTCCGACCGAAACATACACTAAAGGCATTCGTTACACTGACATCTCGTCCCAAGTGGGCCTCACCATTCACAAACAGAAAACAAAGACAATGAGGCTGAACGCAACCAGGGAAGAACCAGTCTTGCTTGCTGGCACCCCGTTGGAGGAGGTGGAGTCCTTCACCTATCTCGGGAGCATCATAGACAAAAAAGGCGGCACTGATGCAGATGTCAGAGCACGAATCGGTAAAGCCAGAGCAGCCTTTCTCCAGTTGAAAAAAGTGTGGAGCTCCAGAGAGCTGTCACAACACACCAAAGTCTGGATTTTCAACTCCAATGTAAAGCAGTTCTCCTATATGGAGCAGAGACTTGGAGATTGACAAAAACCACAGTCAACAGAGTACAGACCTTCATGAACAGTTGCCTTAGAAGAATTTTGAAAATCCACTGGCCAGAGAAGATCAGCAACGTCAGACTCTGGGAGAGAACAGAGCAGATAACAGCAGAGAATGAAATTGGGCGAAGAAGATGGGGATGGATCGGTCACAGTCTGAGAAAGCCAGCTTCCAGTATCACTAGGCAGGCATTGTCATGGAACCCCCAGGGAAAGAGGAAAAGAGGTAGGCCGAGAAACTCCTGGCGTCGAGACCTCCAAGCAGACATCAAGAAACTGGGAACCACCTGGAGTAGAATCGAAGGAGAAGCACAGGACAGGAGTTGCTGGAGGTCTCTCGTCGACGGCCTATACCCGGGTAGGGGTGACAGGCGTAAGTAAGTAAAATAAAAAGTCATCCGGGCCTGATGAGATCAGCTCAAAAATACTCAAGATATCTCTTCCATATATCGTTGAAAGTATTACATATATTTACAATCTCTGTATAAACCAAAACTCTTTTTCGGACACATTAAAAGACGCAAAAGTGATCCCCCCTACCAAAATCAAAAGATCTGAGAAATCAACTTTTACCCCATATCTATTACCTGTTTTGTCGAAGCCTTTAGAGCAGCACATCCATAAGCATCTATCTGAATACTTACAAAACCAAAATCTCATCCATTCACTGCAGTCAGGCTTCAGACCAAACCATTCCCGTCACACTGCCTTGATAAGGATGGCAGATACCTGGTTATCATCTATTAATGATTCCAAACTAACACCCCCACCCGGGTCTGCCCTGGGGGACTTGGGTGGGGTTAGGTATTTTTTAGTTCCCAGGGTCACCCTGGTCAGCCCCACAGGGTGAGTTTTTCTCTCTATTCTGGGGCATGTGTTTCTGTCTACCCTTTGTCCATTCACCTGTATTTGCCTTTTTAAAACTCTCCCTACTGTCTGCACTGCCTGTAGCTCTTGATATTGGATGTGTGTTGCTAAATGGTCTTAGCTTTATTTAGGCCCCATGTGTTAGGTTTATTTAATGTATTTGACCGGCTGGCGACATACATTCAATGTTCTGTTTATTTTTTTTCACAAGCAGTGCAGGCACGTCCTGAGAAAGCCTTGTTGCTGTCGGGACGTTAAGCAATGTACAATCAATCAATCCATTCACCTGTATTTGCCTTTTTAAAACTCTCCCTACTGTCTGCACTGCCTGTAGCTCTTGATGTTGGATGTGTGTTGCTAAATGGTCTTAGCTTTATTTACCCCCACCCGGGTCTGCCCTGGGGGACTTGGGTGGGGTTAGGTACTTTTTAGTTCTCAGGGTCACCCTGGTCAGCCCCACAGGGTGAGTTTTTCTCTCTATTCTGGGGCATGTGTTTCTGTCTACCCTTGGTCCATTCACCTGTAGACCCCACCCGGGTCTGCCCTGGGGGACTTGGGTGGGGTTAGGTATTTTTTAGTTCCCAGGGTCACCCTGGTCGGCCCCACAGGGTGGGTTTTTCTCTCTATTCTGGGGCATGTGTTTCTGACTACCCTTTGTCCATTCACCTGTATTTGCCTTTTTAAAACTCTCCCTACTGTCTGCACTGCCTGTAGCTCTTGATGTTGGATGTGTGTTGCTAAATGGTCTTAGCTTTATTTAGGCCCCATGTGTTAGGTTTATTTAACGTATTTGACCGGCTGGCGACATACATTCAATGTTCTGTTGTTTTTTTTTTTCACAAGCAGTGCAGGCACGTCCTGAGAAAGCCTTGTTGCTGTCGGGACGTTAAGCAATGTACAATCAATCAATCAATCCATTCACCTGTATTTGCCTTTTTAAAACTCTCCCTACTGTCTGCACTGCCTGTAGCTCTTGATATTGGATGTGTGTTGCTAAATGGTCTTAGCTTTATTTAGGCCTCATGTCTTAGGTTTATTTAATGTATTTGACCGGCTGGTGACATACATTCAATGTTCTGTTTAGTTTTTTTTTTCACAAGCAGTGCAGGCACGTCCTGAGAAAGCCTTGTTGCTGTCGGGACGTTAAGCAATGTACAATCAATCTTAGCTTTATTTAGGCCCCAACCCCACCCGGGTCTGCCCTGGGGGACTTGGGTGGGGTTAGGTATTTTTTAGTTCCCAGGGTCACCCTGGTCAGCCCCACAGGGTGGGTTTTTCTCTCTATTCTGGGGCATGTGTTTCTGTCTACCCTTTGTCCATTCACCTGTATTTTCCTTTTTAAAACTCTCCCTACTGTCTGCACTGCCTGTAGCTCTTGATATTGGATGTGTGTTGCTAAATGGTCTTAGCTTTATTTAGGCCCCATGTGTTAGGTTTATTTAATGTATTTGACCGGCTGGCGACATACATTCAATGTTCTGTTTATTTTTCTTTCACAAGCAGTGCAGGCACGTCCTGAGAAAGCCTTGTTGCTGTCAGGACGTTAAGCAATGTACAATCAATTATTTAGGCCCCATGTGTTAGGTTTATTTAACGTATTTGACCGGCTGGCGACATACATTCAATGTTCTGTTGTTGTTTTTTTCACAAGCAGTGCAGGCACGTCCTGAGAAAGCCTTGTTGCTGTCGGGACGTTAAGCAATGTACAATCAATCAATCCAAACTAACAGGTGTAGTGTTCTTAGACTTCCGGAAAGCCTTTGACATGGTGAACCATGACATACTTATAAAGAAAATATCCTTATATACTAAAAGCGTAGCCGTGTTTTTCAAATCCTACCTAGAAAACAGAAGACAAAAAGTTCTCCTTAATGGTACATAATCTAGTCACTGCAAAGTAAAGCATGGCGTGCCCCAGGGCTCTATTTTAGGCCCTCTTTTATTCTGTTTGTTCATTAACGACCTTCCACTCACAATTAGTGATGATAGTGTTGCATGCGATATGTTCGCTGATGATGCTGCGATACACACTCCCGATAAGGATTTGTCAGTAATTGACACGTGCCTACAAAACACATTACAGGACATTAACAGCTGGTGCAGTAACAATTCCATGATCTTAAACCCTGCAAAGATTGAATGTATGGTTGTAAGTACCCGCCAAAAGCACCAGCTCGGCACTCTCTCACTCAGCTTGTCCCTTCAAGGCAAATCTATCAGCCAGGTAACTGAACATCGTCTTCTCGGCGTTACTGTAGGTAACCAGTTTAAATGGCAATGCCATCTTAGTAATATACATAAGACAGTATCAAAGAAACTGTGTATTTTATCCAAGTTAAAACATATAGCTAATGTAGAAACACGAAAACTGTTCTTCAATGCCCACATCAGGTCACATATAGATTATGCTTCTACAGTGTGGGATGGCGCAAGCAAGGTCCAGTTAAAGAGACTAAACTCTCTTCATCGTAGAGCCGCGAAGCTTATCCTTTTAGACCCTAACTCAACAACGGATAATAAACTGAAAACCTTACAAATTCTTCCCTTGAAAAAACATTTATTATACAATAAAGGAATAACGATGTTCAAAGTATTGAATAACAGACTCCCCGAGTATATTAAAAAAATGTTTTCCCTCCCGGCATCAACATACTCCAGATCAAGGCAGTCCATTACTGTGCCACGACCTAGAATCGATCTCTATAAGACAAGTTTAGCGTTCTCAGGTGCTAGCATGTGGAACACATTGCCCAAACATGTTACAACATCAACAACGCTTTCGTCTTTTAAAACCGCTCTCTTCAAGTACCTCACCTCAGCATCGTAAGATTTTCACAGCAACCTGCACTTGCAGTGTTCGATTTTCCCCTTTCTAACTTTTCAATTCAGTTATATTTTCAGTTAATACAAGATGTTAATGCTGCACATATTGTGTGTGTGTGTGTGTTTTGTGCTTGTGCTTGTGTTTATGAATGTATGTATGGAGATTTATACCTTTACAATTGTGTGTATGTGTGAGATTTTCTATGTTTATTTCCACTTCTTCAATGATTTCTTTTTTAAAACTTTATATTTCAATTTTTTGTTAGTTATATATTTAGTTTTTCCCAATTTAATGATAGTATTTTGTGATTTGTGCATTATATGTAAAGTAGATTGGCAACGGCAAGTTCGAAAAATGGTTTCACCAAAACTTTCACCGTTGTAAAATAAAGAATCATTGTCATTGTACCGGGCCCTTGTTAGGTCCAAACTGGATTACGGCTCCGTGGTGTATGGCTCAGCTTCCAAGTCTGTGCTACAGCGTCTGAACACAATTCACCATCAGGG
Source organism: Semisulcospira habei (assembly GCA_036245525.1). Lineage (NCBI taxonomy): Eukaryota > Metazoa > Mollusca > Gastropoda > Semisulcospiridae > Semisulcospira > Semisulcospira habei. Next base: position 296,493,628 of record BTPG01000002.1, on the reverse strand, counting down.
TCTGCGGATATGTCTTGGGGCCTTCAGGATGTCTCCAGTTCCTAGTCTGTATGCCAAGGCAGGGGAGCCTTCTCTCAAGCTCCGCCGCATCCGCCTCATGCTCAGCTACGTTCTGAAACTGAAGGCCCATCCAGACAATCCTGCCTATGATTGTGTTTTTCTAAACCATCATTTGCAGAGATTTACGATACCCATCCGGGAGCTGTCCGTCCACTTTCTTTCCGTTTCCGACCTCATCTGCAGGCGGCGGGATTGGACCTACAGAGTTTCGGAATCCCTGCAACACATCACTCCACCCTGGCTCTTACCAGTTCCTGACATCTTGCTGGACTTGACTGCCCACAAGAAAGACTCAACTCCACCAGCCATATACCAACAGAGCCTCAATGAACTGCTTTCAATTTTTCCTGGCTATTGTCGTATCTATACGGATGGGTCAAAGTCTGAGGATGGGAGAGTGGCTGCGGCCGCAGTGTCCTCTCGCCATCCTAGACGCCCATTTAAGCACCGCTTCCCAGACCACTCATCTGTATTAAGTGCAGAACTGCAGGCGGTTCTGCTGGCACTCAGGCATGCTTATCAATCTAGAGAAAGGAACTTCCTGATTCTGTCTGACTCTCTTTCTGCCCTGCAGGCCCTTCAGGGCACGGGAAATGACCACCCACTGCTGGTGCAGATCAGAGAGCTCTACGCAGACTTGATGAAGGAATATTATGACATCATTTTTATTTGGGTCCCAGGGCATGTGGGCATCGAAGGCAACAGGATCGCAGATTCTGCTGCCAACGATGCCCGCAACGACCCTGTCCCTGACGCACAGACTGTTTATAGTGATTTTAGACATGTGGTTAGTGCCTACATAGCCCGTGAGTGGCAGTCCGAGTGGGACAAAGAGGAAGCTTAAAAGCTGCATGAAGCCCTTCCTAAGTTGTCCGACGGCCTACCTTATCGCTGCGGCAGCCGCCGTGAGGAGACTGTCCTTGCTCGGCTCCACATCGGGCACACGTATGTTACGCACTTATTTACTAAAACATGGTGTTATGCCTGCGACGAGCAGTACTCTGTTCAACACTTTTTGCTGTCTTGTGCTGATCTAATCGACACAAGGTATAAACATTTCACAGCAGACTCCTTGAAGGTTTTTGTTCCGGGATGTACCCCCGGACAAGATCTTCAGTTTTCTGAGAGAGTGCCATATTTTTAATAAGATTTGAGCGTTTATAGGCTATGTTGTTTCTATTATTTTGACCTTTTTGAGAGTCTGTCGACGTTTTCTTTAAAGACCTGTGCGACTTTTTAGCCTTACATATTTTTAAGGTATATTTACATCATGTCTTAAGACCTTTCTTTTAGTCTGGCTGACCAGATTTGTACCCTTCCCGCTGTGAGATGGCCTTGGTTGCCTGCTCGGTGTTAAACCCAAATAACTGTTTCTGGACGCCTCGACCTCGGCCTCAGACTTCCCCGCTCGTATCGGAGGATTCCCGCTCGCCCCTCGCCATCACTCTCCTCGGATTCGCGTCGCGACGGAGCCCGCTGCCTTGCAACCTCTGGATCGGACAGCGTCCCTCTCCCACAACGCCTCGCCTGTGCCGGACTGCTCGACGTGGTTACCCGAGCTGTCGTCTCTCGTGTGGAGGAGGCCTGGTGCCCGTCGTTCACTCCGCTGTTAGGCCTTAGCCCTGGCCACTAAGCTTCGTTCCTGCCTGGCAGACGGTGAAGGACGCGTACAGGAACCTCTGGCCCACCCGCTTCATCTCCTTCAGTGCAGCCGCCCGCAAGGTCCCGTGTCTCTCTCTCCGGACTGGTAGTCCCTCCCCTCCCCCTGGTAGTCCCTCCCGGCCCGCCCCCCACCCCGGATGCCGCCCCCCACCCCCGGACGCCGCCCCCCACCCCCGGACGCCGCCGCCCCTGCGACGCTCCCCGGTGTGGACGTCCGCCTCTTCGAACCCACTCAAGGAAGCTGCGCTTCGTGGAGGGATCTCTGCCCTCTTGCTGAAGGATGCCACAGTGGCTGTCGCGCGCCCCGACACCCCTGCCTGCTACAGTCGTCTCTTCACTGGTCCCCAAGCCCAAAGGCAAGTGGCGCCCGATCATCGACCTCTCTGCCCTGTACCGGTGCACCTCCCCGCCATCCCCCTGATGGAGGCCGCCAGAGCCCTTCATCCTTCGGTGCGACCTCTGGTCTTCGCCGTCCGCTCGGACGCCTTCACGTCCTCATTCTCCGCCCTCCAGGCGCTTCGGCGCTTTGCCTTCGTCGGCGTAGTCTTCCAGTTCCGCGCTCTCCCATTCGGCCTAAACCTCAGCCCCTGGGCGTTCACCCGCCCCATGGACGGCGTCGTCGCCACGGCAAGACGGACGGCCTCGAGCCCATCTTCGACTTACCGCGACGAGCTGCTCCTTCGCTTTCAGTCGGCGGCCGCCCTGGAGATGGACCGAAACGCGTTGCTGTTGCTTCTCGGCAGGATCGGCTTCAGAGTCAACTTGGGGATGTCGGACCTCACCCCCTACCACCACTTCGTTCGCCTGGGCATGGAGTTCCTCACCGACCTCAACCTGGTGAGACTGCCGGAACCGCGGATACAGTAGCTCGCGATCCCGGCTTGCCTGGTGTTGCAGCAGGAGGCGGTCCCTGCCAGTGTGTGGTTACAGCTCCTGGGCCTGATGAGTGCGGCGGCGAACCTCCTTCCCCTGGGTCGTCTCGGCTACCGCCCGCTTCCACTGCACCTGCTTCTCCTCTGGCGAACCTCCGTGGGCGACATCGGCTCCCCCGTCCCGGTTCCACCCTCGCTCCTCCCACTCCTCCGCCGTTGGACCGACCCTGTCTGGCTTGCCACCGGAGTTCCCTTGTCCTCCCCATCACCCCAGTGGTCCCTCTGCATCGACGCCAGCCGTGGGAAACGACTCTCGGATGCCAGGAGCTGCTCGTCCTTCCGACAACTCCACAGTAGTGTCCTACATACAGAAGCAGGGCGGGACCCGCTCCCCTTCCCTCTGCATGCTTCTTTACCGGCTCTTCCGTTGGTGCGAGGATCGTGGCATCTCCCTCTGAGCGAGACATTTTCCGGGATGCCTGAATGTCCTCGCGGACTCCCTATCGAGACGCGGTCAGCTACTCCATACCGAATGGTCTCTTCGCCCTTACATCTTTCGGATGATCTGCGCCACGTGGGAGACCCCGCTTATCGACCTCTTGCGACGAGGTGGAACCACCAGCTTCCCCTCTTCGTCTCGCCCATCCCGGACCTCCTAGCCTGGGCGGTCGACGCGCTCTCCATCCCCTGGGACGGCCTCTGCGCCTATGCCTACCCTCCCACTGGTCTGGTCCCCAAGGTCCTTCTCAAACTCAAGGGATGCAACGCGCCTCTGTTGCTAGTGGCGCCGTTCTGCTGGACCAAGTCTTGGACCACTGACCTCCTCACCCTCGCTACGGACCCCCCGCTGCGGTTCCCACTCCTCGCACGATGCTCAAGCAACCGCGCCAGGCGCTTTTCCATCCGTGCCCCGAACGACTCCTTCTCCACGCTTGGAGATTGTGCGGCGTGCCCTCGCCGCTAGAGGCTCCTCGAGTGAGGCAATGGCAGCTTTCGCTGCAGGCCGCAGACCCTTGACCCTGCGAGTCTACGAGGGAAATTGGAGATTGCTTCGAGCCTGGTGTGACCTCCGTCACCTCCCCCCCCTCCGATCTGACCTCCCCCCAGCTTGGCGAGTTCTTCCTCTGGCTTTCACCGAACAGCACTTGGCACCGATCACCAACAGGGGCTACCTTGCCATAATTGCGGTCACTTACCATCACTTGGGCCGAGCGGTCCCCGGCAAGTGTAAAGACCTCGCTGACCTTATGGCCCACTTCGGAATACAACAGCCTGCCTTCCGCTCCCTGATCCCACGCTGTGGTCTACCCTGGGTACTCACCTGGTTGAACACTATGCGTTTCGAGCCGCTTCCCCTTGCAAGCCTGGCTGACGTGACGCGAAAGGCCTGCTTTCTCCTCGCCCTTGCCACAGCCTCCAGCTCTCTGCGCGCGCCGCCTGCCTGCAGTTCAGGTCGGATGGCTCTGTGTAGCTATTAACGGACCCGGCCTTCTTGGCCAAGACACAGTCCCCGTTGACAGCCCCCCAGGTGATCACTGTGCGACCACTGAAGACTGTCAGCCCCAACAGGGAAGTCAGACAACAGGGCCTGGTGAGAGCCTTACGCGTGTACCTACGCCGAACCAAGTCGCTCCGCCGGGCTCGCACCCACCTCTTTCTCCCTCTGTCCCCAGGTAGACAAGATATCTCAGCCCAGACGATCTCTTCCTGGCTAAGATGGGTGATACGTTCCGCCTACCAAGACCTCTGCCCCGACGCTGCCAAGCAACCTCACATCAGGGCCCACGAGGTCCGCGTCATGGCTGCTAGCGCCGCATTCGACCGCTACTGTGCTGTCTGAGACATTGTGGCTGCCGTTGGCTGGCGGACTGAGTCGACCTTCACCCGGTTCTACCTCCGAAATCTGGCTGGCCAGCGAGAGAACCTGGCCCTGGTGGGGGACATCGAGGCGCAACACTCCCTCCTGGCACCTTCGGTGCAGTTGGTATCCTTTAGTTAAAATTGTCGGAGTTTGCTCTGGGACAGGCGGGTCTGGCTATCTTGTGGGGTTACAAGTTCTGCGGCACCCCCCCTCCTGTTTGCTATTCTCCCATGTAGTCATGGCATCGGTAATGTTTTTGAAGAAACAAATGAATTTTTCTTTAAAATGTATTTTTTCGAAAAATACGTACCGATGCCATGACTCGGATAGCCCTCCCACCTACCCCGCTTGCCGCTCGTCTGCTAAGCGAATAAACTGGGGTCTCTCGGCTCAAGCCAGTTACCCGTATGGGGTGGGACGGGAGGCTACTCGTGGCTGGGTCACGACACCCCCCAGGTAGCCTCCCTTGGCCCAAAAGGTACACATCGTAAGTTTTTGGCTAAAATTGTGTTAGCTATAGGTAATCCCATGTAGTCTTGGCATCGGTAAGTATTTTTCGAAAAAATACATTTTAAAGAAAAATTCATATTTCATTTGTATGAATGCATATACATATTTGCTTTTACTGTTATGACAGGCAGAGCAGGTAGATATGATGGGTGCATATTACCGACGGCTCACTGGGGATGATGAAAAAGTCACAATTGTGGCAGCTAAACATTGGACACGATGGGAGATGGCCACATCCCGCCTGTTTGTCGATGAGAGTATGCTGCAGAAGGCCGAAGTTGACTTGTTTGCACTGCAGTTTGCTCGCATTGAGTGGTGAGTGGCATGAGAAAGACGGCGAAAGGACTTGCACTCCATGAAATCGTCAGCTTGCTTCAAATTTAGCTTTGCCACTTTGAAGTTGATCGACTGTGGTCGTTCCAGGGTGGTGTCTGAATAGCTTGGTGCTTTTATGTGCTAAGCTATTCAGGCACCACCCTGGAACTGTCATGATCAATCTGTCTCCAGAACTGATATTGCATGAGAAGGCATTACCAAAATTTATTAGAGGCACCAAGCTATTCTGACGCCATTCTTGAATTATATTGGTCAATCTTGTTGTAGTGTGTCAAGGCTTTGATTATTAACCCATGTAGCTCCAACACACTGCAGCAGGAGATGGATGGACCATGATAATTTAAGGGTAGCACCAGATTAGCTTGACATCATCAGGTGCCAAGCTAATCTGGCCCTGCCCTTGAAGTATCATGGTCAATCCACCCCCAGCAGCTGGTAAAAATTTGTTACATGACACCTGTGAAATGTGGCTGTGGGGTTAAATGGGTTAAACTGTCATTTATTTCCTCAAAAACATTACCGATGACATGACTGATAGGAAGTGTCTACTTACTCTCACAATTTTAGCCTAGGAACCCATTGTGCCCCTGCACCAACCGGGAGGCACTCGGGGAACCCCCAGGGGGGCCGAGAGTGATCTCCCGTGACTGCCCATCCGGTTCCGAGTCATGTGATGATTACTCAGTTTAGTCTACTTAGCTCGTCTAGTGCAGACGTGTTTTGCTAGCCTCCGGCCTCGCTTACGTTCGACCGGTTTGGAACCCGTCTTTGACTTGTGTTGGGACCTGCTTCGCTTGCGGGCTCTTGCCGTGTGCCGCTACTGTTTCGGCTGCTTCTTCTTTTGCCACTGCTGCCTTCTCGCCTCTTCGGTTGGCCTCCTTTCCCGCCTTCGGCGCTGTTGTGGTATGGAGGTGTCGCCCCCCCCCCCCCCCCCCCCCCGTCCCTGTTGCTGCGGAGAGGTAAGGTAGTTGTTTGGCCTTCGGCTGGCCTCCAAGCGTGTCGCCGGTCGTGAGGACTTCTCAGCCTTTGATTGTCTAACCTGATGCAGCTCTTTGTTTTCTCGGCTTGGCCCCTGGGGCCTACGCCTTGTCGCTTGAGACTGAGCTCTGGCGCGTATACTGTCTATGATAATCATGCAGAGATTGACCTATCAAACATGTGTTATGCAAAAACTCCCCGTCTTTCGCTTGCGGTTATTTTGGGTCGCTGGGTGCTGGCGGAGCGTTGCTGTGCTGCGGACTCTTAGCTTGCCGGCCATGTGCCTGGGCGTTCGCACCTGGGGCGGTGAATTGTGTTTTCACTTTGGGTATGTTGACTTTGTCACCTTAGTTTCCCCTTTCCCCTTGTTGGGCGCGGCCACGTGCTCTCGCTCGTACGCTTGTTTGTTTGTGTGTTGCAGTTGCCAAGTGCGGACCTGCACCCTCTGCGGCGACTTCCAGTGGCCAACAGACAACCACGCTGTATGCCTCCCTTGCTCTGGCTGTGCCTCAGACTGCTCTTGTGACCTCTGCTCCACGTGGCCAGAACTGAAGTGGTCGCAGCTTTGGAGATTTTACAGGCGGGACCGGCCGTTACCTATGAGTAACTCTCCCGTCCGAGCGCCCCCCAGTGTGTCAGGAGCAGGGACCAAGCTTGTCCGTACGGACCCCATGGAAAGAATGCCACTTAGGACGCGTACACCCAGCACTGTTCGGACAACTGACCCTGCTTTGCAGACCCCAAGTGCCGTCCTCCCTGAGCCCGGCCCAAGGGGACGCGACCCTGTCTGCGGTCAGTTCTCGCTCGTCTCTCTCGCCCGCGCACTCCTACGAGGAGTCAATTTACCGGCAGGCCTTTTAGTGCCCGGCTCTCAGAGACGAAGTGCTACGTGACCAAGGACTCAGGACTCTAGGGCTTCTCCCTATTCGCCGCGATCTCGCTCTCCGTGGGACTCTCTTCGTCGGCACCGTCATTCTCGTCGGACACCCACCAGCCCCCCTCGCCTGGTTGCGGCGTTGCCGCGTTCTTCTTCGCGCTACCGGCGGTCTTCGCCCCATCGCTCTTCACGTCGTCTGTCTGTTTCCCCTAGGCGTTGCTCCGCGCGGAGCCCTCGCCGGGAGGGTCGCCTTCATTCCCGTCCTCGTAGCCGCTCTCCCTACTCCTTCCGGCTGGATGCCCCTCGGGGACCTCTCCGTTCTTGCCACAGCAGTCCGCTTGCCGCTCCCCCTCCTCCCTGGGACGAGGACGTCTTGAGTCTGCTGGCTGAGGATTCTGCTTCTGCCCTGCTCGGCCCAGGTAGCCGTTCCCCCGCCTCCCGCTCGTCCTTTTCGGATCTCTCGGACTCTTCTCCGCTGCCTTCTGCTTCTCGCGCGGCTACCTTGCTCACCTTGGATGAGGCCGCCCGCATCATTTCTACCTCCCTCCCAGTCGACGCTTGCCCTCCGTCTCCCCCCCCCCCCCCCCCCCCCCTCAAGCGCAAGGTCTCGGCCTTCGTCGATGTTGGTCGGCAGACTAAGAAGTTTAAGTCTCTCCCTCAGCCTCCTGGTTTCAGCGACATGCGGGACGCCTTCTCCGCGCACCTCCTCACTGCCTCTAGGGAACATCAGTTTTTCGGCGATCGCAGATGGCCCCCCGGCCTTGACATCGCCTTCCGGCAGGAGTGGTACTCTGGGCATTCCCAGTCCTTTGTCTGCGCTCTTCCTCCAGTGGATCCGGCGGCTATTCTTCAGGCTGGCGGCTCCTCGCTTTTGAAACGCGCCGTTCCTCGAGGTTTGGATGCTACAGCTGCCCTGGTTCGTAACACCCTTGCCTGCTTAGGCTTCCTTGAGCTTGTCACCTGAGCGGTTGTGCAACAGATAGAGGAAGCTTGGCATCCATCCGTCACTCCCCTGTTAGGAGATCTTCTCGCCCTTGCGGAGGTAGCTAATTGTGCGGCTTATCACTCATCTGTCAACGCCATGGTGGCTTCCTCCAATTGTGACCTCATGCGTCGGGATGCTGTCCTTCGGGCCTGCGGTGGGATGCCTTCGGACCTGCAGAACCAACTGCATCGTGCCCCCCTCGGTGGACCACTTCTGTTTGGCGACATCTGGTCTTCGGTAAAGACCGTGAACTCGGATCGGTGGCCTACCAAATCTGCGCCTTCCCGCTTTCGCACCTCCCGCAAGGCCCCGGGTCGCGCCCTGCGGGGCTCCGGACATCCTGGGTCCTCAGAAGCCCTTCCTTCACGTAACCCCCGCCGCCGCCCTGCCTTTGGCCGTCCCGGTTAGGTTAGCTCCTTTGCCCCCGCCCGGTCCCGACCTGCCCATTGCCCTGGGCGCGGGCGGGCCCACTGACTCCCTAACTCCGCCCCCACCGACCGTCTTGGGTCCTCCAGTCGGCGGGAGGCTTGCCCGGTTCAGTGACGATTGGTTTTTGCTGTTCCCAGACGACCCCTGGATCAGGACCACCGTCTCCGACGGCCTTCGGATTTCGTTTCGCTCTCCTCCTCCGCTGCGCCGGTCCTCTGTGTGGACCGCCTTGCCCTCCGACCCGTTAAACTCCAGCGCTCTGCGTGCCGAGGTCTCCGCTCTTCTGCAGAAGTTTGCCACGGAGGTGGTTGTGCTTCACGATTCCCCGGCCTTCTACAGTCGCCTCTTCCTGGTGCCCAAGCCGGGCGGCAAGTGGCACCCGATCATCGATCTTTCCAAGCTGAATTCCTTCATTTCGGCTCCTCACTTCCGCATGGAGACAACACGGTCCCTCAGGGCCGCGGTTCAGCCAAGGGACTTCACCGTGAGCTTGGATCTGTCGGATGCCTATTTGCATGTTCCCATTCACCCTGCCTCCAGGAAGTACCTGCGCTTCGCCTTCGACGAAGCAGTCTACCAGTTCCGGGCCCTCCCGTTTGGTCTCAACCTCAGCCCGTGGGTTTTCTCTCGCCTATTGGACACGGTAGTGGCCAAGGCTCGTCAGTCGTCGTCCAGCCCTACTTCCAATTACCTCGACGACCTGCTCCCAGACCTGCCAACCCCTACACAGCTATGGGAGTAGTATTTGGGACAAATGGTAGTAGTTTTGGAGAGTCAAGAGTAGTTTCCGCGAGGGCCGAAAAATCAAACAGTGGGGGGTGTAAGGCGGCGGACCGTCTATCTGACACATTTTCTGAATAAAATGATGCACGCTGGGAAACCCGGAAGTTCGCTCCGCTCATTCTCATTGGCCCTAACCGCATGTTCTTACTGACTACAAACCGAAAACAACACAAAAAAGATTTTTGGGGTTTATTTTTTTCTTCAGTGTAGAATTTCATCAATGACCGTAGTAGCGTAGTATTGGAAACGTTGGCGTAGAAAAATACGGCGAAAGCGTAGTGGTTGGCAGGTCTGTGCTCCTACGCAATCAATCGGCGACCATTCTTTCAGCGGACAGACACGCCTTGATCCGGCTGTTAGCGCGACTGGATTTTCTGCTCAACAGAGGGAAATCGGATCTTACGCCCAGTCGCCGTTTCATCCACCTAGGCATGGACTTCGCTACCGATCTGAACCTGGTTCGTCTTTCGGAACAGCGGATTCAGAGGTTAGCCTCCTTGGCCGGCGACCTTTGCCGGCTAGACGCAGCCCCTGCCAGGATTTGGCTACAGCTTCTCGGAACAAACGCGGCCGCAGATCTCCTTCCGTTAGGGCGTCATTACTATCGGCCCATACAGCTGCATCTCCTCCTTCACTGGCGCCCGTCCTCCGCCGACTTGACAGCCTTGATACCGGTCACTGCGCTTCTTCGTCCCCATCTGCTGCGTTGGATGGATCCGGCTTGGCTGGCTTCGGGAGTTCCCCTCGCGTCTCCCCCTCCTCGCCTATCCCTGTGTGTCGACACGAGCCTCTCCGGGTGGGGTGCCCACCTGTTACCGGACTTCCGAACGACATCGGGAACCTGTCCGCCAGAGATGTCTGCCCGTCACATCAACTGGTTGGAGCTTCAGGCCCTCATCACTTGGGAATCGAGCCTGCTGCACCAGGAGCTCTGGGTCCTTTCTGACAACGCGACGGTGGTAGTGTACCCTCAGAAGCAAGGCGGCACTCACTCTCCCGACTTGTGCATGCTCACCTACTGGCTGATGCTTTGGTGCCAGGCCCGCGGCATCTTCCTTCGAACGAGACACATTCCGGGTCACCTGAACGTCCTGGCCGACTCGCTCTCGCATCATGGTAAGATGTTACACGCGGAATGGACTCTTCGCCAGTACCTTTTCCAGATGATCTGCGCCCACTGGGAGACTCCTCAGATCGATTTGTTTGCCACGAGATGGAACCATCAGCTTCCCCTCTTTGTCTCCCCGATCCCGGATCCCCTGGCCTGGGCAGTCGATGCTCTCTCCATCCCCTTGGATAGTTTGATCGTGTTTGCCTTTCCCCCGACGGTCCTGGTCCCCAAAGTCCTCCTCAAACTCCGGGGATCCAACGCCGTTGTTTTCCTGGTCGCGCCGTTTTCCTGGAACCGCTCTTGGACCACCGACCTCCTCAGCCTCGCCATGGGCCCTCCCTTGCGATTACCTATGCCCCGGACGATGCTCAAACAGCCTCGACAGGCCCTATTCCACCCATGCCCGGAGCGTCTCCTCCTTCACGTCTGGAGGTTGTGCGGCATGCCCTCACCGCTAGAGGCTTCTCGAGTACAGCAGTGGAAGCGATCTCTTCGGCCCGCAACGCGACGCGTCTACGAGGGAAAGTGGCGAGTGCTGTGCGCCTGGTGTGAGGACCTCCGTCTCGATCCCACTGATTTGACTCACCCCCAGCTCGCGGACTTCTTCCTCTGGCTCTTCGGAGACCAGGGTCTCGCCCCTATCACCATCAGAGGGTACCTTTCCATGATTGCCGACACTTATCGACACCTTGGACGTCCGGACTCCGGCGCCTGTAAAGACATCGCCGACTTTGTCGCACTTTGGCTTGCAACGTCCGGTACTCCGTTCTCTCATTCAGCGCTGGGACCTTCCCTGGGTCCTGACGTGGCTTAACTCGCCCAGATTCGAACCACTGCCCTTGCCCCGCCTTGCGGACGTGACTCGTAAGACCTGCTTCCTTTTGGCCCTTGCCTCGGCGGCCCGAGTCAGCGAGCTGCACGTGCTCTCAGCGCGCCCTGCCTGCCTGCAATTTCGTGTGGATGGCTCCGTGCACCTTCTCCCGGATCCCTCCTTCCTTGCCAAGACCAGGTCTCCACTGACGGCGCCACAAGTGATCACACTGCAACCGCTGCGGAGAATGGACTTCCCTAGAGAGGCCAGGCAACAAGATCCTGTGCGCGCCTTACGCGTCTATCTACACAGAACCAAAGCCGTCCGTCGAGGACGCTCACGCCTCTTCCTGCCTCTTAGGACCAGCAGAGATGACATTTCGGCCCAGACGATCTCTTCCTGGCGACGCTGGGTCATTCGGTCCGCCTACCAGGACCTCTCCCCACAGGGAGCAAAGAGGTTTAAGATACACGCGCACGAGGTACGTGCCATGGCCATGAGTCTTGCCTTCGACCGGAACTGTGCTGTTAAAGACATTGTGGCGGCAGTAGGCTGGCGAGCAGAATCGACCTTCGCTCGCTTCTACCTCCGGGATCTGGCAGGCCAGCGAGACAACCTCGCTCTGGTGGGGGACATCACGGCAGTGCAACACTCCCTCCCGGCGCCACAGGCGCCGTAGGTACGCTACTTAGCTAAAATTGTCGGGAGTTTGCCACTGGGAGGATGGCTCTGCAGGCCCCCTGGAGGTCTTTTGGGGCAGCGGCACCCTCCTCCTACTCGTAATTCTTCCTATCAGTCATGTCATCGGTAATGTTTTTGAGGAAATAAATGCATTTTTCTCTAAAAGGTATTTTTTCGAAAAATACTTACCGATGACATGACTCGGAGGACCCTCCCACCTGCCCCGCTTGCCGCTGGTAAGCTAAGTATCCTAAACTGAGTAATCATCACCTGACTCGGAACCAGATGGGCAGTCACGGGAAATTACTCTCAGCCCCCCTGGGGGTTCCCCGAGTGCCTCCCGGTTGGTGCAGGGGCACAACGGATTCCTAGGCTAAAATTGTGAGAGTAAGTAGACACTTCCTATCAGTCATGTCATCGGTAAGTATTTTTCGAAAAAATACCTTTTAGAGAAAAATGCATTTTTTATTATATTTGCAGTCATTACTTCATCAATGGTGGCTTCTTTAAATCTGACACTCAACTTCTGGACAATGTGGATCTAATCCGTCACATTCCAGCAACCATTGTTCAGGGGCGCTATGATGCTGTTTGTCCCATGGAAACTGCATGGATCCTTCATAAAGTGAGTGTACATACTTGAGTATATTTAAACACAGTCTTAAAACCCATCTTTTCCCATTGTGATTATTAGTGTTCTAGTCATTTTCTGTTCTTTTGTGTAATTGTACATGTGGCTTTGGTTTTGTCACCTTTTGTGTAATATTTTTCTTGTTCGTATGTACGGCGCCTAGTGCATCTTACCATGTATAGGCGCCTTATAAATCTTCCTTATTATATATATATATATATATCCCCAGGACCAGACCAGAATAAAAATTCTGTAGCTGAACACACATTCCATGACCACAAGTTTAATTCACTTGAGGTGGGTCACATATGGATATGTGGTATGTCTCCAGTGGTGAAGTGCAGTGAATGTGCAAGTGGCACATCTCCTTTAATGCCTATTACTTGGCTGGAAAGACCACATTTGAATTTTTTTTGGGGGGTGAATGTGTGCAGCGTTGGCCAGAAGCAGAATTTCACATTGTGCAGGACGCAGGGCATTCTCCAGAGGAGCCTGGTATCACATCTCGACTGGTGCAGGCCACAGACAAGTACAAGACGCTGTAACTACCTCGGTGCTGGTATGCGCATTGGTGCTGGTGTGTGATTTTGGGCCTTGCGACGAAGCCGCAGGGCCCAAAATAGCAGACCAGCACAGGAGTATATTTTAAATTTTGACCAGAAAATGTCAACATGAAGTGGAGTTCCATGAAGACCAGCCCCACCCTGAAAGTAGTCATGCTTGTTATCCTGTTGCAAAGCAACAGGACTTGCCGTGGTGGTGGGAGGTGTTGGCTGGCTCAATAGACCAGCACGTGAATAATTTTTGTTGAAGGGTCTTTGTAACTGTGGTCAGTTTTTGTGGAGCTGTTTCCGTGATGTCTTCAACTGCGTTATTATAGTGTCTTCATGCAGCAATGCTTGCCAACTGTATACCTTTGTTACATGTATAATATTGAGTCAGTTGAGACACATTGGGCATTGTTATAGATTGCGCTCATTTGAATGCATGGCATTACAGAATCCTTGTCTACATATATTTTGATATGATTTTTGGGTGTCAGCCTATATAATGTCATATTCTTTGTGATTATATTTAGCCCCTTGTGTACAAGTGTGCTCATGGGGTTACATTTTTTTGTAAGTGCACCTTTCACATCATTATGACTTTTGCTTTGACAGTTATTAACTGTCTGTTACTTGTGTACAAACAATAAGCATCAGAGCCTGTTTTGAGCAACAGCCCTTATGAGATATCACCAGTCATTAAAGACCATCATTTAGGTGGCTACAGCCAGTCACAGCTACAGCCACCTAAATGATGGTCATTAACACATTTAACCCCACGACCCCATATCCCAAATTTTGTAGGTGTTACTTGGCTACTTTGTACCAACTGTAGGAGATGGCTCTGTCATGATAATTTAAGGGTAGTGCCAGGTGAGCTTGGCACCTTGAAATGAAATGAAACTTTATTGAAATTTTGAAATGAAACTTTATTTCTGAACGAAAGAAGCAGTTAGCACATGTGCCATTTTTCACGCTTGCCGTTGCTAGTCTACAAAGGTACAACTCTGCTAAAAGTACAAAGCTACTAACATACAAAGGTACAAAGCTACTAACGCACAAAGGTACACAGCTACTAACATACAAAGGTACAAAGCTACTAACATACAAGTGCACATAATATAACGAGTCGTTCAAAAAAACAAAAACAAAAAAGAAATAAATAAAAAAAATAAATAAATAAAAAAAAAAATATATATATATATATATATATATATAAAAAATTCATTTTTCTTTAAAAGGTATTTTTTCGAAAAATACTTACCGATGACATGACTTTGTGGAAATGTCTACTACTAGCTCAGTTTTAGCCTACTCACCCGTTATGTGCCCACACAACCCGGGAGGCACTCGGGGAACCTCCCAGAGGGGCCGAGAGTTGTCTCCCGTTCCTGCCCTACCGGTTCCGGTCACAAGACCAGCCAGTCTGATACTTCGCTCGAAAGCGGCAAGCAGGGCAGGTGGGAGGGTCCTCCGAGTCATGTCATCGGTAAGTATTTTTCGAAAAAATACCTTTTAGAGAAAAATGAATTTGTTTCCTCAAAAACATTACCGATGACATGACTTTGTGGAAGAATTGCGATGAGGAGGAGGGTGCCGCGTAAAAAAACTCCTTAAGGGTAAAACAGCGCCGTCCTCCCGGTCGCAAAACTCCCGACAATTTTAGCGAAGTGCATACCTGTGGCGCCGGGAGGGAGTGTTGCGCCGCGGCGATGTCTCCCACCAAGGCGAGATTCTCTCGCTGGCCTGCCAGGTCCCTGAGGTAGAAGCGGGTGAATATAGATTCAGTTTTCCAGCCCACAGCTGCCACGATGTCCTCGACAGCACAGTTTCGATCAAACGCGACGCTCGTGGCCATGGCTCGTACCTCGTGTGCGCGAATGTGCAGCCTCTTCGCTCCCTGCGGGGAGATATCTTGATAGGCGGAGCGTATGACCCAGCGGAGCCAGGAAGAGATCGTCTGGGCTGTTATGTCATTCCTGCTGGGTCTCAGAGGTAGGAAGAGGCGCGAACGTCCCCTGCGGAAGGCTTTAGATCGCCGCAGATAAACTCTAAGGGCGCGCACGGGATCCTGTTGCCTGGTCTCCTGGGACAGGGGTTGGTTACTTAGCGGCCGTACGGTGATAACCTGAGGCGCGGTCAGAGGAGACCTGTTCTTGGCAAGGAAGGCAGGGTCCGTAAGTAGTTGAACGGACCCGTCCGCTCGGAACTGTAGGCAGGTAGGACGCGCCGATAGCGCGTGTAGCTCGCTCACCCGTGAGGCGGTAGCAAGGGCCAGCAGGAAGCACGTCTTGCGTGTCACGTCCGCGAAACGGGCCAAAGGTAAGGGTTCGAAGCAGGCGGAATTCAACCACGTTAGCACCCAGGGCAGGTCCCAGCGGGGAAGGAGTGAGTGGTGGGTTGGGCGCTGGATGCCGAAGTGTCCCATAAGGTCGGCTAGGTCTTTGCAGGCGCCTGGGTCTGGGAGTCCAAGGTGTCGATAAGTGTCAGCGATCATGGACAGGTAACCCCTCAGTGATGGGGGCTAGGCCTAGTTCTCGGAAGAGCCAGAGAAAGAAGTCCGCCAGCTGAGGATTAGTCAGTTTCGTGGGGGTCAGGCCGTGTTCGGAGCACCAGGAACACAGGACTCGCCACTTTCCCTCGTAGACTCGAATGGTCGAAGGTCTGCGGGCCGCAGCGATCGCCTCCACTGCTGCACCCGAGTAGCCTCTAGCTCCGAGGGCTTGCCGCACAACCTCCAGGCGTGAAGGAGGAGCCGTTCCGGGCAGGAGTGGAACAGCGGCTGGCGCGGTTGCTTGAGCATGGTGCGTGGGGTGGGAAGCAGCAGGGGCGGGTCCGTGGCGAGGCTGAGAAGGTCGGTGGTCCAGGAGCGGTTCCAGGCGAACGGAGCGACTGACAGGAGGACCGCCGAGCAGCCCCGAAGCTTGAGGAGGACTTTGGGTATGAGGACCGTCGGGGGGGTAAGAGTAGGCCGCAAGGCCGTCCCAGGGAATGGAGAGAGCATCGACAGCCCAGGCAAGGGGATCGGGAATCGGGGAGACGAAGAGGAGAAGCTGATGGTTCCACCTCGTGGCGAACAAGTCGACCTGGGGAGTCTCCCACCGGGCGCAGATCATCCGAAAGATGTCCTGCCGAAGGGTCCATTCCGTGTGTAAGAGCTGGCCGCAGCGAGTCGGCCAAGACATTCAGGTGTCCTGGAATGTGTCCGGCTCGAATGGTAATGCCCCGGTCCTCGCACCAACGCATAATCCGGTAGAGGAGCATACAAAGGTCGGGGGAGCGTGTGCCACCTTGTTTCTGGATGTAAGCCACCACAGTTGTGTTGTCCGAGAGAACGAGCAGCTCCTGGCGCCTGAGGAGATCCTCCCAGAACTGAAGGGCTTGCCAGACGGCCTGCATCTCCAGCCAGTTGATGTGGGTGTGCGCTAAGTCCGAGGGCCAGGGGCCCGAAGTCAAGAGGAACCGAGGAAGGAGATGAGCGCCCCACCCAGTGAGGCTTGCGTCGACACAAAGAGAGGTCTGGGGTGGAGGAGAGGCCAGGGGAACTCCCGATGCTAGCCAAGAGGGGTCGGCCCACCGATGAAGATGAGGAAGCAGCATCTGGGGCACCGGAACCAACGCCGTTAAGTCGCCGGAAGACGGGCGCCAATGGAGTAGGAGATGCAGCTGAATCGGCCGGGAGTAGAGGCGACCTAGGGGGATAAGGTCCGCTGCGGCGTTCAACAAGCCCAGAAGCTGAAGCCAGACTCTGGTGGGGGCTGCGTCCTCCCGTGCTAACTGACCGGCTAGATTCGCAATCTTCTGGATCCGGGGCGCCGGCAGGCGCACTGTGTTGAGGTCGGTTGCAAATTCCATGCCCAGGTGCACAAAGCGACGGGAAGGAGCGAGATCCGACTTGCCCTCGTTTACTAGGAAGCCCAAGTGTGCCAGGAGGTGCAGCAGCACATCCCTGTCCGTCGCGAGCGTGGTCTTGGACTGGTTGCGTAGGAGGAGGTCGTCTAGGTAGTTCGACGTCGGACTGGAGGAGGACTGTCGGGCCTTGGCGACTACAGCGTCCATTAGCCGGGTGAACACCCAGGGTCTGAGGTTGAGTCCGAACGGGAGTGCGCGAAACTGGTAGACGACGCCATCGATGGCCAACCGGAGGAACTTCCTGGAGGCTTGGTGCATCGATACATGCAGGTACGCATCGGAAAGGTCCAAGCTGACTGCGAAGTCTAGAGGCTGAACCGCGGCTTTCAGGGCTCGGGCAGTCTCCATCCGGAAGGAGGGGGCCGTAATAAACTTGTTCAGGGCCGAGAGATCGATAACCGGTCGCCATCTCCCTCCAGGCTTCGGAACGACGAACAAGCGGCTGTAGAAGGCTGGGGAGTCAGGGAATCGAACAACCTCCGTGGCGGCTTTCCTCAGGAGGGAGGAGACCTCACCCCGCAGAGCGGAGGCCTTCAGCGGGTCGCTGCGGATCTTGGTCCAAAGGGGGGAGCGACGCTCCCGGTGGGATGAACGATCCTCCCGACGGCGCTCGAGGGGCGAGCGCGAGTGTCTCGAACTAAAGGTGGAACGGGCGGAGTCGGGGGCGCGACTGCGTCGCGCAGGCTGGGGCTGACGTCTCTCCTGGTCGGACTCGGTGAGAAGGGCGCTATGCCGGCGTTGAGATCTTCCGGAAGGATCAACGGGCTTATCTGGGAGAGGCTGGTGAGGAAGGCCGGTCAATGTGGGATGGCTCAGGGCAGACTGCTGCAGGCCGGGCTCAGTGAGGCGGGCGCTCTGCCGGCGAACAGACCCTCCGGAAGGGTCAGCGGGCGTGGCAGCAGTGGCAGTCCTCTGGTCAGCCGACAACGCAGACACCCGACGGGGATTCCGTTCCGTGAGGCCAGGGCGGGAAGGGGCGGTCGTTACCGTAAAGGCAGCAGAAGTGGCAACTGGAGCCGGACGCGAGGTAGCAGGCGGAGGACGCTCTCGCCGGTAGAAGCTCCAGAGGTCCGACCAAAGCACCTCCGGCCAGGTTGCACAGACATCACAAAGGTGGTCCGAGGAGCAGCCGGCACAAGGAAGGCAGACCGCATGATCATCCGTCGGCCACTGGAAGTCGCCGCATTGGGAGCACGTAAGCATTCTGGTTCTGCAACAAAGGGCATGGCAAGGTCGTCAATGCAGGCAAGGGCGTCGAGCCCAAACAAGGTACTCCGGACGCTGCGACAGCCAGCGCGTGAAACAGTAGTTACACTCTCTGAGGGCTAAAGGGCCTTTAAGCCAGACGAACGGAACGTGGGTGCCAAGCGGCCCTACGAAAAACCAGCGTGTAAAAGGCCAAGTCTACTCGTAAGCTAACGAGGCATAAAAAGGAGAGGGAAGGCGACGTCCCGCGAGGAGACTTGCAACAAAGGCTGTCCAAGGCGCCGGAAAGTTAAGTTCAACAGCTGGTGCCAATGCCGTAACACAATGAAAAGGAAAGCCCCAAAGGGCAGCCGGCTCTCGGCCCGAGGGCCGGCTATGGGTAGCTACCTCTACCTTACCTCCGAGACGAAGCGGGAACGGGGGAAAGGGTAGCCAATACGGAGGAGAGCAGGGGAACCCCAGAACGGTGCAAAGCAGAAGCAGGCAGCGAGAAGGCAGGTCAGCGCTAGAAGGCGGCAGAGCACACGAAGAAGTCGGCAACGAGCGTAGGCAAAGACGAAGACCGGTTGAGGCAGAGCGGGAGCAAAGCCAGACACGTCTTCTCTGCACGAGCGAAGTAGCAAGACTGGGTGGTCTTGTGGCCGGATCCGGTAGGGCAGGAACGGGAGACAACTCTCGGCCCCTCTGGGGGGTTCCCCGAGTGCCTCCCGGGTTTGTGGGCACACAATGGGTGAGTAGGCTAAAATTGAGCTAGTAGTAGACATTTCCACAAAGTCATGTCATCGGTAATGTTTTTGAGGAAACAATGGATAAGGCAAAAATGGAGGGCACCGATTATGATTGCTAATAATGTGAATGGTAAAAAACAAAGAAGAAGATATTCTTTAAAATTCCCTCTTTCACTGAAATCAAACATGCGCGCACGCACTCACCGCACCCACTCATGACTCGCACACACACTCGCGCACACACGCACGCGAGCGCACACACACATGTACATGTGCGCGCGGAGGTTAATACCAAGGCTTTTAGGCGATGGGGATACCCGAACCAGTGAATGAGCTGTTCGATAGCAGGTACTTGAAGAGGCTTTCCTTGAAAGAGGTGAGTGAACCAGTGTGTGTTATGTGCGCTGGCAGTTTATTCCAAAACGAGGTGCCTGAGAATGAGAGGGTGGTTTTAAATAAATCTATCCTCGGGCGTGGCGTGATGAAGTTACGCCTTGATGTTGAATAGCCTGAAGCGGCCTTGGTGAAGAGCTTACACAGGTATTCTGGGTGGATTTCATTCCAAATTTTATACATGACTACCCCTTTGTTAAAGAGATGGTGCCTGTCGAGAGGAAGCATCTTTAGTTTTTTCAAATTTTTGGTCAGTAGAAAGGGCTGGATCAGGCATGATCTGCTTCACTGCCCTGCGATGCAAGGAGTTAAGCCTCTTCAAGTGTATGTCACCGCTGCCGTCCCATGTCGTGGAGGCATAATCGATGTGGGATTTGACATGGGCATTGTAAAATAGTTTGCGAGCGTCGACATCAATAAGATATTTTAGCTTAGACAACATAAAAACATTTCTGGACACAGTTTTTTACAGATAGCATTGATGTGAGATTGCCATTTCATCTGGTTAACAACAATAACTCCAAGTAGACAATGTTCAGTTATTTGTGTAATGGTGTGGTCTTGGATTTCCAGGCTAAGCGAAAGTGGCTTGAGCTGATGCTTCTGATGGGTTGCTATCATCATACATTCGGTTTTGGTAGGATTAAGGATCATTGCATTATTTTCACACCATTTGGAAATTTCGCTCAGTCCCTGTTGCAAACGACCATTTAAAGACTCGAGACATTTATCAGGGGTGTGGATTGTTGCGTCATCGGCAAACAAGTCACATGCAATTTTGTCATTCGTGAAATGTAGTGGCAGGTCATTGATAAATAGGCAAAAGAGAAGAGGTCCCAGGACAGAGCCCTGGGGCACTCCTCTTGTTACTAAACCACTTGAAGAGCAAGATCCATTGGCCATCATGCGCTGCTGTCTGTAAGATAGGAAGCGAAAAACGAGGTTGTTTTCAAGGAATGAATAGATGCCTGAGAAATGGTGTCTTGAGGTATGAAAACGGTTACTTGAAAATGAACCATCCAGATATATACTGAGCTTGGAAAGGAGAATGTCATGATCTACCAGGTCGAAAGCTTTTCGAAGGTCTATGAAAACAACACCTGTAAATTCGCCTTGGTTCATTGAACTTGGCCACGCGTCTGTAAGTCGAGCTAAGGCTGTATGACAACTGTGCTTCGGACGAAAACCTGACTGGAGGGGGTGGATTAATTTGCGTTTTCCCAGGTATTTTAACAGATGTTTGTGAATGTGGCATTCAACTTACTTACGCCTGTCACCCCTACCCGGGTATAGGCCGTCGACGAGAGACCTCCAGCAACTCCTGTCCTGTGCTTCTCCTTCGATTCTACTCCAGGTGGTTCCCAGTCTCTTGAAATGTGGCATTCAAGGGGTTTACTTAAGACAGACAAAAGTGAAATGGGGCGATAATTGTTAACATCGGACAGATCTTTTGTTTTAGGTAGGGGAATAACTTTAGCCTTTTTTAGTTCTTTTGTGAAAACATTTTTCTGAATGCATAAATTGTAGATATAAGTTATTGTTTCTACAACATAGGGAAGTGATAGTTTCAGTATTTTGGGGCTTATTTCATCTGGCTCGGAAGATTTTTTATTCTTCATGGAACTAATTGTCTTACCAACCTCGTGAACTGCCAGAGGTGGAATAGCAAAAGGATTAAATTTTGCAGTTCGCGTTATACAGAAATCATTCATGGTTTCAGGACAGGTTAACGGGCCGAGAGTTTGTTTTAGAAGGGACCAGGGACTCGGGAATTGAAAGGAAATGATCGTTAAAATTATCGGCAGTCAGGGTAGACGGGATTACAGTGGATTTACTACTCTTGCCTCCAGTCACTATGGCCATAGCGCGCCAGAGTGTGGGACATATCTTTGTCTTGTTTAATCAAACGATCAATGAAAGATTTTTTAGCCTTCCGCACTAGACATTTGACACGATTGCGCTCACGTTTAAATTGAGCAAAACGCTTTTGTTTTCTCAGATCATCTCTCATCCTCATGGCCTGAATGATGTCTTGAGTCAGCCACGGCGGGAGTGATGCGTGTTTGACTCGCCTCCGCCGCACAGGCGCATGTTTATTTAAAATAGTAAGAAAAATGCTATACCAGACAGACAGAGCGCTGTCTGGGTCAGTTTCACTAAACACGTCATCAAAAGGTGCATTATTAAGGTCAGATAAAAAGTCGCTCTCACTAAATTTTTTTAATAGAACGATAGGTGATATACGTATGACATCTTTTCTTTGCTTTTGGGAACTTAGTGGACCACGTACAGTTGATGGGAAAGTGATCACTGATACCAAGGTTACCGACAGACACATTATGAACAGACTCCGGCTGTGTGGTATAGATGTGGTCTATGAGTTGGTGTTGGTGTTATTCGTGTTGGCGAAGTGACTGTTTAAGATCCAGCAACGTCATCGTAGAGTCCCATGCATGATGCGACTTCAGGTGCCAAGCTCATCTGGCACTACCCTTGAATTATCATGGTCAATCTGTCTCCTGCTGTTGGGCGTTGCGGTTAAATAGGTTAATGACAGGTACACTTTATGATCTTCCAAGACTTCTCTTGAGAGATAACCTGTCTTTTAACCCGTATCATTTGGAATACACCAGTGTGTGAAATATGTTTGACTAAACTAGTTCAAGGGTAGTGCCAGAATAACTTGGCGCATCTAAAGCCATTGGTCTATATCCTCATCTGTAAGTACTATAGTATAATGTAGCTTGCATATGGCAGTGTACAAATTTGTAGCTTTTAGTCTCAGTATATGGGTTAAGACCAACTTTTTTGTGCAGAAGAGGTGGTTTGTTCGACATGTTCTGCTGTAAATGAGTAAAAGTCCCTGGGTGCCATCATAATTATGTGTGCACTAGCATACTATTGTTCGTGTTGATTGAATGTCAGGCATGCCTAGGTAACAGTATTTTTATGAATGTTGATTTGTGCTGAATAAAGTAGATGAAAACTTTTTGAGCGCTGATTTATATTGCATTAGCCAGATGAAAATGCTACAAATGTATGGTTCTTGACGAGATACAGTTTGGTGGCTTATGTGTTTTTTTGTTGTATAAACTAATAAAGGTGCCAACTGTGCCCCATGAGGTTTACTCATGGCCTCAGTCTGGAAGACAGTTTCAGGACCTTTTACACACACACATACACACACACACACACACCATAAACTAAACCAAGATGAAATGAGAATAACACTGAAAAATATCAATATTGATGTAGCTTGTAAAATTTTAATCTCACAAAAAAAACACCGACAAAAGATGCAAATCCACATTATAGCACTTCAAACAAGCACCACACAAGGCAGAGCTGCATGACGCAAAAAAAGAGATAACCTGAAACGTTTCTCACATTTAGTCCCAACATCTGACAGCTAAGATGGATCAACCCCGATGGTTCAAGAGAGGAGCAGTACCAGATTAGCTTGGCGCCTAAGAAGGTGCCATGCTATTCTGGAACTGCCCTTGAAATTTCAGGGTGACTGATCTGCTGCTGCAGCCCTTGATCTTAAAGAATGCATCCCAATCTTGTTTCTAGGTTAGAGATTGCCAGCTGCTTGCAGCAGAGCTCTTGACAGAGCTGATAAAAACCGCTATCACATGAATGTTAGCAAGCGTCAATCCATATATTGTATAAGTTTATAATGATACATAATCTTGCAAGTTTAACCCATTCAGCCCTGACGCACTACAGCAGGAGATGGGTCAACCATGATAATTCAAGGGTAGTGCCAGATTATCTTTGCGCCGACAGGCGCCAAGCTATTCTGGCACTACCCTTGAATTATCATGGTCGATCCATCTCCTGCAACAGATGCATAGTTGCTAGATGACGCCTCCAAAATTTGGGAAATACGTGCGTCTGGCTGAACGAGTTAATATGTGCAGCCCAAAAAGCAAGATCATGACAAACACAGCTACACATTTCCTTCATTTATTTACTCTCTTTTGTCAGTTAAAACATACATGTACCTGTGCATTCTGGTTGTGAATAAACAAAATTGGGAAATGTAAAATCGTGCAATTTTGTATATGTAATCAGAATTTTTTCCTCATTTGACGATAAAGTGAAATTGTGTTAACAAAACCACAAAGCACAGCATAACATTTAAATCTTGTTAAGAGTATTCCAACTGAATGCGTCGGTGTTTAAAGTCTGCTGTTTCAATGACGTTTTAGTGCTGTGACACCAAAAACATTTGGGGGCAGAGTTTATACAGTCCACTCTGAAAGTTACACAGTTCAGTCCCCAGCTACCCAATAAAAACTGGCATGCCAGTGCGCATGCTTCCATTCTCTACCAGCTGCCCAGATAAACAGATTGCTATAAATTGCAGCTTATCCTACATCATACAGTACACTGCCATATGCAAGCCACATTATAGTACTTACTACAGATAAGGATATAGACCAATGGCTTTAGTTCAAGGGTGATGCCAGAATAGCTTGGCACCTAGAGGCACCAAGCTATTCTGGCACTACCCTTGAACTATTTTAGTCAAACTTTTTTCACACACTTGTGTATTCCGAATGATAAGGGTTATACTAAAGTTTGCTGCTACAACAAAAATGCCAGTTGGGCGCTGCAATACATATGATGGCAATCCATTCACCTGGCCAGGTAACAAGTGAAGTGAGACAAAAGCACTGATGTGTCAAGTTTTATTAGGTCACTGGGAACTGTACAGGCTATAACTTAGAGCCGACTGTAATCTTCCCCCCCCCCCCCCCCCCCCCCCCCCCCCCCTGCGCCCAACACTGAACAACAGAGCTAGAACTATTTGTTAAAGCACAAACTGTTCCCAATTCTTCTGGCACACACATTTGTGTGTTGGACTGTGGTTTTGGACCTTATGGTTATAAGGTTTACAATCACAGACATGCACACATTTAAGAGGAAAAAATCAAACCCCAACACTTAAAAAAAAAATTAATTCAAGGTATTTACACACACACACATATGCACAAGCAAACACACATGAGGTAAACTACTTTGCTAGGAAGCCGTTTTTCTGTGTACACTATACACATAATATATACATGAATACAAATAGAAGTATGTTCACATTACCGTGGTAAATTATTAAATCATTCAAACTGAAAGAAAGATCACACAATTGTGCACCGATATACATGTACTGTAATCACTGTTCAAAACACAACCAAAGATAAAAAAGCGATCCAAAACCTCAAAATATAACCCTTTTTGCATTAGCCACTGGTACTGTACACATTACCTGTGCCTGCATGCATAAAGGGTTAAATGGATGTATTAAACAAAAAGTGCTATAGTACCGGTATGTATATGTTGCCATACTGATTTCTCACGCAGTAATTTAACCCTGGGGGTGGATTGATCATGATAATTCAAGGGTAGTGCCAGATAATCTGGCACTAACCTTGAATTATCATGGTCAATCAATCTGCTGTAGGGTGTTGGGGCTAAAAGGGTTAACTGACAGCAATGTGTATGTTGGCACATGTACATCTGTCAATCAAGATATTGACACAATAATTATATGCACATTATGTACAAACAAGGAACACCATAAATAGGCCATAAAAACTGCACATACACCATAGACAAATTTGAAGCATAAGAACATTGAAAAGTTAGAAGAATTAGTTTAACTAAAATAAAGGCAAAGTAGAAGACCTGATACACTCAGTTATGCTACAAGATTTATTTGCATGAAATAAAACACCGCAAAATTCTATGTAGGCATACACAATGCATACAGATTACACACTTGCTAACCCAAATACACACTTAGTCCCTTCCCTGACACTATGTACATTTCTGTTCTGAAATCTTGGCTCATTCAATGACCTAAAGCCAAAACTGTCCAAGAAATATGGATACAAACTGGTCTCGGCCAGTCATAGATCATCACGGGCCCCTGTGGTCGTGAGGGGTCATGAGGATCTATGTCTCTTGCTGTTGGATCGTGTTCACGTTTTCTCAGCAGTGAAAGGGTTAATGTATTGCTCACATTATTTAATTAAACAAGGTATTGCATACATCGCAGATAAGCACAAAAGCTGTACGAAGTTAACGCTGCATAAGCACTAAACCTCTCACTGCCAGCCGACACTAATGATGTCATTGAAATCACGGCAAATTCAACTTAGAATATCCTATGTCCAAGAACACAAATATAGGTCATGCAAACAATTGATTGATTGATTGTACATTGCTTAACGTCCCGACAGCAACAAGGCTTTCTCAGGACGTGCCTGCACTGCTTGTGAAAAAAAACCCAACAGAACATTGAATGTATGTCGCCAGCCGGTCAAATACGTTAAATAAACCTAACACATGGGACCATTTAGCAACACACATCCAATATCAAGAGCTACAGGCAGTGCAGACAGTAGGGAGAGTTTTTAAAAGGCAAATACAGGTGAATGGACAAAGGGTAGACAGAAACACATGCCCCAGAATAGAGAGAAAAACCCACCCTGTGGGGCTGACCAGGGTGACCCTGAGAACTAAAAAATACCTAACCCCACCCAAGTCCCCCAGGGCAGACCCGGGTGGGGTGGTCATGCAAACAAGAAGCAAAAACCAAACAAGCCCCACAGAGGCAGGGGCTCATTAGTTTTTTTTGCATTTGGGTAGTGTTTGCATTTTCCAGGCATTGATGGGGTTTTAATGTGTGAATGTCATGATAACACAATCCACTCTACATTAACGAAATAAACATGTATTCTCCAGTAGGCAGAAGATCCTTCACTGAGGTCAGCTGCAGTGTGCTGGTCCACTGTGGCCAATGTCAGCCCGTGGACTTTTGCTGGATTGGTAGTCCACCAGAGCTGATGTCTTTCATGCACAAACAATGAATACATTACTAAATCCGCACCACAGTGAAACTGAAAGCGCTTTAACCCTTTTGCGTGCCGGTAGCTGATTTGTCGCAATGATTCCTGGACGAATCATCGCAACAAAAACTGCTACCAACATGCAAAGGGTTAATAAACTTGCAAGACATGATGGTAAGTGATTAAAGTGAGATGATGATGATGATGATGTCCACTTGTAATGCACATCCACTCCATGCTAGCAGCTTGCTCGGGGCAAAAAGAAAAAAAAACAACCTCTGGTGCACAGTGAGCAAGACATTACCTTGACTTGGCAATAACCTGTCCTCTGCAATAATTTGTTAGAAAATATACATATATACAAGCTAGAAACAACCCATTGCGCAAAAGGCCATCAGGCCAATGTCAGCCCGATGGCCTTTTGCACATTGGGAAGTCATACTTTTCCTTTCAAAGCAGATAACTGCATGTTGGTCTACGATTTTGGACCCTATAGCTGCACAGCCACAAGGTCCATAATTACACACCAGCACAAATAGACAAGCTCAATGCACACACAGAAAAACAATCCAAGAATGGCAAAGCCCTTATGGTTCATGTGTATGACCAATCCAAAACTTTGATAACAACTCAATTTCATACATCAGTCGAGCTCTTGTGACCCTTGACCTTTCCGATGGGTCAACCAAATTCGTATGCACAGAAAGGTCTTACCACCAAACTGTATCAAGTTTGAGCTTGAGGCTGAAAGTAGTATTGGAGAACAAAATGATTTGTAAAAAATATGGCTATATTTTACTTGTCTTTGGACCCCCTGTGACCTTGACCTTTGAGAGAGGTCACTGACATCGGTACATTTAGAAAGGTCTTGTCATAAAGTATCCTTGGACCAAGTCTGAAGACTGTGGCTTGAACAGTCTTTGACAAAATGCCCACCTTAAAGTTTACCACAGACAATGGACTGATGACAGATGGCAAAGTACACAGATTCACTTTTGCTATTGCAATGTGAGCACACAAACATAGGTTTATGCTTGGGTTACAGTTTGTCATGTACCTTTCAACACTACATATTAATGAGATCCACATCTGGTATGCTGTACTGTGTGACCTAATAAAAACAAACTTGTCTGTCGCAAAATACCAATAGTTGTGATGAAACAGATATGTAGTGGAGGACTGTATACATTGTACTGAGCTCTCCAAATGTGACCAAAAGCACAAACTCTCAAGTTATAAATGAAATCAGTTTGGACAACTGTTATAGTGCAAAGAGACAATTAAAAAAACAAAAGTTTAACACAAAGATTTTGTAAGGGGAGTCGCACCATTATTTGAACAGTACATCAGGGGGCTAAGGTCATGTGCACCAGTCTTGCACGGGCCAATGTGCTGTGTGAGCTTGCAGAAAAAGGTTCTAAATCAGGTGTTTAGTACACATATTCACATGCCATAACATCTGACCCCTTTCATCTGGGCACATATAGACCAATGACAAAAAAAAACAAGCAAAAGGCATAGATTGATTGATTGATTGTACATTGCTGAACGTCCCGACAGCAACAAGGCTTTCTCAGGACGTGCCTGCACTGCTTGTGAAAAAAAAAAATAAACAGAACATTGAATGTATGTCGCCAGCCGGTCAAATACATTAAATAAACCTAACACATGGGCCTAAATAAAGCTAAGACCATTTAGCAACACACATCCAATATCAAGAGCTACAGGCAGCGCAGACAGTAGGGAGAGTTTTAAAAAGGCAAATACAGGTGAATGGACAAAGGGTAGACAGAAACACATGCCCCAGAATAGAGAGAAAAACCCACCCTGTGGGGCTGACCAGGGTGACCCTGGGAACTAAAAAATACCTAACCCCACCCAAGTCCCCCAGGGCAGACCCGGGTGGGGTCAAAAGGCATAGAGCCTCATGAGCCCCCCACACCTTGCTGGGGCATCTATGTCTCTTGCAGACGGCAGGCTTCAACTGCAGTGATGAGCATCAAAATCATCTTTATTGCTACATTATCCCCTCTCCCACTATCCCCACCCGGGTCTGCCCTGGGGGACTTGGGTGGGGTTAACTACTTTTTAGTTCCCAGGGTCACCCTGGTCAGCCCCACAGGGTGAGTTTTCCCCCTGTATTCTGGGGCATGTGTTTCTGTCTACCCTTGGTCCATTCACCTGTATTTCCCTTTTTTAAACTCTCCCTACTGTCTGCGCTGCCTGTAGCTCTTGATATTGGATGTGCGTTGCTAAATGGTCTTGGCTTTATTTAGGCCCCATGTCGTAGGTTTATTTAACGTATTGGACCGGCTGGCGACACACATTCAATTTTCTGTTTAGTTTTTTTTCACAAGCAGTGCAGGCACGTCCTGAGAAAGTTTTGTTGCTGTCGGGACGTTAAGCAATGTACAAATCAAACCCTCTCCCACTAACCACTCCTGAAAGAAAATGGTAATTAGTGATCAACTATTACTGGCCTTTAACCATTCAGCCCTGACGCACTACAGCAGGAGATGGGTCGACCATGATAATTCATGGGTAGTGCCAGATTAGCTTGGCGCCTGTCAGTGTCAAGCTAATCTGGCATTGCCCTTGAATTATCATGGTCAATGCATCTCCTGCAACTGGTGCATAGTCATTAGATGACGCCCCCAAATTTTGGGAGACATGGCCGTCGGGCTGAATGAGTTACAGTGTTTTAGCACAGTCCGCTGGTACAGATGTAATATCACAGGCTGGAACAATTTCAATCCGACAAAATTTTTCAGAACTTTGAGAGACATCCTCTCATGACTATGCACCAGTTGGTAGTTCAAAGGTGATACCAGATTTGTTTGGCACCTTCGGGAGGGACCAAGCAAATCTGGCACCACCCTTGAACCAGCATGGTTAATCAGTCTCCTGAAGTAGTTTGTCAGCTGTGGAGGAGAAAATTTCCATGTAGATTTGAAAATTCTGCAACAATTGTATGGTTTTTTAGTAGCACACATGTACAAATGATCACAGCGTTTCTATTGTTAACGTTGCATCAAACTGTACATGCCTATTGACACTTCATTTGTCACGTTACATGACTAGTATTTGTATATACATTAATACTAATATTAGTAAGGTGGACTTTGTACAATGAGGAACAAAAAAAAAAAAAAAAAAAGAACGATAAAAACTAAATAAAAAAGCATCAACAATAAAACAAGAAGAAATCATAAACTCAGTATTGGTTATTAGAATGGAGCAACGCACTCTCTCTGAAGTTTTTACTCAATATTATATATGCAAAAAAAAACATATGCAAAAATAAATGAACAAATAATGTATTAACATGTAGAGGTGTTTATCCCATTTATGAAATTTTCATGTCACCATGCATGGAAAATATTAACTTTATCCAAGATTGAGTCAAAGGAAGGAGAGAGGGCACATCGCTGCAGACAACTGCAAAGTTTAACCCTTATCATTCAGAATACACCATTGTGTGAAATAAGTTTGACTAAAATGGTTCAAGGGTGGTGCCAGAATAGCTTGGCGCCTCTAGGCGCCAAGCTATTCTGGCACCACCCTTGAACTAAAGCCATCGGTCTATATCCTTATCTGCAAGTACTATAGTGTAGCTTGCATATTATGGCAGTGTCCAAATTTGAAGCTTTTAGCCTCAGCGTGATATGGGTTAAAAGAAACAAGTCAGCATCCTTGTAACATATTCTGGTATAAAGCACAGTCTCATACACTATAGTGTGGAAAGGTCTTTGGCTCAAATTGTATGCTTTTGCAGACAAACATAGCAATATACTAGTGCTGACCTACATGAAATGAATACACCAGTATGCAAAAGGTCATCAGGCCAATGTAGGCCAGTTGACCCATGCACAGCTGTGACCGGGCTGATGGCAGCCAACATTACTCAAAGGACGTTTAGCTTATAGAGCAACAACCAGACAATCAATGTGTGTGATCTTATGGTTAATGTCTTGTTCAGAATGGCAGAATCAGTATTTAACCCTTTGCGTGTCAGTAGCGGTTTTGTCATGATGATTCCAAAAACCACTACCAGCATTCAAAGGGTTAACACATTTAAGACGTCACACATCAATAGCTGCAAAAACGTTGTATAGCTGTGCTAATGCCACAGGCAATGCTCTATAACACTTTTGCAGCTATTGATGCGGGGCTCCTTGAATGAGCTAGTCAAACACCAAGAGAAAGAGCACACAGTAGTTTCAAATTTATGACAGCTTTAATCCAGTGTAATGGAGGATACATTGTGTCAGAATTAATAATCATGTTGAAACTACAAGCACAGCAGTTAAGAAATAAATTGTTTGACTGTAACCTTGTGACACTGTGTGCAAACAAGCTATTGTAAAAGCTAAACTTGTGATGTGTACATGTGTGCACATCTTGGGACAATAAAGGTATTCGTATCGTATCATATTGTATACTGCCTAAAAGCAATGCTGACATTGCAGACCAAATGCCAGACTATAAGCATTGCTGAGGGATGCGGACACAAGCAGCCAGCATTGGGCATAGATTCTTGCATAAGCTTGCAGATTTATGAGTACTGATGCAAAACAGAGCCAGCAAGAGGCATAGATCCTCCTGAGCCCCCACAGCATAAGCCTCTTGTGTATCACAGCAGAAGTGACTTCAGCCATGATCATAATGTATTGATGAGATTCAAGAGAATAAAAGCCTCCCGCACATGTATCTGCATCATTCTGGACAGCATGTCATGTTTTAACTCATTTGTGGCAAGCTGCATCCGGACATGGGGAATAAGCCACACATCCGGATGCAGCTGGCTGCGAATGAGATAAAGTCTAATGAGGACTATGCCTCTCACAGATGAGCAGGCTTCGCTGCAGGGGTTCATGACAATCTATAGCTTTAATGATCACTGCAGAAGTATTTAAGAAACACAGCAGCTCCACTAATCATAAAGTTGCAGTAGCTAATGAGAATCTATGGCATGAGCGATATAGAATGCAATAATATCAGCAAAGATCATGGGCTGCAAGGGCCTCTTGAAATCTATGCCTCTATGACAGCGGCAGCATTCAGTGCAGAAGCCACTAAACACACAGCAGTTTTTCAGTAATCATCATAACTTTGGATTGATGGAAGCAGTGTCCGAGCATGACACCATCAGCGAAGTGTCTACTTCTCTTTCATCATCCACCGACCCCTCCTCCAGGATCTCTGGAATTGGTGTGATACTACCAAGCGGTGCCGCAGTGGTCACATGCAAGTTTGAGGCCGATTCCGGCGACAAGAGGGGTGGCTGCTGCCACACAGCCCGGGCGTGTTCATCGAAAGATGTGTACTCCCCATGTGCGCGGCGCCAGCGCAACTCATGCATATAGAGAGCGCTAAGGTTCATCTCGTTGGTCATCAGCTCACGAGTGCACTCATCCACTTGCCTTAACGCTTGACGTGAGACGGACATGTGCACCGAGTGTCCATCCAGACCCACCCCTGCTGCCCCTCCACTGTCCACCGAGCTCTGTATGGGAACAGAAAATAGAATGTACAGTCCGCTGCATATTGTGCAATGTAAGTTATTGGTAGCAGGTGTTTGATACACGGACCCTTGTAGGCGTGAGGGAGGTCAAAGGAACCACTGTAACCCGAAGGCCAAAGGCCCGGCCTTCGGGGTACAATGGTTCCTTTGACCTCCCACGCACTTACAAGGGTCCGTGCAGCAAGCCCCGGTTACCAATAACGTATTTGTTTTCATTCCTTTACAATTTTCATAAAGAAATCAAGAAGAAATCTTCCGACCTGGATCACGCCAGACATGACCAACGTAAAAAAAATATATGCATTTATACAGAATAGACTTATGAAGTAATTTAAAATATTTCATGATGTTGCCATCTCCAGTAGTGTGCTTGTTGTTTCAAACAACACTAAGTAACTTTTCACTTTAGAATGTTTTGGTGATCTTTTATAGAACAAAACTCGCATCCAAGAAGTCCGCCATTTTTCGTTACAAGGGTTTTTGTAGCTCAGTCATGTGGTACATTTTGCGCTAAAGGGATTGGTCGTGTGATATAGGGATGAAAACAATAGGCAATCTAGCATTTCCCTAGGAAGCGCTATAATGCCCATCACGTGGTGTATAGCAGGATGTAAGAAAAGAAGTAAAGACGAACTCACATCAGGTATCTGAAATGCCCAAGAAAAAAAAAAAGAAAAAAAATTTGGCTGAAGGCTGAAGCCCAACAATATAATAGTTTATATCAGCAACAATATAATAATTTATGGTGGTTGAAATCTTAAAGCTAACCTGGAATACTGCAACCATTTGAGAACTGCGCTGTTTGACAATATGAATTGTTTAGGAACTCATTACGAAAAATAACTTCCAACTTGTTTTCTCGTCAGAAGAACCCCAATATAATAATATCCTGGATCCAAGTATGATTTTGATGCCCGACACATACAGCTAACTTAAACATAATGGGATAGCTTACAGTGTAGCGTTTGTTTGAGATCCTGTATTCCTCATTTGCCTGTTGATGGGGAGGGTACTTGGTCTTAACCGATTTAGTCCCGGGACCCTGCAGCAGGAGATGGACTGATCATGATAATTCAAGGGTAGTGCCATATGAGCTTGGCGCCTTCAGGTACCAAGATTATCTGGCACTACCCTTGAATTTTCATGATCAGTCCATCTCCTACAACAGGTACATAGTCGTTTGGAAATGCAGCCGTGGGGGTTAAGACAGTGTCAGCTGTAAATCATGATGATGACAATAAAAATCACAAACAGAATTGCTACACACGTACTACCATTATTCTAATCCTACAAAAATCTTCCACATACCTGAAGACTGCTGAACATGCTGGTGGCTGCTTGGCGCAGGGCGGGCCCTTCAATGTGTGAAACAGCACCTCGCAGGCGTACCATGGATCCAGGGCCTGATGGATAGGCCCCTGGGGTGAGAGAGGATGGGGTCATAGTTGGCCCTCCTGTGAAGCTAGACAGCATGCTGGTGAAAGGCTGCCGGAAAAAGACAGACAGATGATAAGCACTGACCATCATGAAGGGAATGCAAAACCTAAAGACACTACGACAAGAAATGATTGACTCAGGATGGCGCAATAATAGGTTGGTGGCCGGAAGACTGGCAGTTAAAGGTTTAAGCCACAACAGTTTGGTACCTATAGGCGCCAAGATATTGTTTTCTCAAAACACATTACCGATGGTATTACTTATAGGAAACGTTACCTAGCTAGCCTAATTTTAGCCAAAATTTGGTTGTGTCCGTATAAGGGATTGTTGGCAGGAGAGGGGCGTTATAGATCAGGCCAAAACCCGAGTAGCCTCCCCTTAGTCCCATCCGGTAGGAGATTACCCAGCATATCTCAGTTTAGTTCTTAGCTAGCCTGTAGACGGTTGTGTCTTTGCGTCGCTCTTCAATTTCTACGGTTTTTGTGACCGGTCGTCTTGCGACTTTACCTTACTGTTCTGGTTCACTCGGTTGTGCTGGCTTGGAGCTTACTCGAGTGTTTGTGCCTGAGACTGTTTAGAACTTGGCTTGGTGCTCACGAGGATTGTGACCGGTCGTCTCGTGACTTGACGCTCTGTTGTGGACTTAGCGTGCCTGGGACTGGTGCTCACTTGGATTTGGCGGCTTGGAGCCCTCTCGGCTGTGTGGACCACAACGTGCCTTGCCTGGCGTGCCTGTGACGAGTTGGACCCGGGTGGTATCTATGAGTCTGGTGGGCCTCAGGACGTCGCTTCACAGGCGTGGTTTGCTTCATGGCCAGGTAATATCTTGGTGAATGCCCTCGACTGGCGCTCAGGGGAAGATAAGAGCGCCGAGCGTCGGCACGCGCTGTGCACTCGTTTGATTTGTTTTCACCCTCGCGCACAGAATTTTGGTGCGCGGCCTTGGCGGTCGCGCTCGCTTGTTTTTCATTATGGCCTCTATGTTGCAGTTACCAGGTTCGTTCCTGCACGCATTGTGGCGTTGTTCAGGGGCCCTGTGACGAGCTGGGGGCGAATTGGCGCATACCTACACTGTTGGCGCCCCGCGCCTGGAAGATACTTGGTCCCAGCTGCCGTGAATGCCCGACACCTATCACGGAGCGACCGCCAGTTCCTGCCCAGAGTGCCACGGTTGGTCCCAATACAGTTGGACCATGATGGCCCGGGCCGGTAGGACTTACAAGGCGCAATTCCACGGAGGGCCCTAGTAAGGTTCCCCTTACCGTGACGAACAGGACAGGACTAACAAGGCGCAATTCCATGGAGGGCCCTAGTAAGGTTCCCCTTACCGTGACGAACAGGACAGATACCAATGCGCACATTCCGCGGAGGGGGACCGAAATTTTCCCTTACTGTGACCGAAAAGTCCTATCCTACTACTGCCGGGCAGACGTCGGCACCCGAACATACAACGTTCCTCGCCCCAGGCCAGATGGCGGATCGCAGACCTGACAGACAGAAGGTGTCATGCTTGGGGGCTTCGGACGGAGAGGCACGAGCCAGACTCACTCACGGCGGGATCCTGCCCCTAGAGATGACCGCTCGGCTTCTTGGTCGCAGGTCAGTGATGAGTGTGTATGTGAGAGCATATATTGTGCGGTAGGATGCAAGATTTGTGTATGTTAGTATGTCATTGCACGGCACCTAGAGCCTTTCTTTCAAGCTAGGCGTTTTAACCCTTTCGCCGCCACAGGTGTTAAAATGTTGCATTTCCCAGCGCCGCAGCTGTTTTGCCAGACTGCTGGGGCGCAACACCTCTTATCTTTAAAAAGCTATAACTCTTGAACCACTGAACCGATTTACTTCATTTTTGAGAAAAATGGAGATGAGAAAACAAATTTGTACACTGACGCTCAAAGTTAAAATTTACATTATTATTATTAATTGCTGTTATTTACTGTTATTATGGGCGCACACACCCAGGCAAGCTACCTACAGGCGTCGGCGCCAGCTCTCGCACACGTTAGACAGGCACGAACCTGCTGCTTGAAGGGACCGCTAGTACCACAGGGCTGCTGCACATCCCACGCCAAGATCCCAGGTCAGTATGGTGGGCCGCGCCCTCGCGCCCGATCGTGGAGACGAGAGCCCACTCCAGGGGCAGTGCTGAGAGGCGTGAGACGACCCCATGACGGGACCCGATCCCCACCCTCGGCCATGATCAGACAGGTCTCCTGTCTCCAGAAGCGCGCGCTCCCTACACAGAGTCCAGGGTCGCGAGAGGAGCAGGCGACGACGTCCCAGTGCCGTTGGGTCGCTACGTGATGGGAAGACCGGCGCCCCTAAGGCTCCTCTTCGCCGTTCGAGTTCGTGGGACTGTCCTCTGAGACGACACTCTTCCTCCCGGACTTCGCGCGACAGCAGTCACGCTAGGCCTTCGTCACGGTGGACAGGAGCCTAGTTCGTCCCCTCCCCCCCTTGGCCCGTGCTGTTTCGACGAGACGCCGTTACGCACTGAGACGCCCGTTCGAGACCTTCCGTTCTCCACGCCGCTGCCGCTCCCCTCGGGACCGCCGGTCTGCCCCTGGCAGTTCGGCTTCTTCTTACAGGACCCCGGCTCGTCTCCGCTTGCGGCTTGGCCACAGA
Source organism: Semisulcospira habei (assembly GCA_036245525.1). Lineage (NCBI taxonomy): Eukaryota > Metazoa > Mollusca > Gastropoda > Semisulcospiridae > Semisulcospira > Semisulcospira habei. The sequence continues at coordinate 296,457,814 of BTPG01000002.1, read as the reverse complement.
GGAAGACGATTCCCGCCTAGTGCTGTTTCAGTTTCTCGTCAGACCGCCGCCTCCCGGCGTTCACCAGTCGTTCGGAGCAGTTAGACGCCTCTTCCTCCCGCGTGCGTGATGGACGACTCTTTCAGCTTGGTCCCAGGAGACTTCGTTTCGGCGTGGCTGGGCGATGACGGTGCCTGCTATTCGCTACGCTCACAGTCTCGAGATGTCATGGAGTCGCTGCCAGCTTCTTTCGGCCTAGGCTGGAGACTCTTCGGTCCTTGGACGTAGCGGCCCCCCCCTCCCCCTCATCGCGGCTGTCTTCCCGAGGAAGACTGCCCGCCTTCTCCCCCTGCCAAGAAGAGAGCTTCGGTCTTCGTGAACTCCAAGTGAAAGCCCGAGCGTTTCAAGTCTCTTCCTCAACCAACCAGTTGCCGGGACCTACGTGGCGCCTTCTCCTCTCACCCGCTTCAGGGCGCCTTGGGAGACACCGGCTTCTTCGCTGACAACAGGTGGCCGGCAGACCTATCCATGGACTTCCGGCGGAGGTGGTACGCGGAACTTCGCAGAGCTGCACCTGCCCACTCCTGGCGGTGGACCCCCCGGCGCTGTCCTGTGCTGGTTCTCTTCGATGTCGTGATTCTTCTCCTGGTCTTGCGCGACCGCTTCCTCTTCTGCGATTCCCCGGCCTCTGCGGGGTTCCTGGACCTGGCGGTGCAGGACATCTTCCACCGCGTTAGGAGGCATGGAACCCTTCTTCTCTCTGCTTAGCCGACATCCTCGCCTGGGCGGTTCCGGCAACCGGGCTCCTTACTACACCGCTGTCACCGCCTTGACTGCGACGGCCATCTGCGATCTGCTGCGTCGAGGTACCTTCTGGCACGCTTGCCTACAGTGGACACGCTTGACGGATGTAACTCGAAAGACGTGCTCCCTGTCGGCCCTAGCCTCAGTCTCAAGGGTCAGTGAACTTCACGCATGATTGACACACCCAGATTGCTTGCAGTGCCGGACGGACGGCTCCATGCAACTGCTACCTGAACCATCTTCCTGGCCAAGACGTGGTCTCCTTGTCAGGCCCACAGATGATGACTATTCGCCCTTCACGTGTGACAGACTCCACCCGGGAGTCCAGACTACAGAACCCGGTGAGAGCCTTTACGTGTGTACCGGCGCCGGACCAAGCTGCGGCACAGAGGATATACCCGCCTGTTTCTCCCTTTCTCCCCAGGTAGACGTGACATCTCAGCCCAGACCATCTCCTCCTGGATACGTTGGGGGATTTGCTCGGCCTACCAGGACCTCGCCCCAGATGCAGCCAAACTTATGAACATCAGGGCGCATGAGGCCAGGGCCGCAAGTCTCACTTCGACCGCAACTTCGCAGTCAAGGTCTTGGTGGCGGCTGTGGGATGGCGAGCAGAGACCACATTCACCCGCTTCTACCTGAGGGACCTCTCTGCCCAGCGACAGAGCCTCTTGCTGGTGGGAGACTTTGCAGCAGCACAACACTCAATCCTGGCACCATAGGCGCCGCAGGTATCTTAGCTAAAATTATCGGGAGTTTGCTGCGGGAGGGTGGGCCTGAGGGCAGTGTTGTTGGCATTAGGGGCGCTATAGCGGCACCCACCTCCTCTTCGGGATTCTTCCTATAACTAATACCATCGGTAATGTATTTTGAGAAAACAAATGAATTTTTCTTTAAAATGAAATTTTTTGAAAAATACTTACCGATGGTATTACTCGAAGGTCCCTCCCACCTGCCCCGCTTGCCGCCAGTTCGCTAAGAAACTAAACTGAGGTATGCTGGGTAATCTCCTACCGGATAGGACTAAGGGGAGGCTACTCGGGTTTTGGCCTGATCTATGGCGCCCCTCTCCTGCCAACAATCTCTTATATGGACACAACCAAATTTTGGTTAAAATTAGGCTAGCTAGATAACGTTTCCTATAAGTAATACCATCGGTAAGTATTTTTCAAAAAAATTCATTTTAAAGAAAAATTCATTTCTGGCATAACCCTTGAACTATCCATGGCTGATCCGTCTCCTAAACTGTGCAGCTCCCAAATTCGTGAATTCAACCTATCGGCTTAATACACATATATATCAATTCATATGGCACCAAACAACAACAGAAGACAGATCAATAATTTTAGATCAAGTGAAGTGCTTTATTAGCCTGGCACCTACAAAGACGCTCGGTTTACCTAGTGCTACACTTCTCTGACCTAAGTGTGGTAATTGACCCTTTGTTGCTGTTACTGTGTGTGTGCGTGCATGAGTGTTTGAGAGTTTTGACCTTATAGCTCTGTGCATTTAAAAACATGAGCACTTACACCAACAGGCTGCGGACGCACAAGACTTGGCATGCCCAAGGGCAGACTAATCATACTGGGCATTTGCTGGCCGTCTCCTCCTGTCATGACACTGCGCGACACAATGTCTCTTTGAACTGAAAATGTCAAATGTGCCAGTTATACGGAAATGCAAAATATGCTAAATATGCCAATTACATTACAGTACACAACCAACAAAGGTTCTTTCTGCACTGACTGCTAAAACTAAGCCAGGTACATTGACAGTACAGGCCGCAGGCCATTTTTTAAAAGATGTCTTTGCACTGTTAAATAAAAATATGATACGGATGGAAATTGGAATATGTTTTTTGGCAGTTCATTTAGTACACCAAGTTCTGAAATGGAATTCTTTATTTTCAATGTGCAAAAGAATACAATCACAAGTTCCCTGTAATTTATTACTACTTGATTGCTGCTGATGATACCGTTTGGAAGAAAAGACTTTGCAGTTATGTGTAGCTGAGGGGCGTCATCAGTAGCAGTCAAGGGACTATTACCCCTCATCATTCAGAATACACCAGTGTGTGAAATAAGTTTGATTAAAATAGTTCAAGGGTAGTGCCAGAATAGCTTGGTGCCTCTAGGCACCAAGCTATTCTGACACCACCCTTGAACTAAAGCCAATGGTCCATATCCTTATCTGTAAGTACTATAATGTAGCTTGCGCATGGCTGTGTACAAATTTGAAGCTTGTAGCCTCAGGATGATATGGGTTAAGAACACATGCATGCACACAGGCAGGCACACAATACATATCAAAACATCCTTCTTAAGTTTTTTTTTGTGTACAAAAACGTACTTGAGTGTGGAGGTTATTATGCCTACCTTGTCCTTTCAGATTGCTGATGAAAGTGCTGCAGTCCTCACTTGGTTTCCACTCTGGGTTAGTCAGCTGCCGGAAACACAAATGTACCAACATCATTTATCATCCATATTTAGGGTTCATCCATTTCATCCTGAAGCTGTTTTTTAAAAAAAAAGTGCCATGAAGGCCACATTACAGATTAGGAGATCTATAGATCAACATTTTAGTTCAAGGGTGGTGCCAGGATAGCTTGGTGCGTTAGACGCCAAGCTATTCTGGCACCACCCTTGAACTATCAAAGTCACATTAATGTCATGCAGTGGTGTATCATTTATCATCCATAATTAGGGTTAACCCATTACACCCTGAAGCGGTTTAAAAAAAAATGCTTATTGTTCTATGAAGGCCACATTACAGATTAGGAGATATAAATGCACACAGACACGACTCCTTACACTCACATGGAAATGCATGAGTGACATCTCAGTCTTGCCACCCTCTGCCTGATGTGACTTGGGTGGTGTCCTCTCTTCTCCTCCAACTTGCCACTGTCACAAATCAAGCATACTTCAATTTCAGGTTCTGTTGCACAACACTCCCAAGAACTCCACTTATTACTACTTTGAATACAATAAAAGTCAAATATCACAAAGCATTTGAGAGGTCCTAGCAAAACAATTTTCTATATACATTACTTTGCTCAAAACAAACTAGCATGACAGTTCATGTGCAATGTCAAAATAGCTTGTTGCCTGTACCATAGATATACATGGTTGACAGTGTGAAAAATTTAATGACTGAAAATGATCCACAGGCTTACCAAGCCTCATGATTCATGGCCAGCAAGAGACATAAATTATCATGAGCCTCATGATAATGTATGCCTGTTGCAGATGGAACAGGCTGGCTGAAGGACTATGTTCTGTCTGAACCAAAAAGCTGAAATTCAGTTTTCTGGGATTTTGAAAAAAGAAAAAAAAATCAGTCTCCATAACTGAGACTGTCAGCTAAGTAGATACCAAGCTCTTCTGGCACCACCCTTAACCCTTATCATTCGGAATACACCAGTGTGTGAAATAAGTTTGACTAAAATAGTTCAAGGGTAGTGCCAGAATAGCTTGGCGCCTCTAGGCGCCAAGCTATTCTGGCACTACCCTTGAACTAAAGCCATTGGTGTATACCCTTATCTGTAAGTACTATAATGTAGCTTGGATATGGCAGTGTACAAATTTGAAGCTTTTAGCCTCAGTATGATATGGGTTAACCCATTTAGCCCCAAGACCTTACCGCAGGAGATGGACGGACTGTGATAATTCAACGGTAAGTGCCAGATTAGCTACTAATAGAGCAAGGAAGAAGGTTTGGAACACTGAGAGAAGAACAATTATGTACAGATTGCAATATGAATATATTAGGTGATGAGTTTCATTTAATCCTTGAATGTCCAAAGTTTTCACAACAGACTTAAATTTATACCTTTGAAATATCGTAAAACGAAGTTGATGTTTAATGTCTGCAACCTATCATCCACGTCCCAAAAACGTCTTGAATTTTGCAGTTTCTAAAGACTTGTAAAGTTATATGAATAAGAGCCAATTACGCCACTGACGCATTTTGTTGGGTTAAATGTGCTACAATTTTAATGTGTATATAATGTCAATTCATGCATGCATTTTATTGTTTCTGTTATTTTTATACTTTAATGAACATGTGAAACATTCATTTGAGAGTGTGCATGTGCACAGATGAGCAGTGATGATTATTGCGCAGAAATGTGCATATCTGACCCTCTAAAGCCACCTCTGATGCACTAGTGTTCCGAGCTTTGCGTCAGACTGACGTGAAACAATTTACTCTGATGCACTAAGCTTTATCTTTACCATCATTTCTGTGACCCCCTGGGAAATCCTGCTGACCCCCTGGCAACTGTAAACAATCTGCCCCAATAGATCTGACCCCCTACATTTAAGAAAAAAATCAACACCGATGAGGTAATGTTGTTTCCTCAAAAACATTACCGATGTCATTACTATATGGAACAACCTATAGCTAGCGTAATTTTAGCCCCAAAACTTACGATGTGTACCTTCAGGGCCAGGGGAGGCCACCAGGGGTGCCGTGACCTGGTACCCGGGTAGCCTCCCTTCCCACCCGTAACGGGTAACAGCCCGAGCAGCCAAGCCACACCAGTTCTTTCCTTAGCTTGCAGCGTATAGACGTGTTGCTTAGCCCTCTGCTTCTACGGCTGTGTATGGTTCAAGCTGTACTTGAATATCTTCGTCATGGAATTCGTTCCCGGCCTGTGCTTTCGCCTTGCCTTGGAACTTTCTGGCTGTGTATGGTTCAAGAGTACTTGGACTTTCGACAGTGAGCTTCATTCCTGGCCTGTGCTTCGCCTTGCCTTGGAATTTCTGGCCTTGTGTGTTCCGTCGGCTGTGTATGGTTCAAGAGTACTTGGACTTTCGACAGTGAGCTTCATTCCTGGCCTGTGCTTTCGCCTTGCCTTGGAACTTTCTGGCCTTGTGTGTACCGACGGCTGTGTATGGTTCAAGAGTTTTGGACTTTCGTCAGTGAACTTCGTTCCCGGCCAGTGCTTCGCCTTGCCTTGGAACTTCTGGCCTTGTGTGTGCCGACGACTGTGTATGGTTTAGAGCACTTGGACTTTCGTCGGTGGACCTCGTTCCTGGCCTATGCCTTGCCTTGGAACTTTTCTGTCCGTGTTGTAGCATAGGGTCGTGTTCTTAGACCCCTCCTGTGCTACCTACGGCTGTGTTGGTTCTTGGGGCCCTTGGACTTCGTTAGCGTGGCTTCGTTCCCGGCCTGCGCGTCGCCTTCTGTGACTTTAGTAGCGAGTGTCACGGGTGCTTCTTGCGTCGCTGCCGGAAGATAGGTCCCTGGGCCGTGGGGCCGGCCTTCGTCCCTCGTGGGAGCGCTGTCCTGCACCGGTTCCGACTTGAGAGTTTACGGCGGCTTCGCCGGTCAAGTTCGCCGGTTGGACGGCTGGGACCTTCGTCGCGGACCCAGCCCTCCTCTTCCTGGATGCTTCTGGGCTTCTGCCGCGTGGGCGCTTCTTCCCTCTTCTTCTTCGTCTACAGGTGCTACCTTCCCCTGTCTCTTGTGAGATGTCCAGGTAAGGTCTCGATGTTTGCCAGCGCCGCGCCTCTGGCGGCGTGCGCCGGCATTCTTTGCTATATCGTTGCTTGTTTTAGGAAAGCGATATTGCTCAGAACAGGATAGTGGGGAAGGGTGGAAGTGTGCGCGGTTCTTGAGGGACCGCTTTTAGATGGCCTTAGTCGCCTGCTCGGCGTTAAACCCAAATAACTACCTAGCTAGTTTCGGGGAACGTGGCCTTCTACTAGGACCAGTCGCTTCGTTGTTTCACTCTATGTTGCAGTGCTCAAGCCCGCATCTGCACACCATGTGGCGACTTGCAGTGGCCGAGTTACGAGCATGCGATCTACCTCCCCGGCGCTGGCTATGCTTCGGGACCCTCCCGTGATGTCTGCGCTCTGGGTAGAGGACCTTGGGACACCCAGCTGCGGAGCCTACAACGTGACAGTCCGCCCGCCTCCGCAAGCATGCTTCGGCCCCGGATTCAGCAGGAACACACTATGCTGCCGGTGGGGGACGGCATACAAGGCTCCCCCCTTGCGCACCCACTCTCTCGAGTCAGGTCCGCAGCGAGTCCGCTCGCCCCGCTCTGCGGAAAACAAACCCCAACACTCTACATTGGGGGACGCCTTGATCTCCCCTTGTGCACCAGCTCGCTCAAGCCAGGTCCGCAGCGAGTCCGCTCGCCCCGCTCTGCGGAAAACAAACCCCTACACTCTACATTGGGGGACGCCTTGATCCCCCCTTGCGCACCAGCTCGCTCGAGCCAGGTCCGCAGCGAGCTAGCTCGCCCCGCCTTGCGGAACCCAAGCCTCACAAGTCCTCCGGCAGAACTGAACGCCTCTTCTCTCCGACACCGGAAGAAGATAGATGAGAGACAAGAGAAGCCTCGGCTTCTGCGTACGACCCTCGACATGCAACTACGGGTTCGCGACCGCCTGCACTCAGCTCCTCGCCCCTCGCCTGCGTACGCCCCCTCGGACTTCAGCGTCCTACACCGGACCCACAGCCCGGCGTCTTCGGTTCTTGCCTCCCCTTCCCTCGCCGCTTCAGCTTCGCGGACGTCTCGCCCTCCTCGTCGGTCTTCCCTTCGGGCATCGCTGGTTCTTCTTACAAGTCGCCGCCCCCTCCGGTCGATGTCCTCCTGGGTCATCCGTGCTGCTCGCCCTCCGGCCTCGTCTTTCCCCCTCTCCTTCCCCGGCACCCTTTCAACACCCTCCCCGCTCCCCTCCCCTTCGCGCCGTTGGACACGTGCTCCGCCCGCCTTCGTACGGACGCTCCACTCGTTGGTCTAGCCACCCGCGCCTTCTCTGCCGCTCGCCCGGGTCTCGCCCCGTTGATGCCGGCTTGCGCCTCTCCAGCTCCTGGTGCATCGGCGTCCTGCTTCGCGCGTCGATGTGGATAGCAGCCTTCGGCGGATTCCGACTCAGCTCCCTCCTTCCGTTCAACCTCCGCGCGCTCTCTTCCACGCTCTTGACCCTGCGTCTAGGACGCCCAGGACGGAGACCCTCCCTCGCTCGACGCGCCGCTATTGTCTCGCGTCTGCCTCGAGCCCGGACGCCTTCCCCATCGCCCGCTTGGACGTTGCTCTCCCCCCTAGAGGTTTCGTCCCTGCCACGCCCCGAGGTTCAAGGGTTCATGTCTCTGTCTCTGCCCCTGCAGCAGGATTCAGGCTCCGACGCGGGTTCTTCATCACCATCTTTCACCGGCTGCTGGTTGGACATCGCCTGTCAGTGCAGCTGGATGCCGGACATGCACAGGCCTTGCTTCTGCCCTCTCCGCAGTGGATCCTGCCGCTCAGCAGCAGCTGGTGGACTTCGCGCCTCACACCGTTGCTTCCTCCCTGTCGGATTCGGACGGCGTTTCCCTCCGTGGCGCTCTCGCCTGTGCTGGACCCCTCGACTTGGCCAAGCAAGCGCTCGTCTACCTGGGGCTGGCTCTTCTCTTTCTCGCCGCTGTTAGGGCCCCTCCTTGCTCTGGCTGTAGGGAAGAAGTCCTGCCTTCCGAGCAGCGTGTCTACGCTTAGGTCTTCGATGCTCCGATGCCACGCCCTGCCGTGCTCGTTGTCCGCCCCTACCTCCTGCTGGACGTGCGGAGACAGCTGCGACAGGCTCCGCTCGGCATCCCCTCCTCTTCGGTCATGGCAGTCGGTGAAGGACGCGTTGAGATTCCTTGTCAGCCCGCCTCACCTCCTCCCGCTTCCAGCCACCCGTGAGGTCCTGGGTCGCGCCCTGTGGATCGCCGGACCCGCCCAACACCCGCCCTACCGGCGTCGCTGCCCTCCCCCGCGCGTCTCCGCCGCCCACCGCACCCGCCCGCCCCCCAACCCCGCCCCTGCCCCCGCCCCTGCCCCCGCCTGGCCTTGCTCGGCCTCAGGCGGCGTCCGACCTCGACCTTACTGTCCCGCCATCACCCGCCGCCTTCGCTGGGTCTTCGCCCGTCCCTTGGTCGGTGTCTTCGCCTCGGCCAGGCGGACTTCGTCAAGCCCTCCTCAACCTACATCGACGATTTGCTCCGGCGCCTCCGGTCACCACCCTCCCGGGAACAGCGACGAGACACCTTCTGGCCTCCTCGACACCCGCGGCTTCGTAGTCTTTAGGCGACTCGGATCTCGCTCTGTCCCACCGCTTCGCATGCCGTGGTTGGAGTTCCTAACGGTTCTCGTTGGGTGTGACTCCCAGAACTGAGGATCTGGAAGTTGGCGAACCTGGCCCGTCTTCATTCCCAGCAGGAGACAGTCTCCGCCTGACCCTGGTTGCAGTTCTCTGGCCTAGTTAGCACCGCTGCAGATCTCCTTCGCTGGCGCCCTCGACCGGAGACATCGAGGCTCCCTTCCAGCTCCTCCCCGGCTCGTTCCACTCCCCTGCCGCTAGGCAGTCCCTGCCTGGCTTGCGCCTGGAGTCCCTCTCCTTCGCCTTCCCCCCCCCCCCCCCCCCCCCCCAGTTGTCCCTGTGTCGACGCCAGCCGTTCTGGCTGGGGTGCACACCTGCTGCTGACGTGCCACGGCTTCCGGCAGCTGTCCACCGGTCCTTGCGGTCAAGCCTTCAACTGGTTGGAGTTACAGGCGATACGGCAGCTCCCCTCCCTTGGAAACTGACTCTCGGACATCAGGACCTGATCGTCGTTCCGACGATTCCCTGGTGTGTCCTATGTACAGAAGCAGGACGGGACCTGCTCCCCTTCCTGTGCCTTCTTCTTACCAGCGCCTCCGTTGGTGCAAGGATCGCCACGTCTCTCCCCGAGCGAGATACTCCACGGCCTCCTGCTTGCCCTTGCGGGCTCCCCCTCCTGGCACGGTTAGCGTCTCCACGCCAAGTGAGAAGAAAGAGGAAGAGGCGCTTCGCCCGGACGTCGCCCGGATGATCTGCGCCACGGGGGAGCCCCCTCCCCCCCTTCGTTCTTTGCGACAGGGTGGCACCTTCAGCTCCCCCCTCCTCGTCTCACCCGTCCCGGAACCCCTAGCTTGGGTGGCCGTTACGCTCCCCCTTCCCTGGGACGGCCCCTGCGCTTCCGCTTACCCTCCCTCAGGCCTGGTCCCCAAGGTGCTTCTCTAGCGCAGGGATGCTACGCAATCCTGTTGCTGGGGGCGCCGTTCTGCTGGCCTGTGCCACTGACCTTCTGAACCTGGCCACAGGCCCCTCACTCCAGCTTCCCGCTCCTCGCACGATGCTCTAGCTACCGCGCCAGGCGCTCTACTTCCGTGCTCTGGGAGACTCCTGCTACACGCTTGGGGATTGGATGACAAACCCTCGCCGCTGGAGTTCTCGAGTGAGGCAGTGACAGTTATCGCTTCAGGCCGTGGACCCTCGACCCTGCGTGTCTACGAGGGAAGGTGGAGAGTACTGTGAGCTTGGTGCGACCTCCGTCGCCTCTCCACTACCGATCTGACTTCCCCACCGCTGGCTGAGTTCTTCCTGGCTTTCGCCGAACAGCACTTGGCACCGATCACCTCAGGGGCTACCTCACTATGATCGCCGACGCTTACCGGCACCCGGGCCGAGCGGAACCCGACAGTGTAAGGGCCTCGCTGACCTTATGGCCCTCTTCGGCACACAGCGACCTGCCCTCCGCTCCCTGATCCCGCGCTGGGATTTACCCTGGATACTCTTCTGGATGAACGCTAGCGTTCGAGCCGCTTCCCCTAGCAAGCGTGGCCAATGCTACATAAAGACTTGCTTCTGCTCGCCGTAGCCACAGCCTCCAGAATGAGTGAGCTGCCCGCGCCTTCCGCGCCCCCGCCTGCCTGTAGTGCAGGTCGGATGACCCCGTGCAGCTACTAACGGACCCGGCCTTCTTGGCCCTGATCCAGTCCCCACTGATGGCCCCACAGGTGATCACTGTGCGATTGCTTACGCCGATCGACTCCTACGAGGAAGTCAGACAACAGGACCCGGTGAGAGCCTTACGTGTGTACCTACGCCGTACCAAGCCGCTCCGCCAGGGACGCACCCGCCTCTTTTTGTTTTCTCTGTCCCCAGGTAGATAAGACATCTCAGCCCAGACGATCTTCCTGGCTAGATGGGTGATGCGCTCCGCCTACCAGGACCTCTGCCCCGACGCTGCCCATGAGGTCAGAGCCATGGCTGCTAGCGTCACGTTGACCGCTACTGCGCTGTCCGAGACACTCTGGCTGCTGTAGGCTGGCGGACCAAGTCGACCTTCACCCGGTTCTACCTCCGTAACCTGGTTGGCCAGCGAGACAACCTGGCCCTGGTGGGGGACATCGCGGCGGCGCAACACTCCCTCCCGGCACCTTCGGTGCCGTTGGTAACCCTTTAGCTAAAATTATCGGGAGGTGGCGCCGGGGAGGACGGGGCTGGCTGGCTCAGTCAGGCACTGGTTTATGCGGCACCCTCCTCTTCGCGATTCTCCATATAGTAATGACATCGGTAATGTTTTTGAGGAAACAAATTAATTTTTCTCTAAAATGTATTTTTTAGAAAAATACTTACCGATGTCATTACTCGGATGGCCCTCCCACCTGCCCCGCTTGCCGCTCGCCAGCTAAACAAAAGAACTGGTGTGGCTTGGCTGCTCGGGCTGTTACCCGTTACGGGTGGGAAGGGAGGCTACCCGGGTACCAGGTCACGGCACCCCTGGTGGCCTCCCCTGGCCCTGAAGGTACACATCGTAAGTTTTGGGGCTAAAATTACGCTAGCTATAGGTTGTTCCATATAGTAATGACATCGGTAAGTATTTTTCGAAAAAATACATTTTAGAGAAAAATTAATTTTTACATGCTGATTGTTTCATTATTCTTCCATACCCCGATATGGGCAAAAGGAAGCAAATAAAATCTTGAAATCTTGCATTCAAACCACCCTTGAATTAACATGGTCAATCCACATCTTGTGAAGTGAAGGCTGAAAGGATTACAGCTGTGACCCGACATATCGTGGTCGTTGGGGTCCACAAAATGGGACCGCGATATATCCATCCGCGAGATATCGGGCTAAAAGGGGTGGCGGTGTGGGGGGGAGGGGGGGGGGGTGGCATCTGATGAGAATCGGGGTGTGTGCGTAGGCATCACCTATCGCCTGTGCGTTCTTTCTTTTAAAGCTGAGACCAAGAGAGGAGGAAAAGACAAATAGAAGGCAAGTGATTTCACACACGCACACAGGAGAACTTCTGTTCTCATTATGTCATTCACACACATCAATAGACAATTTCTGAGACAAGTTATTTAGCCTTTATTCTTCAATGAATAGGTTGATCACCTCGCTTGTGTGTTTTGTTTGAAGACGTCAGGCACGGTGAGAAAATCCGATTACGATGACGGGTGAGCACCAGCAGTACCTCTCTTTAACTTCAACAGCGGACCGCCTAACTCTGCAGCAAGCATAGACATTCATTATCCCTCGCAGCTGTGCCTAAGGTCTTCCTATCATTGTCTGTGTTCTTCATTAGAGGAGGTGAACGAGGATTCAGCGTCAGTTTTCGCACATTCCAGGTCATAACCGCCAGCTGCCGAGCGTGGCGAAACTTGACACCTGTGAAAAGCATAGACCTTGATACGCACTGAATCAGTGTTTCCTATTAACGCATTTATGTGTGTGATCATATCTTGGAGGAGGTCACGTTGTGGTCTGTGTGAAGCTGCTCCCACACGTCCAGCAGCCAGTCAAGTGGGGAGACATCTGCCATGTGCCAATAATAATGGTCAATTGGTTGACCGTGGCAGGGAAACAAGAGAAGCCTAGACCCTCATTATACACTTACTCTGTCTCCTTCCCTCTTTATGTACATACATGTATGTATATGTTCTTCATCTGGAGAAGGTTTGTGGGTGTTCAGTGTGTGGACGCCCTCCCAGCTGTCGAGTCAGGCGTGTGTGCAGCACCCCGTGGAGCACGATACAGCCAACACTGGTGACAAATTATTTCGCGGTTCACCGCCATCCGCGGTTGGTCCGATTTTTTCGAGATCCAAGGTACCATTCCCCCCCCCCCCCCCCCGACCCCCCTATATATCCGGGTTCGCAAATAAACGATTCACAATATGTCAAGTGAGAGCTGTATTGCATATCTTAAACAAAGTCAAATGGACACCACATTTAAATGATTATCATCGATCCATATTTTGTTGTACCATGGCAAGGCCTAACTGGCTGCACAGCTAAAAAAAAAAACTATTATTACCAACCTGTGTATTGCCATGCTTTCTGACATCCATCTGAGCGAAGGAGCAGACGTCACCAACCCCCACTACGTCCACTGTAAAGCGACGGAAGAAATCAATGAGAGCCAGAGAGCGCGGCCGCAGACAGAAGATGAGAATGAACGGTGTCAGCAGTGGGCTCAGCAGTTCCTCCAGAATGTACACCTAATGGCAACCAAGTCCACAAATGAGCAAAAACAAAATTGGGGACAGAGAGAAAAGGGACAAAAGCCAGTAATTTGCAAATCACATTTACTTCTTTTCTGAAGCGGCCTGCCCCAGGCAATAAAGGGATAATGGTTTACAATATCACCTTAATAAATGTTCATAGTATGTGTTACAATAATGCTGGACACATGAAGTTTAAATGTCACAAAAAGAAAACTTTTCACTCTTCTTCTCTTTGTATGCAGGAGGGATCCGCCAACACAAGGCAGGGTCAGTAAAAAAAACCTCTGCTACATGTGTCTAATCACATGGATCTAAAAAGAAGGGTAGAAAAGTCTGAGCTGAGGCAAGCCTACATTGAAAACTCATTGTATCTGTGAATTTTATCAATCAAAGCCTGCTATGGAGCAGATCGCTTTAAGCTCTTTGTAAATGTTACGTTTGTGGTTGTGTTATTCTTTTGAGAGCATGTGTGTGTGTTGATCATAGGAAAGATCCGATATTCATTTGAGTTATTTTGGATAAGAATTACGTACCTTTTTAGTAGGATTCATTTACATTTGCACAGAGAATTGTGATCGATTTTTGTTGTGACGTGTATTTTCGCTACAATGTTGTAAAGTTTGACCTAAATTAGACTCAAAGGTTCAAGCAGGGTCGCGATCTTTCTAGTGACTTCAGATATGACATCAAAGTAAACATGTTTTGATGCAGTTGGCAACAATTACGGAAATCACAGATTTTCCAGAATTAGTCATAGTTTGTAGAAAGTTGTAGGCAGATCTAGAGTGTTCATTTTCATGAATATTAATGACTTTTGGTTACGTTTTATTTTCTGATTGGTTGAGTTGTATAGTTTGCCGGGTTTTTCTGGAAATCTGTAATAGTATAAAAGGGACTGTTAGCGAATCATGTGTGTACATTGTGTGGAAGACATAGTGTATCAGAATTGTGGATGCATTGTACAGAGACAGTGTACCAGAGTGTGGATGCTGTTGTGGATGCATTGTGCTGAGATTGCATGTTGCATGTTGAGAATAAATATTGTTGGAACTCTTACTCCAATGTGGTCTACAACCTTGTGCCATGTGTGACGAGTTGCAGCTGAGTGAAGTTTTTTTACAAGAACCCTATATGCTTGCGTCTGGTGTGATTGTATCATACTACAACTACGTCTACCACGTAACAGTAAAAAACATGCACCCTCTCCACACTCTAACACAAATGCTTACACTCTCTCACACTTTTTGTCTCCCTCGACTTCCAACTGCTGATCAGCAATAGCCAAATGAGAAAGACAATCAGTGTGACTCTCTCTCACAATTACGCATAAACATACAAAAATATACATGCTTAGACATTCACAAACCAGATAGGTGAGGCTAGCGCTGGCAGAATTGTACACAAACCAAGGGGAATCACTCAGCACTGGACAGACAAACAGTTAGATCCCCTGCCCCCGCCTATCAGGCACCCAATCGCCAGCCCACAGAGAAATACGCAGGTATTTGATCGTCTTGTTCTATACCTGCGTATAGGTGGGGGCAGGGGATCCAACTGTTTGTCTGTCCAGCGCTGAGTGATTCCCCTTGGTGTGTGTACAATGCTTAGACATGACAAGCTATTCCGGCACCACCCTTGAACTATCATGGTCGATCCAATTTCGTTTGTAGTTTGTCAGGGCTGAATGGATTATAAAAGATTTCTATCTGAAGTTGAAGGGTACTCACAATTTTGAACTGGAACAGCATGGAGAAGGTATCACGGACTCGTGTTGTATGAGCATGTCCTGCCCAGTTGTCGGGCATATAGTGAATGGCCATTGCCACATTACGCAGTAGAAGTTCAGGGCTGTACACTATATGCTGTAAATATAAATAAATTATAATGTAATTTAATAAATAGGCACATAAATAAGCAAACGATAAACCTCACGGAAATGAGCACTGCAGTTGCAAATAAAACGGTCAAGATGGGATGAACCATAAACCACAAAGTCTCTTTTATATGAGAGCCCTAACCCACAAAGTCCCATTTATATGCAAGCTGTCTTCACTGTCAAGGGACTCTACCTGTTGTCTTTGCCCTGATTCTGATGTTGAAATTACTCCTATTGAAACAGCCTCACACATCTGCCAATGCGTCAGTGAGCTCTAATAAAGGGCACAGTTCATATGCATCGCTGGTTTGAAAATCGTCATCTGTTATGACGTAAATTTTGTTTTTACATAATTATATTTTAACTTTGCCTTCTAGACCTGATAAAAATGGTGCCAAAACTAGAATTTCATGGTACAATTTAAGTCTTGCTATAATTTTGTGTGAAGTGAGGTTGACTTACCTATATACATGATATTCTAGTGTACATACGCATGCTCTTCTGACATCGTGTCAATATGTGTGTGTGTGTGTGTGTGTGTGTGTGTGTGTGTGTGTGTGTGTGTGTGTGTGTGTGTGCGCGCGCGTGCGTGTGAGAGATGGTTGGTTGTACATTGCTTAACGTCCCGACAGCAACAAGACTTTCTCAGGACGTGCCTGCACTACTTGTGAAAAAAAATAAACAGAATATTGAATGTATGTCACCAGCTGGTCTTATACGCTAAATAAACCTAAGACCATTTAGCAACATACATCCAATATCAAGAGCTACAGACAGCGCAGACAGTAGTGAGAGTTTAAAAAAGGAAAATACAGGTGAATGGACCAAGGGTAGACAGAAACACATGCCCCAGAATAAAGGGGAAAACCCACCCTGTGGGGCTGACCAGGATGACCATGGGAACTAAAAAGTAGTTACCCCACCCAAGTCCCCCAGGGCAGACCCGGATGGGGGGCGTGAGAGAGAGAGAGAGAGACAGACACAGAGAGAGAGACAGAGAGAAATGAAATTAAATGAAACTTTATTCTCAACGGATGAAGTAATTAGCACATGTGCCAGTTTTCATACTTGCCGTTGCTACTCTACAAACACAGGGTAATAATTGTAATAGTACCAAATTACACAAAGAAAAGATTAGGAGACATTAAACATGATGAGACATTAAATAAAATTCATTCATTTATTCGGTCATACAATAAAAAAAAAAAAAAGAAAAAAAAAAGAAAACAACAACAAAAACCCCCGAGTACACGCAACACGCACAAACACATACACGCGCGCGCGTGCGCACGCACACACAGACACGTGCTAATGATAAGCTATATACTAAGCAAATCATTTGAAACATAGTGAAAATTCACTTAAGACAGCAACAATTATTTCTATTATAATAGAAACATGAATTATGAAATTGGGCGATTGTTTATTAGTATGGACAACCCATACGGAACATTGCACTGATTATGATAAGCACATGTACGGATTCTTGTGGTAGATCATGTATCAGAGGACGAGTACTTGAGGAGGCATTCCTTGAAAGAGGAGAGGGAGCTAGCGTGTGTTATACATGTAGGCAGCTTGTTCCAGAAAGATGCGCCTGAGAAAGATACACTGGTTTTAAATAGATCTATCCTGGTGCGCGGTGTAATAAAGTTTCGTCTTGAAGCAGAATAACCTGAACTTGCCTTGGTAAAGAGCTTACAAAGATATTCTGGGTGAATCTCAATCCAGATTTTATACATAACCACACCCTTGTTTAAAAGGTGATGCTTGCTAAGAGGAAACATTTTAAGTTTTTCAAGTTTTTCTTCAGTTGTCAAGGCTGAATCAGGCAGGATATGTTTCGCTGCTCTCTGATGCAGGGAGTTAAGCCTCTTCAAGTGTACATCACCGCTGCCATCCCACATCGTGGACGCATAATTGATGTGGGATACGACATGTGCATTGTAAAATAACTTGCGGGCATCAACATCGATAATGTACTTCAACTTTGAAAGCATAAAAACATTTCTGGCAACAGTTTTACATACAGCATTTATGTGCGATTGCCACTTCATCTGGTCATCGACAATTACACCAAGTAATCGCTGTTCCGTGACCTGAGTAACGGTGTCATTATGAATAGTCAGGCTGAGTGTAAGTGGCTTGAGCTGATGCTTCTGACGGGTTGCTATCGTCAAGCATTCCGTTTTGGAAGGATTTAAAATCATTTCATTGTTTGCGCACCAAGTGGAAATTTCGCTCAAACCCTGTTTCAAACGGCCTTTTAAAGAATCAATACTCTTGTCTGGGGTGTGAATTGTGGCATCATCAGTGAATAAATCACAGGAAATTTTGTCACTAGTCAAATGTTTGCGGCAGGTCATTTATAAAGAGGCGAAACAGAAGAGGCCCTAGGACTGAGCCCTGGGGCACTCCCCGTGTCTGAGAGAGAGACAGAGACAGAGATGTCATCTCTAGAGTATTGTGTCGATGTCCGCGTGGTGACAAAATTTCTGCTTTTACGCCACCGCCACTGGTTTTCTCCAGCTAAGGTTTTATACTTTTCAATTTTTTTCTCTCCATTTCATTGATTTTTATTGAAAAAGTTCAAAAGATACAAAACTGGCCAGCGAACTCATCCAATGTCTTTATCCAATCTAGCTACATCCAAAATTTCAGTGAATATGACAAAAATTACGGACTTTCAATAAATAGTCTTTTAACTCTTCAATGAGACACCCAATTGTTTCTTCAAAATACATTCCCAATGACATTACTATATGGAATATCTACATAGCTTACGTAATTTCAGCCTAAGACCTGTTGTGTTCCTACACAACCAGGAAGGCAACTCAGGGGACCGAAACTAGGCCGTGAGTAGCTTCCCATGTCTGCCCATCCGGTCCATGTCACGTGGTGTCATGCCAGTCATTTAGCTTACAGTGAACAGACGTGTTCTAGCCTACAGGACCTTGACCTTGACTGTGTATGGTGTGACCGGTTCTTAAAGGGCCGGTCATCTTGGATTATGTGTTCCTTTGGATTACGTTCTGGCGGTTTCTTGGTGTTTGGATTACTTGTGGTTGGATTATGGGTGGTGCCTTTCCTTCTGGGACTTGTGAGTGCAGTGGTTTGGGGTTGGTGTGTTTGGGATGTCTTCCGCCCGTCGCCGTGTGGGTTGTGTGGAGCTCCCCCCCCCCCCCCCCCCCCTGCTACCATCGAAGGTAAGGCCTCTGTCTAGGCCCGCGACAGGCCTTCGGGCCCGGCGCCAGCCTCAACCGTGGATCTCTGAGTTCGCTCGCCACAGTTTGCGTTTCACTCGTATTCATTTGCGGGCCCTACGGGTCCCCATGCCTGGTTGCCTTTCACGATTGATGTATGTTGCAGTTGCCAAGTTCGCACCTGCTTACACTGCGGTGACTTACAATGGCCGAGCGTCAACCACAAGGTCTGCCTCTCCTGCGATGGCTGCGCCTCCGACCACCTGTGCGATGTGTGCTCCACCTGGCCTGAGGACCGTTGGGCGCAGCTGTGAGATTCTACCTCTGCGAGCGCTCGACAATGGCAGTGGTCCGTCCGTCCGCCTTGGCGCCCCAACCTTGCCAGGTGAAGAGACTAAACGTGTTTGCTCGGAGCTTGGGGAGAGATCGTCGTGTCAGGCTCGTAACAACGCTAGAGCCCCGCTCACCTGTTCCGCACACTGTGGATATGGATCCCATTCGCAAGGACAAGCCTGTGCACTCCCACCGGGAGGTTAACCATCAACGAGCCTTCCTCCCTGAGGTCCGCTCGCATGGATCCTGCACGGTGGACGCCGATACTTTGGGCCCTGACGCTGCAAGTAGAGACAAGCCCGCTCCCTCCCACGGGGGGTGAAGCACAGCAGCGAGCCTACCTCACCGAGGTCAGCTCGCAGCGACCTACGTCGCTACGTCCCAGGACACGGAACAGACTAGACGCACTGCGGACGTCGATACTCCAGCCGTTGACGCGGCAAGTAGGGACAAGCCCGCTTCCTCCCATGGGGGGGGGGGGGGGGGCACAGCAGCGAGCCTTCCTCACAGAGGTCTGCTTGCAGCGACCTATGTCGCTACGTCCCAGGACACAGAACAGACTGGACACATCGCGAGCCTACAGGAGTCCCGTGCGCCCCCCGCTCAGGGGATGGGACCGCTACGACGGACCGAGATGTGCGACGCAGCCCCCGGCCTCCTCGTCCTCTTCTCCCGCCCCGTCGCTCCCGCTCCCTCCAGGCGTGCATCGTACCGTGGCCCACCCGACAGACGACGATGGAGCTCACGGAGGACTCCTACCATTATGTCCCCCAGCCTCAAGTGTCGGGACCTGCCCAGCGAGACACCTGGCTTCCCTGCTGCTCGGTAGATGTTGACGCCCTGAGTCTGCAGCCAGTTGACTCCGTCTCTCCTCTCCTCGGTGCGGACAGTAGTCTTCTCGCTCCGCTCGCGCTCTCCTGCCAACCCTCATCACCCGCGGCCCAAGGTTGGAGACTCTTCATTTCCTGAATGAGCGGCTCGTCTTGCAGCGTGTCTCCCTGCCGAGGCCCCCCAGCCCCCATTAAGAGGAAGATCTCAGCCTTTGTCGACGCCGACCGTCAAGGCAAGAGGATGACGACGCCTCCCCAACCCCCGGGCTTTTAGGATCTTGCCGACGCCATGTCTGTGCGTCCGCTACAGCGCTCCTCGCGTGAGGCCTTCGTCTTCTCCGACAGTAAGTGACCGGCTGGCCTGGACATCGCCTTCCGTCAGGACTGGTATGCAGGACTTCCCAGGTTTCTACTGTCCCCTTCCCGAGGGGGATCCTCCGGCGCTTTTGTCGACAGGCGGAACAGGACAGGCACGGCGTAACGTTTCCTCTGGCTTGGTCATGACGGCGTCCCAGATTCACAACACCTTGGTCTGGCTTGGGTTCCTGGGAGCGTCTGACTCAAGCGTTCATCCGTCGCATTGAGGACGTCTGGCACCCGTCTTTTTCGCCCCTGTTGGGAGACCTCCTCGCTCTTGCGGTGACAGCTTATCGGGCAGCGTATCACTCCTCTATCAACGCCGTGGCCGCCGCCTTGTATTGTTACTGGAGGCGCCGGGATGCCTTACTTCAGACCTGTCGTGGTCTCACTCCGGAGGGGCAGTTGCAGCTTTGTCGCGCTCCCTTGCTCTTCGGCCCTCACCTGGCAGTTGGTGAAGGAAGCAAGCAAGAACGTCTGGCCCGGCAGCGCCGCTCCTCCCCGCAAGCAGCCCGCTAGGCCGTGGGTCGCGCCCTGCGGTCTGGCAGACCCTCCTTCCTTCCCCCCGCCTCTCCCCCCCGGGCTCCCACCCGTGCCCCTGCCGTCGGCCGATCACCTTTCTCTCTCTGCCGCCGCGGCGACGCTCTACCTTGTAGACCGAGCTGCCATTCGTTCAGCCCTAGCCGTCACCCTTCGCAGCTAGGTCACTGAAACTGCAGAAGCCTGCCACGCAGGCAGTCTCGCATCACGATTCCCCAGTCTTCTACAGCCACCTCTACGTCGTTCCCAAACCGGGCGATAGGTGGCGACCTGTCATCGAGCTCTCGGCACTGACAGAGACTTCGCAACCCCGGACTTTCGCATGGAGACAGCAGGGCCCTCTAGGCCACCATGCAGGCCAGGGATTTCGCCATCGGTCGGGACCTGTCCGACAGGTATCTTCACATCACCATGCGCCCCGCTTCCAGACGGTGCCTGCGCTTCGCCTTCGTCGGTGTGGTTTTCCAGTTTCAGCCCCTCCCCGCCGGCCTCAACCTTGGCCCTTGGGCCTTCACCTGTATCTTGGTCGCCATCTTGCCAAGGCCAGACACTTGTCCTCCAGTCCAACCGTGAACTCTTAGGCGGCCTCCTTCTGACGAACCACTTGGATGCCAGGCCAGTGACGGACATGGAGTCTCAGCTCCCGTGGTGGACGCGGCTCGGCTTCCGGGTCAACGCCGGCTACACGGGCCTCACACCTTCCCGCCAGTTTGGACACCTCGGCTTGGAATTTCCGATCGTTCTCTACCGTGTGGGACTTCCAGAGCCTCGGATACAGATGCTGGCCATCCGGGCCTGCCAGCGAGACCACGAAATGCTGTTCCCTCCAGAGTTGGCTCCATTTCCTCAGCCTGGGGAATGCAGCGGCGGTTCCCTGCTGCTCGGTCATCTGACTCCTGGCCTCTCCAGCCGCATCTTCTTCTCCAATGGCTTCCGTCCTCCGGCGGGTTCACCGCTCCGGTACCGGGTACTCTGTTGCTTCAGGATGTCGGAGGCCACCGTGGAGGTCCGCTCGACTGCTTCCCTCGCTGCGGATCCTGTGGCTTGGCCGCCTTACAGTGTCTCCTCTTCGAGGCCCACTCAACTATGCCCCGCACCGCGGATACTGAGACTATGGGCGTCCTACAACGCACTGCAGATACGGAGGCCTTACACACGGATAAGACTGCTTACTCCCGCCAGGAGTTTGCCGGCAATGAGCATTCCTCTCAGAGGTCCGCTCGACTGTTCACGACACTGCAGATAAGGATCTCTTACACAAAGATCAGCCCGCTCTCTCCCAAGGGGGTTGAAGCACGGCAGCGAGCCTTCCTCATAGAGGTCCGCTCGTCTGGACACCGCACTGTGGATAAGGATGCCTTACGCAAGGATCAGCCTGCTCCCTCCCACGGGGGTTTGAAGCACGGCATCGAGCCTTTCTCACAGAGGTCCGCTCGTCTGGACACCGCACTGCGGATAAAGATGCCTTACGCAAGGATCAACCCGCTTCCTCCCATGGGGGGTTGAAGCATGGCAGCGAGCCTTCCTCACAGAGGTCCGCTCGTCTGGACACCGCACTGCGGATCAGGATGCCTTACGCAAGGATCAGCCCGCTCCCTCCCACGGGGGTTGAAGCATGGCAATGAGCCTTCCTCTATGGATACGCGACGGCGCACCTTCCTCACCGCGACCTGTTCGTCTGTACACCGCACGGTGGATACGGACGCCTTACGCGAGGTTACGCCTGCTTCTTCCTCCGGAGTTTGACCGGCTACGACCTTCCTCATGGAGGTCCGCTCGATTATACGCCGCACGGCATTTGGGGTTGCTGGACACCCTTCCGCGAGCCTTCCTCATCAACGTCCGCCCGTCTGTACAACGCTCTGCGGATGCTGTTGCTTGGACGCCCCGCAGCGAGGATTTTGATGCCCTACAGTGGGCCTTCCTCTTGTGGTCCGCTCGACTGTACTCCGCTCGGCGGAGACTGGTGCTTGGGATGCCTGATGCAAGGACTTGTCCGCTCACTCCCACTGGGAGGTTAGCCGGCGGCAAGCCGGCCTTCTTCGAGGCCCGCTCGCTTCGATCACGCTCTGCAGCTGCGGTGGCTCTGGGCTCTGAGCTCTTTCGCAGGGAGAAGCCGGTGCACTCCTGCGGGAGGCCAGTCAGCAGGGAACCAGCCTCTTCAAGGCTGCCTGCAGCGACCTTTGTCTTTCCGCCCTAGGATGACTGGCAGACCGGACAGATCGCTCCACGACAGGAGCCCTGTGCTCCTCCGATCGTGGGACGGGACCACTAGTAAGGGGCGAGTCCTTCGGTTCTGGTAGGGTGACCAGCACCTCCCACCCACCGAACTGGCTACCTCGCAGCTCGCCGAGTTCTGCCTCCGGCTCTTTGGCGACCAAGCGTGGGCTCCAGCCACGTCAGGGGCTTTCTCACCACGAGTGCGGACGCTTCACCACTTCGGCAGGCCGACCTCGCTGACCTTATGGCTCCTTGGCCTCCAGCGCCGGTTCCCCATGGGCGGATGCCGCGCTGGGACCTACCCGGGATTCTGGCAAGACGGGATCCAGACCGTTCGAGCCGCTCTCCTAGGACTGGTGTGCCGACTTCCCGGGAGACCTGCTGCCTGCCGGCCCTTGCCACGGCGTTCTGAGTATACGAGTTACACGTGCTCTGCACGCCTAGCCGGCCTACCTTCAGGACGGATGGCCACGGGTAGCTCCTCACTGTCCCTTACTTCCTTGCCAAGCCTTCGTCTCTCTTGACTGCGCCCCATGGGACCACCTGATGGCCGCTGAAGGACTGATCCTTCCCCGGGAGACCAGGCAGCAAGATCCGGTGCACCCGCGGCGGGTTCTATGCAGATCCAAGCCCGTCTGGCGGAATTGACTTTGCAACCCAGAAGATTCCTCCTGGCGACGCTGGGGCGTTCAGTCCGCCTTCCAGGACCTCCCCCCAGAGGGAGACGTGACGCTGAGGATCCGCGCACACGAGGTTAGAGCCTTCGCCACTTGCGTCGCCCTCGACAGCTTCTGTGCCGTCAGTG
Organism: Semisulcospira habei; assembly: GCA_036245525.1. Classification (NCBI taxonomy): domain Eukaryota; kingdom Metazoa; phylum Mollusca; class Gastropoda; family Semisulcospiridae; genus Semisulcospira; species Semisulcospira habei. The sequence continues at coordinate 296,434,573 of BTPG01000002.1, read as the reverse complement.
TGTCGTGGCAGCTGGGCGTGGTCGGGCAGTTCAACCTTCGCCCGCTTCTACCTCCGGGATCTAGCGGGCCAGCGAGGCTCCTCGCTCTGGTGGGTGACAGTCCCGCGGCGCAATGCTCCCTCGCGGCGCTGGAGGTGCCGTTGGTTACTTAGCTGAAATTGTCGGGAGGTTGCTATTGGGAAGGCGGGGCTGCGAGGCCCTTACACAACCTGTATTAGGTTGGGCGGCACCCTCCTCCTTTTTCTAATTCTTCCATATAGTAATGTCATCGGGAATGTATTTTGAAGAAACAAATGAATTTTTCTCTAAAATGTATTTTTTCGAAAAATACTTACCGATGACATTACTCGGACGACCCTCCCACCTGCCCCGCTTGCCGCAGGTAATCTAAGCATTTCCGACTGGCGTGACACCATGTGACACAGACCGGATGGGCAGACACGGAAAGCTACTCACTGCCCTAGTTTCGGTCCCCTGAGTTGCCTTCCTGGTTGTGTAGGAACACAACAGGTCTTAGGCTGAAATTACGTACGCTATGTAGATATTCCATATAGTAATGTCATTGGTAAGTATTTTTCGAAAAGATACATTTTAGAGAAAAATTCATTTTTAATATGCTTGGAAGCTCTCCTAGGCACCACTTGAAGAAAGCACTCCTTAAGTTTCAAGCTTGTACGTACACAAACATCGGAGATTCTCGTGTTTACATACATACGCACACACACACACAGCATTTCCCGCCAAAAGTGCGTTCTGCAACAAAGTTAGCATAACTAGAGATGACATAATTTTTATCTAGTTACTTTAGCTGTCAGATTTTCAGACCTGCTTGCCTTTGTCGTCATGGGCATTCTTTTGAATTTGCTCCTTAAGCGACCCATCCTAAAAAGTCTCTTATATAAATAGAACTTAGAAGATACTTAAACACACACACACACACAATGAGTGCCTACCTCATCAGGAATGAGCCCTTTACATACAGTCATAATCAGACCTGCAAGAGAGACAAAGAGGCAAGTTCAAAGGCATGAACAAATGTATGCTGGTCTGTCATTCTGGATCATATGGCTGAGATCAACATTTAACCCATTACATCCTGAGGCTGAGTGATTTTGCTTATTATCCTATGAAGGCTACTTTACTGATTAGGAGAGATTAACTGTTTTATTTCAAAGGTGGTGCCAGAATAGCTTGGGGCCTCAAGCGCCAAGCTATTCTGGCACCACCCTTGAGCTATCAGTCAAATTTATGTCAAGCAATGGGTGTATCAGGATGAAAAGGGTTAAAAAAAAGACCAGGGTACACAAATTGCAAGGGAAGCTTTTTCCCTTGTGGTTTCTGTATGCTGGTCTGTGTGCTGGTCTAAATATGTTGGCAAGAAATGAATTTTTCAATTAAAATGCATTTTTTTGAAAAATACTTACCGATGGTATTACACTTAGGAAATGGCTCTTAGCTGGCCTAATTTTAGCCAAATTTTGGTTGTGTCCGTATAAGGGGGTGTTGGCAGGAGTGGGGCGCCATAGCCCATGCCAAACCCGAATAGCCTCCCCTTACTCACATCCGGTACAAGATTACCCAGCATACCCCAGTTTAGTTCTTAGCGAACTGCGGCAAGCGGGGCCGGAGGGAGGGACCTTCGAGTAATACCATCGGTAAGTATTTTTCAAAAAAATGCATTTTAATTGAAAAATTCATTTGTTTTCTCAAAACACATTACCGATGGTATTACACTTAGGAAGAATCACAAAGAGGAGGTGGGTGCCGCTATAGCGCCCCTACTGCCAACCACATTGCCCACAAACTCGCCCTCCTGCAGCACACTCCCGATAATTTTAGCTAAGATACCTGCGGCGCCTAGGGCGCCGGGAGGGAGTGTTGCGCTGCTGCGGTGTCTCCCACCAGCGAGAGGATCTGTCGCTGGGAGGAGAGGTCCCTCAGGTAGCAGCGGGCGAAAGTGGACTCCGCTCGCCATCTCATAGCCGCCACAAGACTTTGACTGCACCGGTGCTGTCGCAGCGGAACTTGCGGCCATGGCTCTGACCTCGTGCGCCGCGTTGTGCAACATGTGGCATCAACAGGTCAACGTCCTGGAAGGCCGGGCGGATAACTCCCCGGAACCAGGAGGAGCAGGTCTGGGCTGAGATACCACGTCTACCTGTGGACAGAGGGAGAAAACAGGTGTGTGCGTCCCCCTGCGCCAGCTTGGTCAGGCGCAGGTACACACGGAAGACTCTCACCGGTTCCTATTGTCTGGGCTACTGAGTGGAATCTGACACTCGTACGGGCAGACAGACATAGACTGTAGGGCAGCCAAGGCGACCACGACTTGGCCCTGAAGGCTGGTACCGTAGTAGTTGCACGGCGCCTTCCGTCCGTAACAGCCAGCCATCTGTGTGTGTGTGACGACAGCGCGTACGGATACTGACCCTGGAAGAGGTAAGGCTGTCACCGGGTTTTGAAGTCTGTTCTCCCGGGTGGCACCCAACACGCGCAGGGCGAAACAACTGTCGCCGTCCTGTAGGCCGCGTCTCGTCCAGGCAGATGTGTCAGGTAGCTGTAGCATGAACCGGTCGACTGGCACTGCCAGCCACCCGGGTGTGTGGACAGCGTGCATAGTACTGAGCCTGGAGGTTGAGTCAAGGACTGCCCTGAAGCTCTCCTCCTTGAAACATCCGTCAGGCGCGTCATGTGCCGGGTTCCAACAGACGAGGTTGAGAGCCCGTAAGCCCCCAAGGTAGAACTTGGTCCCTGCGCAGCACAGCGGGGCATTCCAAGCGAAGGGAGCCTCTGAAGTGAGGTTTTGCAGCTACCCGGGTCTGATGAGCGAAACCGCCTGTAGGAGTCGGCGATTATGGTGAGATAGTCCTGAACGGAGAAAGGGGGCCGTCCTTAGGAGATGAAACCCCCGAGGAAGCACCCTGCCAGCTGGGGCTTCGTCCAGTTCGGAAGGAAGAAGGTTGTCATTCCCGTCACACAGCGCTCGTCATCTACCCGCGCAACTCGACTGGTTGATGGTCTGCGGGTTGTCTCGGTAGCACCCATGGCCGCCGTAGGAAGCCTCTGTGGAAGAGGGCTTGCTGCCCAATCTCCGGGTGCGCACCTACATCCACCAACCTGCAACACAAGTAATGGCGGACAACCAAGCGTACAATTCGGCATTCAATCTCGATGGCGAGCAGTGGAGCTGGAAGATCTGGCCACAGTGACGCCTCCCCGCGCGGCAGGCCTCCAGCGCACTAGCCTCTCCCCATTACGCCCTCCTTCTCCAAGCAGAGGAGGTGTCAGGTTGAACGGTGATCCCCTAGGAAGTCATCCGTCCTAAGAGAGCTGAAGAAGGGACTGAGTGTCCCTCCTACACTGCCCTGCTCCCGTCTACTGGGAGTCCCACTCGAACAGGACGACCACGCACTCCATCCTCGACGGAATCCCGGCGAAGAAAACACGTAGTACCTGTCCCGTAGCGTCGGCCCTCTAGTCGACGGCGAAGTGGGCATGATCCCAGCCTACCGCCCGGCTTGCCAACTGGTTACGACTTCGAAACTCGAGTTGTCCCAGGTCCTGGAGACGCACCGCTGCTCTCAGGTCTTTGTCTGGTATCTGCCGAGATGACGAGGCACTTGTGTCGAGTCGAAGGACGAAGATCGTGCTCCAATCTACCGTCTAGTGTAAGAGCTGCGTCGACCCTACTGCCACAGGCCCGAGCGCAACGACCTCTCAGGAACTAATTCCTGCCAAGTTGTCCCGTCTAACTCCCTGTACTTGCGCCCCCGGCCGCAGGATCCACAGCGCCGAATGGGTAACGTCCTGAAGGCGCTAACGAGGGTAAGTCCATCCGCTCCGGTCCGGCGCTGCAGCCTGCCGGAACTCCAAGTCGCCGCCACCCAGGGAAGTGAACGCTTCCGCTAGGTCCCGAAGCTGTCGTCTAAGGAGGCGACAAGCGTGCCTGGTCACCGCTGACTACGGCCAGGCCCAAGCGAAGAGTAGCACCCCGTCGGGGAAATGAAGCGACTAGCCGCAAGTCATCTCAGGCGGAGCTAATCTGAACTGTGTGCATACCCCCGAAGAAGACGGCGTCCGCAGTGAAGTCTGTCGGACCAGTCCGCCACCCGCGCTGACCTCTATCCCTCGCGCGCCTGGAGTATGCTGTCCCTGACGTTCACAGGAGTGTGCCGTTGGCGTCCCGTCGCCGCCTCCGTCTCTCGGATGTAAGTCGCCCAATCCGGTGCATCGGACGAACCGCGCCTCCGCGGAAGAGTGGTCCCTGCCAATCCTGTCTGACGGTCCACAGTGTTTTAAGAAGGCTGCTACATCCGGCGGCGCCCGCAGCGTGAATCAGCTGAGTGACAGGCCTTGAAAGCCTCCTTGTCGGTCTGCCCAGGGGGCCAAGAAGTTCTCCACTGCGCGGTGCCCTGCGTGGCCGACTCTCCACTCAGCCGCGCGTAATCGATCAGGACGGACGCAGCAACCGTTGGCAGCGGAAGAAGTAGGATCCAGCTGAAGCCACCAGCGCCTCCCCCGGCGCCCTGAAGCGGAGACAGAAGCCGACCAGAAGGGGCAGGGACTCGAATGCTTGGACGCGATGAGGGGACCTGCGTAGTCCCCGGCTCGAGTAGACTCTCCTGTAAATCTTCGCAGTAGACGGCAAACGCAAGACCTCTCGGAACTGCGAGCGTAGCGACGTAGAGAAGCTAACCTCGTCCAGCCACGGCGAATGACGTCCTCTGGCGTCCAGCGGGAACCGTATGTTCCGCCCGCAGGCGAAGGGATGTCCAACCCCTCCGAAGTCCGGGGAACTCCGGCCGGCGGCGATCCAACGAAGGCGGACCCCGCACTTGGAAGGAACAACGTAGTCTCAGGGGGCCGCTCCCCCGAACGGTGGCGAAAACTCGGAGAGCCCGTCTTTCCCTTGCGTAGCGAGCCATGGAACTGGGACGGCGTCTCCTGTTCCTCTCGTACCCCTGGCTTCTGTGAGGCGGGTCCCTGCTTCCGAAGGGGAACTGAAGATCATGAGCGAACGCCGGAAACCGGATCCCATCGTGAGGTCGTCTCTTCTGCACTGCAACTAGAGCGGCTCTCGTCTGCATGGTCGGCGCGAGGCGTGGCCCAACATCACCGAGCCGGGATCCTGCAGTGCGAAGTGCAGTGGTCCTGTAGTCCTTGCGGTCGCCACAAGCCATAAAAAACTGGTGAGCAGCCCGGGCGAGGGCGCCCAACCTAATAATAAGAAAAATTAAATTAATCAATGCTTAATGCATGAGCACAATTTGATTGTAATAGCCCTTAAGGGATAATCAAGGTATTGAATTAGATTAAATATGGGAGACAGAATACCCCTCTGTTTTCTCATCTCTATTGCCCAAAGCAAAGAAATCGGATTAGAGGTTCCAGGAACCTAACCTTGGAAGGATAAGAGGTGTCGCGCCCCAGCAGCCTGGCGAACCGCTGAGCCGCTGGGAAAGCAACCTTTTAACCCCTGTGTCGCGCACCACGATAACGTACATACTCATACGTGTTTGCTACCGCGCCCACATGCTCTCACAGACACTAGACACTGTCCAGTGCCTGAGAAGCCGAGCAGTCGCTTCTGCATGTCCGTTTATGACTTGTCGTCTGGCCCGGGACTGGAAGCATCGTAGGTACGGTAGCCGACGCCAGCCCTCCGCAGTCAGTGACTACAAGCTTACTGGGCCGGGGCGCCTAGGTCACTGCCGTTGACATGGGCCCCACCTTGATGCTCTGGCCACCTGCTGTTTGTCCACTCTGGCCTGCGGAAGGACAGTGGAGCGGGTCACTCTTGAGGCCGGGTCCCGGGCCGGTGGAAGAATCATTGGTTTAGCCATGCCAGTAGAGGTTGTCAGCTACCTCTCCTGCTGACCAGAGCCCAGAACAAGGTATCTTGAGCTTTACAGGTCCGGGACCACCTTGGGTCCCACCTTAAACACTTGGGCGTCTCTGTCCGGCGATCTCTGACAGACGACATACTCTCTCTGTGGGACAGCAAGGCACTGCTTCTGATTGGGGTCCCCATTGTTACTCTTGGGCGTCTCTGACAGGCGAGCTCTGAAAGACGCCGACCGCTCTGAGTGACAACTTGCCGACCTGGTTACCCCCTGGGTGCAGTCAGTGTACTTTCAACTGACTAAAAGTGTACTTTGGACTCCCATGTGTATTATTCACAAGCCAGTGAGTTGTCAGTTTCTCCAAAATGTGTATTTGTGTATAACGTGCCCATGTATGTGTACCCCAAGCAAAATAGTGTACTTCAATACGCCGAATGTGTATGGTAAACAGGTCTGGGCAACCCAGCCACTAAGGAAGCAACGCAATTTAGTAGTATGTAGGTAAATACCCAATGTCAATAGACAAACAGAGAATCAGCCACGACTTATTACTTTCGTATGAGGGAAGTGGCAACCAAGCCACTGCTTCCGTGGCCACGATCTCCGATAGGCGTCGCACGCTCTCTGTGGGACAGCAAGGCCACTGCTTGTGCCCTGGGTCCGACCATGTGGCTGTCAGGCGTCTCTGCCCGGTATCTGATAGGCGTGGTACGCTCTCTGTGGGGAAACAAAGCCACTGCTCTGACTTGGGTCCCAGCTTGTCCCTGCCAGGTGTCACTGCCCGGCGATCTGATAGGCGTGGTACGCTCTCTGTGGGACCACGAAGTCCCTGCTTCGGACTTGGGTTTCGCCTTGTTACACTCTGATATCAGTGTCCGGCGATCTCTGATAGGCAACGTACGCTCTCTGCGGGACAACGAAGTCCCTGCCTCTGACTTGGGACCCACCTTGTTCATCTCGGACATCAATGCCCGGCGGCCTCTGATAGGCGTCGTACGCTCTCTGCGGGACAACAAAGTCCCTGCTGCTGACTTGGGTCGCACCTTGTAAACTCGGACATCAATGCCCGGCGCTCTCGGATAGGCGTCGTACGCTCTCTGCGGGACAACGAAGTCCCTATCTCTGTGCGGGACAACGAAGCCCCTGTTCCTGACCTGAGGCGTCGTACGCTCTTTGCGGGACAACGAAGTCCCTATCTCTGTGCGTGACCACGAAGTCCCTGTTCCTGCCTTGAGGCGTCGTACGCTCTCTGCGGGACAACGAAGTCCCTAACTCTGTGCGGGTCAACGAAGTCCCTGTTTCTGACTTGAGGCGTCGTACGTTCTCTGCGGGACAACGAAGTCCCTATCTCTGTGCGGGACAACGAAGTCCCTGTTTCTGACTTGAGACGTCGAACGTTCTCTGCGGGACAACGAAGTCCCTATCTCTGTGCGGGACAATGAAGTCCCTGTTCCTGACGTGGGTCCCTCCTTGTTAGCTTGGACATCACTGTCGGCCGACCTCTGATAGAGTAGGACGCAAACGGAGGTAAGCCCCCCAGCGTTAACCATCTCTCTTCCAGTCATGAGGCGGACACCTCACCAGTGCGGGTCGACTCGCCTCCTGCTCAGGGAAGGCCCTCCGCATGCCCGTCCGAGGGGCCCTGAAAGTCGCCACACATCGTGCAGATCCGAACCTAGTTACTGCAACAAGAGGGTACAAGATGAAAGAGCGAGCGTGGCCTCTAAGGTCACGCAATAACAACGCGCGCGCGCTGGCGAATCGGACATAATTGAATATGTAGTCGAATCAAATGAGTGTACAGCGCGTGCCGACGCTCGGCGCTCCTTCCCACCCAAGGGCGCCGGTCGAGGGCATTCACCGAGATATTACCTGGCCATGGCGGAAAAAAGGAGCAAACCCACGTATCACCATATCGTAAACAGCACGCCACACAGCCCGACCGGTTCGGAGCGCAGGCCGAAGCAGCGTCCGGAAGCCGCCAGTCACAGTCTCCATGGTACAAGCCGTAGGCCCGTAGAACACACAGGTCGACGAGGCGGCACAGCGTGAGCACTACTACCCCCAGTCACGCCACCATCTCCACAGTTCAAGTCCCAACGAACGAACAGTCAAGGTCGAAAACGACCGGCCAAGAACCAAAGCGGAGCTCGAACAGACACAACCTACTTCTGCCAGCTAAGAACTAAAACTGGGGTATGCTGGGTAATCTTGTACCGGATGTGAGTAAGGGGAGGCTATTCGGGTTTGGCATGGGCTATGGCGCCCCACTCCTGCCAACACCCCCTTATACGGACACAACCAAAATTTGGCTAAAATTAGGCCAGCTAAGAGCCATTTCCTAAGTGTAATACCATCGGTAATGTGTTTTGAGAAAACAAATAATTTACCAAACTAAACTTATGACTGCTTCAAATATAAAATAGAAAACTCAACAAAAACATTTCAAGCAAAATGCTGTAAAACACAAAGAGGCGTTTCTTTTGGATCAGATATCAAATTCTCATGAACCCTAGCAGGCTGCAGGGATTCATGAAAGGCCTACAGCCAGCAGGGTTCATGAAAATCCATTTGCTAACAGATTCTAATGAACCGTGGCAAACTGTGGGGGTTCATTCATAAAAACCCCCATAGCCTGCCATGGATCACCATCTATCATCTTGCCCCAAAAAATCTTTCACATATATCTACTGCCACTTACCAGAAACTGTCATGATGGTCAGCACATGTTCTACATTCAACACATCCTCATCCAGAATAGTCAAGCACACCAGGACTGCCAACACAGCGCCAGCAAAGAACATGATGTTCCTGAAACATAGTCAGTTTAACTGCTTAAGAATTAATCATCAGGGTTCCCCATAGTACACCTTTCTGCTTCAGGTATGCACTCAACTGGAAAATCATGTACTAAAAGGTTGAAGATGGGGTAGACTTTAACGTGCATACATGGCCATAATAAAACTTGGCACTGTGCATACCCTAAGTAAATAAACGGAAAACAATTAACCCTCTTAACCCCACCATCGCATTTCCAAACTTTTGGAGGTGTTGTCTAACGACTATGTACCAGTTGTAGGAGATTTTTACTTACTTTGCTACTATCACAATAAACGGAGTGGTGAAAATATTCAGGTAGTCAGTAACGGGCTTGCAGCCTTTGTTCAACCTGGAAAAGACAATAACAATGTTATGACTTATGTGTATAAACATATCAGAAAGCAACATGGGCAGTAAGGAACACTGAAAATAAATTTGTTTTCAATGAAACTAGTCGGCTCATGCACTGTTACGTGGTTGGGTCGTAGTCGTAGTATGATAAACACACCAGACGCACGCACATAAGGTTCTTTTAAATAAACTTCATTCAGCTACAACCCGTCACACGTGGCTTAAGGATGTAGACAATACTGGAGTAACAGTTTCAACAATATTTTAATTCAGCGATGCGATCTCCACACAATGCATTTCCAAATGCACCAACACTGATACAAAGTCTCCTCTTCAAATGTCAACACTGGCGACACACCTTTCTCATACAACGTACACCACCGTTACGCTGCGTCTCTCACAAAGTACACCCTATATGGGCCACGTACCTGCGATAAACTGCATGTCTCTACAACTGACAATGCAAGACAATGTATCCCCGTGCTTCCCAGCACCAATCTTTTATAGTACACCAATTTCCAGAATAATCCAAGAAAATCCTACAACGCAACCAATCAGAACGAAACACATAATTGAAACTCATAAATATTAATAAAGAAAGAATTTTCTAGAATAACTACAATAGGCTACAAAAATTCAGCTGCTCATTTCAGCCGCAAATCCTAATATGTACAGATGTCACATAATAGTATGGCAGACCGTTCGCGACCTTGCCTACACTTTCTGGAAGATTCACAATCTTTCACAAAACACAAAGAATGGCTGCTAAATTCACGCGCACAAAAAAACAACATGTTGCAAATTGTTGCCTACTCCCTGACGTCACACATACGAGGTCACTAGACAGTGCGACCTTTCTCGAACGTTCTGGTTTATACTCGGCGAAACTACGCAAAACAAAAATCTACCGCTCTTCTCCGTGCGATTTTACTAGAAGCTTCCGGACTAAACTTAGCATATCATAACAAAGCGAAATCCGCCCTATGCACGAACGAAAGAAAATCTTACTGAAAAGTTACGTGACCACAATCGTAACATTACCCCCCCTTTTAGAATGAAATTTCACAAAAATTTCTTCTCAAATCTTAAAAATATGGTTGTGGTTGTATTAACCTGCACAAAATAATAAAAATTTCACATCAAAATGAAATCAAATTAACCACTTTAAAATAATCGTCTCACAGTTCCTGTAAACTGTCCTGAGCACCGAAATGTTTCTTCAAATTGTTCTGGACACAGAAATGTTCACTTAAAATGCTCTGCTCAGGTAATCCGCTCCAAAGTTCTGTGAACCCTTGATATAAAGAAAATTGATATCAAAGTTTGTTTCTGGAACAACACCAAATCACAAGTTATTACAGTTCACAGTTCACACAGTTCAAGGGTTACTGGTCCTGGGTCGAACACTGTCGGCTTACGGAATGTATGATAATCCGTACACCCCAAATTGGATCTCTCTGGTTTCTTCGCGATAACCACTGGCGATCTGGAATCTCTGACGACTCCCACGTCCGGCATCTCCCCAACATTCTCTCTCAGCCTTTCTCTCGTGTTGCGAAGCAGACGACATGGCTCGTCACGAAGCGGCTCGTTCGATGTCGGACCAACCTCCTGCTTGACAATATCCGCAGTCTCTGAGTCGGGCACAAATCGATGCCTGAACTCCGTAGATTGGACTCTCAACGTCTGTTTCTTCCTCTCCTTCTCCTCCTCCTGCAGCTCCAACATCTCCTGTCTCAGAGGAGCTCCGTCTCGCTCGCGATCCTCGATCACCTGGCTTTTCGGTGATCCAATCTGATCATTGTAGCGGCGCTCGGCATCATATTGCCGACTGTCCAACTCATGCGCCTGTTTTTGCTGCAGGTGGTCGATGGCTGCTCGCTGTTCCGCCTCCCGCTCATCGTTACTGCTTGTATGTTGTCAGTCACTTTTAGTGGGATGGTATGGTGGCTCTTCTCTTCCTGACCTCTCATAACTGCACAGGTTTCAGGTTTCCACTTCGGATCTGGATCGTCTGGGTTTCTGGCACTGTTAACGTTTCCGATGATAAGATCATAAACTGGGGTCTTCACACATAACACCTTCACCTTTCCTGTCAGGTACGGGGTGTTGACACTGACCTTGGCAATGGGGGTAACTCTCCCAATTCCATCGGCCAAGACTGGTCTTCAGCTACTAGATCCTCTCTCACGATGACACAGTTACAACCGGTTTCTCTCTCAGCACTCTCACTAGTGTGTCGCCGACGAATCCTGACACCACCGGCATGTTCGGCACTTCATTCTCTCAGGCAGCGCGATGTTTGAGACTGGTAAAAATATAGCTCCATCTCCTGCTGGGATGCGTCCATTCTTTCTGAAAGATTCAATCAGCTCCGGTGTCACTCGCGTTTCTCTAGATTCAAAGTTACTGGATGATGTCACATCATTGGCTAATACAGCAGCGGCTCTGTGTTGAGATGTGGTACTGCTTCTGCCTGCTATCCCGCGATCTTTGTTGGATCTTCTGATGTTGTCGCCTCAGGGAACATCTTTAGAAGGACACCGTATCGCCTTGTGACCTTTCTTTTCACAGCGAAAACATGTCAGGTTCTCCACCGGCTTGTATTTCGGGGTGTCTCTGACATTGTGGATTTCCTCTGCTGGTGCAGACACGCGCTGCGGCTTGCTGGGCCCGAACTTCATGTTGTGGGCGCACAAAAAAACATGTTGCAAATTGTTACCTACTCCCCGACGTCACACATACGAGGTCACTAGACAGTGCGACCTTTCTCGAACGTTCTGGTTTATACTCGGCAAAACTACGCAAAACAAAAATCTACTGCTCTTCTCAGTGCGATTTTACTAGAAGCTTCCGGACTAAACTTAGCATATCATAACAAAGCGAAATCCGCCCTACGCGCGAACGAAAGAAAATCTTACTGAAAAGGTACGTGATTCGTAATCCTAATAGCTCAAATAAATATCGGATCGTTTCCTACGATCAACACATGCATGCTCTCACAGGACAACACAAGCACAATCGTAACATGCACTTTATCAAAATACATGTTCAAATTTTCCCTTCCGACACAAAAATGGGGGCGATAATCATCAAATGATTGCTGGTCTATGATTTTGGACCTTACAGCTTGTCACAGGTGCAAAATATGAACCCTTTCACTGCTATATGTAGTGACAGACTGTGCTTCTGAAATCTTTGTCAGACATAATTCAATACCACACAGCCCAAACCATCCAAGGAACATGTATATAAAGTGGTGTCAGCAAGAGGCATAGATCCTCATGAGCCCCCGCAACTGCGGGGGCTCGCGAGAATCTGTCTCTTGCAGCTGCATTGCATTTACTTTTTTCATGGCAGCAACCAGCCCACAAGTGTAGTGAATTTGTTCATACCTGGCACTGAATTCATGATCCAACTCATTAAAATGGCGCAAGTAGAGGCGGCTGTAGTTAGACCTGTCACAATGAAAAAAACAAAAAAATGTCATCATTTCCAATTACGCATGCCGATCTGTGATGCTGGGTCTTCCAGCTCAAAGCCATATGGCCCAAAATCACAGACCAGCACACACATCAAGATGACCTGAAAGTGAAAACACCACAGTTAAAATCAAAGTCACAACTACATTTACTTTGTTAAGAGAACCCATACTGAACATAATTAACCCTTTGGCTATTGGTAGCGTGTTTGGTCAAGGTGGTTCCTGCAGGAATCACCTCAACCAAACATGCTACCGACAGCCCAAAATTATGCTGAGAGATATAATTACCATCTCCTGGATCCAAAGATGCTTGGCTGACGTTTGATGAGCTGCACAAATAAAGGCAAATGAGAAGATTTGAATAAATTTAAATTAATATCTTAAGTTTATGTTTTACTAATGTAATCCTGTAACCGTCCCTATAATTTTAACTAGTGTTTTATGTTTGTGACAACAGCGGCAATCGCTAGCACACACATATATGCATGCATGCACACTGTAATGCACACACACAGAGTCTCATAGTTTTGCCATTTCACATTCCCTTTTATGTCATTATGATCTCATAGTTTTGCCATTTCGCATTCTCTTTTACATCATGAAGATGCTGTCAACATGTAGATTGCAGTGTTAAACATGGGGCACATGAACAATAATCTGACTTCACCATGACATACACTCAAAACTTTGTAACAGTGTGCTGCACAGCACAGATCTAACAAAGAAACCCTGTCATCAAATATAACCTCAACAAATTGATTGCCAATTCATGCCTATCAACCTCAGGAAGACAGAAGTATAATTGGTTGTAAATGATCCTGGCAAGAGACAAGAATTTTCATGAGCCCCTGTTTCTTGCAGATGAGCAGAGTTCCTGTAGAAGAAATGAGGGGACACATAAAACAGAGGTTCACACTTACCTCAGCATATCGGAAGAACGAGTAGATGATTTGCCACACGAAGACCACAGGACTAAACACCAGGTTGGCCAGGCCAATCCACAAAATCCGGGATGACAGTCTGAAAAATGTACTCTTTCAGCATAACCATGTACCCATTCATGACTGAAATTTCTCTGTATATGTAATATATGTATCATGTAAATGTGACCCTTTCATTCTTCAGGCAGTGAAGTCCATGTAAACTTTGGGACAAGACAAAGTTTAGACTTCAGAAATGCTAACTGTAAAATTTCACACAAACCCTGAAGAAAACAAAAAATTAATGTTAAAAGAAGCGTACATAAGTGCTAAAAGAATATGTATTCCAAGAAGCCAATATGTTACTACAAAGCACATGTTGTCTCTCTTTTCTCCTAAACATACCCAGATTTAAAGATGTTAAAGATTCAAAAGATCTACACACGCACACACACTTACTGTTGGGCCAGCATATCTCTGTTACGGGAGTTCTTGTACTGGTCCCTCAGATGCCAGTTTTTCTCAAATGGAGCACCTGGTCCCCCTGAAACACAAATACAATTTTACAGTGCCACTGTGAGAGATGGCATAACACAGGTATCCATAGGTAGCCCAAAATTTACACTTACAAACCAAGCGATAATTTTAAACAACTTTGGTAGATACATACAGCAGAGCCCGCATTGAGCAAACACCTTTATTTCAAGAAAAAAAAAAGGTGGTCTTAAAAGACTGGTGTTCTCTCCATTCTTGAAAGGCAAAACATGTCACCCGCCATTAAAGACCATCATTTAAGTGGCTACAGCCACCTAAACGAATCTTTGACCCATATCATACTGAGGCTAAAAGCTTCAAATTTGTACACTGCCATATGCAAGCTACATTATAGCACTTACGGATAAGGATATAGACCAATGGCTTTAGTTCAAGGGTAGTGCCAGAATAGCTAGGTGCCTAGAGGTGCCAAGCTATTCTGTTAATGCCCTTGAACTATCAAACTTATTTCACACACTGGTGTATTCCGAATGATAAGGGTTAATAACAAGTGATCTCTCATAAGAGTGTTAGCTTAAAACAGGTTCTGCTGTATAACGCATGTGTAGCTGCAGGATGTAAGCATGAAGTTTATCTTTTATTCTTGAATAAGCTGATACTGAAGGAAGGTAATCACACAGACTCAAAAATAAGTTAATACCAGTAGATCTACTTACAAAATAGGATAAACTCCAGGTTGTACTTGAGTCCTGTGCTGAGGAATGCACTGAAAAAGACAAAGAAAATGCCCCAAAATGAATGTGGTTCTAGGCATGCATAAAACATCAAAAAACACCTGACCTAATGTGATCACAATTTCCACACTGAACACACCATGTGAACATGACTGCAGTAGCCTCAGTACATCACAATACATGGGAGCCATAAAGTCACACTGCATTATTCACATCACCTTTTGTGTTAGTGTGGTGCTGAATTTAGAAAGCCTGTAATTAGAAAAATGAATTTTTCTCTAAAATGAATTTTTTTCTAAAATGTATTTTTTCGAAAAATACTTACCGATGACATTACTGTTAGGAATAGTGTCTTGGCTAGCCTAATTTTAGCCAAAATTGATTGTGTACCTATATGGCCGGGGAGGCAACAAGAGGCGTCATAAGCCTAGCCAGTATCCCAAGTAGCCTCCCTTCCATCCCCATCCGGGCAACCGCTCACCAGATTCCCGCCAGTCTGTTTGCTTAGCTGATGAGCGGCAAGCGGGGCAGGTGGGAGGGTCATTCGTATAATGTCACCGTTAAGTATCTTTCGATAAAATACATTTTAGAGAAAAATTCATTTCTTTCCTCAAAACACATTACCGATGACATTACTGTTAGGAAGAATTACGAGAGGAGGTGGGTGCCACTTATAACGCCCCTAACCCCCAACTAGGCCCGCACTCCCAGGAGCAACCTCCCGATAATTTTAGCTAAGAATAGCCGACGGCACTGAGGAGGGAGGGGGCGACGAGGGGCTGGCAGGAGAACGCGAGCAGAGAGAGGGAAACTTACTTCCGCGCCGAGGAGAGCAGAGATGGAGTCATCTGGTTGCAGACTCAGGGCGTCATCAATCTACCAAGAGGCGAGTTGAGTGGCAGGGAAGCTAGGAGCCGTCCCGGGAGGAGGCGAGGGAGCCAGGGGTCTCGCTGGGCACGTCACGACGTTTGAGGCTGGGGGACATACCGGAATGAGTCCTCCGGGAGCTCCGTCGTTGTCTGCCGGGTGAGTCACGGGACGAAACAAGCCTGGATGGACGACCGGGCGAGGCGGCGCTGGAACGTGCTGACTGCACATCCCGGGGGGAGTGACTGCGACGGGGTGAGCGGAGCTGTCGGGTCTGTTCAGGCAAGCTCCATCCACGGTGCCAATCGGAGAGGGGTGCCGCTGGGTCCAATGCGGGGAGGCGGGCTGGGAAGAGTGCGATGGTGGGCGCAGTCCCAAGTTGCGTGAAGCCGCCGAGTGAGAAGAGGACGATGAGGGCCGGGGGCTGCGTCGCACATCTCGGTCCTTCGTAGGGGTCCCATCCACCAAGCAGGGCGAGTACGGGGCTCTTGTCATCTCGCAATCTGTCCAGTCTGTCCTGTGTCCTGGGATGTAGCGACCAAGGTTGCTGCGAGCAGACCCCAGTGAGGAAGGCTCGTTGCCGGCTATCTTCCCGGTGGGAGGGAGCGGGCTTGTCCCTACGTGAAGCGGCAGGGCCCAGTGCATCAATGTCCGCAGCGCGGGGTCCAAGCGAGCAGACCTCAGTGAGGAAGGCTTGCTGTCGGCTAATCTCCAGGCGGGAGTGAGCAGGCTTGGCCTTGCGTAAGGAGTCCTTAGGATCCATATCCTGCGGGGTACAGGTGGGCCGAACTCAGTGAGGAAGGCTCGCTGTAAGCCAGACACCTCCGAGGAGCGGGCATGCCAGGACCGAGAGGGCACAATGGTAGAGGAGGCATTGGGACCTGAGGTGAAGATATGGGCCTGACGTGTTGATCTTTCCCCAAGCTCTGAGCGGACGCGTCTAGTCTCCTTTCCTGGCAAGGAGGGGGGGCGTCATGGCGGACGGGCGGTCAACTGCTGGCATCGGGCGCTCGTGGCAGTAGAAGCTCCAAAGCTGTGACCAACGGTCCTCAGGCCAGGTGGAGCATACATCGCAAAGCTGGTCGGAGGCGCAGCCAGAGCAGGGGAGGCAGACCTTGTGGTTATCGCTCGGCCATTGGAATTCGCCGCAACGTACAAACACTGGCTCATGAGAATCATCATCTGTATTGCCGAGTACAATACTGGCCCAATAACCCATTGTCTTAAGTTTACCTTAATTAATTACTAATTAAGGTCGTTAACGTACACACGGTCGTTTCTCTCAAATCAAACCATATTCTGATAGTGCACTCTGTGAAAAATAGACTAAGGCATTTTACACACCCCACCTAATTTAATAATTAGAGAATTACTCTTCTTTGTCTCCCAATACTGTCAGATTTGATTTATCAGGAAAGCAATTTTCTCAGTCAGATACATTTTTCACAAACCAGCTCTGGCTTAGTACTCTTGCACCAGGTCCATACACATGTCACGCCTGAAAAGATCTTTAGAAATTTGTAGAGCACAGGGGACAGGTTAGTGCAAACTCTATTGAATTTACCCTGTGTATGCACATGGTTATGTCGTCGTGACTTGACTACAAGGATCTAAGTGCAGTCAGTACACGGCTCTTTGAATCAGCCCATGCGTGGACAAAAGCCTTTGTCGAGCATAATGGCTTGTTATGATAAAGCCGTCCTGTTGACTGCGTTATTCACTTAAACAGGATAAGATAAGTAGCGGCTAATCTCTATGTTTGTTTGTTTGTCTATTTTGACAAAGGGTATTTACCCGAAATATTAATAAATTGTGTTGTACCCGTCTTTTCTAAGCGTGTTTCTTTCTCCGTTGGGTACTTCTTTACTTAAACAGGACTGTGAGTTAAATTTCTGAGCATTACACCACGTTGCATACGCAAACACACACACACACACATACGCACTGACACACACATGCACTGACACACACACACACACACACACGCACTGACACACACACGCACTGACACACACACACACACACACATACGCACTGACACACACACGCACTGACACACACACGCACTGACACACACACACACATATACACAGACAACAGCTAACCGGTATGACAGAGCTGACGTCATAACTGCTCAACCGGATAAAATTGAAGTACTGTGAATACATTAGAGCACTATGTATAGATTATAAGATCTCATCCGGTTTTGTCTGAGCTTGAAAAATATTTCTGTCTTTTCAGAACGTGAATTTCTTTTAGCGTTCCAACAGGAAGACTCATAGAACAGGTTCTGTGAGGTGTCTCGGCTTTCTGCGTACTGCAGTGTGTGTAGCGTACACACAAACGCACACACACACACACACACAGACACATAGCCTACACAAACACACACACATACACACACCATGTACAATACAACACGCAGCTCAATACACACTATTTTTGTCTGTGTGTAACTGTGACCGCCCAGGCATTTCACACCCACAGTGGCCTTTGTGTAACTGTGGGCCGTTCCGCTCTGCTGTTCATAATGGTCTACTTAGCTGAAATTGTCTACTCCTGCTGCCGTGTGGTGTCGCTGCTCTTATAAGGGGAAAAGTCACTATTCTCGGTGTCTTAGGTGATACCTGTTCGTGTGCATAGGCTTTAGTACTCGCGCTACACTACAGGCCGCAGGCATATCGCTCCTAAACTCGGTGCCCGATTGGATGACATAGAATCCGGACACGCTAAGGGCAGTAAACCACATTAACTAATCCTGCTGTGCGATATACTAGATGAAAACGAAAGCCTGTGGACAGAAAAACGACATACCCGTGGCATGCAGTATGTCGCGAGGACCAAAGATAATGTGCACGGACAGGGATCAACTAAATCACTGAGAATGTCGAGTTTAGCCCCTACTGTGTTTATGCCAACTAGCGGCAGCAGTAGTGAGCTAAGTCGCTCATTACAAGTAGAGGAACCCCCCACTAAATCTGACTTCCTTCCTCTGAGAACATATAAACTATGTATTATTTTACAAGAGGCTTAAATTTTCAGTTGCCCACACCCTCACAGATTCTCAAGAGCCACTGTTTTTTTTTTTTTTAGGGTTTTAGTCATCTGTAAAGTGTTCTGAATCTATGCATAACAGCTAACCTGAATACTGTGATAATCTGAAACACAGGTATGTCATAAAAGCCTACAAGTGTACTGAGCAATGGTACTTTGACAACAACAACAAAACATACCTCATTCTGAATAAACACACAGCCAGACACACACTACTTTCTCAATCCGGAACTTACAATGTCAGTGCTTTGAGGGTTGTGTGTTAAGTATAACATTCCCCAATGACAAGGAAGTTTTAAAATAGCACTTTTCAGTTAGCCTCAGACTTAGGAAACACCATGTATCTGAATTACTACATCTGAGGATGTAAAAACCAGGGATTATTTTTGCAAAAGGCTTAGATTCTCAGGAGCCTATGTCTTTGTAGGCTTAGATTCTCAATTTTTTTTTAAAAGTCAGATTCTCAAGAGCTGAATCATTTGATAGCTGATCACCACTGAAACTACTCTATGCATTACTCCTACCGAGGACAGGCAAGTCTTGCTTGGGGGTAAACGCAAAAAGTTACTGACTATATAACGGACTGGTGTAAATGTATGAAGTTACTGTTAATGTACTTTCTAGAAAAACGTGATTTTGCTTGATAACATATTTCAAAATTACCTACAATTTTGTTTTTTGTTTTTCTTTTTAAATTACATTATAAAAATGAATCAAGACGAATTACTTCTTCTAAACGATATCAGTGCTGTAGAGAACAAAGACTTAGACTCCAAAAAACAGCATCTTTTGTCTGTAATTGTTTCTGGCAAATCAAAAGCTTATCTCGGAAAACAATACATGACAGAAGATATAGAATCCATCACCACTGATGAGCTAATCAAACTTCATTTTATATGAAAATCACATCGCTTCACTAATGACTCGTGATTTAACCGAACCCCGGTCCTGTCTTGACACAGGTTCAAACGGTGACTAAGACTAAATGCCTAGGAAGGGTTGAGGCTGGAAAAAGATTAGCCGAATATAACAGACAAAAAAAATTACAGCTTCAAGCGCTAACAGAAAAGGCTCATGTAACTGACCTGCCGTCAGCACCGTCAGGACCAGTGTCAATACCAACACCGTCAGGAGCGCCAGAACCGTCAGGACCATCACACCCTCATCAAAGTGAGAGGCTATCAACCCAGTCTATCCCTGAACCTCAAACAACAAGATATATAGTGCCGGATTTGGTTACATAGGTTACCAATTATACAAAAAATACAAACCACAGACTCGTACAGTGTCCAAAAAATCAGACACTCCAAAAACAAAACCAGAAGTCGCCACATTACCAGTAATACCCAAACCTGTCGACCCATTTTTAATGCAGTAATAAAATTTTTATTTTAATTTTTATTGCCTAAGAAAATGAGCGACACAAAGAACATAATTAACATGGTCTATCATTCTGCCGTAATCAGCGGACTAGCAGTAGCTTACTCTATGCTTGGAAAAAGTCTACTCAAAATGAAATCAGCAGACCTGAGTAGATTAGACTTTGAAGACAGTGCTAAGCTAATTGTAGTTGTCACAGCGTCAATTGCGACAAAAGACTTTCTCATCAAGCAAGGAATTATTCCCGAAAATGTTTCTATGTAAATAAAAATATGGCTATCATGATTGGGAGAGCGGTGGTCAATGCACTGGCATTTAGTGGTTCAAATTATCTCTTTTCAAAAATGGGTAGAGAGGAATCAGCAGAAGAAATGAAACGACACAATGAAGCGTCTGAAAAATTAGCACAAGCCCAGCAGGATTATGAGAAGCAACGAATAGAAAAACTTGATTTCATCAATGAAAAACTCAGACTAGAAGGCCACGCACAGCATACGTTTTCAAATACAGACGACGCAATTCGTGAGTATTTTCTTGTCACTGGTAATGACATGTCTATCCCAAAACCGAAACTAAGTGACTATTACAAACCAAGTACAGAACAAAGAAACGGAGAAATAATCTTTGTTCTAGTGGGAATGACATTTGTATTTTTTACTGGACTTTATATTGCTAGAAAAAATGACAGACGCTAAACTATCAAAAATATACTTACTTACTTACGCCTGTCACCCCTACCCGGGTATAGGCCGTCGACGAGAGACCTCCAGCAACTCCTGTCCTGTGCTTCTCCTTCGATTCTACTCCAGGTGGTTCCCAGTCTCTTGATGTCTGCTTGGAGGTCTCGACGCCAGGAGTTTCTCGGCCTACCTCTTTTCCTCTTTCCCTGGGGGTTCCATGACAATGCCTGCCTAGTGATACTGGAAGCTGGCTTTCTCAGACTGTGACCGATCCATCCCCATCTTCTTCGCCCAATTTCATTCTCTGCTGTTATCTGCTCTGTTCTCTCCCAGAGTCTGACGTTGCTGATCTTCTCTGGCCAGTGGATTTTCAAAATTCTTCTAAGGCAACTGTTCATGAAGGTCTGTACTCTGTTGACTGTGGTTTTTGTCAATCTCCATGTCTCTGCTCCATATAGGAGAACTGCTTTTACATTGGAGTTGAAAATCCGGACTTTGGTGTGTTGTGACAGCTCTCTGGAACTCCACACTTTTTTCAACTGGAGAAAGGCTGCTCTGGCTTTACCGATTCGTGCTCTGACATCTGCATCAGTGCTGCCTTTTTTGTCTATGATGCTCCCGAGATAGGTGAAGGACTCCACCTCCTCCAACGGGGTGCCAGCAAGCAAGACTGGTTCTTCTATCAAAAATATATTACTCCCCAATTGGATATTGGAAAGGTAGCTCCGCTATTCAGAAATTACACGCGGCCGTAGGCGGTGATGTAACATTCAATCAAATAAAACAATGGTTACAGAGACAGGCAATTTGGCAGATATATTTACCTGCTCCAAGAAAGATAACAAGACCTCATTTTGAAAACAATACCCCAAACGACACGCACCAAATGGACCCCCTGTTCCTACCACACGACACAATAAGAAAGAAATGATACAAATACGCACTGACTGTAGTTGACATTGCTTCAAGGTACAAAGACGCTGAACCTATAACTGACAAGAATGCTACCACAGTTGCTACAGCGTTAACAAAAATATATAGTCGAGGTCCTTTAAAATACCCTAGACTTGTGCAGGTTGATGACGGATCTGAATTCAAAGGCGCCATTAACCAGTTATTTGCGAAGCACGGCGTACTGGTTAGACGCGACATTCCAGGCATACACAGATTACAGGCAATTGTAGAAAACTTTAATAAACAGTTATCGGAAAGACTTTTCAGCTACCAGTACTCTAAGGAACTCATGCATGACGCGCGTAACACAGAGTGGGTAAAAAGATTACCACATGTGATAAAAGCAATGAATAACGAAGGACACCCAAAGCCTGTTGACGCTATTAAATTGAAAACAATTACAGAGCCAAAAACAGGACCAACCCCAGCACCAAACACAAGTTTATTTACAAAACAAGTGAGATATCTATATCAGCCTGGTGAGGCTGAAAACGACGTGAAGCGCAGAGCAACAGACCCCATCTGGTCTACGTCTGTACACAATATAAAAAAAAAATTCCTGGTGCTGACGCGTCAATATATTACCTGTATGAACCAGCCCCACAGAGGGCATTTGTCAGAGAAGAATTACAGATTATTCCCCCAGACACTGTTACTCATTTCAGTAACTAATTCATCGATTAGTTCATCAACCAGTTCATTGGCTTTTTCTTCAGATAACTTGAGCCTGTAATGTCCAGGCGCATAAGCCTTTTCCTTACTGTGAAACACACGTTTTGTGTCCCCAACTGCAAGTGACTTCTTATTTGTTTGGATCATTTCAATATTGTGTTTGTTTGATCTCAGTGACTTGTTTGGATAATCAGGCATTAATGCTCCATCTAATACTTGCTTGTAATGTTCATGACGAATGTCTTTATTTTTAATCGCTGTTTTTTTTTTAAAATACCTTTTGCTTTCGACTGACTACCCTTTTGATGCAGTATGGAATACATTTTTGATCTCAGTCCAATGTACTCAACTATCGGCACACCATTCAGTTTGTCTTTAAACTTACCAGGCACTTTCTTGTTTTGTGTGCTATATAATTTATGGTCTTTTGGATAGTCAGACGTGTCATACATGTGTAACTCTGTTTTCATGTCTTCATAAAAGTCTTCAGTAGGCACGTCAATGATCATAGAGTCAGTGTCAGTGTATAGCAGACGACACTCAGGATATTTTGGTTTGAAGTAATCATAATAAAATTCAAGCATCAACAGTTTTGACAATTCAAGAATTGCCATACCAATAAATACTGGCTTGTCCAGTTTAACAATCTTTTTTTTTTGAGTGACACTGTACACAATGATGAATGAAACTCCTTGTACCCTGTGTACTGAGGCTTACCTGTAAGTTTAATTGCACCCGATTCAGTTGTAACCAGTCTCACATCTTTGCGGTGATGCGGATTTTCCATCGTCTTACCAAAACAGGAATTGTTCATAAGCTTAAAGAAGTCTTTGTCAAATGCAGTGTTGCCGTCCCTTGCACGCAATGTTGTGTTCTTCATTATGTAATCTTTCATGAAAGCACTCTGTTCAAATTGAATGCCTCTGTGAACTTTCTTTAGTACTAACCCATGTCTGATGTAAAACTGTAGTAAGCGATAATGGCAAATGTAATTGAATTTGTCATTCAGATTCGGCACAAGTTTGGTGTCTTTTTTTCCCCCGTCATACTCATTTTCTCAAAAGCTAACGGATAATCATTATGGTAATCGTGTAGATGGTGTGGGTACTTTAGGTCTACTTCAAAGATCCAACCCTTTGCATCATTCCGGTCAAGATTCATAATATTGTTTGTTAACCCTGACTGTGTTACATCATACTGTGACAAATCATACAGACAAAAGTTTTTCAAGGGCAATAATTCACACATCGCGTATCCATACAAATTGTTCGAATCTACATACAGGATATAATTAGATGACCTTGAGGGGTCATAGCCAAGGTCACCATGACCGTCCAGATATTTATTATTTGCTCTGGCATAATTGTTGGCAGCTATACTAATTCCACACCTCAATCCGCGTTCCACCATTTCCCCCATCGTACGATCAGACAACAGGTCTATAAATATTTTACTGGATTTTAAAAATGCATCCCATGTCATGCCAGGACTAGTTATGTAACAGGCTGGGTCAAGACTGTAGTGTAACAAACCCTTTTCTCGATAACTTTCAAATACGTCTGCTAGCAAACAAACATCAGCTTTCAAGTACTGATCATGGTAGTCACCAATCGTTTCACATCCTAATTTACCCCATGCATCAAGTGCGTGCTGGTGTTCAGAGTCAGAAATACCTTTTCCATTTAGTGTAGAATAAAATTTGTCTTTTGGTGGCAGTCTCCTTTCTTCAAACACAACCCACTCACTGATGTACTCATAGGGATACACACCTTTCTCAATCAAGTCTGACTCAAAATATTTACTTGTTATTGGATACTCAGTTAGTCACGCCTTTACCATAGCTGACACTTAGTTCGCTTCCAGCTGCCAGAGAGATAAGGCTGCCGCGAGGTCAAATTCCACTCTCGCCCGCTCATTCTATTTATATCGCACTTGCTACTGTCCGGGGCGGTCCGTGGCGCAGTGGTTAAGGCGCCTGCCACCAATTCCAAAGGTGAGCGGTTCGATACCGGGTTCTGGCGTTGGACTTTTCTCCTCTGGTAAGTGTCACCGTTAATTCGGGCGGACCGTCGGGGGTTCTTTCTCCGGGTACTCCGGTTCTTCCACCCCCCCCACTTTGGTACCGGTCTCAGGCCACTTTACAAATTTCAAATACAAGTGATCAAAAATCTCTGTAACTTCAGTAGCTGACTGGCCATTCGTTTGTCTTGTACTGTGTTTGTCTTAAAATGGCGTAAATCCGTGTCTGTTTCGTGAGTGTGTGTGTTGGGTTTCAGGCGCGGCGCTTTGAGTCGATTTCCCAAAAATTGAGAAAAAGCGCCTATATAATAACGGTATAAAAAAGTATAAAATACTGTGCGGTACACGGCGTGACCGGCTCTCTGCCGCTATAACAACTACCTACTGGTTTGTATTCATAACACATCTCTGCCTAAAGTGACTGTTGTGGAAGCAACATCGTTCAAAAGTTGAAATTCTCACCTACACACTGATACCAAACATGACAACATTACGACTTGTACTTGTGTAGCAGGTCATGGTGAAAATAAAGAGAACGGGAATTTGTTGATGTACGAGAACGAGAATTTATTGTGAAATTGACAAAGTTCCCACAGCCATAACACAAAGACGCTACTTTTCCCAGTGAAACACACTTGCATGCATAAGGGTTAGCATGCCTACAGTACGTATCACTTAATGGATTTTGGGTTCATGGTGGGGGACGGAAGCAGGAGGGTAATTAATGAAGTCACTGACAGGTGTCGACAGACAAGTTCCAGACATCCGACTTGGTGTACACTCCCGGCATTGGGGAAAGAGAGGGCTTAGTTACATGGATACTATTGAGGAGATAGCCACGTTTCTTTCTTGGGAAATAGTGTAACACTAACAGTCAACCTTGTAAATGTACTTTCGGTTTAACTTTTGATCATGATGGAGTCTGATGAAACGCGTACAGTCTGTGTACACACAGGTGTGTTCCATGCAATGAGAGTAAATGCATTGTGCAGAATATGTGGCGAGAGATCACAAAAGAAATACACGGATAAAAAGTCATTTCTTTGTATCAATTATGAACACTTAATCCACAAGTGTTATGGAATTAATATCCAGGAAGACAAAGACATGATGCACTCCAAAACAATGTGTAGGAGTTGCTATTGTCGGATGAAACGGATACTACTGAAACAAGTGTGTCCGAGGAGACAACGCGAAATGCGGCATCTGATATTGCCTCATCACAACACATTTGGACCATGTTCGATCCAAATACGAGTGTTGAAGAATGTGTCGCGTGTGTTCACTTCATCAGCCCTGAAAGTCTAAAATTTTGCCCACCAGCCTTTGGCTAGTGACTTCCAAGTTTTACTAGCCAAACTGAAAATGTTACTAGCCAAAACTGAAAATTTTACTAGTACTGAAAATAGCCCAACTCAACAATATAATGTACCACAAGTGTTTGACGCCCAATGTTAGAGTGTTTTCTGCCCAGAGGCATTGAGAACAAATATTTGAACAGACAATCATAACCAAGTTCATGTTTATGTCCTGACTTCAAGCTTTTGTTAGTATCAAGTGGAGAAATAACTGACAAAGTCCCCATGTGAACTGTGGTGAGGTTTTTTATTTATTAATTTTTTGTAAGTAGAGCTGGGCTTCTGTTTGCACAACAGGTTAAAGGGTCTGTAGACCCCCAGGTATAAATTTTAGAGGGTACACAGATCCTAGCATTATAGAGGGTCCGTAGATTTATTTAAGAAAAACTGCATCATCTGTATGTTCCTTAAAATAAATTATCCCCACCCGGGTCTGCCCTGGGGGACTTGAGTGGGGTTAACTACCTTTTAGTTCCCAGGGTCACCCTGGTCAGCCCCACAGGGTGGGTTTTTCCCTCTATTCTGGGGCATGTGTTTCTGTCTACCCTTGGTCCATTCACCTGTATTTGTCTTTTTAAAACTCTCCCAACTGTCTGCACTGCCTGTAGCTCTTGATATTGGATGTGTGTTGCTAAATGGTCTTAGCTTTATTTAGGCCCCATGGCTTAGGTTTATTTAACGTATTGGACCGGCTGGCGACATACATTCAATATTCTGTTTCTTTTCTTTTTTTCACAAGCAGTGCAGGCACGTCTTGAGAAAGCCTTGTTGCTGTCGGGATGTTAAGCAATGTACAATCAATCAATCATTAAAATAAATTTTAAATCTCATTTCACTCTCTCCTCTTTAAATGTGTTGTGACAGTGTGTGTGTGTCTTTTCCATGATACTGATTCTTTAACTGGTGAGCTATCGTGCAAAAGCCTGTCTCCCTCGCTCTCTCACACACAGAAAAACATATCTATTTATTTATTTGTATGATTGTTTGATAATGTATTGTAACAGAGAATGTAGCGTTTTCTGCTGAACGCGGCAGATTGACAACCAACGTTTGACTTGTCTAAAGTGTGTGTGTAGTGTGTGTGTGTGTGAACTGATGTACTTAAAAGTTTGTTTCAAACCATTTAACCACTCAGAAAGACGTGTTTCTCAATTTTTGGCCTAATAACTGTACCAGAAGATGGATCGACCACGATTAAAAAAACCTGACAAACTTATTTCTGTTCAAATTTCTGGACTTGCTTTCGAGTTTGCCTCAGTGCTCATTGCGCATGTCATTCGAGTTCCGTCGTGCTTTAGCCATGGAAATACACTCAGCACAGCCATGACCTCTGAAAACTGTGTCGTAGCGGTGGGTCCACACACGGCCCAGGGGTAGCATTTCTGGTACTGTCGATGGAGATGGCAGTGTTGAAGTGCAACTTTATTCTTAGCGATTATCAAGATCGGTACCGGATTGAAGAATCCGAAGCATTCCAGCTCTTCCTTAGCTTTTTCTCCGCCATGTACAACTTCGTTCAAGATCGAAAGCGAAACGCACGATGCCGTATCCCATGATAGTATTATGGTGACGTCACAGCAAGTAACGCGTTCAACATGCAGCGCGCACTTTGTAATAACATGCTGACACCAAACAGTTTGCACGCCCTGTTACACTCACACGGACCCCGGCGTCGGGTCGATTCTGAACGCAGCCGCGACTGAGCGAGCGGCTAAACGAAACAATTCAGTCGTCACTAAAAATAGAACGACTGTCACCGACCTCTGTTATGGTACACACAGTTCGAGTGACGTGTTCGGCTACTGCCGCAATGTGATGTTATAGAGGCGGCTCGCGGTGGCAGGTCACGCGCCGGAGTACCTGATGTTCGGCTGGGTTCGGCTGGCGGTTAGCCGTTGGATTGGAAAACGCACGATCGCACTCGCATTTGGCGAGTGGGTATTTTTTTTTACTCGCCAAATTTTTTTTTTCACTCGCCATGGCGAGTAAATTACTCGCCATTTTCAGGGCTGTTCATGCAGCTAGGTAAAGGAGGACGACCAGCGAAGCGGGGTTCCCGGCATGGAAAGAAACGATCTTCAGGGAGGTGAAGAGAGTCACGCTACCATTAACATTCTAAAGTGCAGGACATATGGCTTGCAGACAGAGGAGGAAAAACTCAGACTGCTCATGACCGAGCACATGACACTCGTGTCACCCGTCCTCCACTCCGTCATTCCTACAGTAGTCAAACAGAAACAAAATTAATTCTCGCATAGACGGCGCCGGAGTTGTGTATCTGTGAACCTGTTATGGTCTGATCGTATTTCGGGATGGCAATAGCAGTCTGTGGAGTACCGAGACGGCTGCGGGCGAGAAATGCCAGAACAAGCGACCTGTCAGTGACCTCATTAACCACCCTCCTGCTTTCTTCCCCCACCATGAATCCAAAATCCGGTAAGTGATACTTACTGTAGGCATGCTGACCCTTATGCATGCAAGTGTGTTTCGTTGGGAAAAGTAGCGTCTTCGTGTTATGGCTGTGGGAACTTTGTCAATTTCACAACAAACACCGACATCGTACATCAACAAATTCCCGTTCTCTTTATTTTCACCATAACCTGCTACACAAGTGCAAGTCATAATGTTGTCATATTTGGTATCAGTGTGTAGGTGAGAATTTGAACTTTTGAACGATGTTGCTTCCACAACAGTCACTGTAGGCAGAGATGTGTTATGAATACAAATGTGTAGGTAGTTGTTATAGCGGCAGAGCGCCGGTCACGCTGTGTACCGCACAGTAGCAAGTGCGATATAAATAGAATGAGTGGGCAAGAGTGGAATGTGACCTCGCGGCGCCTTATCTCTCTGGCAGCTGGAAGCGAACTAAGTGCTAGGCGCCAGCACTGGCTGGTAAAGCCGTGTAGTCCGTCTACCAGACTAGCCAACCCTAAGGACAAATGTTGCATAGAGTCATAAAATGCTAATTTATCCAGTCTAAAAGTCAAGTACTTTTCAGTTGTCTGCGCTATACAACTTATGTTTCTGTAAGACTCATCTACAGCCTGCATGATAATGTGTGAATCATACCCCTTGAGATTGTGAAAAAAGATTGGTAACTTGTATGTCTTAGGATCTGTTTTTAATAGCAAGTTACACTTATTATGTGCAGCACCTCTGTACCGTCCAGTTATGTGATCATGGTCACGAACTTTATCACCTCCTAAAGGTTGATCACAAATCCAACACGTCACAGCTGTATCAAAATTCAGTTTGTCTTCTTCTGACATCACCAAAGGCATCTGACTTGTTGTGAGATATTGTACTACCTAACTATACAGATGTCTCATTTCTGTTAAAAACAGACATGCTGCATTTTCTCCCCTATAGATAACAGGTTCTGAATGCAAACCGTCTGACCTAACAATAATGTATCCAAAAGAACACACCACTTGGTCACTCATCTTTATATTCTTGGGTAATGATTCTGGAACAGGACCTTCATACGGAACAACCAGTGATTCAAAATCAGCATACACTACAAACGGCAGCTTTTGCTGATTTCCATAGTTTTTAAAACACACTTGACTACCAGGGTATGGATACTTAAGTATAGTTTGTATGTCATCAGCTGACCTACAATGCAGGACGTGTTTATGTGCTACTTTAATAGAGGAGAATCTTTGTAAACATCTCTTACACACTTCCTGTTTCCTACCATATTTTGATACATGATTATGAATTAGACGTGACATACTCCTGATAATTGTGTAGTGAAAGTTATCATTATCACCAATTAGCAACATGTCAACATGCTTATCTTCTGACTGTCCATAGGTTGGAGCAAGTGGTGATACTCTAATGGGTTGTAACTTGTCAACAGACTCATTATCCCATACATACACATTTAAAGATATACCCGGATTTAGTTTTTCAAACAAGTCTATGTCTTCTATTTTAACAGGGAACTCAATACCACTAAAATCGAGTTCGTTTACAAATTTGGTGTAGTTAGATACATGCTCAGGTTTTGATTTTACATGGTGCAGTTGAGCAAGCACACACCACATAAAACAATAGTGGTCATTGTTCTGTATATTAACATTCATTCATGGCTTGACTTCGCGAACGAAGATTCTATAGGGCTTGTCCACGTCGTCTGCAGGCATTTTCGTGACTGCGGAGGCCAATCCGGGACAGGCAGGTTCGACCGCAGTGGCTGCAGGGGAAGGTCTGGTCAGGGTTCTGAGTTACGACAACTCTGTTTTTTCTCCTGAGCTGCTTGTCCTTGAGGTTAGCTCTGCGAGAGTCCTCAAAGGAGACGGCTGCCTTGTGAATGGTGGAGCGCCAGGTGTCACGGTCCGCAGCAAGCGAAGACCACTGGTAGTGGTCGTGTATATTAACAACAGCCTTTTTGTTTGCAACCTCTGTTGGTAGTGATATCCATGATTTACCTAATATAGGATGATACCTTGACTGTTTTAATTGTAGTTCATGTACATGACCTTCGTGCCAACCAGACCCCTTCATTTTTGCACTGTCAATTGCTTGGAGAAAGTCAGGTAATAGTCTGTCTCTAAACACGTTCTCTAATTCTCTTCTTGTATTAACTGTGTGTTGTCTTGTCGATATATACGATACAATCACTTCACCGTCTACTCTAGTAAATTCTATTTTTGCAACAACCTGAATCTTTACACTGCCTGTAAGAAGATTATCTTGTACGACAGAAAAAGAGTTTTCTATCGATTCATAGACATTGTTACTATAAGATATAGGCAAGTCTGTTGTGTGAAACACGTTTCTTAAGCCTGATGAGCTTTCTGTATTGTCCGTCATTTTTATTTGACCGACAAAATAATAAATAAAAAATATTAACGTTGACTATGCTGGCGCTGCATGTGTAATACCACTTTATTAACTGTAACACTGTTAATATAAACATTTAGTTTGCGTAGTTGTTTAAATATGCTATAACAAAGTTCCTCTAACCAGAGCAAGCGGTCATTATCATTAACTTTAAAGGCAGGTGTCTTTAAATCAACTGTCATGCACTCCACATCTGGAAGCTCATCAACATAATCCAAAGTCACACTATATGTCGCATATATCTCCACTGGTGCTGAAAAGCTTAGTGTGACTGTTTGGGTGATGATATTAAGTCGGTAAAGTGCTCAACATCTTTGATGCAGTGTGAGATATCAATCACTTGCATGATTTGTCCGTCTGTCATTTTTATTGGACAAACAAATGTATAAATTAATTTACTAACCCATACCCTGTGGGCTGATCTGTCTTTAAAATAAGCTTCAGATGCTTAGTTGATTTCAGTTTATTTTTCACATCATCACGTTCATACTTATTTGGTATCACATCGTTTTCTCTGAGACAGTCTTCAAAGCTGTCACGATCCTTACAGTAAAACAAACAGATAAACTTTAACTGTTCTCGAAAATCTTTTAGTACAGCATTATATTTCTGAGTGAGAATCCATACACTTATGTTTGAGTGTCTACCACTGAAGGCAAGTTCTGCTAAAGTGTTTCTCTTCTTGACAATGTCTTTCTCTGCAGAAGTCATCAACAATAAACGTTGGCTGTCCTTCAAATTGTTTGTAAAAATACTGTAGATAGTCATTCAGTTTTTTCTCAGGGTCAACTAAATAAATGTTGCTGTCAGTCCATATGAATAAACGGTTGTGATAAGCTTTGTTGTGTTTTATTGTAGAACAAAATATCACTGTTTTCAAAATGATGGATGTATCTTGTTTGTTAAGTTGAGGTTAAGTACAAATTCAGTTTTTCCACACCCGGTGGCACCACAAAATAAGCCACAATGTGACCACTTAGTCTGCTTTCTGCAATATTGAGTTGTGCGTCATAAATCAGATACAAATAGAATTATGTTAATGGCTTCGGCTTTTTCAGTCTTTTTTTTGTATCTAAATTGTAATTCCGTCACTACCGTTTTCGACAGTTCGACCTGACCCATGAAGGTAGTTATCGTCTGTACTGCGAAGGTCTAGCCACAGAGCATACTTATTTGTAAGGTATTGTCCGATCCTAACGTCATACAGATGTAAATCTTTACACGCCATGTTTGCTGGTTTTTCTCTAAGTCTTCCACCCGCAAAATACTTTGTGATCTCATCGTAGTGTTGGTATGGTAACAAACCAGATGCATACACTTGATTAGGATGGCCTTCGATTGTGCAAGACAAATGTGTAATCTTTGGATTGTAGAATTTTTTTGAATCCCGTTTGTATGGAGCCGCTGGTTCAACAAACAACATGAGTATACCTTTCAGTGACCTGGCAGGTGTGTTCAAGTTTATATTCCACATCGGGTCACTCTTATCTTTATGCATTAAACTATGTCTAATTACCCTGTCATAATAAATTGGAAGTCTTGACTGGTACTGATTTTGAATGAGTCTAGCTAGATCAGTGTGTGTGACAATTTCATATTCCAAAGAGATGTTAGAGATCTTATATGTTGCATTGAGATCAGATGATTTAATAACTTTGGAGTAGTCATTGAAAGTTAGTTCAAAACTTAGATGGTCATTCAGTGCTCCTTGGTAATAAGGTAAATGCGCTGTTAGGGTTTCAAACTCAAGTGGAATGTAAAACCTGGTTCCATATGTTTAAGCCATAATAATCTCCTTGGCCACCCCAGTAGTTACTTTATCTCCGGCATCGATTCGAAGTTTACCAACATTATCAGACTGTATGCCTTGGTAAATACGATCTTCTCGTTCTTCTGGTGTGAGCCACAAATCTTTGTAACAGTAGAACGCATCAGCATCATCAAGACTAAACACTTCCTGTCCTTCAAGTTTTACTTTAATAGTTCTAATAATTGCTCTGCCTAGATTGTTAACTAGTGTTCTGTTTACATCTGCGTCTGATGAAAGTTCAATATTAAATGCAAGACGTGCAGTGCCAGGAACAATAACGTCACTGGGGCCTAGGTTTGGAAACTTGACTGTAAGTGTTTGGTTCTGGTCTATGGTACTTGGATTATTTGTAATGACAATTGATTGCCTAATGCCCTTAACACCAAGAGGCTCACATAGTTTTCTATATGGGTCTAACTTTGATCCGTAAGATGATGTCATTTTTATTATGCACAATAAAAAATATTAAATTAATAAAACAATGGCAGCGGGAGGATTTAATCATGGTGATTTTGAAATGGATGTCATGGATGCCTCAGATACCAGTATCACAGATATGACTGGAATGGTAACTACTTCTAGTATGTATCACGAACTGTTAAAAGACAAAGTAAACTCATTTTATGACAGTGTTGGTGCGCGCCCAGATGTAATAGATCCTAATCAGTTTGAATATGATAAAGGACACTTATTTGTAAATACAGACAGAGGGAAAGTGTATCTAACACATAAAAATAGCCCTGCTAAGTTTAGAGCTTTAAGTACAATCAAAACTGATGTAGGTGGTGAGGCAGCACTGCAGCGTTACCTTGGTGTTGGTACTAGTAAGAAGTTAACACCACAACTTGCTACTGTGCTTCACGACACACAAACAAAGTTACCAACAGGACAAGAAATTGAAATGGCAGCAGTAACAAGCCTACCAGAAATAGCAAACACAGTGATACAAGAAACCTCATTTACTGAAGGACAAATAAATGACGCTATGAAAACAACAGATGATCCGCCTTTGTCAATGCGAGAGATTATGGGCTTCGATAAATCTCTGCAGACGATAAGAGGTGAGATGGTAAATAATGTAGCCAAACTAGATGAGCTTGATAAACACATAGAACGAGAAAAAGAGAAACTAGCTACAGCAGACAATGAGAATCTTGACACAGAAATGAAAGAAAGAATCCAACACAGATTAAATGATTTGCGGATAGAAAGATCAGGATGATTAGAAGTGATTAGTATTGGAAGAGAAAAACTGAAAACACAGGTCAACAGGATTAGAGAAACTATTCAGAAAATACTTCACGAAGACACAACATTGGCTGAGAGACTGAAAACACTTTTCAGAGAACAGGGTATTACAATTGCAAGTTTAATTACTGCTCTTGGGTTTATTATCAGCACCGTTGTGTTAGCTGTCTCTGGGGGACCTGGTGGTGGCGGTGGTTCTCTTACACCAAGTCCACCAACCCCGGCCCCAACAGACCCAAAAGATTTACAGTCATGGGTAAAGAAACAGTTGTCTCACATTTCAGACTTGCTTAAGAAATTGGCTGTGAAAGCAATGGATGCGTTACCTGGTATAATTGGCACAGTTGTCAGTTGGTTGATCAGTACAGCAGCGAAGGTAGTCGGGTTTATGGCAGAACATGTGTGGGTCTTTTTGGTGACAGTAGGAGGGTTAATAACTGGGTATTTAATGAAACAGGTAAAGAAGTAATATTCCCAGTCCGGTGAGTCCTATTACCAATGCAGTTCTCTCTGACTCAGGAGTTTTGATTGATTGATTGTACATTGCTTAACGTCCAGACAGCAACAAGGCTTTCTCAGGACATGCCTGCACTGCTTGTGAAAAAATAAAAAAGAAACAGAACATTGAATGTATGTCGCCAGCCGGTCAAATACGTTAAATAAACCTAACACATGGGCCTAAATAAAGCTAAGACCATTTAGCAACACACATCCAATATCAAGAGCTACAGGCAGTGCAGACAGTAGGGAGAGTTTTAAAAAGGCAAATACAGGTGAATGGACAAAGGGTAGACAGAAACACGTGCCCCAGAATAGAGAGAAAAACCCACCCTGTGGGGCTGACCAGGGTGACTCAGGAGTGCCAGGGGTTGGTGATGGTGAGTCAGGTGTAGGGGCCGGGACTGTTACTGTCTGTACGGGTGATGTCGTTACTGGTGCTGGTGTCATTAATGGTTTTAACAACTGTACATGCGTGGTTGTGGCCCCCAAGTTTACAGATTGTTTGAGTCCAAGTTTTTGACCATGACCTGCAACTATTATTTCGTTATTATAATTTGTTATTGTACCCATTTGGAGTTGAAGATCAGACGGCAACATGTATAACCCGATGCCTACTACAAAGTCAACTTTCGATCTGGCATATCTAAGTACGTCTTGGTAGCGCTGTATGCTTGATGGGAGATCTACTGTTGAATTAATTGAATCTTCTAGATTTGCAAGAAACTGTTTTTGTGATTCAAATTTACCACTTCCATTCAAAATGTTTGATTTTGTTAGTGACTGTGCTCCTAGTACACACCAGACATATGTTCTGATAGACTCATTTACGCGCTCGACTCCTGCTTGAGTAAACCCGTCACTTTTGTCTAAAATAAATGTGGTCCAGGCATTAGACTGTTTCTGTTCTATTGATCCTAACCAGACTTGTGATTTTGATGAAAATGAAGTGAAACCGGGGTAGTAATCTTGAGGGTATTGTCTGTGACTCATAGCATAATACAGTGTACCCATACCGTTGTGATCATCAAGTTTTTGAGTAAAGTCATACCTGGGGCTTATGTTAAATTCATTACAGATGCGTTCAAACGCTTTCATATCCATGGGGTTGTTAAAACGGTTGAAACTGGATTCAGTAGGTAGTGGAGTATGGAGTTCTGACAGTATTCTTCTTAATTGGTAATATGTGTGAAAACGATAGACTGATCTAATTAGTTTGTTTGAGTGATTCAAATGGTCTGTGAATAAAACACCACAGCCTGTAGTTGAACACAGTATAGCAAAGTTAAGTTGGTTTTGAAACATTTGTAGTGGACTTGAAGACCACTTTCTTGCAGTTACATCGTCTGTTATTGGAGGGTTTAGGTATTGGTCAAAGGGATTGGGTACTTTGACCTGAAATAAATCTTGTTCAGACACTGCTATATCAAGCTGATATAGTTGAATTATTTTCTGTTCATAAGTAGGTGCGACATTATACTTGGCATCTACGTTAAATTGAAATGCGTTTGTAGTAACGCTTGTTGGTGATTTAAATTCCATCATGTTCTTTTTTATGAGATAATAAAAATGTTTATTACCTTAACAAATCTTGACACAAGCAAACCAGTGTGGTTAACTAATGGAATTGATAATCGTGATGGTAGCAAGGCTGTAGCTATCCATGAAATGTTTTATAGTGTAAAATGGTTTAATGTAACAGATGATATAACTTATTTTGTAGCTCATGGCACTAGGATTGGTGATAATTTACGATCTGGGTATTATGACTTTTGTACTTTAGCTGAATGGCTACAAAATGGATTTAAAATTAAAGCAACTTTAAATCCAGCTAACTTACTTGTTACATTGGAATTTCCAAAAGGTAGTGAGTATTCATTATCAATTAGACTAGGAAGGTTACTTGGTTTTTTTGTTACATTTCCAGATGAAGATTGGGGTGAATCATCATTAATATTCGGTAGTCTACTAACACCAAAAAAAGAAAAAATAACTGGAAAACGACCTGTCAATTTGTCAGTACACACAGTACTAAATGTTTATTTGAAAGAACTGAACACAACTGAAAATGTTCACAATGGAAAGCCTTCAACTTTGTTGAAAAGCTTACCAACTGGAACTGCACCCTATTGTGAAAGTGTGGCTGTTAGATTTCCTAATTTGCAGTTTAAGAAATTAGGTTCCAGTTTCTTTGAGTCACTGTGTATATATGTAACTAATCAAGATGACAAACCAGTTGTAATGCATGATTTTAATGTTGTGTTAGAAGTTAAATAATTTTATTTTTGTTTATAAAATGAGTCCTCGCGCTGGGAAGATATGGCGTTGAGGCGCGTCCCCTAGGTGGTGGATAGGGGGTCCCTCGTGAGAGGGGTGCACCGAATGAAATAAGGTTCCGTGAACCAACATGGTCTAAGGGAAGGTGACCTCGACAGAAAACCCCTGGTCCTCCTAGTAAGGGGGTTGGGCATGGGGTAGCTTCCCCACCCTGCAAAAAAGGAAATAGCTACAAAAACGCCGACGAAAAGACTAACAGTAATTCCTTTCCTGGAGGAGGAAGGTTCTTCTACCAGAAGACTTATGACGTCCTGTGGTGAAAGCCGGAAGTCTTCGGAAGCCACAGGACCGAGCCACCTCTCTCTATCCAGGGATACAACCATGGGCACATGGAACGTCAAGACCATGTACCAGAGCGGCAAGGCCACCCAGATAGCAGCGGAAATGCAACTGATACAACCTTTCCCTGCTAGGTATCAGTGAAGCCAGATGGACGCAGTCTGGCCAGAAAAGGCTGTTAAGTGGGGAGATGATTCTGTATTCAGGTCATGAAGAGGAGAATGCCCCCCATACAGAAGGTGTAGCATTCATGCTGTCACCAGTGGCACAGAGAGCGCTGATGGGCTGGGGACCTCTTGGGCCAAGAATTATCACAGCAGCCTTTAGAACCAAGAAAAAGCTCAAGCTGAACGTCATCCAGTGTTATACGCCCACTAATGACAGTGACGAGGAAGAGAAACAAGAGTTCTATGACCGACTCCAGAGTGCCTTGGACAAATGTGTGGAGCGAGACATCACCATCGTCATGGGTGATTTTAATGCCAAAATAGGGGAGGACAACACCGGATATGAAGAGGTGATGGGGAGACAGGGACTAGGCTCGGAGATGAGTGAGAACGGTAGAGGTTTGTAGACTTTTGTGCTCTAAACCGACTTGTCATTGGAGGCAGCATCTTCCCACACAGAAGAATACACAAAGCAACTTGGGTCTCACCTGACCATACAACAGAGAACCAAATAGACCATATCTGCATTAGCAAGAAATTTAGAAGATCCCTTCAAGATGTTCGAGTGAGGAGGGGAGCAGATGACGCCTCCGACCACCAACTACTTACCTTAAGAATGAAGCTCAAGCTAAAGAAAAGCCGCACAGAGACAACAAGAAGACAGTGCTATAATGTAGGCCTCCTGAGAGAAACTGGAGTTAGAGAAGAGTTCAAACTGGTGCTGTCCAACCGGTTTCAAGCGCTACAGGAGCTAGTAAATAAAGAGGAGGCGGTCACCACAGAGCAGCAGTGGAAGGCAGTTAGAGAGGCGCTGAACTCAACCTGCAAAGACACTGTAGGGTTCAGGAAACACCATCACAAGGACTGGCTGTTGGCACAGACCTTGAAGAAGATAGAAGTGAGGAAGCAGAAGAAAGCAGTTGTCAACAACAGTCGCACGAGAGCAGCCAAAGTAAGGGCACAGGGGGAATACTCGGAAGCCAACCGCGAGGTGAAGAGTAGTATCAGGGCAGACAAGAGGGCCTACACAGACAGCCTGGCAGCAGAGGCAGAAAAGGCAGCAGGCAGCGGCAACATGAAACAGCTCTACGACATTACCAGAAGATTGTCAGGCAAGTATGGCCATACAGAAAGACCAGTAAAAGACAAAGAAGGCAAGCCTATTGCAGACAGAGCAGACCAACTCGACAGATGGGCCGAGTATTTTGAAGAGTTACTGAACAGACCTAGCCCACCCGACCCCCCAGACATCCAGCCGGCAGAGACCGACCTACCCATCAGCTGTGACAGACCCAGCCGGGAAGAGATCAGAAGAGCAGTGGCACTCTTGAAGAACGGCAAAGCAGCAGGCCCAGATGGCATCCCAGCGGAGTCTCTGAAAGCAGACCTAGAGACAACAGTG
This sequence comes from Semisulcospira habei, assembly GCA_036245525.1. Taxonomy (NCBI): domain Eukaryota; kingdom Metazoa; phylum Mollusca; class Gastropoda; family Semisulcospiridae; genus Semisulcospira; species Semisulcospira habei. Next base: position 296,396,353 of record BTPG01000002.1, on the reverse strand, counting down.
GAGATGCTGTACCCACTGTTTGGAAAGATCTGGGAAGAGGAGGTGATGCCGGCTGACTGGAAGGAGGGGTACCTAATCAAGCTTCCCAAGAAAGGCGACCTCAGCAAGTGTTCCAACTACAGAGGAATCACCTTGCTGTCAGTACCAGGAAAGGTCTTCAACAGGATCATCCTGGAGAGAATGAAGAGCTCCGTTGACCCCCAGCTGAGAGACCAGCAAGCAGGATTCAGGAAAAACCGATCATGTACAGACCAGATCGCCACTCTCCGCATCATCGTGGAACAGTCTCTGGAGTGGAGCTCCCCACTGTACGTCAACTTTGTGGATTATGAGAAAGCATTTGACAATGTGGACCGAGAGACTCTGGGGAAACTCCTACGACACTACGGTGTACCCACAAAGCTCGTCCGCCTGATCAACAGCAGCTACGATGGCATGACATGTCGCGTGATCCACGAAGGGCAGTTCACCAGGGAGCTCCAGGTCAGAACCGGTGTCAGGCAGGGGTGTCTGCTGTCTCCGTTCCTCTTCCTACTGGCCATAGACTGGGTCATGAAGATGACCACAGAGCACAGACGAAGTGGAATACAGTGGACACAGCTTGACGACCTCGATTTTGCAGACGACTTGGCATTACTGTCCCACACTCATCAACAAATACAGGACAAGACCACGAGGCTTGCTGACATCTCGTCCCAAGTGGCCTCACCATTCACAAACAGAAAACAAAGACAATGAGGCTGAACGCAACCAGGGAAGAACCAGTCTTGCTTGCTGGCACCCTGTTGGAAGAGGTGGAGTCCTTCACCTATCTCGGGAGCATCATAGACAAAAAAGGCGGCACTGATGCAGATGTCAGAGCACAAATCGGTAAAGCCAGAGCAGCCTTTTTCCAGTTGAAAAAAGTGTGGAGCTCCAGAGAGCTGTCACAACACACCAAAGTCCGGATTTTCAACTCCAATGTAAAAGCAGTTCTCTTATATGGAGCAGAGACTTGGAGACTGACAAAAACCACAGTCAACAGAGTACAGACCTTCGTGAACAGTTGCCTTAGAAGAATTTTGAAAATCCACTGGCCAGAGAAGATCAGCAACGTCAGACTCTGGGAGAGAACAGAGCAGATAACAGCAGAGAATGAAATTGGGCGAAGAAGATGGGGATGGATCGGTCACAGTCTGAGAAAGCCAGCTTCCAGTATCACTAGGCAGGCATTGTCATGGAACCCCCAGGGAAAGAGGAAAAGAGGTAGGCCGAGAAACTCCTGGCGTCGAGACCTCCAAGCAGACATCAAGAGACTGGGAACCACCTGGAGTAGAATCGAAGGAGAAGCACAGGACAGGAGTTGCTGGAGGTCTCTCGTCGACGGTCTATACCCGGGTAGGGGTGACAGGCGTAAGTAAGTAAGTTATAAAATGAGTGCTGGTCCAAAGCCAAAAATTATTCCAATCGCGTGTCCTGTAGCAGAGTTGAAAGATTTGGCTGATGTTCAGGATTTTGAAAAGGAAGGGGAGGTGGGGGAAGTGTATGGATTTGAACTTGATTCGACTGGAATGTACAGGCGGAAAGTAATCGATGACATGAAAGACGGCACTGAAAGGCTGATTCCTAAACTTGGTCAGCTGCGTGATGTCACTGTACCTGTGATGTTCCTGTAAATAATGTGCCCTACAACTTAATACATGTGGGAAATAAGTGGGTAGTTTCACCTGTGCCTGTTCCAGCACCAACAATTGACTGGGATATAAAGTTGGAATTTATTAGTCCTTATGTATATACTGATGATGAAGGTGCCTTAGTGTTTAGGAAAGTTGTTAACTCTGGGCCGCTTATTGTAAGCCTTGTTCCAAGCTTTGCACAAGACAACAATAGCAGAGAAAAACTGAAAGTACAGGAGTATGAGAGACGACGGTATCTTCTTACGCACAGGAAGGGCAGATTTGATGAGAAGGTCGTGTTTGCACCAGCAAACTTTAGAATTGCAAGAGAAGCGACAATAGTATTTGAAATTATCATGAGATCTGTAACTTCTGTGAAAGAGGCAGATATAGCACAGGAAATAAAACTTACGTGGGATGAAACATTGACAGAGTCAACAAAGGTTTTAATTGCCATTAGAAAAAATGTAGATGTTTTTGAGGTTTCGAGCAGTGTTCCAGCTGTCAAGATATTAGTCGACAAAATAACTTTTGTTTTTCTAAATTTTATAAAACTGGAACACATTGATCTTGTTTCATTTTATTATGCCAGCAAATTGTATACTTTTGACGAGTTGCAAAATGTAATCATTGATTAAATAAAAAATATTTGTGAATAAAAAAAATGGTAAACTTCTATCCACAACTACCGACGCTTGAGTCTGTGACAACTAAGACGTTTGATCCGCATGTGCCAATTGCATCAGATAAAACATTACAGGCAGACGCATTTTGATTAATAAATATTACAGAAGCAATTAAATATTTGGAAAGTGAGGAGGCGAGGTACTCCAGATGCAAAAGACGGTATAAGACTGTTTTCAATTCTGTACAAAACACATCTACGGCTGTTGGTGCAGTTTCAGCTGGATGTTCTGTAGGGGGTATTGTTCTGTTTGCCACGGGAATTGGAAGTTTAATTGGAATTGCAATTGAGGGTGTTAGCATTGCTACATGCCTGGCATGCTTTGGTTTGGAAGCCCTAAACAAAAGATTTCATACAAAATTACAGAAACATGAAGCATTGAGTACTCTTGCTAATGCAAAGTTGAGCAGTATGAAACTTATTATCAGTAAGGCATTGGACGATAATTTTATTGACGATATTGAATTTAAGAGAGTGCAGGATGATTTGAACAATTACAAAAAAAAAAAAATCTGAAATACAAAATAAAATGCGTAGTCAATCTCCTGTGAATGTTGAAGAACTAAAGGCTAGTTTTTTAGAGATGGGAAAACAGATTGGTGTTCAGGAAACCACAGAAAAACTACACAATCTTTTAAACAAATAAAAATCAGATTTGGTAATCAATCAATATTTTTGTCATATGCTTCGCAGAGAGATGACACATCATTTACACCACTTGTGCCTGATTATTTAGCGCCATCCGCTCCACCACCAGAGTACTACTGAGAAAAAAAAAGTTATTTTTTTGTCTTTGTATCTTGACAAATCTGTCTGAGTAAGTTGTGACTTAAGTCAAGAACTTGTAAGAACTTTATAAAAACTTACAATAAGTAATTAATAAGTTCTTACGGTAAGTAATTACTAAGTTCTTAGGGCAACTAACTTTAAGGTAACCTCTGCAGGTTCCTAAAAGTTAGTTGCAACTTGTTAATAAGTATTAAGTTCTAATTGAGAAAATCTTGTTCCTCAGAAATCAACTCTGACAGGTGGGTGTGTAAAATGCCTTAGTCTATTTTTCACAGAGTGCACTATCAGAATATGGTTTGATTTGAGAGAAACGACCGTGTGTAGGTTAACGACCTTAATTAGTAATTAAGGTAAACTTAAGACAATGGGTTATTGGGCCAGTATTGTACTCGGCAATACAGATGATGATTCTCATGAGCCAGTGTTTGTTTCAAAATACGGTTTTGGTGCCAGTGAGATGGAAATTATGTTAGCGCTGAGAGAGTTGTGTTTGAGATTAAAATTGAATAGTTTTAGGGCATCTGTTTGGCTCCTGAGGATCCGGTGGTTGTGTAAAGTACATTATTATATCTCTAATGTAAATCAAAAAAAAATCCAAAGGAAGGCACAAGCCGGTAGAATCCAAAGGCTTGCACAGAATCTAAGGCACGACTGGTGCACAACCACACACAGCCGAACATCCAGTAGGCTAAACACAACCATTCGCGGTAAGCTAAGCGAACAGACTGGCGTGACACCACTGCGCACGCAACCAGATAGGGAGGTACGGGAGACTACCCAGGTTACCTGGCTATGGCGCCCTTGGGTCACCTCCCTTGTCGTGTAGGTACACAACAGAATTTTGGGCTGAAATGGTAAGCTAAGTGCACGTTTTCTAATAGTAATGTCATCGGTAATATTTTTGAGGAAACAAATGGCGGACTTCTTGTAGCCCTCTTTGTGATGCATCTTGAATGTGAGTTTTGTTCTATAAAAGATCTCCAAAACGTTCTAAAGTAAAAGGTTACTTAGTGTTTTTCGAAACAACAAGCACACTCAATACTTGAGATGGCAACGTCATGAAATATTTTAAATTACATCATAAGTCTATTATGTATAAATGTATATTCCTTTGACGTCAGTCATGTCTGGCGTGATCCAGGTCGGAAGATGCCTTCTTGATTTCTTTTACAAAAATAGTGGAGGAATGAAAACAAATACGTTATTGGTAGCAGGGGTCTGCTGCATGGACCCTTGTAGGCCTTCTGGAGGTCAAAGGAACCATTGTACCCCTCAGGCCTTTGGGGTACAATGGTTCCTTTGACCTCCCTCAGGCCTACAAGGGTCCGTGTAGCAAACCCCTGCAACCAAAAACTTATATTGTGATACCAGCAAGGTTAAGGCTGATCTGTCATTGCTTATGATTTTTTTTTTAGTACTCATGCTTTCAAACTGCAGCATTACTTACTATTCTCCAAGGACTGGCAGGTTGTGTTTGAGAGGCAGGGCAGAAACATTGGCCATAGACACCAAGTAGTTCTTGAAGCGCAGGATTCGGTGGTAGATGTCTGGTGAAACAAAAACAAGCTGATCACAGCATGTTATTGTGAACATTAACTTCAAGCAAAGCTCAGTAAATGTCACTCTAGACTGACTTTGTCTTTTGTTTGCCTGTGTATAAATGCACGTAGTTGTTGCTTGCATTCCTGTGCTAAACACCCCAAGCATAAAGATGATCAAAACTCAAAATGCAAATATGTTTACGGTTTACCTCTGCTTCCAGAAAAGAAAAGTTGACAATTTGCTGCATACTGTGGCTGAAAATAACCCAGGTTGTTGTGTTCATGTATGTCTACATGTACATGCAAAGAGTTCATCAAGCTCATAATATAGCTACACAATCATACTCTAAATGAACATTTCTTCCCTAGAGAATGCTTTCTTCTAAAATAATGTACCCTTTAACCCCTTCACAGCCAAGAAAAACTGAACACTACACAACTACATGAGGTATACATCCTCATCAGCCCCCTAGCTCCAATGGGTCATGAGGCTCTATGCCTCTTGCTGAAACCATTTTACAAACAGGAAACCAAAATAGAGTTTGAAAATCCTTTAAGTTAGAAACATGTTTCATGTTTCTAACTTAAAGGGTTTTTAACCTCTATTTTCTGTTTTCCGTGGGCGCTTCCTAAAGCCTGCGCGGTGGAGCTTTTTGGTGGAGTGCAGTGTGCGCAGTACTGGCCCCACCCTTTAAACCCTTGGTTCGTTTGCCATGGCCTAGCAAGCTGGGACGGTGGCATCGAGGTCCTCGGGTCGTAGGTTTTATATCAGACTGTCCTTGTCTTAGTCTCTGGCTCAAAAGCCTTCCCCGGAGACACGGGGGCTTTGATGTCAGGGGTTTCCTCCCTTAGCCTTTCCGCAGCCAAGCGGCCAAGCCTGCAAGGCAGCAGGGGACTCGTGGAGGGCGGGGTCGTCTATGTCCCGTGCAGATGTGAACATCTGCCCACTGCCCTGATTTTCTGTTTTACTCTCACATTAAACCCTTGTGGCAACAGTTTTACTACACTTTGCAAAAAATAATAATTGTATCCACGTTCCTTTGAAGGCTGGTGATTTATGATGCGGAATTTACAATGATTTCAAAAACACAATTTGCGTCCACTGGCAGTAAAGGGGTTAATTTTGTAGACAATTTTCTTTATGATAAATTTACATTACAGAGTGAAAGACAACAAAATGATCAATTTTCAGATTACAAAAAAAATCTCCTCGACTTGACTCACCAAGCTGTGTGAGCTCAGTCTTGTGGATACACATCTGTTGTTCCTTCTGCACCTCAATCAACTGTGCCTGGACCTCGTGCCATGTCAGGTTTGGCAGCTCACTCTGTTAACACACAATTAATGCAGTAAACTTCAGATAAGAAAACAAGAGAGAATCAAATTTGTTTATTATTATGTCTAAAGCCTGTTAATTAGTTAGACAGACAAAGTGTGTTAACCCATATCATGGGTAGACCATCGAAAACCGATGATGTCGTCATTGTGCATGACTTCTATTTGTGGGTGCGGGTGTGGCTGATCAAGCCAATCCTGGAGCCACACCTGCGAGGGCAATGGGGGAACTGGAACGCAGCTGTGGGGAGAGTCGACGCTGTCTTTCTGCGAGCTCTGGCACTGGTGATCTTTTCGCGTCGATTGTGTTCAAAGAGCGTGCAGGCTTTCCTGGTGGCGGCACGCCAGCCGGATCTGTCTTGTGCTTGAAGTTCCTTTACCGGGAAGACGCAGTACTTGAGGCTGTCTCTTATGCAGTCTTTGAAGCGTTTCTTTGGCCGTCCTTGCTTCCTGTGGCCTTTTGAGAGTGCACCATACAGGAGTTGCATAGATGCCAACTTTGGAGAAATAAAAATCCTGACTGGCCAGGGTCTAGGGGCCACCTAGGCCCCGGCAGGGTGCAGGGGCAGTGCCCTGCTGGGGGGTGCATCAGCATTTTGAAGGCAGTTTGGAGGCCTCTCCTTGAAGCAAAATTCAAAATAATGACCAGTTTGTATCCTTTAGTTTGAAGTATATTTACATTCACACCAGCACAAAAAATCATGGCTGAACAAAATAAATCAATGAAAACGAAAATCAGCATTTTTAAGGCAGTTTGGAGGCCTCTCCTTGAAGCAAAATTCATAATAATGATCAGTTTGTATCATTTAGTTTGAAGAATATTTACATTCACACCAGCACAAAAAATCATGGCTGAACGAAATAAATCAATGGAAACGAAAAGCAGCATTTTGAAGGCAGTTTGGACTTGGAGGCCTCTCCTTGAAACAAAATTCAAAATAATGACCAGTTTGTATCCTTTAGTTTGAAGTTTATTTACAATCACATCAGCACAAAAAATCATGGCCGAACAAAATAAATCAATGGAAACGAAAATCAGCATTTTAAAGGCAGTTTGGAGGCCCCTCCTTGAAGCAAAATTCAAAATAACTACCAGTTTGTATCCTTTAGTTTAAAGTTTATTTACAGTCACATCAGCACAAAATCATGGCTGAACAAACTAAATCAAAGACAATGGAAACGAAAATCAGCATTTTGAAGGCAGTTTGGAGGCCTCTCTTTTGAAGCAAAATTCAAAATAATGACCAGTTTGTATCCTTTAGTTTGAAGTTTGTTTACATTCACATCAGCACAAAAAAATCATGGCTGAACAAAATAAATCAATGGATGTTTGCTTGTAACACTAACGGTAACAGGGTTGAGAGTTCAATGAAAGGTTGCATGCCAGAACTGGATGTCTCTATTAACAGAATAAACAGAGACATGCAGTTCTGGATGGCAACACAGCACACATGCAATCTTGTGTTGCCAATCAATTAATCAGCACAAAGTTTATCTACTCTTTTGATGGTGGGCAAGGGTTTGCAGCAGCCTTCAGGGATTTTCTTGGTGTTTCTTACATTTTTCGTGCAGACTGATGTCTTTTTGGACGCCGTGACCGATGTTATTGTCTGCCCGGCACAATTTACAAAAGGCAAAGTGTTTGCCCTTTCTCGATTCGTCGATGTAAGGAAAGGAACGCTTGTAGTCTGGATGGAACTTAACCAAACACTTCTGCTTCTTTGGAGGCATGATTTTGTTGAAAATCGAAAATACTCTGTGACCAGTTGTGAAAATCGTTGAGCATGTGCTCCAGGGCAAATTCGAAGGAACCGGAACAAACACAGAATGGACGGAAATTTGCTGCGCATGCGTAATCAAGACTGGATGTGGGTCCCCGAAAGCTTAGCGGTTCAGTATAGCGGTAGGCTCTCAACTACAGGCGCTTGACCCCGAGCGGTACGCCAAAATGCCTCAAATTTTAAAACAAAGCTTGAAAATATGAAAATCGGGAGAAATGTACAAAAACCCGGAGAATCGGGAATTGAAAAAAAATCGGGATATTCCCGATAAAATCGGGAGGGTTGGCAGCTATGGAGTTGACGTGGCATGCGAGAATCATCCATGCGTATGACATGACCTGTCCAGCGGAGTTGTGACTTTAAGATCAAGGCTTCAACACTCACTAAGCCAGCATTGTCCAGGACTTCCAGGTTTGTCACTTTGTCTTGCAATTTGATGCCCATGAGTGAGCGCAGGGATCTCATGTGGAAACGTTCAAGCTGTTTGAGGTGCTTTCTGTACAGCGTCCATGACTCACAGCCGTAGAGGAGGCTGGGGAGGACTACTGCCTTGTATACTTTGATCTTGGTGGAGAGCTTGATGTTGTTGTTATTCAACACACGAGTGTTCAGGCAACCCAGGGCTTGGCTGGCTTTGCTGATGCGAGCTGCGATTTCCTTGTCGATAGTACCGTCAGAAGAGAAGATGCTCCCAAAGTACCTGAACTGGTCGACAGTCTTCAGCTTCGTACCTTCGATATACACTTTGGGTCGGGGGGGGGGGGGTTCTTGTGCCTGGGGCTGGTTGGTGCGGGACTTCGGTCTTGCTGAGACTGATGGTGAGGCCAAACAGTCGAGAGGCTTCCGAGAACCTGTTGACGATGGTCTGGAGGTCAGACTCCGTGTGCGCCATCAGCACACAGTCATCGGCAAACAGCGCCTCAAGGATCAGTCTCTCGATGGTCTTGGTCCTGGCATTCAGTCGACGGAGGTCGAAGAGAGAGCCGTCTAGTCTGTACTTCAGGTACACTCCCTTCTCAAGGTCACGCGCTGCATGGGTCAGGACACATGTGAAGAACAGGTTGAACATCACGGGGGCAAGAACACAACCTTGTTTCACACCGTTGGAAATGTCAAAGGGTGCGGATGTGTCGCCGTTTGACTGGACAACTCCTAACATTCCATCATGGAAGAGGCGGATGATGTTGGTGACCTTCCTGGGGCATCCGAGCTTTGTGAGGATGACCCAAAGCGCTTCTCTGTTCATAGTGTCGAAACCCATATCATACTGAGGCTAAAAGCTTCAAATTTGCTTCAAATTTGTACACTGCCATATGCAAGCTACATTAGAGTACTTACAGATAAGGATATAAACCAATGGCTTTAGTTCAATCAATCAATCAATCAATCAATCAATCAATCAATCAATCAATCAACTTTATTGTTTTAAATACATGTTGCCACATACAGGACAATGTGTCTTGCTACTTCAGGTGCAACTCGTAATCACCCACACTCACACAACAGTTTACAAACAAAAATGGACAATGGCTCGGGACAGGTTCAAGGGTGGTGCCAGAATAGATTGGCTAACTATTTTTTAGTCAAACTTATTTCACACACTGGTGTATTCCGAATGATAAGGGTTGAGGACCCCTGAAAAGGAGTTGTTATAACTGACTACATGTACTTACACCAACCATCATGGCAGAAACCTCGTCGTGTGAAATCATCCTTGAACCATAAACATAATCCACATTAACTCTTAAACTCTCAGAACTAAATGACTTCCATTTAACAGAATGGATGTCATTTAATTCTGGGAGTTTAAGAGTTAATAGACACAGTCCATCGCCTGCAACTGGTATGGTAGAACCTCTTTTGAACGGTCACCGGACTTTACGGTCACCTGCCGTTTACTTTCACAATCAGGGCTAGAAATTAACTTTTTTCTTTGGGGGCCACCGGGCCCCTTGATTGAAAAATTTGAGGGCCCACAAGCAACTTTCGGGGCCCAACTTTGAAAAATAATGCAAACAAAAAACAAAAGAATTATTGACAATATAATAAGTAGAAAGTACAATTTGTCTGATAATCTAAAATAAAAACAATTGAATTTCCAATTTTGCTGAGTGATGTCATTTTTATTTGCCTTTTCTTTCACTTTCAAACATTACCAACAAAAAAGGGGAAAAAAAAACACACACACACATTCAGTGACACACATATTCCAGTGACTAGTGAGCCTGAAATGGCCATTAAACAAAATAGAAAAAAATCAAGTGAGTCTCTTGTATAATACTTTTCAGTTTTGTGACTGAGTATTGCACAATACACATCATTAAATTTTTAATATGAGTAATCTAACAAAAAATCTGACCTCAATGCACAAAAGTTCAAAACAAAACCATGAAAGGGAACTAAACTTAACAGTACTCTTCCTGATAAACTAAAGTTAAACAAAATTAAAGGGTTTTCGCTTCTTTTCTCTGTTTTTTTTTTTTCTGTCCTAATTTAGGGCACCGGTGTGGGTTGCTTCCCTTGGCCCAAATACGAAACTGCCGAGTAGAGCTAGCTGTAGCAGACAAATTATTTTGCGGGCCAAGCGGGCCCTTCGTTTTTCAACTTTCCGAGCCCGAAATCAACTTTGTGGGTTTTTGGCCCCAGGCCCCCGCTAATTTCGAGCCCTGACAATGATTTTTCTCTAAAATGTATTTAAAAAAAAAAAAAACTTACCGATGGTATTACTCGAATGGTCTCCCCCCCCCCCCCCCCCCCCCACTGCCCCGCCTACCTCGCTTGCCGCCAGAGCGCTATAGCATTCGACTGGCGTGACACCACTATACACGTGACTGGATAGGGAGGGAAGGGAGGCTACTCAGGGTTTCTTGGTAACGACTCCCTAGAGTTGTGCTCTTGCGCCAGCTGGCTGCATGTTTTGTGCTCTCCTCCATGTTTGGTGTATTTGTTAGTTATTCCTGGGATTGCATCAAAACTTTTGGTATCAACTTCTTCCTCTTGATGCTCTGATCGCAGTGGTGGTATTTGTTTCTAGATTTTACAAACATTCTTGATAAAATTCATTTGAGAAACAGTTCGACTCTTTTGAAACTAAGGTTTACCTTGTGTCTGCTTGGTGATAGCACCTATGAACTGTACTCAGGTGACAGTTTTAGTACTTCAGAAAACACAGTAGTGTGTGCAGCCAGGTGTGACCACCACAATGCCTATGCCAACAGTGCTGTAGTACTAGCCTGGATAACTGCCTGAAGCAGTCACTATATAATTACCTTCTTCCACTTAGTGCTATTAGTAATTTCTCCCTCCCTTCTATCAAGATGCCTGTTACGGACAAATGTTGCATGCTGATTCGAGGATTTTTACCACATTCATATGGATATAAGCTGACGGCTGATGCATATGTCAGACTGAGTCATCTTGGGATTCTAGAAAAACCAGGACGTAAACGTGGTACATGAGCTGGTGTCTTATATAGACAGCCTTTGCAAAATGCTCGTTCAGGCAGTCAGAGTGTGTCTTCTGCAAGTTGGAGTCCTGTTACAGTGTCCTGTCAACTAGTGCAACAAAGCACCATAGGACAGTTTTTTCAGTCAACCACCTCTCCAGTGCTGGTGTGACCCAGGGCATTACCACCATCTGGAGCTCTTCTCGACATGGCGTTGTTGCCTGGGATTCTCCCTGGCATGGTGTCCACACCCACGTTTCTCTCAAGCAAGGTGTCACCTGGCATCGTGTCATCACCCAGGATCATTGCTGACACTTTGTCATCGACCGCAGTCCTCCCTGGCATGGTGTCATCGCCCGGGATCTGCTCTGGAAAGATATCATCGCCCGGGTTCCACCCTGGCACTGTTATGTCGCCCGGGATGCTCTCTGGCACTGGAACGTCGCCTGAGGTCCTCAGTGGCACTGTATCGTCACCCGGGTCCCACCACTACACCAACGCCCGGGATCCTCCCTGGCACCTTATCGTCGCCCGGGTCCCACCCTGGCACTGTATCATCGACCGGGATCCTCCCTGACACTGTGTCGTCACCCGGGATCAACGCTGGCACTGTATCATCACCCGGGTCCCACCCTGGCACTATATCTTCGCCCGGGTCCCACCCTGGCACTGTATCGTCGTCTGGGATTCATCCTGGCACTGTAATGTCGCCTGGGATCCTCCCTGGGACTGTGTCGTCGCCTGGGATCCACCCTAGCACGGTATCGTCACCCGGGTCCCACCCTGGCACCTTATCGTTGCTTGGGATCCTCCCTGGCACCATATCGTCGCCCGGGATCCTCCCTGACACTGTGTCGTTGCCTGGATTGCTCCCAGATGTGATGTTGCTCTCCAAGATCATCCCTCGCATAATGTCTTCAAGTGGCATACGACCTCCCAGCGCAAATATTGAAACTCACAAGACTGGAAATATCCCTGTTTTACCATTGTCTGTTAGGAGACAAAGTCCACGGGCCCACAGATCTCTTGACATAAGTAACCTCATCCGTGTTTCCACTGACATTTCTACATGCCCCGATTATTCCCCCCAAAAGAGAAGTGATCTCTGTGCTGCTGTTTTCAATGCCCGCTCTCTCTCCACGCCTGAGAAAAGAGCAGAAATTAACAGTTTCATAGCTGATCATGAGATTGACATATTTTTCATCACGGAGACATGGCTGAAACCCAATGATGATGAAGCGAAATGTATGGACCTTGCCCCGCCCGGCTATGCAGCAAAGTCCTTCCCTCATGACTCCAGAGGTGGAGGCAAAGCTATTATTCTCAGGGACTCGCTTCTCCCATTCACAGCCACTACGTCTTCTTTCCAGTTTGCCCACTCCAGTTTTGAGTTGGTCCACACCACCCTTGCCCTTCCTTCTAAAACCATTCATGTCTTCACGATTTACCGCCCACCACCAAGCCGGAAGAATAAACTTACGGAACCATTGTTCTTTGAACAGTTTACAGAATTTTTGGAACATGCTAACTCTTTGAAAGGAGACCTGATCTTACTTGGAGACTTCAGTCTCCATTTTGACTCAGCATCCAGTCCAAGCACAAAGAAAGCAGTTGATATTCTTGACATGTTCAGTCTGTCTCAATCAGTTAAAGTCCCCACTCACTATCACGGGCACATTCTGGACTGGGTGCTTTTTCGAGAAGATGATGGCCTCCTGCAGTCCACCCATGTGTCACATGCCATTGAGTCGGACCACTACTGTGTGATCCCTCATCTGAACATCTCTGTCCCCCACCTGCAGACAACGTTTGCGGAGTCCTGCAATATCAGAACCATGGACAAAGTGGCCTTTAAGGCAGACCTGCAGGGTCTCCTGTCCGACCTGTCCCATCCTACTGTTGACTAGTTCGATGCGTGTCTGAAGTTGGTCCTAGACAGTCATGCTCCACTGTGAAAACGCAGATCCTCATCCCGTAAGCCGTCCCCATGGTTTACCGATGCCAGTGAGCAGCTTCGTGCCGCCAAAAAGGAACGCTGACAAGCGGAAAGACTTTGGTTGAAGTCAGGTCTGACGGTCCACAAGCAGATCTTCAAGGCAGCGAAAAAGTTAGTCAATAAACTAGTGCTGAATGCAAAAATGGCTTTCATCAGTATGAACATTTTGGAATGCACGTCAAGCAAACAGCTGTTCAACTTCACATGCAAACTTCTGGCAAAAAAGACTGTGTCTCCTCTGCCAAAATCTGTTCCTCCCATTTAGTTATCTGAGAAGTTCTGTGAGTTTTTCACTCAGAAAGTAGAGTCTATTCGAGACAAACTGGACTTCCAGTCATCAGTTTCACCTCACCTCATGATGTGCCTCTTGCTGGACAAGTCTTCCATACCTTCAAGAGTTTGTCCGAGATGATGTTCGTAAGATCATGACAAAGTGCACTGCAAAGACGTGTGACCTGGATCCCATCCCTACCCAACTTCTCTTTGACTGTATTGACATAGTCCTCCCTACCATCACTTCCCTGGTCAATGACTCTTTGTCCTCTGGTATTTTCCCTGCTGTTTACAAATCGGCCATCGTTAAACCCCTGCTTAAAAAGCCCAGTCTTGACCCTGAAAATCTGAAAAACTTCAGGCCTGTCTCAAATCTGCCCTTCCTATCCAAACTCATTGAAAGGGTTGTTCTCTCCCAGCTCCTTCACCATGTGAATGCTCAGTCTTCTTCTTGTTTGCCAGTCAGCGTATCGGCCTGGGCATTCCACTGAGACTGCTCTCCTCAAGATTGTGAATGACATGCTTGGGACAATTGATGATGGACATGTCTCTGTTCTAGCCTTGCTCGATCTGACAGCCGCCTTCGATACAATAGACCATGAGATCCTTCTGCACCGACTTCATTCCACGTTTGGCATCATGGGTAGTGTCCTGTCCTGGTTCAGATCTTACCTGATGATCGTCACCAGACTGTTGTCATTAACAGCTACCGGTCGAGTCCTTCTCTATTGCGCTTTGGGGTCCCCCAGGGCTCAGTCCTAGGCCCCACTCTCTTCATTCTCTACATGCAGCCTCTTTCCAGTGTAATTGAGAGATTCCCGGTTTCCCACCATGGCTTTGCCGATGACTCCCAGCTGCAAAGTCCCTAGCGCCATCCTAAGCCTTCAGAACTGTATCTGTGGTGTCAAAGAGTGGATGTTATCAAACAAACTTCAACTTAATGATGATAAAACTGAGTCTCTTATAATCAAACCCCCCCAGACTGACCAGTTCACTTTCCCTCCCCACGTCCATGGCCATAGGAACCAGCATCATCAATTTCTCACACACTGAAAAGAATCTTGGAGTAACCCTGGACGAAACACTGTCCATGAACCAACAGATTGTCAACACCTGTCGCACAGCCTACATGGAGCTCCGTCGCACATCTTCTATCAGACACTATTTTACCATCGAAGCCACAAAAACCCTCATCTGTGCATTTGTTCTTTCCAAGCTGGACTATTGTAATTCACTGTATGCATGTTGTCCCAAATATCAGATTGACAGGCTTCAAAAAGTTGAGAATTCTGCTGCGAGGCTCATCACCAAAAAGCGCAAAACTGATCATATTACACCTGTAATTAAACCCCTCCACTGGCTCCCTGTGGCTGCAAGAATTCAGTTTAAACTTTTTTCTGTCTGCTTCAGCTGCATTTCCACATTCAAGCCTCCCGTACCTGTCCTCTCTCCTGCAGCTGTACACTCCCTCAAGACAACTCAGATCCTCTGCTGACAGCCGTATTTTGCGTGTACCTTTTGTCTGTACCAAGTCTTTTGGCCAGCGGTCTTTTTCATATCTTGGGCCGCTGTACTGAACGAACTCCCCTCCCATGTCCGCCACACTGCTTCAAAAGACGTTTTTAAATCTGCGCTAAAAACACACCTTTTCCAACTCCATTAACCCACTGATTAATCATTGATTGCTGAGGATTCTGTTGTAGTTTTGCTGTGGTGCCTTGAATGTGTGTGTGTGTGTGTGCACGCGTGTAATATTGTGTACAGTTTTTGTAATTGTATTTTTGAAATTTGTAAGGCGCATAGAGCTCTACCTGAGGTTAGGCGCCATAGAAATCATCATTATTATTATTATTAGAGTTGCCTCTCTGGTTGTGTAGGTATACACAACAGATTCTTAGGCTGAAATTGGTAAGCTAAGTGTATCTTCCACATAGTAATGCCATCGGTAAGTATTTTTTTAAAAAAAATACATTTTAGAAAAAAAAATTTTTTACAGACACAAATCTCCGTCAGACTTTCCGAGTTTACAACATTGCATTTTCTGTGCATGCGTAGTGATACAGCAGTATCAGTAAAGGCTCTCTTCTGATTAAAATATCTGTTTTGTTTGTGTGATTTAACCACTGCCCAGTTAGACCATAAGGACACCAATTTTAACATCTGCTTAATCTTATTCCGTTTAACCAATTGCACGGCCATTGACTTTGAACTAGAGCATTTGTTGCAAAATCGGAAGTCAAAAATCATGGTGAGAAACTGAGCATGGGATGCATTCTACAAAAGAGTACAAACAACAGAGGTAAATGAAGTCAACAGGAGACATTGAATCTCAGGAGACAGGTGCGTGAAAGTCTATGCCTTTTGCAGATGTGCGTTTTGCGACACAGGTGTTTTATTCTCCTAGTTAACCGTCCATCCCATTGATATAAGCCGCATCTTTCATGAGGTGTCTCAACCCAGAGTGCAGCAGATGGCACGTGCCCGTCATTGTGTTGTGACATGGCGCTCGGCTTTACCAAGGTGTGTAGCGGCTGGCGAGGTGTTGAGCGAGCAGTCATTGACCCGCCACACCGGTCTAGCCATGGCCAAAAATTTTAGGTATTTTTGTGTTTTTTGCTTAGTTTTTGGCTCTGATATGAAGGGAAAACCGCAAGCCTGTTGAGACGGTAGAGCACCCCAAAGTGTCGTCCGGCAGCAGCGACTGCCCGAACATGCGGAGGGTGGCGCCCGGCCAGAGGTCCTTGGAGGCCGCCTGCACTGCCAGCCAGGAGGGACCGAGGAGAAGGCGACCCCCGAGTGGCGCTCGGCGGAGCTGAGAGTGGCAAGGCGCAACAGGTCACAGTCCATGGCTGAGCAAGGGCATAGGAGGACGCAGGTAAGCTGCTCGGTATGAGAAGGCCCGAGTACCAGCTCTGCCGGCACCTGAGATCGACGCCCATGGGCCAAAGCGTGACGGAGAAGAAGCCCCTCTCTGTCAGCCGCCCCCGCTGGAGCTGCAAAAGCTTTCGGCAGGTCCCGAACCGGGGGAGGGACGGAAACTAGGTCGTGCGCAGCATATCCACAAGAGCCGAGCAGAGGGGTGCCGGGGGGCATCCACACGAGGTTACAGAGGCGCACAAGGTGGGGAAGGATGACGCAAGGGAATCATGTCGGCCATAGCAGCGCCATGAAGGGTGCTGAAGGGTGCTGGTCCCGGGAATCCGACCTGTGCTGAAGAGAGATCGGGTCCCGCAGGTCTCTGAAAACCGACCAGTGCCGTAGACAGGCTTGGTCCCGGTGGCGTCTGGCATCCGATCTGAGCTGTAGACAGGCCGGGTGCGGGTGGTCGCAGGAATCCGCCCTGTGCTTTAGACAGGCGGGGTCCCACTGGTCTCTGGCATCGGATCTGTGCCGTAGACAGGCTGAGTGCCGCTAGCCTCAGGAATCCGCCCTGTGCTGAAGACAGGCGGGCGATCCGTGCTGTAGATAGGCCGGGTGCGGCTGGTCACGGGAATCCGCCCTGTGCTGTAGACAGGTGGGGTCCCGCTGGTCTCTGGCATCGGCTCTGTGCTGTAGACAGGCAGAGTGCCGCTAGTCTTGGGAATCTGCCCCATGTTGAAGACAGGCAGGGTCCCGCTGGTGTATGGCATCCGAACTGTACCGCAGACAGGCCGAGTGCTGCTGGTCACAGGAATCCGCCTTGTGCTGTAGACAGGCGGGGTCCCGCCGGTCTCTGGCCTCGGCTATGTGCCGTAGACAGGCCGAGCGCCGCCGGTCTCGGGAATCCGCCCTGTGCTGTAAACAGGCGTGGACCCGCTGGTCTCTGGTATCCGATCTGCGCCGTAGACAAGCAGGTTGCCCTTGGTCTCAGGAAGCCGCTCTGTGCTGTAGACAGTCTGGGTCCCGTTGCTCGCCGGCATCCGCTCTGTGCTGTAGACAGGCAGGTTGCCGTTGGTCTCGGGAAGCCGACCTGTGCTGAAGACAGTCTGGGTCCTGCTGATTGCTGGCATCTGCTCTGTGCTATAGGCAGGCCGGGCGCGATTGGTCTCGGGAAGCCGACCTGTGCTGTAGACAGGCTGGGCCCCGCTGGTCTCGTGACTCCTGCTTCCATGCCATAGACCGGCCCTGTGCTGTCGACAGGCCGGGTGTGATTGGTCTCGGGAAGCTGACCTGTGCTGTAGGCAGGCTGGGCCCCGCTGGTCTCGTGACTCCGGGCTGTAAGTGGCGAGGGACCCGGAAACGGTGCAGAGCCAAGGGGCAGAGCGTGACCCCAAGGGGGGCCTGGATCTGCGGTCCGAGACACAGAGACTGACAGGGAACATGCGCGTCGATGTGAGCGTACCTCTGCCCAAGTTGATGGCCGTTAGTCCAGACGACCCGAGCGCCTAGCACAGCCCCCACAGTCCGGCAAAGAAGTGCAGCTGAGCGGGGGGGGGGGGGGGGGGGGGGGGGGGGGGGGTGGGGGGTAGGGGGTGGGGAACGGGTTGTGGGGAACATAACAGGTGCGACGAGAAGAGTACGGCGGGAGGTAAACCCCACAATGTCGAGGTCGCCCGCAGAGGGGGCGGGGAGGCCGAGGGCCGAGGGGGGGAGGGGGAGGCCAAGGGCCAAAGGGGGGGGGGGGGGGCCGGGAGGCGGACGGGTGGTCACGCGCGGCGCCGAGAGGTAGAGCGTGCTGGTAGAACTCTGACCTGAGACCCGTGCTGTAGACAGGGCTGGGTCCGCTGATCACGGGAAACCGACCTGCGCTGTAGGCAGGCCCGGTCCCACCGGCGTCGGGAAACCGAACCGCGCTGTAGACAGGGCCGGATCCCGTGATTTCTGGAAACCGACCTGCGCTGTAGGCAGGCCCGGGCCCGCTGGTCTCTCACGGTGCCCCCTTCAATGGAGCGCATCTCTCGCACGGCCCTGCGGAGAAGCCGCCCGAGCGAGGGAGACCCAGTGTGTTGGAATCCGTCGGTCACTGAGGCCCCTTATTATTACCGAAGACAAGCATGCAATTGTGCACTGCAACAGAGAGTGGAACACATGAGAGGCAACAGCAAGCGGCCCGTACAAACTACGGGCTGCATGCGCAAAACTCATGGCCCGGTGCCGCCGTGAAGTCCGGCTGTGTACGAACCAGCCGCTAACTGAGTACATACCACGGTCGGCCTGGAGAACCTGGCCGACAGAGGTACGCCCCAAGACCTTACCTGACCAAGTCAGAGCGATGGAAGGCAAGCAAGGAGAGACACCAACCAAAGGAACCACAGGTAGTCCATGGGAACCACAGGTAGTCCAAGGTGAAGCACAACACTGCAAGGAATCCAAGTATCCACAGGTATACAAGGTTATCCAAGGGCTGAGCAAGGGTACGAAACACCTTATCACTACGCAGCTAAGCGTTCGACTGGCGTGGCACCACTATACACGTGACCAGATAGGGAGGGAAGGTAGGCTACTCAAGGTTTCTTGGTAACGACTCCCTAGAGTCACCTCCCTGGTTGTATTGGTATACACAACAGATTCTTAGGCTGAAATTGGAAAGCTAAGTGTATCTTCCATATAGTAATGCCATCGGTAATGGTTGGTTAGTTCGGGTTTAACGTCCACAGCACCGAGGTGATCATGGACGGCCCTGACAGGTGGGTTATGGGGGACAGGGAAATCTATTGCCTATGGAGTACGACCTGAACAATGATCAACTCAGGCGCACTCCATCTGTGCCACTTTGATTTACCAGGACCTTTCAACGGACATGCTATTGAACAAATCCGTTTTTTCCCCCTGGATTGTGAGTCCAGCTACCGGGGCCAGGACGGGATTAGAACCCAAGACCCGGCGATTCCCTTCGCTCTCCTGCTCCGACGTTTAACCGCCTGAGCTATGTCGGACTCGTTGATCGGTAATGTATTTTGAGGAAACAAAGATACACTGGTATGTCACAGTTACAAATATCAGAAACATACCAATGCTTCCAACTTTTTCCCATATCTTTCCATTGGTATGCACCACGGAGACTGATTGTTAAGCTTGAAACTTGCATGTGCAGTTACAAGTTGTACAGGTTTTTCCCTTTTCATCGGGTGTTATGTGGTGACAAAAAGAAGTCGCACTGACTTTGAAGTGCAAATGTTTACATGTTCAACATCTTACAAGGACAATGCCAGTACGTGTGCATTATTCTTTCCACATATTTTGTCCTGTGATGATTTACACACACAAAGGCCGCAAACATGCACTGTAAGGTAGATACCATAGCATACACCAACTCTAAGTTAGTGCAGATTTGCATTTCTGGGTGCTTCTGAGGCCATTTCTATTGTACCTGCCATGATGAGTCACCTGCCGTTTATGGCCACTTTTTCTTGGCAACAAGAGTGACCGCTCATAGGAGGTTCTACTGTACATGCAATCATGACAGCACCCCCCGCTTTCGTGACACTAGTAGTATGATGCACAACAAAAAAAAGAAAAGAGAGAAGAACTCACGGCATTGATCTTGAGGGCGTGCACATAAAATGATCTGATCTCATAGTACTTGAAGATGTTGTAGAGGACTTTGATGAGGCGAAAGATCCAGGTGGCCAGGGCCAACAGCAGCATGATGACAGTCATGGGAGTCAAGCTGCAGGAAAAACAGGCCAAGTTTTAAGGTTGCAATTCTCAAGACTGAAAGCTGTCCTGCAAAGGCTACATTATGGTTCAAGAGACAGATCAACCATGATATCATTGACTGACCATGATAGTTCAAGGGTGGTGCCAGGATAGCTAGGCATCTTCTGGCGCCAAGCTATTCTGGCGCTGCTACCTTTGAACTGTCATGGTTGATCCATATCTATTGCTATGTGTTGGGGCTGAATGGGTTAAAACCACAAAAGAACTATTTTGGGGTACAAAACATGTTTCTGCAGTTCATAGATCAACCTGAAATTGGTGCTTTCTTGGGTGAAAGTTGCCAATACCCCTGGTTATCAGCTTCAAAACAATTTGTCTTCTCCTACAATCCAGACATGAAATTATATTTCCGCTGATGGTGTAAGAAAGTTATTAACTTTGAAAATATGAAATTTCTGTGTAAGCAAGATTTTGCAGACTTCTGTCTCTCTGCCAACTTTCTGCCATGAATGTGGATATACTATTAAATACACATCTGCACAGAGAGACTTACTGTGCAACACACTGGTCTAGTGGGTAGACAGCCTCATCCAGTGTGACTTTGTGCGTAGTGTTGTAATCAATGTTCGCAAACAGCACATCGTAGCTCACACAATTTCCCAAAAAGGTCGCAAACAGCACCACAAAGATAAATTGCCTAAAAACAAGATGATTCATGAACATGTGTAATCATAAAACATTTAATTCATACCAATATTTTAGGTGTCCTCCTGTGACCACACACCAGTACCAAGATGGATTAATTCAAACTCTAATACTTCAAGTGTAGAGCAAGGTCAGGTACATACCATGTACATACTGATAGTACCATCCCAGATTCCTACCCAATCTAGACTATCACTGAACTATCAACAAATCTCAAGGAGAAGTGTTAGGTCCCACTGAATTAACCCTTATTATTTGGAATACACCACTGTGTGAAATAAGTTTGACTAAAAAAGTAAAATAGTTCAAGGGTAGTGCCAGAATAGCTTGGCACCTCTAGGCGCCAAGCTATTCTCGCACCACCCTTGAATTAAAGCCATTGGTAAATATCCTTATCTGTAAATACTATAATGTAGCGTGATGGCAGTGTACAAATTTGAAGATTTTAGCCTCAGTATGATATGCGTTAACTATTAAAAATGTGCTGCAGATAAATGCTTTGCAAGGAAATAAACAACTTGAAAAATGTGATAATAATAATTACATAAAAATAATTACAAATATACTACTAGGTACCGGCAGTCTATATGGCTGGTCAGTGTAGACCCAAATGTGACACATTTTTCATGTCTGATATCTATGTTGTTTGTTGATCAAAATCAATAAAATGCATACCCACATGTTCAGGAAGTTGTTTTCTTGTATTTGCTTACAAATCTGAATGTGTATGAGGTGTATGAAGTTTGTGAATGAGCTTGAAAAACGAGTACTTTGAGCATCCGCGCGCCGCCGGCTGCCGTCTAGCCGCTGCTCCGAAAACGACACACTCGCGTTTCTTACACGATCGAATCCGTACTATAAATAGAAGAGCACACTAACGTATATCATTAGAAAGAGGAGATCGCGAGCTTTTTAATGATTATAACCAAGACGTGTTTTTATTTTAATTGATGATTTTGTTTTCAAAATGAAAGTTTCAACTTGCAAAATCACCTTCTTCGGTAAAAAATTTGACGCATGAGTGTGGGTTCATTGGAAAGCGCATTTTCTACAGCGTCCGAGAGTACCGGCTGTGTCACGCTCCTATAAATAGAACGAATTCGGTTGGCCGATATTTGAACCAACCCTCGAGTAGTGTAGCACACCGTACTACACGCTATGGCGGTCGCTTCGACTCTCTTCATTCCTGACCAATTGACAAAAGAACTTGGTAAGTTTTCGCTTTCCACACTCTTTGGATGATTAAAATTAGGTTAATATTGCCAATGATTGATTTTCTAAAGTGTATTTTAGACATATTTCGATAAAAATTCCGTAAGTTCAGAGTGTTGGGTGTGTGGAGACAACACATTTCACGGAAGAGAGCAAGCCAAGTAGACCCCGTCAGTTTGTATTTTTTACCCTTGGCTTGTAGAATAAAATGATAACATAAGAACGCTATTCTTCATTCTTTTATCTTTTTAGATCAGTAAATCATTAAAAATAAAGTGTTTTATGCGCTAGGTTTAGTAAACGATTGAGTGAAATATCATGATCAAAATTTGAAGGCATGCTTCCGGTTGGAGTTACCGTTCTTGTCATTGTCGTCTGCTCGAGCTGTTTCATCAACACCTGTTGTTGTCAGTACAATTTTAGTCGGTGTAATGTGTGTTCACAGCATTATTTCAGAAGAAACTAGCACATTTTTTGGCGAAGATGAATTTATTCTAACCTTTAACCGTTCCTAGTGGCAAACCATCACTTGCAGTTGCAATGATAGTAGTTAGTACAGCACTAGTTTGATACACTTACAGGATGGGAAGGGGGAGTGAGTGGGAGTTTGTTCTAAATATTGTTGAACTTTTCTATAAAAATAGACAGTCCTATAAACTATACAATGGTCACTTTTTTTTTTCAGATGATGACTGCTATCAAAACATTTTACGGGTGTTTAGCCATGCTGGGGGGAAAGGCAGGCCACCTAAACTTCAATCAAAAAAGGTCACCAACAAACTCCTCCTGCAGTTATTCCATGCCAAAGAAGAAACTGGAATTTCCTGGGTCAAGCTTGAAGACATTCTTCAACAAAGTGAATGCTTTAAAGACTATCCTAGGAGAAAGTATCGAGGACTTCTCCAAGGCACGGTCAAACATGCAGAAACATTGTGCCCTGAAAAAGAGGTGGACCTCCAGTTTGTGGGTGTCCAGCTAGAGGAGCTTGGCATTAAACGACACCACCTGGAGGACTTGGATGCCTTGGCTAGACAAACCAGCTCGTTCAGCACTGTGACAAAGGGAATGGTAGTGGAGCTGGAACTACACCGTCAGTCTTTCAACAAGACATTGAAAGACTTGTCAAAGTGGCTTGCCGTTTTAGGAAAAAAGGAGGTAAGAATTTGATTAGTCATTTTTGGGTTTGAGAAATAAGCTTCAAGAAGGATTAATGCTGGTAGTTAAGACATGTTGCATAGAGAACAAAACAAGTGGTTAAATACTATATAAAGGTTGGACGTCACCAACACTACAGTAACACACTCAAAGACTTTGACACGTCAGTTTTTCATGTTGGTGACATTACACTTTGATGATTTCTTATACTGGCTTCTGATCTTGCAACTAGTGATGTCTTTCGCACTGAATGTAAAAATGCTGTATTTTCAGACTTGTGATCCTGCCATTCCACGGGAGATCTACACAAAGTACCAGCGCCTGCAGAAAGATTCATACATCAGCCAAGGAGCATCTGCCATCCAGACATTTTGTAATGAGCCTGTCTTCCTTTCAAGCCCTCTGCCATCTCCTGATCCAAACCAGGTGGTCATCAAACAGCTCCAAGTCACCAAGGCACAGATGTCTGCTCAGATTAAGCACCTTTGTGATGAAAAAGAATCAAGCAAACAGCAAATGCGCAGCATCGAGGAGAAGTTGGCCATTCTTAACGAGGACATTACCTGCAAGAATGCTGCAATGAAAGACCTGCACATGCAACTTGAAAACTGTGAGACAAAGCTTTCAAACGCCAACAAGAAAGTAAAGTGTCTCTCTGCAGAATTGAAAACAAAAGAAGACGGCAGTAAAACGATGACAAGAGAGGCATGGAGCATGAACCTCATGCGGCGAGAACGAGCACTTGAGGCATTGGAGGCAGCTGCCAAGCAGCACAGAGATGGCAACTGTGAAGAAACGATTGAAAGATTGCATGCAGAGATCAAACGTCTCCAAGGAAGACTCGGCAAAATTGAATCAGAAAATGAAGTTCTGCGTGACACAATTGACAGCAGTCAGATTAACATCAGAACAAGAGAAGAAAATTCGAACAAATTCACATCAGCTGTGAGGAAATGTGTAATGAAACTTGCTGGAGATGCTGAAATTCCTGCTGCAAAAATTGGACATGTAATTGGGGCTGTGTGCAAGGAACTTTGCAATGTGACTTTGCTGCCCAGAGATCTGCCATCTGAGAGAACGTGCCTACGTATTTTAGATGCTGCCCATGTTCTTTCGAATGTTCAGGTCTGCACTGCCATCCTTGAAGCCAGCAATACAACGCTTCACTCAGATGGAACAAGCCGTGATCATCGCAAGTTCATGGGGCATCAGTTCGTGACATCAGATGGTCAGATGTTGAGTGCTGGCTTCACATCTATTGCGCAAGAGACAGCTGTGTCCCTCCTTGATGTGCTCATATCATTGCTGCGTGACTTGTCCGATGCCTATGCCAGTGATGAGCAGACAAGGGAACATGTGTACCTGGACATGGTTACATCCATCACTTCTACCATGTCTGACAGAGCCAAGAATATGAAAAGTTTTGCGTTAAAATTTAGTGAATACCGTCAAGAAATGACTGGCCAGCCTAGCAGTGGACTTGAGGTGCTGCACTGCAATGCACATTTTCTGTTGGGCCTGAGTGTAGCATGTGAAGAAGTGTTAAAGGAGGCTGAGCCTGCCCTAGGGAAACTTGGCAGAGATCAAGACCCGCAGTTCCAAAGGTACCACAGCACAGATTCTGCGACCAACCGGTACATCAGGACAGCGTGTGAAGTCCTGGGTCCAAGAGGGGATGAAAAAAATGGCTGCAAGGCCCACTGGGAAGCCTTCTGCTCTGAAAATGGTATAACTTCAGCAGTGACATCCTTCCGAAGCAACCGCTTCAACAATTTTTTCATGGCTGCAGCAGCGCTACACAGCCAGAGGGCTCTCATCCTTGACTTCTTGCAACACCACGTCCCCACTTCCAACCGGAAGATCATCAGCGTTTGCCTCGACAGCCAAGACAACAACATTGACAGCCTGGTGATTGCTGTGGGGATTCTGTATGTGAAGCTGACAGGACCCTATTGGATGCTGCTTCACAGCAACACGCAGTACCTTCAGTTTCACACTTTTGTCGAATCCATGGAGAGCAGTCTCAAAGCATGGATAGAAAACCCTGATGATCTCCTTGACCCTCAAGCTCATTCCGTCTTTCCAGGCTTCCGTCTGAAGGAGACGGGTGTGACACGAGGCATCTTCAACTTCAGTGAAGACCAAAGGCCGCTGGTTGCTTCAATCCTTGTTAAGCTGAGTGAGGGATGTCTCAAGGTGGTCAGACGTCAACTTGTGGACTTCCTGCCTGGGGGGCTGCACCACAATGTCCAGGATCCAGAGCGAAAAGAAAAACTTAAACACAGCAGCCTGACCAATCTGTTTGGCGAACAATGTTTTGGTGATCTAGATTTCTCAGTCTTCAAAAGGAGGAATGCTAGTGTCCATCACCACTCCACCTTGAATTCCTTGAAAAGAAATAAAACCATGGACTGGCTTGACAACCATTCACATGTGCAGCAAGAGGAGCTTCTTCAAGAAAGTGGGAAGAAGGCACAGCGATTCCGTGACCGTAGTCGCCAGTCAGAGTGCGATACCATCACACAGCTGCAGCGTATTCAAGAAGCAAGACGTCTGGAAGCACAGCACAAAAAGGAGGTGACAGAACAGAAGAAGATGGCAGTTGTGAGAGCTGTCAGGGAACAGGGTGGTCCTTGTCTGTCAAAACATGATGTAGACAGGCTTGTCGCAGGCACTCGCTCCAAGGTCCGTCTTCGAACAGCTCTTCGAAATGAACTGCAGTACAATAAGCTTGTCCTGGGGTCAAAGAGCAAGCTGTTGAAGCTGACTGGCAGCCTGACTGAGCTCACGCACAACTTGAAGCTGTTTCTTGGGGCTGACAACTCGGCTGTTGGTGAGTAGGACAGAATTTTGTTGTTGCTAGTGCTGTAGCTCCGTTTTTATTGATAAAAAAACTTAACGCTATTATTATAATAATGCGTAGTATAATAGTAACGTTAATTTGAAAAATTATCAAGAGTATTTCTTTTATTTGACCGTAAAGTGTAAGGTAACACGGCAAGGTGTTTTAATTGTATACCTCCCATCTCACGATAGTGCTTTGTACTTTCAACAGCTGCTGATGACACTGGTGTTAACATCCAGGTTGATGTCCTACACTCCCTGCCAGACTGTAACCTTCCAGATGACAAGCCAGGTGAAGATCAACTGAGCTCCAGCACACGCAGTGTCAAGAGGTCCCTATACTGTGATTCTGATGACACCTCCTCTTGTCCTGGTGAGAATCATGCTTTCTTTTCTCTTTTTATCAGTATCACTGAGTATCACTCTCTAACTGCAGCTGTATAATAAAAGTTATTTATTATTTATTAATTCTAGTAATAGTATAGTAATACAATGTGATTCTACAATTGTGATTTCATTTTCACAGATAAATGACTGTTTTCAGACACGGATGATGACAACCACTCCCGGAACCAGCGAAAACGGGACAGCAGTACTGCACACTTCAGATTTAGGGAGGAATCCGTTGACCAGTTTGTGGCAGTCTTTTATGACCAGACGTTTTATCTGGGGCGAGTTCTGGAGGTGTCGTCGGAGATAAAGGCAACGGTCACTTTCCTGGAACCATGTGGGCTTCCTTCACATGCATCATCATTCAGATGGCCAGTTCCTGAAGATATTGCAGAAATTGACTCCATGTATGTCTTCTACTCTGGGTTCCTGTTGAAACCCATGAACAGCAGACTATCTGTATGGTCAACTGACAGTATACGCAGCATCAAGACAGCATACGCGGTGTTCAAGGAACAATATTGCTAATAATGTTAACTTGGAAAAGGACAGCCCCTGCTTCTTTATTTGTTTTGTTTTTGGGACATCTATGGACATAGTTATTTGTAATATTAACTAGAGAGTGTGTAATGACTGCACCAAACATTTTTAGAATTGGATTCCAGAGTTACGTTAATTATTGAACAGCTGAACATCCTGCGTTTTCATCAAAATGGCAATTTTGAACATCACACAAAAAATAATGATGTCTTTTGTAAGTTAAAATAAGATTTGCATAGCTTTCCACATGTCTTTCTGTCTTCAAAACAGCAAACCGTTTTCAAATCGGATGTTTAGTTCAAGAGTTATGCTCGTTTACATATGGGACCCGCAAGCTGTTTTTTGCGTGTCTTGTAACAGTTGCACAAATAGAATGAAAAGCCATTTTCATTTGCTTGTCATTTTATTCAGCAGTCACTGGGAAGCCTGAAAAAAAATGGAGCTCTTGTATGTATATACAGCTTTATGAAACAATATTTAGAAAGCTGATCATCCCAGTGCTCTTGTTTTGGTGTGACCCTGAAAATGGCACTTTGTGAATGGCCGAAATTTACAGATTTTCAATAACGTTTAAAAGCTTGTAAAATCCTTATTTTTCAAGCTAGACACTTACTTTTTTTTGCGTTTTGTTTGTTTTGTTACACACTGTCACCCTATCATGTTTTCTGATGACTGTGTGTTGATACAAATTTTGGCTGCCGGTACCTAATACTACAGAGTTTGTATGTTAAATTATTTTTGACATAAAAAAATCTAACATGTAAACCTTGATTTGCACTGAAATTTTGATAAGTTATCAATGTATACATTCAAACAGGCCATGTAAATTCAAGAACAATTTAAATTATTTTTACAAAGGGATTAATAAATTGAGTATATTCAACTTCATCTTATCTTAGCTGAATACTTACACAAGCTGCAATGTATCTTCAAGTGCCATACAGGCAAACCCTCCTCGCTGGTGGTAATGGTAAATTCGAGTGAAGAAGTCATCCAGGTCTTCTATGTGATTCCATCGAGCTGAAAGAAAGTGTAGACAAACCACACTGAAACTTACTCAACTGATAAAAGAATAAAACAAATGATTAATCCCTCCACCGCTGGAACACATGAACCACAAGAAAAGGAGCCAAGTGCATAATACAGGGATCCTCATGAGCCCCCACAAAAGCATGGGCTCAGGAGGACCAATACCTCTTGTTGGACTTTTGTTTTGTTTTTTATACACAGGCGCATAAAGCAAATGAGGTTGTAATCTGGTGATGAAGTTGTCATGTTTTCTGTCAGACATCTTTCCTACATCAGACTTGCCTATCCATATCAAATTCTACTATTCTAGGTTCACATCATTTTGCAAAAACACATATGGAGCAGCAAAACACAGGTGGGAGTCATCTCAACATGTGCTCATATGTGTACTGACAGGTGTCAGCAAATGTAAAAATAAAAATGATGTGCAAATAAAAAAAGCCTTTTAACCTACCTCTGTAGATCCTTGCACAAAAGGGGATACATCATTGCAAGAAAGGTTGATCCTTTCTGCCATACAACAGGCTTTCTAATATTTAAGTCTGCAGAATAACAAATTTGTTTGTAATGTGAACAAATTTGTTTCTAAGTGTGAATAAATAAAATAAACAGTTAAAAGTCACTTACACTTGCTGCTTTCTGGACAGACATGGATCATGACTTCCTCAGTGACAGCGATATCATTGTCATCTGTTTCCTCCTCCTCTTCATCATAGGACCCAAGAGCTTGATAGGCAGTTTCAAAGTCAGCCATTCTGACTCTTGTGCTCTGTTCCTACATCTGTAAAAAATCAGAAAAGTGAAAACGTAAGTAATTTTTCCAATGTTTGTCACTCTGCAACTATAGCATACACAAACACACACTGTAATTTGTAAAGCTGTGACATGGGTGGGACAGAAAAAAAAAGTTGAATCCTGAAAAAAAGTTGAATCCTGAAGCGGGGGTCTGGGGGCACTTTTACTGTAAGTGAAAAAAAGCACAAAAAAACGCAATTTTATTTTTGGGGAATCTGGCTGTAGCCGTAAAAGTCCCACCCATGCTGTGATCATGTTTTGTCTTTCATCAGTCGTAATACTAATAGTCATACATTATTACAAATTATAATGTACATGTTTACACACAGACATACACACAACCTCCATGCTTTAGGTATTCTTTCATGGGAAAATAAGGCAGCACTTACACTTACAGTGAATCTGAATCATGATGATGTGATCATCCAGCTGTGAATCAGTGATGAATGTCAAGCATTTAAGAAAGAAGAGGGGGTGAGAATGTAACAAAATTAAACTTGGGTTTAACCTGGTTATTCAACCAGTGAATCTGCAGAATGGACTGCATCTGCCAAAATGCACACACACAACCTAAAGTCTTCAAAATGTTGAAGCTGGTCGGCTGACACAATTTAATGTACATAGAACAGAATCTGGCTTTCAGTATTAATTCATGAGAAGACATGGCAGCACTTACAGTGCGTGCGCAGAAGCATAACGGTGCTACTGGATCACCTAGCAGTGTCCCGTGAAGAATTAGGTCAAATATTAAGAAAGGGGAGTGGGGGTGGGGGGAGGGGAGGGTGGGGGTGGGGAGGGGGATACAACTACAGGGTAGGTGGGACACTTATTCTGCCAGTGAATAGCAGAATGGACAACATCTATGCCAGAACGGCCACGTAACTTTGAAACATTCTCGACACTAAAATACATCCTGAGTAACTTCCTAAAAAACTGCAACATCATAGCGAGATTTCCGCAAGCTGGAACAACGCATTTAACCTTCACATGTGCCAGCTGATGGCGCCCAAGTAACAAAGCAGGCCCTATGCAACCAGGTGGATTTGTTCAGTAAAGTTGAATCTAAATCAAGGTCGAATATCACATTACCTGACCCACAGACACGTGTGTAACTTCAAGGCATTTCTATTTTGATGGCATTTTAAACAAAAGCTGACTGTATTTCCAAGAGAACTTCACGTAATGTGGGTAACCAACTCAAAACAAAGCCCTTGGTCGGAAGTTTTGATAAGCTGTCGAAGGTCCGCAGCTTTCATGACGTCACTAACCTATTTTATACATTTCATTGATTGGACAGAAATAACACAATTTAATTGTCAAAAATACATTACTCTTGCTATGCCCTCAGATGCATTTTTTTCCTGCTTTAATGTCGGTTTTAATTGACAATAAATATTACGAAGGAAAATGCATTATATGTTGTCATCATTGGCTAACCAAATCCATGAAAACAACTTTGGGTTTGAGGTAGCCATATACAGCATAGATTGTAGGGCTGCAAAAATCTGTCAAAGTTTTAGTCAAAATGGATCAGATCATGAGTACGCTTGGCCAGCAACAGGTTCGCGCAAATTTGGACAATTTATTTAAAATTAGTCTTTTATTTAACCAAATATATGTGCAATCATTCGTCCTTATTATTTAGGCTTGGTTGTTTGATGCTCCCGGTGTTTTCTGGCTCACACTAAATTTGTAATGGCGTTAGTGGACTTTATCTTTGTTGTCAAATTGAAAGTGCAATATTCAGAGCTGAATAAAGTATTCGATGTAATATTGACATTAACAACACCAAAGGTGCTGACTTATGAACCATTGCGATCTCACGTCATCTTCTGCTTTATTTGCTTACTGCCAGAGGTTTTGTGTTTGTAGTGCCAAGACAACATTAGTGAGCGTAACATTTAGTGGCATTGTAAATTCTGTTTCACTTGAAGCCACGAATGATGAACCCCAACCAAGGCCAGATGCAGGGACAACAAATGGTGCAGGGGCCGCCAGTGGATCGTGAGCGCATCTACCAGTGGATCAATGAACTGACCAACCCAGAAACAAGAGAAAATGCACTCCTCGAACTCAGGTTTTGTTGATCACTTGATTTATTTAAATTTTAATTTAAACAATTAACTGATTGAGCCATATCATGGAAATTCCAGATTTGGCAGTTGTCATTTGAAGACTACTGGTACAATATATACATAGCGGTTCAGGCAATAGACAGACTTTGGCAGTTCAAGGATGGTGACACTGACAGAATACTTAAATTGTCGACTTCTGGTGGCTATGGGCAGTGGGCAGATGTTCACATCTGCACGGGACATAGACGACCCCGCCCTCCACGAGTCCCCTGCTGCCTTGCAGGCTTGGCCGCTTGGCTGCGGAAAGGCTAAGGGAGGAAACCCCTGACATCAAAGCCCCCGTGTCTCCGGGGAAGGCTTTTGAGCCAGAGACTAAGACAAGGACAGTCTGATATAAAACCTACGACCCGAGGACCTCGATGCCACCGTCCCAGCTTGCTAGGCCATGGCAAACGAACCAAGGGTTTAAAGGGTGGGGCCAGTACTGCGCACACTGCACTCCACCAAAAAGCTCCACCGCGCAGGCTTTAGGAAACGCCCACGGTGGCTATTCTAAATCCAACCTTGATCTACCATGGCCGATCTGCCTCTTATTGTACTTGTAGTGTGTCGGGGCTGAATATTGCATGATGTTTTTTTTGTGTGACTGCATCTTTTATGCATGCCTGTGACTCCAGGGAAGGGATAATGTATTAAATAAAAAATTAAAAAAACATGGTTTTGATCCTTGTAAACATGCATGTTTTTTTGCTGTTCTGCAACTTGTGACTTTCAGGATTTATTATTTCTTAGTTTTTGCTAAATAATGTACAATGTTGCTATTTTATCACTCTTACAGATGGTATGAGTGAAGTGGTACTGTTACTGTTAGGATAACAGTGCATTTCAGTGAGTATTTCACTTGGAAGTCTGAAGCGCTGTAGTGTATGCACGGTACATGCATCATGTTCATGTTTGGTAAAGTACCAGTAGTAATTTCTCAGACATTAATATTACTCATACCTGTCAAGTCTCCCATTCAGCTGGAGACTCCCTACTTTGCAACCCATCTCTTACTTTCTCCTGACCTGATTTCTCCCGCTTTCAATTTCATGACTTTTCCACCTGATTATACTGACTTGAAAAAATTAGATTCATTCAAAAAATCTTGAACATGATGTTTCTTATTGGCAGTTTTGTTTTCTCTCAGCCGTTTTGGAACGAAAGGAGGTTACCTAGTGCTCCGGTTATTTCCGGTTGCAATCGACCAAAGAAATCATCTGCTAGGCAAAATGCGAATGGATCTAATGATAGACAATGGCGAGCAAAGAAATATGGACAGTTACTAGCAAATTTTACCAATAGTAAAATGTTCCAAAGGCGTTTCTTTCCCCAAAACACATTACCGATGACATTACTGTTAGGAATAGTGTCTTAGCTAGCCTAATTTTAGCCAAAATTGGTTGTGTACAGGATGGTGAAAACTTAAGGGCCAGTTTTTATCGCAGACGCACCGAGAACACCACACAAATAATGTAACAATAATTGGAGTCAGTACTTTGCTAATTTATTCAGTAACAATTTCATTTGAGTTTTGAGTAAATTAAGCAATTGTAACAAAAGCAGTACGTTAGAATGTTCACCCACCCCTCATTTGAAAAGTCAAACAAGACTGGTCCAGTCAGTAGCGAGTGTACCCACTGTTTGCAGCCAAGCATTCAATGCAGCGTTGACGCATGGAGTTCACCAGGGTTCGGAGAATATGTTGTGGGATCGCTTCCCAGTCTTGATGCAGGAACTGAGTCAGCCTTGAGGTGGGGGGTGGTTGCTGACTACATGTTTCCCCAGCACGTCCCAGAGGTGCTTGATGGGAGCCAGATCAGGTGAACGAGCTGGCCACTCCATCCTCATGATACCCCGTTGCTCAAGGTACTCCTCCACCACACAGGTGCGATGAGGTCGAGTGTTGTCGTCCTGCAGAACAGCATTGTCGCCTATGGCTTGGAGAGCTGGGTGGATGAGGGGCTGCACAATCTCGTCCCGATAGCGCAGTCCAGTCAGGGTGCCTCGGATGACGTTCAGGGGGGTCCTGCCTTCCCCACGGCTGTGCAGAACCACACTTTTAGTTAGGAGCGGCCGGGGGCCACTGAGTGCAAGATAAGCCATCTGTGGCAAGGCCGGGCTAGTCATTAGCGCGCGCCTCTTCAGGCAGAGTGACAGAGCTGTTCATGGTCCTAGAGAGGAGTGCTCTTTCATTACGCTACGCTATGTGTACGTGCCGACAGCCGCATTCCGGCGCTCGGCAGCGGAAACACTGAAAAGTGTTAGTAACTGAACATTCACAAAATGCTTTTTTTTCGCAAGAATGTCATTATCACATGAGTGCAGATTTGTAGCTGATAAAATTTGCTTTCTTTTCATACTAAACATGCCCATGCTGATTACTACCAGTACACCTTCAAGAGCAGTTACATTTCAGATTTGCAATACAATGAACATGCACTGACACAAAAAAGCACTAACTTTCAAGCTCAATCTGTTGTGCATCTAAGTTTTCTGTGGGATGAAAAGTTGATGTATCTACGCAGCATTCTAGCCTCTACTGTTATCACTTACTAGAATTCTTGTTTCTTTCCTGCTAGAGCAACACTAGCGTCAGAAAGCACTCCACTGCTGTGAAGCTGGTAAGCTGGTAATCCGTTAGGTCCATCAAGACGATCAAAACAAACATGCTGATCACAGCAGTGTTTATGCAGTACACTTGGGTTTACACAGTAAATTCATAACCACTAACACAACATGTCTTAAGCACATCACACTGGTTCCTTTATATTAACACCAGAACAGAGAATGAATGTTCAAACCAACTCGGTACTGTGAGGCTCAGATAATTTACCAGCCATGTTTAGTCACACACAAACACGGTACCTGTCTTTATCCTCGGATTGCACTCTGAAAAAAAACGTAACTGGAATAATACCACCAACACAGGAACCAGCACAAAACAGTACACAAGTGTGTCAAACGGTTCTATGTAGAAAATCTTGGAAGAGGAGATAGAGAACATTCAACACAGGCATAACCACCACACATCAGCAGTCCGTTACAGAGATTAGAGAAGGAATAGCTGATATCAGACTGTGACCTACATAAGCCTGCGCGCTGCCGGAGTCGGCTGCAGCAAGCATTTGGCTGGCTAAACTAAAGAGTGGAAAATCCAGCGTTCTGCACAGCCATGTCCCTGCTTTAGCCTGCCCAGACCTTGACTGAGCCTCCTCCGTAGCGATCCACCTCTTGGACGCATCCATCCGTGAATCGCTCGCCATGGCGTATCTAGACCCTCACCCTGCCGTCGTTGAAGGACACAGTGAACCGTGACTCATCAGTAAACAGAACCCGAGTCCACTGGAGTCTGTTCCACCTCACATGTTGACGACACCAGGCAACCCGGGCTCTGTGAAGAGCTGGAGTGAGGGGTATTCTCACTGCTGCTCTGCATGAAGACAGGCCAGTTTCGCGCAGAAGTCGGCAGACTGTGCTTCTGCTGACGTTAACGTTTGCATCTTGCATCAGTTGACATTGCAGAGTGGTTAACGGGACAGTTCAGTCACACTGAGCCGCCACACAGAGATATCTGTCCTCCCTTCTGCTGGTGCAGCGCGGGCGTCTTGAGCATGGTCGTCATTCTGCCCTTCCAGTTTCTTGGAATAGTGCCAGCAGCCTCTGGATCACTGAATGGGACACCCCAACTTACTTACTTACGCCTGTCACCCCTACCCGGGTATAGGCCGTCGACGAGAGACCTCCAGCAACTCCTGTCCTGTGCTTCTCCTTCGATTCTACTCCAGGTGGTTCCCAGTCTCTTGATGTCTGCTTGGAGGTCTCGACGCCAGGAGTTTCTCGGCCTACCTCTTTTCCTCTTTCCCTGGGGGTTCCATGACAATGCCTGCCTAGTGATACTGGAAGCTGGCTTTCTCAGACTGTGACCGATCCATCCCCATCTTCTTCACCCAATTTCATTCTCTGCTGTTATCTGCTCTGTTCTCTCCCAGAGTCTGACGTTGCTGATCTTCTCTGGCCAGTGGATTTTCAAAATTCTTCTAAGGCAACTGTTCATGAAGGTCTGTACTCTGTTGACTGTAGCTTTTGTCAATCTCCAAGTCTCTGCTCCATATAAGAGAACTGCTTTTACATTGGAGTTGAAAATCCGGACTTTGGTGTGTTGTGACAGCTCTCTGGAGCTCCACACTTTTTTCAATTGGAGAAAGGCAGCTCTGGCTTTACCGATTCGTGCTCTGACATCTGCATCAGTGCCGCCTTTTTTGTCTATGATGCTCCCGAGATAGGTGAAGGACTCCACCTCCTCCAACGGGGTGCCAGCAAGCAAAACTGGTTCTTCCCTGGTTGCGTTCAGCCTCATTGTCTTTGTTTTCTGTTTGTGAATGGTGAGGCCCACTTGGGACGAGATGTCAGCAAGCCTCGTGGTCTTGTCCTGCATTTGTTGATGAGTGTGGGACAGTAATGCCAAGTCGTCTGCAAAATCGAGGTCATCAAGCTGTGTCCACAGTGTCCACTGTATTCCACTTCGTCTGTGCTCTGTGGTCATCTTCATGACCCAGTCTATGGCCAGTAGGAAGAGGAATGGAGACAGCAGACACCCCTGCCTGACACCGGTTCTGACCTGGAGCTCCCTGGTAAACTGCCCTTCGTGGATCACGCGACATGTCATGCCATCGTAGCTGCTCTTGATCAGGCGGACGAGCTTTGTGGGTACACCGTAGTGTCGTAGGAGTTTCCACAGAGTCTCTCGGTCCACACTGTCAAATGCTTTCTCATAATCCACAAAGTTGACGTACAGCGGGGAGCTCCACTCCAGAGACTGTTCCACGATGATGCGGAGAGTGGCAATCTGGTCTGTACATGATCGGTTCTTCCTGAATCCTGCTTGCTGGTCTCTCAGCTGGGGGTCAACGGAGCTCTTCATTCTCTCCAGGATGATCCTGTTGAAGACCTTTCCTGGTACTGACAGCAAGGTGATTTCTCTGTAGTTGGAACACTTGCTGAGGTCGCCTTTCTTGGGAAGCTTGATTAGGTACCCCTCCTTCCAGTCAGCTGGCATCACCTCCTCTTCCCAGATCTTTCCAAACAGTGGGTACAGCATCTCCACTGTTGTCTCTAGGTTTGCTTTCAGAGACTCCGCTGGGATGCCATCTGGGCCTGCTGCTTTGCCGTTCTTCAAGAATGCCACTGCTCTTCTGATCTCTTCCCGGCTGGGTCTGTCACAGCTGATGGGTAGGTCGGTCTCTGCCGGCTGGATGTCTGGGGGGTCGGGTGGGCTAGGTCTGTTCAGTAACTCTTCAAAATACTCGGCCCATCTGTTGAGTTGGTCTGCTCTGTCTGCAATAGGCTTACCTTCTTTGTCTTTTACTGGTCTTTCTGTATGGCCATACTTGCCTGACAATCTTCTGGTAATGTCGTAGAGCTGTTTCATGTTGCCGCTGCCTGCTGCCTTTTCTGCCTCTGCTGCCAGGCTGTCTGTGTAGGCCCTCTTGTCTGCCCTGATACTACTCTTCACCTCGCGGTTGGCTTCCGAGTATTCCCCCTGTGCCCTTACTTTGGCTGCTCTCGTGCGACTAGTGTTGACAGCTGCTTTCTTCTGCTTCCTCACTTCTATCTTCTTCAAGGTCTGTGCCGACAGCCAGTCCTTGTGATGGTGTTTCCTGAACCCTACAGTGTCTTTGCAGGTTGAGTTCAGCGCCTCTCTAACTGCCTTCCAATGCTGCTCTGTGGTGACCGCCTCCTCTTCATTTACTAGCTCCTGTAGCGCTTGAAACCGGTTGGACAGCACCAGTTTGAACTCTTCTCTAACACCATGTTTCTCTCAGGAGGCCTACATTATAGCACTGTCTTCTTGTTGTCTCTGTGCGGCTTTTCTTTAGCTTGAGCTTCATTCTTAAGGTAAGTAGTTGGTGGTCGGAGGCGACATCTGCTCCCCTCCTCACTTGAACATCTTGAAGGGATCTTCTAAATTTCTTGCTAATGCAGATATGGTCTATTTGGTTCTCTGTTGTATGGTCAGGTGAGACCCAAGTTGCTTTGTGTATTCTTCTGTGTGGGAAGATGCTGCCTCCAGTGACAAGTCGGTTTAGAGCACAAAAGTCTACAAACCTCTCCCCGTTCTCACTCATCTGCGAGCCTAGTCCCTGTCTCCCCATCACCTCTTCGTATCCGGTGTTGTCCTCCTCTATTTTGGCATTAAAATCGCCCATGACGATGGTGATGTCTCGCTCCACACATTTGTCCAAGGCACTCTGGACTCTGGAGTCTTGTTTCTCTTCCTCGTCACTGTCATTAGTGGGCGCATAACACTGGATGACGTTCAGCTTGAGCTTTTTCTTGGTTCTAAAGGCTGCTGTGATAATTCTTGGCCCAAGAGGTCCCCAGCCCATCAGCGCTCTCTGTGCCACTGGTGACAGCATGAATGCTACACCTTCTGTATGGAGGGCTTTCTCCTCTTCATGACCTGAATACAGAATCATCTCCCCACTTAACAGCCTTTTCTGGCCAGACTGCGTCCATCTGGCTTCACTGATACCTAGCAGGGAAAGGTTGTACTTTTGCATTTCCGCTGCTATCTGGGTGGCCTTGCCGCTCTGGTACATGGTCTTGACGTTCCATGTGCCCATGGTTGTATCCCTGGATAGAGAGAGGCGGCTCGGTCCTGTGGCTTCCGAAGACTTCCGGCTTTCACCACAGGACGTCATAAGTCTTCTGGTAGAAGAACCTTCCTCCTCCAGGAAAGGAATTACTGTTAGTCTTTTCGTCAGCGTTTTTGTAGCTATTTCCTTTTTTGCAGGGTGGGGAAGCTACCCCCACGCCCAACCCCCTTACTAGGAGGACCAGGGGTTTTCTGTTGGGGTCACCTTCCCTTAGACCATGTTGGTTCACGGCACCTTATTTTATTCGGTGCACCCCTCTCACGAGGGACCCCCTATCCACCACCCAGGGACGCGCCTCAACGCCATATGGTCCCAGCGCGAGGGGGACACGCCGTTGTGGTGGCATGGTTAGGAAAGTGACAATTATGCCCCTACTGTACCGGTATTTGTAGTGAAACAGAAGTGCTCAGTGTTCACGACTGACCCCTTTAGCAAATGCATCACGACTTTACCGAGTTTTTCCACCTGCCTGCCTTTGGTACGCTTGCCAATATCGCACAGCTTTTCACAAAAACTGATGATGTTTCACTTGCATTTGACACGTTCGTGGAAATTGATGAATTGTTGTCTATTGTTCCCTGTACAGTGGATTGTCTAAGGTCAACTTTCAACCCATTTGGATCAAAAAAACATTGTATTAAATTAGCGTACTTGCTACGATAAACAATGACACAAAAATTGGGGTGGCCCTTAAGTTTTGACCATTAGTATATATGATAGGGGAGGCAACAAGGGTCGCCATAAGCCTAGCCAGTATCCCGAGTAGCCTTCCTTCCATACCCATCCAGGCAACCGCTCACCGTATTCCCGCCAGTCTGTTTCTTAGCTTAGCCGTGTAAGGTTGTGTACCTCTGCTTCTGCGTCTTGACTGTGTACTGTGTGACCAGTCGCCTTGTGGCTTGGACTCTGCCGTGTTCACTGTACTAGCCTGGGATTGCTGATTCACTGTGCTGGCTTGGAGTTTACCTTCGTTGGTTTTACGAGTGACTTTCCACCGGACTTGTGGTGCTGGGGACTTGGATTTCTTCCCGGGTTCGGTGTGGGCTGTACTTGGTGTGACTGGTCGCCTTGTGACTTGGGCTGCAGTGTTCACTGTACTAGCCTGGGATGACTGCTTCACTGTGCTAGCTTTGAGTTTACCTTCATCTGTTCATGAGTGACTTCCACCGGACTTGTGGTGCTGAGAACTTGGATTTCTTCCCATGTTCCACACAAGCTTGGATTACTGTGTCCACGATGCTTCTTGGAGCTAACTTCGGCGTGTGGCTCTTCCGTTGGTGGTACGAGGCTTCGCTTGGGCGGCACGGTTGGTCACTACGGTCCTTGGTTGGCCTCCAGCCTCCCCAACATGGTAAGGTAAAACCTAGGTTGTTGTCCGTGACTGGCGCTCAGGGAAGGGAGGTTAGAGCGCCAGGCATCAACACTGACCGTGATTTGGCATTCGGTTCGAAATCTACCTTCGTGCGCATACGCTCGTCGCGCGGCCTCAGAGAGCCACGTTCGTTCGCCTACCATTGTTGACTATGTTTTGCAGTTACAAGTCCGCACCTACACACTGGTGGGGACTTACTATGGCGAGTGATGAGTATGCCGTCTGCCTATACTGTTCCGGCTGAGCCTACACTCACCGCATGTTGGCGGCATCCCGGGCTAGACGAGTAGTGGATACAGCTTCTATCACCGTGACGGCCGACACCAGTCCGAGAGCAGACGCCGGTTAACGGCCATCCCACCTCCGCGGCTGTGACAGGACGTCTTCCCCGGATGTGGTGACTCAGACTGCACGCGAGAAGCCATCCCCGTACCAATCCTAGGACTTCAGCCGTTGCGTGCCAGACTCGTTAAGTACTGAGGGGATCAGTATGAGTCTGGCCTGCAAGGTGTATCACCACTCGCACTCTGGCTGGGAGCCCGACGACGGCTTCTGGGGTACGGCCCTCCAAATCCTCGACACAAGTCCAGA
The DNA here is from genome assembly GCA_036245525.1 of Semisulcospira habei. NCBI lineage: Eukaryota > Metazoa > Mollusca > Gastropoda > Semisulcospiridae > Semisulcospira > Semisulcospira habei. Next base: position 296,356,868 of record BTPG01000002.1, on the reverse strand, counting down.
GCAGACGTTCGGCACCCCGCTCCAAGGTCAGTGATAGGGGACCACGACCGGACAAGGCTGCTGGACTAACGTGCGCCTGCTTGTCGGATAAGAGTAAAGGGACGAGACGGGCTCACGACGAGATGACACGCCCCGTCTACCCTCAGGTGACGACGTTCACCGCAACCCGGGGGACACTCCAGCATAAACAAGAACATGATGTCCCGGCCTCGGTGAGTGACAAGTACCCTCGGCGGGACGAGAATGCTGGACCATGCGGCGCTTGCGGGACTTTAGGCCGCAGGACGGGGACTACTCCTAGGACATCGGCCGGTTCGCGCCAGCTCGTAAGTAATGAGAGTATCCAGTTTGAGTATGGCCCGCAACATGCATGTAATACCTGCCCCCCGGCTGGGAGCCTGGCGGCGGCTTCTAGAGTACGGCCCTCCATTCCTCGACACTAGTCCAACACAGACGTTCGGCGTCCCGCCCCTAGGTACTAGACAAGTCTGCTGGACTAATGTGCGCCTGCTCGGCGGGGAATGGTAAGTGACGAGTCGGGATCACGATGAGATTACGTGAAGCTTTGGCGTCCCGCTCCAAGGTCAGTAGCATTTATTTATTTATTATTGGAGTTAACGGGGACCAGGCGACTAAGGCCGTCTCACGGCGGAGGGTCAGTGACAGGTGTTCACGACCGGACAATTCTGCTGGACTTACGTGCGCCCGTTCGTCGGATAAAAGTAAAGGGATGAGCTGGGTTCACGTCGATATTGCACGCCCCGTCTACCCTCAGAACAGGGCGGACGGACCACTGGGTGTTAGAAGAACTGAGCGGACTTCTGTACCTCGACGGCAGCCACGTTCGCGGGATAGGCTGCCGCTACTGCAGACTGCTTCCCGCGACTTGGATGCCACCCGTCACCCTAGGTCTGCCATCGGGACAAGAGTACGGCCGGCCAAACCTGCCACAGTCCAACAGAAGTGTTCCGCCTCAAGCGCAGTATAAGCAACATCTCTTCGGGTGAGACTACGGGATCAGTGTGCGGCCGCTCACTTGACACTCACCGGACAGGTCGTCTCGGGCTGCTCGGGTTATGTTGCTTGCCTTCCGGCCCAGCACAGATGTACGGCGTCCAGCCCAGGGACGATGCCTATACCCAGGACAGGTTGAGACTTTGGTGCTTTGGGCGCCTGCGCAGCACTTGGAGTTCTGTTAGCGCAGCCACAGTGTCGGCTCGCCACACCGCCTCCCTCCTGTTCGGCTTCCGCTTCCTCGCGACCACCTGTATCGTTCTTGGTGTACACGTCATGTTTTTTTTTATGGTGTATACACATTGGGCAGTGGGCAGATGTTCACATCTGCACGGGACATAGACGACCCCGGCCCCCACGAGTCCCCTGCTGCCTTGCAGGCCTGGCCGCTTGGCTGCGGAAAGGCTAAGGGAGGAAACCCCTGACATCAAAGCCCCCGTGTCTCCGGGGAAGGCTTTTGAGCCAGAGACTAAGACAAGGACAGTCTGATATAAAAACCTACGACCCGAGGACCTCGATGCCACCGTCCCAGCTTGCTAGGCCATGGCAAACGAACCAAGGGTTTAAAGGGTGGGGCCAGTACTGCGCACACTGCACTCCACCAAAAAGCTCCACCGCGCAGGCTTTAGGAAACGCCCACGGACTATGACACTGAACTTTCCAAGTCCTGTAGCGATGAGCAAGGGGCAAAACAGCAGGTGAAAGATGTCACTGGAAGCCGCAGTCTCAAACCTGCATGCAGGCGGTTCAGGATATTGGTCGCCTGATGTTGACCTGGGGATGACAACGTCACTCGGCACACCCTGAACGACCAAGCAGCCTTCTTTAGGGACAGCACTGCTTGCTCCACACGGAGAGGGGCCTAGAAAAGGTGGCCTAACCAAAGCTCATCCCCTCGTAACCCCAGTTGGCTAGCCGCGGTCAACGGGCATCTTCTCATGCGGTCAGAAAACAAGAAAAAACAATGGATCCACTCTCATGACGACCACGACCGGACTCAACGTAGCATGCTGGAACATCCGAACCATGCTCGACACAGCAGACAGCGGACGCCCTGAACGTCGCTCCGCCCTCATTGCCCATGAATTGCGGAGGTTAAACATCGACATCGCCGCGCTCAGCGAAGTACGCCTCCCGGAGGAAGGCAGCCGCCAAGAACTTGGCGCTGGCTACACCCTCTACTGGTCAGGCAGGCCTGCATCAGAAAGACGGCTCTCAGGCGTGGGCTTCATGGTGAAGACCCCCATTGCGACTACGTTGGAAAACCTACCAACGGTCACTCCGACCGCATCATGTCCATGCGCCTCCCACTGAGACACCAGCAATACGTCACCCTTCTCAGTGTGTACTCCCCAACCCTCCTGGCAGAGCCTGCAGAAAAAGACAAGTTCTACTCTGACCTGCACAGCCTCCTGCAGAGCACCCCTGCAGACGACAAAGTCATCATCCTTGGCGACTTCAACGCCAGAGTGGGCCAAGACTCTGAAGCCTGGAAAGGAGTCCTCGGCAAGCATGGCGTTGGGAACTGCAATGACAATGGTCGCCTACTGTTGGAGCTCTGTGCAGAGCAGCAACTTGTCATCACCAACACCACTTTACAGCAAAAGGACAGTCGAAAGACCACCTGGATGCATCCTCGCTCCAAGCACTGGCACCTTATCGACTATGTCCTAGTGCGTCAGAGGGACCGCAGTGACGTCCTCCTCACCAGAGTGATGCCCAGCGCAGAGTGCCACACTGACCACCGCCTTGTTCGCTGCAAACTCAGGCTCCGCCTCAAGCTGAAACCCAAGAAAGGCGGCCCTCCCAAGAAAAAGCTTGATGTTGCCAGCCTTCAGCGTGACGACAAGAAAGCTGCCCTTCAGGCCGATTTACAGCGCATGCTCAAAGACACAGTTGATCCAGCAGACTCCTCTCCTGAAACACTCTGGAAACAACTGAAAACTGCTATTGTAAAATCCTCTGTGGAAGTCTTGGGCTTTGCTAGAAAGAGGAACAAAGACTGGTTTGACGAAAACGACGTAGAGATCCAGGAACTTCTAGCAAAAAAAAAAGAGCCGCCCACCAGGCCCACCTAGCCCAGCCTTCCTGCCCTGTGAAGAAGTCTGCCTTCCGCCTCATCTGCAGCAGTCTCCAGCTCAAGCTTAGAGAGCTCCAGAACGAGTGGTGGTCCAGACTCGCACAGAGGACCCAGCTCTGCGCTGACAACGGTGACTACAGGGGCTTCTACGAAGCACTGAAAGCAGTGTATGGCCCTAGGCACCTGGTACAAAGTCCCCTGCGAAGCGCTGATGGACAGGCACTCCTCACAGATAATACCTCCATCTTGAACCGCTGGTCGGAATACTTTCAGGACCTCTTCGGCGCTGAACGCACTGTTCAAGAAACAGTCATCCTCCAAATTCCACACCTTCCACTAAAGGTTGAATTGGATGAACCGCCCACCGCCGAAGAGACCCTCACAGCCATCCACCAGCTCAAAAGTGGCAAAGCAGCAGGCATTGACGGAATCCCGCCAGAGATCTGGAAACATGGAGGCCCAGCACTGCACAACAAGCTCCACGACCTCTTTCTCTTCTGCTGGGAAAAAGGAACACTACCAAAGGATCTCCGTGATGCAGTCATCATCACCCTGTACAAGAACAAAGGAGAGAAGTCTGCCTGCTCTAATTATCGTGGAATTACCCTGCTGTCCATTGCCGGGAAAATTCTCGCAAGGTTGCTCCTGAATCGGCTGGTACCTGCCATCGCTGAAGACCACCTCCCAGAGGGCCAGTGTGGCTTCAGAGCCAACAGGAGTACCACCGACATGGTCTTTGTGCTGAGACAGCTTCAGGAGAAGTGCCGCGAGCAGAACAAAGGGCTGTACGTAACGTTTGTCGACCTAACAAAAGCGTTTGACACTGTGAGCAGGCATGGTATGTGGCAGATCCTGGAGCGACTAGGTTGTCCCCCAAAGTTCCTCAACATGATCGTCCAGCTCCACGAGGACCAGCAAGGCCAGGTCAGACTAAACAGTGACCTCTCAGAACCATTCCCCATTCGCAACGGCGTGAAGCAAGGCTGCGTGCTGGCACCGACCCTCTTCACCATCTTCTTCAGCATGATTTTGAAGCAGGCCACAGTGGACCTCGACGATGACGACGCAGTGTACATCAGGTATCGTCTCGATGGCAGCCTGTTCAACCTCAGACGACTGCAGGCCCACACGAAAACCCTAGACCAACTGATTCGTGAGCTGCTCTTCGCTGATGACGCTGCCCTCGTTGCACACACAGAGAGAGCCTTGCAGCGCATTACGTCCTGCTTCGCAGATGCTGCCCAGCTCTTTGGACTTGAGGTCAGTCTGAAAAAGACAGAGGTCCTTCATCAGCCGGCACCCAAGGAAGAGCATCGCCCTCCCCACATCACCATCGGCGAGTCCGAACTGAAGTCTGTACACCAGTTTACCTACCTTGGCTGCATCATCACGTCAGACGCCAAGCTGGACAAGGAGCTGGACAACAGGCTGGCAAAAGCGAACAGTGCTTTCGGGCGACTATTCAAGCGGGTGTGGCACAATCAACAGCTGAAAACAGGCACCAAGATCAGCGTGTACAGAGCTGTCGTCCTCACCACCCTGCTGTACGGTTCCAAGTCCTGGGCCCTCTACCGCAGCCAACTACGACTCCTCGAACGCTTTCACCAGCGCTGCCTGCGTACCATCCTCAGCATTCACTGGAGTGACTATGTCACCAACGTCGAGGTCCTTGAACAGGCGGAAACTGTGAGCATCGAGGCTTTGCTGCTGCGGACACAGCTTCGCTGGGCGGGGCACGTCTCCAAGATGGAGGATCATCGCCTACCCAAGCTCACTCTGTTCGGCGAGCTCGCCACTGGACACCGAGACAGAGGGGCACCAAAGAAGAGATACAAAGACGGTCTCAAGAAGTCGCTTAGTGCCTGCCAAATCGACCACCGCCAGTGGTCTTCGCTTGCTGCGGACCGTGACACCTGGCGCTCCACCATTCACAAGGCAGCCGTCTCCTTTGAGGACTCTCGCAGAGCTAACCTTAAGGACAAGCGGCTTAGAAGAAAAAACAGAGTTGTCGTAACTCAGAACCCTGACCAGACCTTCCCCTGCAGCCACTGCGGTCGAACCTGCCTGTCCCGGATTGGCCTCCGCAGCCACGAAAATGCCTGCAGACAACGTGGGCAAGCCCTATAGAATCTACGTTCTCGAAGTCAAGCCAAGAGATACACATTGTAAAGCGCTTGCTGCTGGAAGGTAAGTTCAGCACTGTAGGTTAATGATCGGTTTTATTCTTTTAGTAGCTTTGGCGGACGACAGGGTACCTGCCGGCGCCCCAGGGCGATAGGACGGCTTATCTACTGACCCGGAACGTTGCGCGTCTGCCTGCGGAGACGGCGCTTGACTACACATGCCTGAGCCTCTACCGGACTTCGTTCCGCACATCGAGGATCGTAGACTCACTCCACTCGCCGCGGTTTAGGAGCTTCCTGGCTTGCCGGTCACCACCTACCACGCTGCGTACCACTCCTTGGTCGTGCATACCACGCTGTACAAGTTCGTTGCCGCCTCGTTCTTCGGTGTGGAGATCGCCTGAGACTTCGCGCCGTAATACAGCCTTTGGACTGGGCCGTCAGCCTGGACTCGTCAACATTCCTAGACAGTCTTCTCTTGCGGAACCCGGTCGGAGACCTCCTTGGAGAAGAATCCGTCTCCAGCCGTTACCTCCGCTTTGCCTTCGGCGGTGTGATCTACCAGTGTCGCGCGCTCCCTTCGGTTTCAATCGCAGCCTCTGGGGGTTCAACTGTAGCTGTTCATGGTAGTAGACAGGACCAGACGGACGTCTTCATGCTCCATGTCGACTTCCCTAGACGATCTTCTCTTGCGAAACCGGTAGGAGTCCTCCTGGGCGAAAGGATCGAGATGCTCTTCTGGATCTCCTCGACAGGCTTGGCTTCCTGGTCTACGTGGGTAAGTCCGACCTCACGCCGTAGCGCCACTTGTCCTCCTTGGGATGGAATCACGCACCCACCTCACGAAAGGCGACTTCTGCTGTGGCGATTTCAGCAGTGGGCAAACCCAGCGCGGCGGGCGTCTCAAGAGCGAGCATCTTCCACCAGACGTTGACTTCAGCTTTGGAGACTGGGGAGTACCGCAACGGACCTACTTCCCCTATGATGCCTCTACTGGCCCCCGCTTCAGCTGCTCATGCTTCTCCCCGGACGACCCTCGACGGACGACCTCGAGTCTCAGGTTCGAGTGCGGCCGTTGCTTCGTCCTCAACTTCTTCGCTGGGCGGATCCCGACTGCCTCACGACGGGAGATCCTCTCTTCTCGCCTTCACCCCAGATGTCTCTTGCGCCAATGCAAGTCTCGCCACCGGGGGTAATCTCCGGCTGCCGAGCTTCTACTTAGCCTCCGGCGGATGGCCTACGGACCTTGGGGCCCGGCTTCGGGTGTCATGTCGGTGACGTCAGGAGGTTCTCATCCTCTCCGACAGCGCCACAGTAGTCCCCTACGTTTGGAAGCAGGGCGGCATGCGGTTCCTCTCCCTTCCTTCCTCCTCTGCCAGGGGCTCCGATGGTGCGAAGATCCGAGACATCACTACTCGAGCAAGAGTCTTCACGGGACTTCCGCAGGGTCTGCCGACTCCTTCGTGCATCGCGGCCAGCTTCTCTGCACCGAGTGGACGCTCCGTCCGGACATCTTCGGATGATCTGCGCAACTGTGTCCCATGGTCGCAGAGAGGAGGAATCGCCAGCTTCCCCACTTTGTCTCCCTGTTCCTTTTCCGCTAGCCTGAGCGGTCGACTCTCTCTACCTCTCTTGAGACGGACTCGTCATCTCGCCGAACCACCTACAGTGCTAGTTCCAAGCTCCTGCTCAAGCTCAAGGTTGCAACGCGGTCCTGTCCCAGGTGGATACTTGCTGCGGAATATGCTTGTGGATCACCGGCCTCCGGAACCTCGCCTTGGGCCCCCCCCCCCCCCCCCTCTGCGGACCAACACCCCACGCACGATGCTTGCAGCCCCGAGAGCTCTTATTCCAAGCCTGGATGTTGTGCGGCAAGCCCTCGCCGCGAGATGATTTTCAAATGCAGCAGTGGGAGCTGCAGTCTGTCGACACTCGACCAGACGAGTTTATGAGGGAAGTGGCGAGTCCTGGGCGACTGATGTGACGATGAGCACCTCTTCTACATGGACCGGACGGTTCCTCGGCGGGTGGACTTCTTCCTCCGGCTCTTCACCGACCAATTGGCGCCTTTGCCGTTAGGGGATATCGGGCCAGGATCGCTAATGCGGACCGACTTAGACTGGCCGACCCCGGTGCAGGTAAGACCTCGCAGACCTTCCGACGCTCTTCGGTCTACACCTCTTGCCTTCGCTCGCGGTGCCGTGATGGGACCTTACCTAGGGGCTACGGTGGCTCGTCTTGGACCACTTTCCAGTTGACGCGGACGGCCGTCGTGCCACGGAAGACCTTCTCCCGACTGGCCTTTGCCACGGCTGTCAGGGTCGGCGAACTGCACTCTATTCAGCGCGCCCTCAGACTTACAGTTCGGACGGTTGGCTCTGGACAACTGATGCCCAACCTGGCTTCCTAGTCTAGACCCGGTCCCTTGGGTCACCCCAGTGGGTCACCATTCTGCCCTTGAAGGATTCGGGCCCTGCCTGGGATACGGACAGCAGGACCTGTGAGAGCCCTATGTGGACACCTGGGCCGGACCAAGCCGGTACACAGGGGACGCCTTCCAGGTAGGGATGACATTTCAGCCCAGACGGTATACATCCTGGCTCCGTTGCGTTACGCGCCGCCTGCCAAGACCTCTTCCCTGCGGCAGCCAAAGGGATGATCTTCAGGGCGCACGAGGTCAGAGCCACGGCCGCAACCTCGCATTCGACCTCTACTGAGCCGTCAAAGACATTGCAGCGGCCATGCGCTGGGGAGATGAGTCAACTTCGCCCGATTCTACCTGAGGGACCTCTCCCGACAGTGCGAGATTCTCTCGGGTCCTCTCCAGCCAGCGGGAAACATGGCACTGGTGGGAGACATCCCCAGAGCGCAACACTCCCTCCCGGCACCCTCGGTGCTGTAGGCTTCTTAGCTAAAATTATCGGGAGGTTGCTCCTGGGAGGGCGGGCCTGGTTGGCAGTTGGGGGTAAGGGGCGTTATAAGCAGCACCCACCTCCTCTTTGTAATTCTTCCTAACAGTAATGTCATCAGTAATGTATTTTGAGGAAAGAAATGAATTTTTCTCTAAAATGTATTTTTTGGAAAAATACTTACCGGATGACATTACTCGGATGACCCTCCCACCTGCCACACTTGCTGCTAGTCAGCGAAGTAAATAAACTGGCGGGAATCCGGTGAGCGGTTGCCCGGATGGGTATGGAAGGGAGGCTACTCAGGATACTGGCTAGGCTTATGGCGCCCCTTGTTGCCTCCCCTATCATATAGGTACACAACCAATTTTGGCTAAAATTAGGCTAGCTAATATACTATTCCTAACACAGTAACAGTAATGTCATCGGTAAGTATTTTTCGAAAAAATACATTTTTGAGAAAAATTCATTTCAACAAAATACACAGGGCTAGGTGCAGTACCCAACAGCAAATTTTACCACAGGCCTTTTTTCTTTGTCTTTGCCTATGTTCAGAACGCAGTTAGCAGTAGGCAGATATATTGAACTGCATGCATCTCCTTTCCAATCAGTTTAGAAGAATTTGACTATATCATGAATGAAAAGAAAATAGTTTCTAAAAATTCTAGTCTCAATATTGAAATTTTCTTTAAAAGTATCATACAACAAACCAAGGGGAATTACTCAGCGCTGGACAACAGTTAGATCCCCTGCCCCCGCCTATCAGGCACCCAATCGAAAAATACCCACAGAGAAATACGCAGGCTGTGGGCTGGCGATTGGGTGCCTGATAGGCGGGGGCAGGGGATCTAACTGTTGTCCAGCGCTGAGTAATTCCCCTTGGTTTGTTGTACAATTCTGCCAGCGCTAGCCTCACCTATCTGGTTTGTGAGTTTAAAAGTATCAGTTTTACTTGAAATGTGCTCTTTTTCTGCATGTTCTAGTTTTACTGTGTGCGCATCAGATAGCAGCATTAGATTCAGAAATTTGAATTAATTCAAATAAAATCACATTACTTTTAGGGATTTTCACACAAAATGGAATTATATTTAATGGTGCTGTGTGAATTCATTGTAAAAATGCAACAAACGCACATACTAAGTTATAATCTGAATTTAATATTTGCACACTTTTTATGTTGATAAGAAGTTATAAAAAAAAACAAAAAACCACAGTGACGCTGTGAATAAAAAAGGCCACAAAGAATCTCCAGATTTCCCATTTTCAAAACTTGACAGGCATGATTATTGTTAGTGTTACTGTTGGTATTCTGACAAACATTATTAACCCATTCAGCTCTGGCGCACTACAGCAGGAGATGGGTCGACCATGATAATTCAAGGGCAGTGCCAGATTAGCTTGGCGCCTGTCGGCGACAAGTTAATCTGGCACTGCCCTTGAATTATCATGGTCGATCCATCTCCTGTAACTGGTGCATAGTCATTAGATGACGCCTCCAAAATTTGGGAAATACAGCCCTCGGGCTGAATGAGTTAATGCATGGTGCATATACTTGTGCTACACCGCTAAAACATTCATGTTATGTGTTATGTGTCTTGTAGCAAGAAACGTGAAGTGGTTCCAGATCTGGCTCCCATGTTGTGGCACTCGTTTGGCACCATCGCGGCCCTGATGCAAGAGATAGTCAATATCTACCCAGCCATTAATCCCCCTATTTTAACTGTGAGTCTGAACTCTTTTTCATGTGGTCACTTCCAGTACCATTACAAGTGATGGACTGACCGATAAGTAGCTCAAGGGTAGTGCCTGATTAGCTATTTGCATGGTATGGAGCATAGCTGTATCAGCTAAGTGCCATTCCATGTGACTAGCTATAGATATAATCATTAAATCAGTACTGTAATCAGTCCATATCCCAGAGCTTGTATGCAGACACCTTTTGGCTCGCATGTAGAGCAAAGTGAGTCTATGTTCTGGGTCAGTGGTTGTCCATAAGCCGTCGGCTGTCGTCGTCACTGGTAAACAAGTGATGGACTGACCGATAAGCAGCTCAAGGGTAGTGCCTGATTAGCTATTTGCATGGTATGGAGCATAGCTGTATCAGCTAAGTGCCATTCCATGTGACTAGCTATATAATCAGTCCATATCCCAGAGCTTGTATGCAGACACCTTTTGGCTCGCATGCAGAGCAAAGTGAGTCTATGTTCTGGGTCAGTGGTTGTCCATAAGCCGTCGGCTGTCGGCGTCACTGGTAAACTTTAATGTTGGCATTTTCTCAGAGGCTATTCAAGCCACAGTCTTCAAACTTGGCCCAAGAATACTTTGTGGCAAGACCTTTCTAAACATACTTATTTGAGTGACCTCCTTTAAAGGTCAAGGTCACAAGGGATCAGGAAGTAGGTAAACAAATTGCCATATTTTGACAAAATTGAATATTTCCCAAATATTATTCACAACTTCAAACCCAAACTTGGTATAAAGATACCTGATGGTAAGACCTTTCTATGCAGACTAATATGGTTGACCCATCAGAAAGGTCAAGTGTCACAAGAGCTCAGGAAATAGTTTTTAAATATCCATATTTTGACAAAAGATGTTTTTTGCTCAAATGCTATTCACAACTTCAAACCCAAACTTGGTACAGAAATACCTGATAGTAAGACCTTCCTATGCATATTAATTCGGATGACCCCTCAGATAGGTCAAGGGTCACAAGAGATCAGGAAATAGCTCACAAATAGCCATTTTCTGACCCCCCAATTTTTTTTTTTTTTCAAATACTATTTACAACTTCCTTCCCAAACCTGGTACACAGATACCTGATGGTAGGACCTTCCTATGCATGCTGACTTGGATGACCTCTTGGAAAGGTCAAGGGTCACAAAAGATCAGTAAATGATGTGAGAAATGCCTATTTTTTGTATAATTTTAGTTTTTATCAGGATTTTGTAAAACCTTTCAACCAAATTTGGTAGAAAGTTAGCTGACGATAAGACATTTCTATGCATACTAATTTGGTTCACTACAGTACCTGTACTTAAAAAAAGGTCAAGGGTCAGGGAGGTTGACAGAAGTTATGTTAGAACACTTGAAAACTTCCTTATTTTATTGACCTTTTGGAAGGTCAAGGTCACAGAGGTCATTATTCATATGGATCGATTATGCACGTGAGCCTTGAGGGCATTGCCATTCTTGTTAGTTTAAAAAATAAGTAATTCCACTTTTGAAGCAACAGTTTTAAAATTCTTTCACTATGTTTCATATCTCATATCTAACAGTACTATTATCTTTTATTTATTTGTAAGCATTACAGAATTTTATAGAAATTTGCATTATTATGTATGATGCAGGCCTCTCAGTCCAATCGTGTGTGCAATGCACTGGCCCTGCTGCAGTGTGTGGCATCTCACCCAGAAACCAGGACCTCTTTTCTGCAAGGCAATAAGTATTTTCTCCAGTACATTTGCTTTGTACAGCACATAGGCAAAGGTTAATCTGAAAGTGCTTGCAGCCGCTGGTACTGTTTACAATTATAGTACTGGTGGCAGTGAGTTTAACCCTATGGCTGTCAGTGGTGCTATTTGTCAAGGTGATTCCTGCAAGAATCACCTTGACAGAGCTTGCTACCAACAGCCAGAGAGTTAAAACCTCTGGAGAGTAAAGTGATTGATGGTGGACAACAGATGGACTTTCCCAATACCATACTTTAGATCCGTTGATCGTGCTCCATTTTACCCTAGCTTATTACTTTAAGTTGAAGTAACTTGGTTGTAAGATAATGTCGGTGCTTTTTTGCCCTCAGAGTTGCATTTACTAGTTTTAGGGAAGAAACATTGAAGAAAACTGAGGTCCCCAGATGTAGGTGATTTTTTGGCAAGCTCCCTCTTGACATTACCATAGGGCAGCCTTCTTCTTCTTCTTCTTCTTCTCGAACGCCGTCACACTTGGAGTTTGGCTCTCAAAATGAAATCTGTGGTCTTCTGTAGCGCCTCCACAGGCCCATACAGTTTCTCTTGTAGAGTGGCGGGCTTCGGCCATATCTCCTCCCTCAGCGGCTGGTGGTTCCCACAGTCCTGGAGGATGTGCTCTGCGGTCTGCCTTATTCTTGCATTAGACTGGCTCAGTCCCTTTAAAAGTGATTGACAGGATAAAGACTTGAAGTTTGTGTCCACTGCATGTATTGGCGCAGAACTTGCACAATTTGATTCAGAGTTCTTGTTCTATTGGATGCTGCTCTGTTCCAGCACATATTCCTCTGTTCCTGTATCCCTTTCTTCACACTGTCAGCAAGACAAGGCCCTTCGAGTACCTCCGCCTGACTAGTTTGGGGGTGATAGGAGCACTTGTCAAGGTATCTGTTGTTTCATCAAAAACATTACCGATGACATTATTATTAGGAAACGTGCACTTAGCTTACCATTTCAGCCCAAAATTCCGTTGTGTACCTACACGACAAGGAGGCGACCCAAGGGCGCCGTAGCCAGGTACCCTGAGTAGCCTCCCGTACCTCCCTATCCGGTGGCATGAGCAGTGGTGTCACGCCAGTCTGTTCGCTTAGCTTACCGTGAACGGATGTGTTCAGCCTACTGGATCTTCGGCTGTGTACGGTTGTGAACCTCGTACCAGTGGATTGACATTGGCCATGCTTTACCGTGCTTGCCTTGGATTAGCTTCGTTCTCTATAGCGTGTGCAAGTCTGAGAGTCCTTTGTGACAGTCTTGGGGAAACAAAGCCTTCAGTGCTAAAGGATTTGCCGTGTGGGCACTGGTGCTTCCTTTGGACAAGACTAACTCGGCAGCACTCGGTCCCTTTTGACTCACACGGCTGACTGCTACGAAGATGTGGGGACTGGATGGCAAGCTTAAACTGAATGACGACAAACGGAAGCCATGCTGGGTGCTTTCTTGGTTTGGCGAGGATTTTGTTGGCTTGGGAGGTGTTGGGCCATTCTCTGCTGCGCACGAGGGGTCTTCAACATTCCGCCACAAGTGACGGACTACAGCTTCTTCGTAGCAGTGGCCTACGGCCTTCGAACAGGTCCCCCCCTCGCCCCCCCTCCCCCCCCCCCCCCCCCCACCAGTCTCTCTCACCATAGCAAGGTAAGGCCTCGGTTCTTGCCCTCGACCAGCGCTCGGTGCGCTGGGCGGTGACACGGGCCGTGAATTTGGCTATTTATACAGAGGTCGCCTTCACATATGCCTATGAGCGTCCCAGTAGGACGGCCGGAACTGTCGTATTTCTGTCAAACGTATCATTGGCAACTGAGCGTGAGCACACAGCTCACCTGACCAAGAGAGGTGGTCTGTGGGGAAGAAACTACTGGGACGCTCTATAGAGGTTGCATTATGTCGTTTTGCGTGGCCTTGCGGAGCCGTGCTCGCTCGCCTTGCTCTTTGGCTGCCTCCTCACTGTGTTTATGTTATAGCTGTATATATTAGATACTGCTGCCGTTACACCTGGCAGAGAGAAGGTGTGAACTGTACGGACTTGTACTTGACATGCAGTGCCCTTATAATACACTCATTGTGACATAACCATGTGGTCTCCGGAAAAGCGTGATGTTTCTTTTCTGCACAACCGCATGAAGGTTATCTTACTTTATGTACATAAGACATGACTTGACTGTGCCATGCAGCATGCAGTATGTAAAGTTATGAATGAGTGACGGGATAATGCGGGCGCGGGTGCGCTTGTTTGCGTGGCCTTCCGGGCCACGGCCGCTTGCCTCTCATCTTTGACTATGTTGCAGTAAAAGTCCGCACACGCTGTGGAGACTTCCAGTGGTTGGGCAAGACGCATGCAGTGTGCCTCCCTTGCTCCGGCTGCGCATCCGGTCACGCCTGCAGCACCTGTGCACCCTGGGTGGAAGAATATGGTCACAGCTTTGGGGCTTCTATCAGCGCGAACGGCCGTCCCAGGACCAGCCACCCGTTACCGCTACGGATCAGCTTACACGCACCTGGTCTGATGTTGGGGGACTGATGACTCGCCTGACGAGACCCCCCTTGCGCGCCCACTCTCCTGAGACTGGCCTGCAGCGAGTTTGCTCGCCCCGCTCTGCGGAACCTAGGAAGCTAAAAGAAAGGATAAAAGTCAGCCGGACGAGGCTACTGGATACTGGGGGACTGATGACTCGCCAGACGAGACCCCCCTTGCGCGCCCGCTCTCTCGAGCCCGGCCCGCTGCGAGCTTGCTCACCCCGCTTTGCGGAAACTTGAAGTAACAGGAAGGAGAAAGACAGCCGGACGAGGCTACTGGATGTTGGGGTACTGACGACTAGCCGGATGAGACCCCTCTTGCACGCCCGCTCTCTTGAGCCTGGCCCGCAGCAAGCTTGCTCGCCCCGCTTTGCGGAAACTAGACAGCTGCCTTGCCGCTATCCGAGTCCAGTCCAGCAGCCAAGTCGTTCGCCCCACTCCACGGTGAGTGACAAGCGCCCCCAGCTGGACGAGGCTACTGGACCCTTGTGCACCCGCTCGCTCGAGCAGCCCACAGCGAACTTGTTCACTCTGCTTTGCGGAAACTTGTAACGGCCCAGCCACTGCCCGGTACCGGTCCAGCAGCAACATTGGCCGTCCCGCTCCACGGTGTGTGACAAGCACCCCAGCCTGACAAAGCTTCTGGACCCTTGTGCGCCTGCTGTCCCGAGCGTAGCCCACAGTAAACTTGGGTCGCCTCGACTTGCGGAACTTGTAAATGCGGAAACTTGCCAGGACACTTGTGTGCCCACCCTCTCGAGACTGGCCCACAGCGAACTTGTTTACCCCGCCTTGCGGCCCGAGTCCTCTCAGGCTCCGACACGGATACTCGGAAGCGTCCCCGCCTCTACGCGGATCCAGGCCAGCTGCAATCTCATTCAGCCTGCGCCACGGGGTGCGACTCCCGCCCCCAGCCCGACGACGCTACAATTCCTTGTTCGCCCGCTCTCCCCATCCTGGCCCACAGCTAACTGGTTCGCCCCGCCTTGCGGCCCGGCCACGGGTTCCGGCGTGGCACCCCCTCCTCCCTGCACCTGTCTACTTCGCATTCCTCGAGGGCCCGGCCGACCCCGCATTCGCCCTGGTGTGCGTCTCCCGCCCGTGTCTCCCGACGCCGACAAGCACCAGCGGTTGGCCAAGATGACTCCGTCGCGGTTCTCCTTGTGATGACAGTCGACCTCGTCGCTGTCGGCCCCTGGTTCCCGGACCTCGTCGAGGCGTTCCGCGCTCCGGCAGCAGAGCTCCTGAGCTACGCTGGCTTCCTCTCTGTCTCCTTTGCCCCGGGGGACTTGGACAGTGCCATCCGACTTCGCTGGTACGCTGCCCCTGGTCGGACCTTCGCCAGCAGTGGTTCCCCGGCAGTGACAACGCGCGGCTCTTCAGCTTCGCTACGCCGCTCCCCTCGGGGCTTGGACGGGTCCGCGACCTGCTTCCGCTGCATTTTATGCCTTCGCGGATGCCTTGGCCTCTGCCGCCTACTGTGAGCCGATGCCTCGCGATGATGCCCGCCATACCTGCCATGACCTCCTCGCCGAAGGGATGACGCTACAGCTCGCAGGCCTTCAAACAGATGCGTCCAGGTGGGACAGTGCCGAGCTCTGCGGTCCTGGGGCAACAGAAGATCTGCCTACTCCTCGGGCTATTCGTCAAGCAGAGCTTGGCGCTGATCACATGCAGGAGCTACCTGGCCATCATAGCGGACACGGGTCTCCACCGGGGCCACCCGCTCCCGGGCTCTGGCGAGGACCGCGCCGAATTCGGCTCCCAGGGTCCGGGCCTCCGCTCGCTGATTCCGCACTGGGATCTACCCGGGGTGCTGGGGTGACTCAATGCAGACCACTGCAGCCCACTCCCCTGGCTCACCTCGCGGACCTGACCCGGCAGATGGTTCCTCCTGGCCCTCACCGGCGTGCAGTGCAGATTGGATGGCTCTGGGCAGCTCCTGACCGACCCGTCTAGCCTGCCAAAGACTCGGTCCCCATTACCCGCGCCCCAGGTGATTGCCATATGCCACTGAACAGCCTACCTATACCCTGGGTGACCAGACAGCAGGACCCGGAAGGGCCTTATGGGCGTCTCGACGCCGATCCGGACCCGTCCGGAGTGGACGTACCCACCTCCTTCAGCCTTGTTCCCCGTAAGGCAGACATCGCGATTAGTCGCTATCTTCCTGGCTCCGCGGGGGTTATCCGGTCCGCCTACCTGGACCTCTCCCTGGAGGACGCTCAGAAGCTGGAGGTCAGGGCGCACGAGGTGCTAGCCCTGGCCATAAGCATCACCTTCACCCGCACCTGCGCCGTCAGGTCTTGGGACGGCCGTCACGTGATCTACCTTCACCCGATGCTGCCACTGTGACCTTCGGGCCCACTGGTGACCTTTGCCCGGCCTGGGGCCTTCGCCGTGGTGCAACACTCCCTCCCGGTGCCTAGGTGCATAGCTGCCAACCCTCCCGATTTTATCGGGAATATCCCGATTTTTTTTCAATTCCCGATTCTCTGTTTTTTTGTACATTTCTCCCGATTTTCATATTTTCAAGCTTTGTCTTAAAATTTGAGGCATTTTGGCGTACCGCTCGAGGTCAAGCGCCTGTAGTTGAGAGCCTACCGCTATACTGTACCGCTAAGCTTTTGGGGACCCACAGCCAGTCTTGATTACGCATGCGCAGCAAATTTCCGTCCATTCTGTGTTTGTTCCGGTTCCTTCGAATTTGCCCTGGAGCACATGCTCAACATTTTCACAACTGGTCACAGAGTATTTTCGATTTTAAACAAAATCATGCCTCCAAAGAAGCAGAAGTGTTTGGTTAAGTTCCATCCAGACTACAAGCGTTCCTTTCCTTACATCGACGAATCGAGAAAGGGCAAACACTTTGCCTTTTGTAAATTGTGCCGGGCAGACAATAACATCGGTCACGGCGTCCAAAAAGACATCAGTCTGCACGAAAAATGTAAGAAACACCAAGAAAATCCCTGAAGGCTGCTGCAAACCCTTGCCCACCATCAAAAGAGTAGATAAACTTTGTGCTGATTAATTGATTGGCAACACAAGATTGCACGTGTGCTGTGTTGCCATCCAGAACTGCATGTCTCTGTTTATTCTGTTAATAGAGACATCCAGTTCTGGCATGCAACCTTTCATTGAACTCTCAACCCTGTTACTGTTACAAGCAAACATCCATTGATTTATTTTGTTCAGCCATGATTTTTTGTGCTGATGTGAATGTAAATAAACTTCAAACTAAGGGATACAAACTGGTCATTATTTTGAATTTTGCTTCAAGGAGAGGCCTCCAAACTGCCTTAAAAATGCTGATTTTCGTTTTCATTGATTTATTTTGTTCAGCCATGATTTTTTTGTGCTGGTGTGAATGTAAATATACTTCAAACTAAAGGATACAAACTGGTCATTATTTTGAATTTTGCTTCAAGGAGAGGCCTCCTAACTGCCTTCAAAATGCTGATTTTCGTTTTCGAAAAGGGGCACCCCCCAGCAGGGCACTGCCCCTGCACCCTGCCGGGAGCTAGGCGGCCCCTGGACCTCGGCTGGTCAGGAATTTTATTTCCCCAAAGTTGGCAGCTATGTAGGTGCCTTGTGTTAGCTTAGCTGAAATGTTCGGGACTGTGCCCGGGGTGGGCGGCTCTGGTGGGCCCCTTACAGGGAGTGAGTCTAGGTGGCACCCACCTCCTATTCGCTATTCTTCCTAATAGTAATGTCATCGGTAATGTTTTTGAGGAAACAAATGAATTTTTCTCTAAAATGTATTTTTTCGTAAAATATACTTACCGATGACATTACTCAGAGGACCCTCCCGCCTGCCCCGCTTGCCGCTCCTAAGCTAAGCTTCAGACTGGCGTGACACCACTGCTCGTGCCACCGGATAGGGAGGTACAGGAGGCTACTCAGGGTACTTGGCTACGGCGCCTTTGGGTCGCCTCCCTTGTCGTGTAGGGACACAACGGAATTTTGGGCTGAAATGGTAAGCTAAGTGCACGTTTCATAATACTAATGTCATCGGTAAGTATTTTTCGAAAAAATACATTTTAGCAAAAAATTCATTTTTGGGGGTAGACTGTTTTGTGTTTGTCGTATTATCAGGACGCGTGATTTCTTTTCCAAACTGAGTTCTGTAACGCAAGCTCCACGTGTAGTTTGGCCATTCAGCAGAAGTATGTTTGGAGCCTACCTTGCGGAACTTGGTTGAGAAAAGAAATTTCGCTGCCAGGACAACATGAATCGTGGGAAGAAAAGTGACAGCAGGTTTCATTGCCAACCTTTAGAAATGAAGTACATCTGTAGAACCAATGCAAATTCATTGTTTGCTACTAGCATGCAAATATGAAGGAGGCTAGCAAGAAGCATAGATTCTCATGAGCATATAAGCAGGGGTTATGAGTTGGTCTCTGCCGTACGACAAAAACCAGAGCTTGTTAATTTTTGTGAAAAACAAGATTTTACCATTATGGATCTGTATCTCTTGCAATTTGCTGTTCACTTAGTCCTGGCAGTGATGGTGAAGAGTGAAACTACTTTTGATTTTTTTAAAAGTTGTTGACAGGGAAGAGGTGAAATTACTTGTTGATTCTTTAAAAAGTTATTGACAAACCCGCTACCATTGTAACTGTTCAAGGAAACACTTATGCAGCAGATGGTTACTTAAACACTAAATGCAGGTATATCTGTTATTTATTTGGATGTGTAAGAATCGTGTCCAACACACATCATCTTTATATATGGTAATTTGTCATATGTTCTAATGTTACATATTCTAATAGTGTTTTGTGTTCTTGTGTATTGTCTGATTTGTCATGAATTATTTTGTAAATCTTAAATACTTTTCAGACCGATGAACAAGAGGTGATCAGTTTCCTACTAAACACAGAAATCATCCCTCTGTGTCTACGCATCATGGAATCTGGTAGCGAACTCTCAAAGACTGTAAGAGTTTTCACTGTTTTGACATGTGGTCCGTACACAGCAAATGAAGTTAGCTTTTCAGACATGCCACTTAAGACCATAAGTTGCAACTCCTTTAACTCATTCAAGACGTGCGTTCTATGGATACATGGTGAACTGCCATGTATCTGTAGGCAGCATGTCTCGAATGAGTTAAAGATATGGCCTATATTATGGATACACAACAAATGAAGTTAGCTTTTTCATTCCTGTCATATAAGATAATATAGGTGCAACTCATTCAAGATGTGCCCCATGTGAATACACGGCAAGTGAAGTTAGCTTTTTAGACATGCCACATAAGACCATAACTTGCAACTCATTTAAGTTGCTCCCAATGTGGATACGCAGCAAGTGAAATTAGTTCTCCAGACATACTGCATTATGTGGCATGTCTGGAAAGCTAATTTATTTGCCACTCTCATGCAGGTAGGGAACAAACTGCTCTGATGATTATCCAACTATTATGACCATCAACACTCTGCACCTTTAATTTTACAAATTAAATGGTTTCACTGTATAAGATCGATTATATTATTAATTGTTTCTTCAAAATTCATACCGATGGCATTACTGTATGGAATACACCTTTAGCTTACCGAATTCAGCCTCAAAACCGTTCGTGTTAAATACACGAAACGGAGCGTAATAGTAGAGAGTCGTAACCAAGCACCCGGATAGTCTCCCCTCCCTCCATCCGGAAGTGCACATTCCCGCCAGTTTCACCTTAGCTTCCGGTAGACAAGTTGCGTCGGCTTCAGCCTACAGCGTTTATCGGATTTCGGAATTTCTTATTCGTGAATTCTAAACTCTTTGCCTTATAACAATGACGAGGTAAGGTCTCGGGTTGTGCCTTCACAGCCAGCAGAGAATGTTTAGCCGGCAGCGCAGGCACAACTCGAAAGAAATTGCGGCTCGGGTACGACCGGTTTCGATTAGTAGTCGTTTTGTGCACGTGGCCTTTCGTTAGTGGCCTCGGGCTTTTACACTCATGTGTGCCTTTTGTGTTACAGTACCTAACTGCACACTTGTCGCCACTGCAAAGGTTTCCAGTGGCCCTCAGACACGCATGCACGCTGTTTACCTTGTTCTGGCTGTTCATCGTCCCACCCTTGCGGTGTGTGCGCCTCGTGGAAGGAATGGAAATGGTCCCAGCTGTGGGAGTTTTATGGGCGCCGACAACCAGCGGAACAGATTAGACATAGAGCCGCTCGGCCGTCAACCAAAGAGAGCAACATACCTCATCACCGGACGGAGCCAGGCCCTTCGGTGACAGTTTCTTTTTGCCCCACAGCGCCGCTCTTACAAGCTTCTACAGAGAAGGTAGGCTCTGATTCTATTACTAAGTCACAGAACCCTATCTCAATAGGCCTTTTTCCGCGGGTTACTTCCCTTAGCTCTTCATGAGTGACTTGCCCATGCGTGGGGCAAACAATACGTGGTAAACATGTGTGACAGAGAGAAAAACGACTGTGTTGTCAACACAAAATTCGAGTCCTGGAACGTCGGAAAACTAAAAACGTACCTGATGGACTATGGCATTACAACAGCTGGCCACTCCAAAGACAACTTAGTGAAGTTGGCGCTGTGTACAATAGAGATGAACTTGGAAACTGACCCTAACAAGCAGCACCACAGCCACAGTGTACAAGAAGTACTACGACACCGCTTGGAAGACTTGAAATTCCCTACAATGGATCCGTTTTCTTGTAGTTTTAGTGAATCCTTTGTAGATGCACCGACCATTGGACTGTTTGATATTTTCAATTTTCTCATTGAAAATAAATCGGACTTTGACAAACACTCTACAAAAGCGTACAAGACCTTCGATGATTATCGATTGTACTATGATGGGCACGTGAAAGATCTTAAGTTTTGCACAGTGGAACACTTCTGCTGCTTTTATTCGAAAGTGCAGCCAACACAACGCCAGAAAACATACCTGCATCAATCCACGTATCAGCTATGGATTATTACCGACATGAAAGGTGATATCTTGCTCGCTTTTTGCCAGTGTCCTGGAGGGTAAGCTTATTCAGTTATTGATTAAAAATATTAATGACTGTAGTGTAAACAGAACTTGTAATTATGTAATGATAGTGTTATTTATTAGGCCTAATTACTATTGTTTGTAAATGTTAGGCAATGTTCTGCTGACATGATTATGTTGATAATTAATATTTATGTTAATTACTATTACTAATAACAAAGAACACACTAATGGGATGCATTTTCGTAGGAAGTGAAAATGGTAATAGATAGCATAGATATTACTGTAGTATTTAATTTTTTTAAGTTAAATATTTATAGTAAATTATATTCCTTACATTTTTCCAAAAATGTGGTGATTATTCTATATATTTTGTTGTTGAATGTGGTAATGTTCATAATAAGAAGGACAACAAAGCTTAAATCATTAAAAAATACATAATAAAAATATCTATAACCTGCTAAATCTAAACAAAAATAGTCTTAAATGAGGAAAACACTTTTGCAACTCTTATACACACCGTTTTATTCTTGACAGACAAGAACAAACAAATGAGCAATCACTCAGAGTGGATGGTCAAACTGAATAGATCACAGAGATGGAAAGAGATGAGTTTTGAGAGCAGAGATGAGGTTTCAGAGCAGAGATAGGTTTTACCAGCAAGATTGGGACTAATAGTACCCCCTACATTTTTTTAAAAATCATTAGATTATTTCTCTTTTTTTTGCTGATATTTAGGTAGGCAGAGTTGATGAAGTATTGTGTAAAGTGTAATCTGTCCTGTGTTAGGCTTAGAATTAGGTACACTTCAACTGTATAAAGGTTTTGGGTAATTTTATTGATGGCCAATTGGGCTTGATGTATTATTTAAGTGGCCGAATATAGCAAAATTAGGCAGGTGACCTATTGCTTCTCTCTAGCTATATAGAAAAGAATTGTGTATGTATGCATTTTAATGATGTGTAAAGTTGTAATGTTTTTAATTTGTAAACTTAATTTGTTTTAACAGAGCTGATGGTGCCTGTAGACATGTGGGTGCAGCATTGTATGCCATTGAGGACATAAAAGTGGCGTCGGTCACTGATGGGCCAGCAAAGTGGGTTCAGAGGAACAACACGTGTGAAGAGCCTGTTAGGCTCGAAGATGTTGACCAGATTCATGCAAGGTAATATCTTTAGATTTTCTACACTTGTTAGCTAAAACTTTAGTCTAACCTCATTGAATTTCGATTGATATGATTCGTTGAAGAGCAGGAGCAGGACCTCGTAAATACAGAGTGTAGTAATTGATATACAGACAAGCATGTCCTAAAGCATTAATCTATTTGGCAAGCAGTGGGTTTATATAGCACGTTAATTTTGAACGCACAAGTGACTTGCAACAACTGATTTGAGTAAATATTGTAGCTGGAACAGTTCATTGGAGTGCTGTTATACTGGATATCCAAACTTCAAATCTCTATAATACAAAGTTTGCTAAAAGTAACATTGAACCGGCATCTGGTTCACATTTTGTACGATTTGTGTTAAACAAATGATCACATTTATGTTTATCTTCCCCCATTTTTGTCCGTTTTGCTTCTCAAATGCGAGGCAATATTTAGGAGAGTTCACTTTTGTAGTACTTTTGCTACACTGTTAGTATTCAAGTACATAAGGCTTATAGTAGGGTATATTTTCTCAACAAGCAAACACTTATGCTGTATATAAAGAGTTACAACTACTATTTATCACCTTTTTGTAAAGAGAGTATGAAATTTAACCACAGTGTCGGAGTTTGACCCGAAATTATGGAAATACCAATCATTTGTGATAAATATGGGTGATTTGCAGATACAACAACCAACGGCCAAGAAGAGTTCCATCCATGACCAATTTTGATCCACGAGCGCTGGTTGATCGACAATTTTCTGACGAGAAAGTGGCACTATTTGCAAAAATGCTCGAAAAGGCAAGTTACAAATACAAACTCACTTCAAAGTATGCAGAGGCATTAGCCTAGTATTAATGTTTTCCAGAGCTAAAATAAAATGTTAACATGTGACTTGTGATATATTTATCTCATAATTATTTTGAAAAAAAATTAAATGTTTAGGGCTTAACGTCGTTTGTCCACCACGAGGGTGATTTCAAAGACGGGGCAACGAAAAAGGGTCTGAGCAAATTTTGACCCAAGCTGGATTGGAACCCGGGACCTTTTGGTCTGGAGGCAAACGCTTTTACCACCGAGCCACCCAGCTCCCCATAATTATTTTGAAGAAAATAAAGGTGAATCTTTTCAAGTAGAGCATGCTGGTTGCAAATTAATTTTGCACAAATTGTAACAGACCTGAGAGTAGTACAGATAGTTTAATAGTCTACCATGCGAGTGAAATCTAGTCTGTGGGTAAATAATTTAGTATGACTTTTAGACTTAATGCTGTTATTTATGTACTTTATACCAACAATAAAGAGGCTGGTCTTGGGTTATCTTAGTATTCAGTATTGCCACATTCTTTGATAATGCAAGTGCCTTAATCGCTTTAAAGCTGAGATAAATGCACTATATACATATCATTTAAATGACATTAAATTACTTTACATATCGACTTAAATGTAGACACTGCCACTGGTAGTTTTCCTAGGCATAGACTGGAACAACAAAATGTCAGATTGAAGCTGCAAGTTCAACAGAAAATATAATGGAAACAAAATTACCAGCATTGCTGACTTGTACATTTTGACTTTCACTAGCCCAAGAGGATGTTCACTAGGCACAGGTTGGCGCATAGTGTGCGTTCTAATAGCTTTTATTTCATTTACAGGAGATACCTGATGCTGCGGTGTTGCAAAGTCTCCTTCCACCTACAGCAGCCATGATGCAGCCAATTTTGAATGACCACAGTGTCTTAAAGCTGTCAGTGACCCATGTTGCCAAAAACCTGAAGCTGTGTGGCGACCCAGATCTAGATTTTTTAAATTTCTTAAGCAATCTTCCTTCAAGTGAGGAACAGCTGGCACTGATTGAAGAAAACACACGTAATCAGTCTGCTAATCCATTGTGGATGGAAATGAGAAAAGGACTATTGACAGCGTCAGACATTAAACGTGTGTGCACTCGTCAAAAAGCAGCAGCCAACCACCCAGAAACGGACTGTTCAAAGCTTGTTTCCCATATTCTTGGCAAGGCTCTCTTCAGCACAACTGAAGCTATGGAGTGGGGCTGCAAAAAGGAGGACATTGCAAGGCAGCACTATTGGCGAATTGAAAGCAAAAAACACAAAAAGCTCACCACAGAGGAGCGAGGACTTCAGATCTCAAAGATAATACCCTTCATAGGATGTTCTGTTGATGGCATTGTCTCGTGTGCATGTGATGGTCACGATAAGAGATTGCTAGAAATTAAATGCCCTTACACCCTTCGAACCTTATCTCCTAAGGAAGCGGCTAAGCAAAGAGACTGCCAGCAAAATACCACAACTGGAAACTGGACCCTAAAAGAAGATTCCACATTTTACTATCAAATTCAGACCCAGCTCTATGTCTGGGGTCTAGAACACTGTGATTTAGTATTCTACACTCGACAAGGTATCCTTGCTGTTCCTGTGAAATACAACCCACTCTTTGTGAAGAGAATGCTCAGTCTAGTGCAAGAATTTTACAAGGCTCATGTTGCTCCTGCACTGTTGCACAACAAATCATCATGAATTCACTAAAATGTTGATAGCATGTGTAGCTAGAACTAGATGGCATTTACATGTTGTGGTATATATAAATACACTGGATAATAAGTTACGGTTTTCACCATTTTTGTTTAGTTCTATATTGCATTTGTCGCGAACCTTCAGCAAAATAGGTTTTCATATTTTAGTAAAATGATAACATGGAAAAAATATTTATTTAAAATCAACATGAAACAATTATATACGTTTAAGTCATACATTTTTTTTTGGGGGGATGATTTGGGGGGTGGGGGTGGTGGTGTTATGTTAATTATAGCAAGTGATGTGTTTAATTTGCTGTGGCCTCTTTATAGTTTGTACTCCAAATAGCACATAACACCAATTTTTCACACTATAGTCTTACTGCCATCATCATTATAACGCTACATCCCTTTTTTTTTTTTAGAGCACAGCGACTTGTACATATGATCCTCTAGCAAGTGTGGAGTATTATTGTTCAACTCGTATTATTGTATAATGACATCCCCCCATCCCCTCATTCACCGGGGTTTCTGTATGGTGTCCCCACTTTCTGGAAATTTAGTGCTTTAAATTTCCACTGTTCCTATTACTCTCATGTGTTCTTTCTCTGTCATAATCTGTTCTTTCAATATACGATCTTCTTCACTAGACCTGTCATCCACTTTTTTTATTTAAAACTCATTTTTGTATCGGTTATGTTGTCAGCTTGATGGTATTTGACGCTTTCTGCCAAATGGTCACTACAGCTTCCTATATTATTATTTAGCGATTTAGATATATTTATGTATGTGTTTTGTTCATATTTTGTAATGTTTATTTTTTTTTATTAACGGGGGATTCGATAAATTAAGAATGTTAAGGCTCAACATCCCCTGCATGGGATGCCTTTATTGTGAGGTGAACGGCTGGTGGAATCCCTCAGTGTTATCATTGGGGGTTGTTTTTGCGGATCTTTTATGCAGATGAGTGATATGATAGCAATGTCGACTAGACCCAATAAACACCAACAAGCAGTGTTTTGTATTTTCTTATTTTTAATACTGATCTATGTACACTTGCCCAAAAAAACAAAAAGGATACTATATATATATATTGTCTGCACTTTATCAAAGTGACGAGACAAACAACAAACAAACAAAAAAACAGAAGAAAAGATTGGGTATCTTCTATATTAATTAAAACCATTTGATGTGGTCTACATTTGTACTATGAATAAATAAAATGGCACATTGTAATTGTTGCTTCTAAACTGACCAAAATGTGTTTGGAAATTCTTAAAACTTGTAAACTTTAGATCCATTAACATTTAATTAAATATATTTACTTATTTTTGGCTTTTTAGCAATCAGACCAGATTCGGTCCTACATAAATTATGTTCTTTTTGGCATACCTGTCATAACACTAAAATTGTGCCATTAATGACATTTACCATTAATTTCAATTGACATTAAAAAGTCTTAGTGGTTATCTAAGGCTTTTTTTTTTTTTTGACTATACAAGTTACATCTGATATAGTATCGTTTCTCAACATACTCGTATAGTTTGTTATTTTAAACCTGAGAAATCACATTTTCTTCTTTTTTTTTTACAAATTCAATGTGCACATTATTTTGTGCAAATAAAAATTGATAGCATGCAAAAATTACACAACGCTGATACTAAACAGCAATCACTTAAGTAGTGGCTTGTCCAGGTTGCACAAGGCAGCTGCTACCTTCACACACATGCTCAAGAGTGGATTAATTTGCCATGGACTTGTCTCGTTGAGAAGTCTAAATTGTTTCAAACGTCCAATAGCTCTCTCCACATGAATTCTTAGACTGGCAATTCTTCTTGTCTTTGTTACAGCAGCATGTGACATCTGTTTACCATGGGTGAATGGTGGGATGTTCAACGTGGCGTTTCTCAGTGTTACCATGTCTCGTATCAAAAAAACCCTATCGGCCATGACATCGTCTCCCTTTTCCAAAAGGTTACAAAACCCAGATTTCTCTATAATGCTTTTGTCCGAGATACATCCAGTCCACACATCAGACACAAATGAAAATGTGCCACTTGGTGTAATACCAACAAGGCATTTGCCAGTATTTCGGTGCTTATATGACGAGTATGTTTTTCTCTGAGCTGATGGCAATGTTGCTCTCTGGATCTCGAACTCAGCGGAGTCTATGATAACTCTTGTCTTTGGGTAGAATCTGAAAGCTTTGGGAAATCTTGCCTGGACCTGCAGTCTTGTAGGCCATTGAATTAGGAATGCTAGCTCCCTGCAAAGCATGTGAATCCAGGTGATCGTAATCCTGCTGATAGTAGTGGGCGAGACTCCCATCAGGTCAGCCAATAATTCAACTTCCAGTCCATGGTGCAAGCGTGTCAAAGTGGTCAGAAGTTCTTCCTTGATGGTTAGGGTCCTCATTTTTTCTTTTTGCTCGCGGTCCGGAATTGCCTGTTGACAAGCAATATGGAAAGTCGATGCCTTGTGAATTAGTTGTTATAATAAATTGTGTATTATTTCATAATTTTTTTAATTTTACACATGTAGGTGGCACTTTATATGTTTAGCTTGTTAATGACAACTTAAAACAAATCACAACTGGTCCCTATTGCAGAACCGGTCCTATTGGCCGAGAGAATACAGGCGTCTGCTTCTGAAGCACCTCAGGTAAAAATGTGGGTCTGATAAAATTTTGGGAATCCAGTTATTTTCCTAACAGTAGGATATATATGCTAGTACTGATCAGCCCAGTTTTAGTATAATGCGACTGTGTTGTCCTGGGATCACCTACATGTGAAAAATTTACCTAGAGCCTTAAACATACCACAAAAAAAAACTACAGTGCTCAGATGTTTTGCCTATGCCAAAGTGCAGTGTTAATCTGTAGCAAAACTACATTCACCTTATGCCTTGAAACATGTTGGACCTCAGATGTAGGTCAAATTGAGTCATGTTTTGTTGAAAAAAAAATTGCAAATGTTTCTGTACTCTTATGAAATTAGCATTCGTAGGTAAAGTTCAAAAAGTCAGGACAAATACTTTAATTTCTTTCTGCTAATGGATCTGTAGGGAATGACTATTTCATGCATCACTGTCATTTACTAGCATGTTTGGCTAGAGAGTTTTAAAATATGTAACTTGCCCAGGGCGACCAGGTGAGCGAATTCTACTGCTGTACTAGTATACCAGTGTATACAGTTTACAATATAACTGCACAAGAACGTACCCCATCATTTCCGGTTTCTGTTCCTCTCCAGTATGTCATCCTTTTAGCTGTCTTTGATATTAACTTCAAGACCAGAGAAAATCCCACAACAGTCAAACCTGCAGAAACACACATATAATATATGAGTTGATATTGAAATAAGTAAATTATTGGATTTCTGGCTAGCATTAGTATGCTGCTATACTCTCATGTGGGAAGGGTTACAGCCCTAACTTCCGCAACGTTTACATGTGTTACAGATATTAAGATGGCGGTGTCGTTTTTGAGTTCACATGATTGCGCCATATAAACACATTTCAATTAATTTTAATGTTGTAACTACTCTGTGGTAAATTTTATCCACATTCATAATACAAGTGAAAGCAAAACATTAACACTGCATTTCTATGACTGTGAGCAACGCTGCATTAAATTAAAAAATAATTATATAGCACATTTATTTGAAAGCGAAAACGACTACAGGCACTGGGGTCGATAGAGATTGAAATGAGCTCATATCTAGCATTTTCTTACAATACCTGCTAAAAAGCCAATATACCACTGATTCCCTGACATTAAAACTAGACAGCAACAGCTCCTAAAATATCTATCAAATACTTTTCATAACAAATGTTCTCTTTACCCCACCCGGGTCTGCCCTGGGGGACTTGGGTGGGGTTAGGTACTTTTTAGTTCCCAGGGTCACCCTGGTCAGCCCCACAGGGTGAGTTTTTCTCTCTATTCTGGGGCAAGTGTTTCTGTCTACCCGAGGTCCATTCACCTGTATTTGCCTTTTTAAAACTCTCCCTACTGTCTGCACTGCCTGTAGCTCTTGATATTGGACGTGTGTTGCTAAATGGTCTTAGCTTTATTTAGGCCCCATGTGTTAGGTTTATTTAACGTATTTGACCGGCTGGCGACATGCATTCAATGTTCTGTTTTTGGTTTTTTTTCACAAGCAGTGCAGGCACGTCCTGAGAAAGCCTTGTTGCTGTCGGGACGTTAAGCAATGTACAATCAATCAATCAAAACCCTTCAATGTAGTCAAGAAATACCTGCTAATTTGAAGTGAGACTCATTTGAACAGACATGCCAACAGAAAAAATAATGAAGTAATACTAAAAATAAAATAAACTGTTACCTGTGTAAAACTTGCAAATGTTATCATTTTCGAAGACCCTTGACATGAAAAGCTCCTTCCTCAGTCCTTGAATATTCTGACTCAAGCTTTCGTCAGTCAGTTCACTGAAGGCCACTCCTGGCTGTCCAGCTTAAACATTCATTTAAATAACATGACCTGCATTATAACTTTTTTAGAGATCTATCTACCAATACAAACATAGTCTAAGTAGATGTTTTTCTGTCATGAGTTCAATATAGCTTTTTCTAATGCAATCTATGCAATAATGCAATCTATGTACGCGCCCAGGAAAGATCAAGCTCGAGCGTTCAGATTGAGATAAGTGTGCTGCATAAAATTAAATATCATATCATATTATACAGATGATAGATGAACGAACCACTGGAAACAATCGGTAAACTTACAATTAAATTCATCTCATTTGTATCACATCTAATAAATAATAATAAAAACTCAATCTAAACAAAACACATCTGAACTCTTTTATAAAATAAAAATAGTAGCTCTAGGATACATAAATAAAACAAATGGTGATGTTCCCTTTAATAGTGCACAGTTCCATGTACATTCCTGCACTTATAGTTTTATAAATAGGCAAGTGTAAAATCAACTGTTAAAACTGACTTACTTGTCAGATCTGTCTGAGTAGCTGTTGATTTGCAAGTCAGCTTCTTCAGTTCAGGTTCCTTCATCAGGGCATACCTCAAAAGCTTAGGGGTGTTTTGAGTACCTTCTATTGAAGGTATTGTCTTCACTGGTGTAGATTGTGTCTCTTGTTCATACCGGTGCTTTCGGTTTACTGTTTACACAAAAAGAAAAATAGCTGCAGTCACTTTCGCTGTATACAGTTACAACTGAAGCCAGTGTGGACACCATGCAAGAATGAAAGTTTTAACTTATTATTTTTTAGTATTCTTAAATAAGGCACATATCTAGCTCATCTACCAGTTGTAGATGCTGTTCGATGATCTGGCCATGTACAGTGGACCTCGGTTTAGAAGTAAAATTTTATTATTATAAAACGAATTAAGTATACAAAAATTTTACAAAATAAAAAAATATTTAAGCAACAATTATTAGTCAAGTTACATTACTAACTTAAATTCTCATGATCATTCTCACTTCGACTTTGAGGTGGTATGTTGTCTTCCGGGCCACATTCGGAAGCTGGACCAGCATCTAGATACAAACACATTATTATAGGTAGGTCTGCGCATGCGCAAGATGGCTGCTGTTTTTGTGAAATGAGAAAAGTTTTGGCGTTATATTTGTTTTACAGCAGTACCTAAAAGCAAAGATTGTTTCAAAAAGGCTGGAGTGAGCCATTGTGTCCTGGGGAATAACATTCCACAGGAATATTTTGGCTAGTTTTGCTAGTTATCATCGTCCACCTGATCTTTGGGGATCGCTCACACCTATCGTTGACTGCACTGTGTTCCGTCGTCTGCTAGGACGCACCTTCCGAGTCCTTTGCACTTGTTTCACGTTTTCACTGACTAACATAACCACCTCCAAGGTAGGTCGGATCATAGTCTGTATCTATTTCTGTTGTGCACTTATTTAATTTTACTTTATACTTCAGGCACAGGCACACGAAAAGTTACTTTTTCACGATGTCACAACATGAGAGAAAAGGCTCTTCAGGCGGCAATAGCAAAAAGCAAAAAAGCATGCAGTCGCCCTGGTTGTGTCTGTCGTGTGGAAATGCGATTGATGATAGCCAGGGAGATGCTAGCATCCAGTGCTTTTTGTGCAAAGAATTTTGCCACAAGTCGTGCTGTGGTTTGACCACAGCACAGTTCAATGCTTGCAGGGGTTCAAAGCTACTGCAGTGGACTTGTGAACCTTGTGGGGACAAAGAGGTAATTGTCAAGTCGCAAATTGAGGCCAAGCTGGATGGCATCTTTCAGCTGCTAAGAACCATGACTGACAGACTGGAATATTTGGAAAGTGTGCATAAGAAAGAAAACATTGACAAGAGGATTGATGAGTTCATTGAACAAAAAGTTAAGGAATATATGCAGGAAGCAGAAGAGAGAGAAAAGATTGATTGTACATTGCTTAACGTCCCGACAGCAACAAGGCTTTCTCAGGACGTGCCTGCACTGCTTGTGAAAAAAAACAACTAAACAGAACATTGAATGTATGTCGCCAGCCTGTCAAATAAATTAAATAAACCTAACACATGGGGCCTAAATAAAGCTAAGACCATTTAGCAACACACATCCAATATCAAGAGCTACAGGCAGTGCAGACAGTAGGGAGAGGTTTAAAAAGGCAAATACAGGTGAATGGACAAAGGGTAGACAGAAACACGAGCCCCAGAATAGAGAGAAAAACCCACCCTGTGGGGCTGACCAGGGTGACCCTGGGTCCCCCAGGGCAGACCCGGGTGGGGGAAGAAGAGAGAGAAAAGAGAAAGTTGAACATAATTGTGGCGAATCTGAGTGAGAGTGAGGGAGAGACAGCAGAAGAAAGGATGAGAGATGATAGAAACAGGGTGCGCGAGCTGGTGAGAAAGATGCCAGATGTGGATGCAGATGAGGTTGATAGCCCAGTCAGGTTGGGGACCTTTAAAATAGGACAAAATGTCAGACCAAGACTGTTGAGACTGGTGGTGAAGACTGAGGGAACCAAGAAGAAGATGTTGAAGGGGATTTTTGATTTGAATAAAAACAAACCCCCAAACGCACGCATTTATATCAACAATGACAGTACCCCCAAGGAAAGAGAAAAAATTAAGGAACTAAGGGAGGAGATGAGAGAGAGGGTGCAGGGAGGGGAGGAAAATTTGATGAAAGACTACAGAGCTTTGAAGATCGTCGCCAGAAAAACCAGAGCTACTTAGCACAACAGGATGCTTCTGCCACACAAGCAGGGGCAGACAATTGACAGTATGACAGCCCACACAAAAAATCTTCAATTGTAAATAAGTGTACATATACTGAAAGCGATACTAGACATTCATCTTCAGCAACTTTAGATTCTTCTTTGTCTTGTCATCTTTCTTCTTGCTCTTCGTCTTGTCTTTTTTCTTCAATTGATTCCAAATTTTGTACAGTCTTATACAGTAATGTCGATTATCTGTTAAATAAAAAGAGTGAACTTTTAAAAAGGATTGATGATATAAAGCCTGACATCATTGGTCTTACTGAAGTGAAAGCTAAAAATCAAATCTATACTCCACTGGAGTCAGAATACACGTTACCAAATTATATGTTTCTTAACACAAACCCTAAGAGAGGAGTTGCCCTTTACTTTAACAAAAAGTTAAATGCTCAAGAATGTGAAATATTGAACAATAGTAAGTTTGAAGAGAGCTTGTGGTGCAGTTTTGTGAGTGCTTCTGGTGAAAAAATTCTTGTCGGTTGTGTGTACAGAAGCCCTAGCTCCACAACTGAAAACACAGATTTACTATTACAACTTTTACGATCCGAGGAGATACAAACATATGCCAAAATTTGCATTTTCGGAGATTTTAATTTCCCGTATGCAGGATGGGATGGCTCCTGGACAGGTGAGAAAAATAATCAAATTGTGGAGTGCATAAGGGATGCCTTCCTGATTCAGATGGTGAAAAATCCAACAAGACATAGGCAAGGTCAGAGGTCAACATTAGATGACCTAATATTAGTAAATGATGAGTTGCTAACTTCAGATATTCAACATTTGGATCCCATTGGCAAGAGTGACCATGATGTTTTACTCTTCCAGCTGTATGTACCTAAGGTAAAGGTGACGCGGAGTAATAAATATTCCTTTAGCCTTGGAAAGGGAGACTATGATAGTCTGAGAGCACATATCGCAAATATAGACTTTACAACTAGTAAACCTGAAAATCGCGGAGTGGAAAAACACTGGGCATTAATTAAGTCTTAGATTTTGAAAGGTATGGAGTTGCACATCCCAAAAGTGATGAGTAAATCACATAAAAGAACCACACCATCTTGGATGAATAAGGGTGCTTTAAGAATGATTAAAAAGAAGCATAAGTTGTATAAAAGATATCTTCAAACTAAAGAAGGTAGGGATTACCAAAGATATATTACATTAAGAAACGATTGTAATAAATTAATAAAACGTAATAAAAAATTACATGAAAGAAATATTGCAAATAAATGTAAAATGAACCCTAAAATATTTTGGAAGTATGTACAGGAACAAACTAAGTATAATTCTGGAATAAATGCACTTAAAAAGGAAGATGGCACACTTGCTGTAGCTGATCATGAAAAGGCAGCAACCTTGAATACATTTTTCTCAAGTGTATTTGTGAAAGAAAATTTGAGTAATGTTCCATTGCTTGGTAGAGGCTCAAAATCGAATGGGTGCACCATAACTGATATTGTAATAACTCCTGATATTGTCAAGAAAAAATTAAAAGAATTAAAGCATTCTAAAGCTCAAGGTCCAGACTGCATCCCCCCCAGAGTTCTACAAGAGTTGTGTAATGAGTTAGCAGAACCACTTTGCTCACTATTTACACTTTCCCTTAAGTCAGGTATTGTACTGCAAGACTGGCGTACTGCAGAGGTAAGTGCTATTTTTAAAAAAGGTTCTAGGTCAGATGCAGGAAATTACAGACCAGTAAGTTTAACGTGTATAGTATGTAAAGTTTTGGAGTCTATAGTCCGAGATGAGATCGTTAATCATTTTACTGTGAATAATTTGTACACTGAATGCCAACATGGTTTTAGAAAGAAACGATCATGTGTTACTCAATTACTACAGGTTATGGATGATATAACTTCCTTGATTGACAACAAAAAAAACGGTTGACATCATATACTTAGACTTTAGAAAAGCATTTGACACTGTTCCTCATGAAAGGCTTCTTCAGAAGCTAGAGGCCTATGGTGTATGTGGAAACATTTCCAATTGGATAAGAAGTTTCCTACATGATAGAGAACAAGTGGTAAAAGTTGAAAATGCAAAATCGGATAAAATAAAGGTGCTGAGCGGTATACCTCAAGGAAGCATCCTAGGACCTATATTATTTACAATATTTATAAATGACTTGCCAGACTGTGTTAATAGCATGTGCAAAATATTCGCAGACGATACTAAAATCTATAATGAATCGAGTAATAAAGACGTGTTGCAGTATGATTTGGATCACTTGCAAGAGTGGTCAGACACATGGGACTTGCATTTTAATGTAGAGAAATGCAAGGTCTTGCATGCTGGAAGGAACAATCCTGAACATGATTACTTGATGAAAGTTAACAGCGACATTAGAAAGGTGGTATCTTGTGAGGAGGAAAGAGACTTAGGTGTTGTTTTTGATAAAGCTCTATCCTTTGACCCCCATATTCAGAACTGTATCAATAAATCCAACAAAATGGTTGGAGTAATTAAGAGAGCCTTTAATTATTTGGATAAGGATATTTTTAGTAAACTGTATATATCACTAGTCAGACCACATTTAGAATACGCAAACACTGCATGGTACCCAGGTTTAAAGAGACAATCAGTTGCACTCGAAAGGGTACAGAGACGAGCAACAAAGCTGGTTAAAGAATGTAGAAATATGACTTACTTAGACAGACTCAAATACTTTGGACTACACTCCTTACGTGGACGTAGAATACGTGGTGACTTAATACAAGTTTTTAAAATTTATTATGACATCGACGACCTAAATTGGAATGACTTTTTTGCAGCACGAGTTTGTGACAGAACCCGAAACTCAGAAGGTAAAATCTTTGTAAGGCACTGCAACACTAACCTGCGAAAGTTCTGTTTTTCTAACAGAGTTGCCATTGTTTGGAATGAGTTACCAGTTTCATTAAAAAAAGCACCTAACATAAATTCTTTTAAAACCCACCTGGACGAATTACCAAAATTTAAAGAGATTTTCTATTCCTATGATGAATGATTTATAGGAAAATTGCATGAATAGCAGACCCATAAAGAAAATAAAGAAAGAAAGGACATTTACAAAGGCCTCACCACCTATTTTGTCCTCGCACTACTACTACTACTACTACTACTACTTATTATTATTAAAACAAGAATAATTTACTCTTGTCTATATAGATACTTGGAAACTATTAATACAACATAATAATAATGCTAATGATGTAACTCTTCCATGCTTTTCTTCCTGATAAATGGATGTGTGTGTATTATGTATGAAAGGTTAGCATATATATACAAAAATAATAAGAGTAAAATAATGTTCAGAATAAACTAGATTATACATTTGGATCAACTAAAGACGTACAGTATGCATAGTATGTGGAATTTGCCAACATACCACTCAAGCATAATGAAGCTGAAGTTGTTGATAACGAAGCTGAAGTTGTCGAGTTAAGTTTGGCCTTTTTGTATGTCTCGCTCCCTGTAGACATGTCACGATTTGCAGGCAGTTTTCGCTTTTTCTTACGCCTGATAGCCTCCATTTCAGGTTCTGAACACAATGCTGGAATGGGATCTGGATATTCTGGTGTGGGCTCCTTGCCACCAAAAAAGTGTTTTGTACAAATGTACGTGTATTTTGTAATCTTCTCCACAGTAAAAGCCCTGTGTCCCACCGCCGGTCTGCCGCAGGCGTTGACCCACCTTTTGCACTTTGCGTAGTCAGCTTTAGGCTGTGGAAAGTAAACAAAGCCAACCCCTTGCATGTTTGGTCGATCCTTATATCAAGAATCACTGCAACACATACCATAACTGCAATGTTTGTTCACCATTGTCACGTTCTGTCAAACCTATTCAGTCTCACAATGTTGCTAGCTTGCCCCACGCCGGAAGTGTAATTTCAGTGAAGGTGAAGGTCAATGCCGCGCGGAAAATGCCCTATTGCAGGTCCCCGGAATGTGGGGAGTGGGATGTTGGCCTGCGCAGTCTCAGATGGTCCCCAAGTATCGGTGACAGAGACTCCTTCAACCCCTTCTCTCGGCCTATCGGTTGAAGCGTCAGGGACCAATCAGAAGCGGACAGCCTATGAGGCTACTGACGCAGTACGGCTTTCACCTCACAGCCCTCGGCGCTCAGAGGTTAGTCTCCATTCCCACAGAGACAATTATTCTACGTCACATCAGTCACCTATGACCCGACACACTAGTTCCCCCGCTCGTTCACGGACAAGTTCTTTTACCACAGGGAGTCGTTTAGCTCGGACATGTTCATCGAGCACATCATTTGGGCACCGTAGACCGTATTCCCCACAGCAACGGCCGCGGCCCCAGACAAGTCGACTTCTGGATAAGGAGAGATGTCCCTCTCGTCGCTCCCCCTCCAGCTCCATCGTCATTTTCCTACTGCGCGTTCTTATTCACCCCAAAGTCCTCTGCGTCAGTTCACGACGGCTTCGCGAGACAGATCCTTTGGAACCCCACCGCACTGGACACCTCCGCGGCATGGCGGATCCCGTCGGCATTCTCCGGACCCTGCGACTTATGACTCAGATGTACTCAGTCTGCACCCGGAAGACTCGGCATCGGCCCTGCTGGAGCCTAAGACACCTTCGGACCCACATAGCCCTCCCGCTTCCGACTTAGTAGAAGAGCTGCCCCTGCTTTCAGAGACTTCTCGGGCTCTAGACGAAGCGGCACACATCATCGCGACCATTCTTCCTTTGGACGCATGTCCACCTTCACCCCCACTCAAGAGGAAAGCTACGGCTTCAGTGGACGCTCCTTTCCAGGCGAAAAGATTCAAGTCCCTTCCCCAGCCTCCAGGTTTTCGGGACCTTTCTGACGCTTTCTCCGAACACCTACGACAGGGCAAGCTGCGTGATAAAGGTTTCTTCGCGGACTCATAGTGGCATGCTGACATTGACATCCGTTTTCAGCAGAAGTGGTATGCGGGTCACTCTCAAGCCTTCATCTGCCCCCTCCCAGCGGTGGATCCTGAAGCCGAACTCCAGGCAGGTGGCCCAGGGCCAGTGCGACGTTTCTTCCCACCCGGACTTGAACCCACAGCTACCTTGATCCGGAATTCCATCGCGTGTATGGGCTTCTTAGATCTAGCTATGCAGGCGGTAGTCCGTGGAGTACAGGAGTTTTGGGACCGACCCAGTGAGCAGAAATTACGAGATATCCACTCCTTGGCAGTGACGGCGAATCAGGCAGTACACCATTCGGCCACCAACGCTATCGCGGCAGGAGCTAACTGTGATCTTATGCGGCGTGACGCGGTCTTGCGATCTTGCCCTGGAATTCCTTCGACCTTCACCACACAATTACGCCGGGCTCCGCTGGGCGGTTCGTTCCTCTTTGGTCCCTCTTGGCAGGAGGTGAAGACGGCTGCGAAGGACTTGTGGCCTGGCGTTAACAGAAGGGAACTTACCAGATTTCCAGCCGGCCGCAAGGATGAGGGTCGCACCCTGCGGACCTTTAGACCCACCTCTCGTCTTATCACCAGACGTCCCTTTAGGACCAGACAGCAGGCCCCAGCTGGCCGTGGACATTTTTCCCCGCACGGGCCTCCTCCCGTCCCAGCTTCGGCCGGAAGCAAGGGCGGGGTAGGGCCCAATGACTCTACCTTGGTAACGCCCCCGCCGAATCCCTCCGGTCCTCCAATCGGCGGGAGGCTAGCACATTACAGCAGCGAGTGGCGGTCACTGTTTCCAGGGGACCCATGGATCCTCGATATGATTTCTCGCGGACTGAAAATCTCATTTCGGACACCTCCCCCTCTGAGGCGGTCTCCGCTGTGGACACGCATCCCTACAGACCCTTGCAAGGCTTCAGCTCTGCAGGAAGAGATAGCTGCCCTTCTACAGAAGGCCGCCACGGAGGTAGTAGCCCGACACGACTCTCCGGCTTTCTACAGTCAGCTCTTCTTGGTTCCGAAGTCAGGAGACCGGTGGCACCCGGTGATAGATCTCACTGCGCTCAACAAGTTCATAGTCGCTCCGCATTTCCGCATGGAGACAGCAAGAAGTTTGCGGGCCTCGGTGCAACCAATGGATTTTGCCATAAGCCTCGATCTCGCAGATGCTTATCTTCATGTTCCCATTCACCCATTTTCCCGTTGTTACCTACACTTCGCCTTCCGAGGAGTGGTCTACCAGTTTCGTGCACTTCCCTTCGGCCTCAATCTCAGTCCTTGGATCTTTACGAGGATTGTGGACGCGGTGGTCTCCAAAGCCAGGCAGACGTCTTCCAGCCCGACTTCCAACTACCTCGACGACCTGCTTCTCCGGAATCAGGAAGTGTCTTGTCTGGAGGCGGACAGGAACGCACTTCTCAGCCTCCTACACCGACTTGGCTTTGTGGTAAACAACGGGAAATCGGATCTCTCTCCGTCACGCAGGTTTGTTCACCTCGGGATGGAGTTCTTGACCGACCTCAACCGGGTACGACTACCACAGGAACGAATCCAGAAGTTGGCGACACTCGCTCACCAGGTGATTCTAGCGGACGCAGTCCCGGCCAGGACTTGGCTCCAGCTCTTAGACCTGATCAGCGCTGCTGCGGAACTGTTACCCCTCGGCAGACTTTACTCGCGACCTCTCCAGTTATATCTGCTGCTCCACTGGAGGCCGTCTTCCGGAGACCTCGCGGCCAGGGTTCCGGTTCCTCAGCTGATTTGACCGCATCTGCACAGGTGGACGGATCAAGGGTAGTTGGCGACGGGGGTTCCACTCTTCACTCCACCACCTCAACGGTCACTCTTCACGGACGCAAGCCATGCCGGCTGGGGAGCACACTTATTGCCGGGATTCAGTGCCGTCTCGGGTCAGTGGCCGGCGGAACTCCAAGGCAGACATCAATTGGCTCGAGCTCAAGGCTGTTTGGTTAGCTCTCATCAACTGGGAATCTCGGCTCTGCGGCCAGGAGATCTTGATACTTTCAGACAATGCGACGGTGGTAGCCTACAGTCAGAAGCAGGGCGGCACCAGGTCTCCGTCCCTCTGCATGCTGCTTTACCAGATCCTCCTGTGGGGCAGAGATCGGGGGATCTCACTCCGAGCACGACACATCCCGGGCCATCTGAATGTTCTTGCGGACTCTCTTTCTCGGCAGGGACAACTGCTGTACACCGAATGGTCCCTTCGACCGGACATTTTCTGGATGATCTGTGCACACTGGGAGACTCCCATGTTGGACCTCTTTGCCACCAGGTGGAACCGTCAGCTTCCGCTGTTCGTCTCACCCTTTCCAAACCCGCTCGCCTGGGCAGTGGACGCTCTTTCCATTCCTTGGGACGGTCTCATAGCCTATGCCTATCCTCCTTCAGTACTGGTGCCCAAGATCCTTCTGAAGCTCAGAGGATGCAACGCGGTCCTTCTCCTTGTCGCCCCCTTCAATTAGACCAGGAAGTGGAGGATCCGTGGCTAGGCTCAATAGATCTGTTGTCCAACTCCTGGTCCCCACACCACGCACAATGCTGAAGCAGCCCCGGCAGAACCTCTTCCACCCTTGCCCAGAGAGACTGTTTCTTCACGCCTGGAGATTGTGCGGCAGGCCCTCTCAACTCGAGGTTTCTCGGGTGCTGCAGTGGAGGCAATCGCTACAGCCCGCAGGCAGTCCACTCGCCAGGTTTACGAAGGCAAGTGGAGAGTTCTACAATCCTGGTGCGAGTCGCAACGCCTCTCCCCCACGGCTTTGACCACGCCACAGCTGGCTGAATTCTTCTTGTGGCTGTTCCGCGAACAGAATCTGGCACCCATCACCATCAGAGGTTACCTCTCCATGGTGGCTGACACTTATAGACACTTGGGACATCCTGACCCGGGAGCTTGCAAGGATCTCTCGGACTTGATGGCCCACTTTGACCTCCAGCGCCCAGCCACACGCTCCCTCCTGCCACGTTGGGACCTCGCTTGGGTTTTAACCTGGCTGAACTCCAGTCATTTTGAGCCTCTTCACTTGGCCCGCCTGGCGGATGTAACCAGGAAAACCTGCTTCCTCCTGGCCCTCGCTACAGCGGCCAGAGTGAGTGGGATCCAAATGTTGAACATGCCCTGTTAGTGGACCCTACATGTTTGCAGTTCCGGACAGGGGGAGCAGTAAATCTCCTACCCAATCCTGCCTTCCTGGCAAAGAATAGACTCCCTTCGGCTGCACCTCAAGTGTTGAGCCTACATCTCGGCTGCAGGATCCGGTCCGTGCTTTGAAGGTATACCTCAAAAGAGTGAAGCACATCAGGAGAGGCCGCTCTCGCCTCTTCCTACCTTTAGCTTCGGCACGGACCGACATCTCAGCCCAGACGATTTCCTCCTGGCTGAGATGGGTCATTCACTCCGCCTACAAAGA
Source organism: Semisulcospira habei (assembly GCA_036245525.1). Lineage (NCBI taxonomy): Eukaryota > Metazoa > Mollusca > Gastropoda > Semisulcospiridae > Semisulcospira > Semisulcospira habei. The sequence continues at coordinate 296,316,593 of BTPG01000002.1, read as the reverse complement.
TATCTCTCCAGAAGGGGCTAAGAGATTGCGAATACGGGCACATGAGATTAGAGCGGTCGCCGCCAGCGTCGCTTTCGACCGTAACTGCGCAGCCAGGGATATCATAGCGGCAGTCGGGTGGTGAACAGAGTCCACCTTCGCACGCTACTATCTCCGAGACCTCTCCGCACAACGCGAGACACTGGCTCTTGTCGGAGACATCTCGGCGGCGCAACACTCCCTCCGGGCGCCTCTATCGCCATAGGTAAGCAACCTTAGCTGAATTCGTCGGGAGGTTGCCCCTCGAAGCTGAAGGTATTGCAATGGCACGGCTTGGGTGGCACCCTCCTCCTCTTTCTTATTCTTCCATACAGTAATGCCATCGGTATGAATTTTGAAGAAACTAATGTATTTGTTTCCTCAAAAACATTACCGATGACATGACTTTGTGGAAATGTCTACTACTAGCTCAATTTTAGCCTACTTACCCGTTGTGTGCCTACACAACCCGCTAGGCACTCGGGAAACCCCAGAGGGGCCGAGAGTTATCTCCCGCTCCTTCCTTACTGGTTCCTGTCACGAGACCAACCAGTCTTGCTACTTCGCTTGTGCCAAGAAGACGTGTCGGGCTTTGCTCCGCTGTGCCTCGACTGGTCTTCGTCTTGCCTATGCTCGTTCTGACTTCTCTTCCGTGCCTGCCGCCTTCTAGCGCTGCCTGCTTCTTCCTTTGCGCCGTTCCGGGTTTCCTCGGCTCTCCTCTGTGCTGTGACTGCTGTATGGCTACCCTTCCCCCCGTTCCCGCTTCGGCTTGGAGGTAAGGTAACGGTAGCTACCCACAGCTGGCCCTCGGGTCGAGAGCTGGCTGCCGTGGGACTCGTCTTTCGTTGTGGTTACGACATAAGGGCACCAACTATTGAGATAATTTCCGTGCCTTGCACAGCCTTCTTGCGACTCTCCTAGCGGGACGTCGCCTTCTCTCTCCTGGTTATGCCTCATTAGCTTACGAGTAGACTTTGCCTTTCAGACGCTGGTTTTCGTAGGGCCTGGCGGCACCCACGTTCCGTTCGTCCAGCTTAACCCTCTTCTGCATGCAAGTGCATATGCCAGGTGGCTCTTGAAAATATCACCAAAGGGAATCAACTCCATAATTTTGAATGGGTGACATTTTTTAAAAAATGTAAAAAAATATTTAGACAAATCTTGAGAAAGAGCAATTATTTTTTCTAAAGTGTTAAATCAATAAAGATATAAAATAAACATTTGTGGAGCTGTAAAATGTGTAAGGAAATAATGGGGAAAAATCTAAAGTTGAATGAACTGCAGTTTTACGTACTGTGAATCTCAGTTGCTAATGATCACAAGCTTTATCCTCAGACGATGATGTTGACTAAAAAAGAAACGATCTCCAAGTCATCCCATTCCAAATCTAAGTCAGATTCTTCCCCTCTTCCACCAAGTCTTGCTCTGTAAATCCCTCAAAATCTTCATAGTCACTGCTCTCCCCCACCAATGATCACCACAGTTCGAGGCCAGCCATTCTTACTGACACTCGATTCACACTTGAAACTTCAAAAATTTGTTGCTCCGTAAGGAAACGTCCAAAATGCACATGGCGTGCATTGACAGGAAGTGGAAAGAATCTCGAAAATGGGGCTTGTGGTCTCGCGAGATTTCTATTACCATGGTAAACATGGCAGCCTCCACAGTATACACGTGGTTCAGCGGGCGTTACCGGGCGTTCTATGCACAAACGCTGTGTGTTTTCAGCGGGCGCTGGCGGGCGCTCTACGCAGAAGAGGGTTAAAGGCCCTTTAGCCCTTGGAGAGTATAACCACTGTTTCACGCGCCGGCGGTCACGGCGCCTGGGGTACCTTGGTGGACAGGGGGAGTTAGCTTAGTGGATAAGACACTGCGCTGGCAGTCGTAAGATCCCGGGTTCGTATCCCCTGGTGGGCAGGAATGGGATATGGACTTTTCCTCATCCCATCTAGTCAAATTTACTACAGACTCGGCTTACGTTTGCCTGTCTCGCCTTCATGTGCACAGCACGCATAATAATCAAGTGCACATGATAAAAATCCCATTCCCACAAATTGAAAAGAGAATGCCCGGTAGGGCTGGTGAGATGGAAACAGAATTATATCACAAAATGAGGGCTCGGCGCCCTCCTGCCTGTGTTTGCGACCTTGCTATGCCCTTTGTCTGTTACAGAACCCAAATGCTTATGTGCTCCCTATGGGGAAACTTACAGTGCCGATGGATGACCATGCGGTCTGCCTACCTTGCACGGGCTGCTACCCGGACCACCTTTGTGATGTCTGTGCGACCTGGCCGGAGATGTTTGGTCGGACCTCTGGAGCCTGTACCGACGAGAGCGGCCCCTGCCTGCTTCCTCACTTCCGGCTCCTGTTGATTCTTCTGCAGCCCTTACGGTGCTGACCGCCCATTCCCGCCCTGGCCTCACGGAAAGGATTCCCGTTGGGACTCGGTGTCGCTGGCTGACCAGAGGACCGCCACTGCTGCCACGCCCGCTGACCCTTCCAGAGGGTCTGTTTGCCGGCAGAGCGCCCGCCTCACTGAGCCCGGCCTGCAGCAGTCTGCCCTGAGCCGTCCCACGTTGACTGGCCTTCCTCACCCGTCTCTCACCACAAGCCCGCTGATCCTTCCGGAGGATCTGAACGCCGGCATAGCGCCCTGCTCTCGGAGTCTGGCCAAGAGAGGCGTCAGCTTTAGCTTGCGCGACACAGTCGCGCCCCGACTCCCACCGTTCCACTTTCAGTTCACTTGCTGGCTGATCAGAGGACTGCCACTGCTGCCACGCCCGCTGACCCTTCCGGAGGGTCTGTTTGCCGGCAGAGCGCCCACCTCACTGAGCCCGGCCTGCAGCAGTCTGCCATGTGCCGTCAAACGTGACTGCCTTCCTCACCCATCTCTCCCCGTTAAGCGCGCTGATCCTTCCGGAGGATATGAACGCCGGCGTAGCGCCCTACTCACTGAGTCTGGCCAGGAGAGACGTCAGCCCTAGCTTGCGCGACTCAGTCGCGCCCCCGACTCCTGCCGTTCCACTTTCAGTTCAGGACACTAGTGCTCGCCGCTCGAGCGCCTTCGGAAAGATTGTTCCTCCCTCCGGGATCGCCTCCTCGCCACCTACCCCTCCGCTTCGCGTGCGCTTCACGCCCGCCCCCGCTCCGTTCGACGCGTCCGCCACGCCGCCGCAGTCGTCTTCGGCCCCCCTCCTTCGGCGGCGCTCCTCTTCGGTTGTTCGCAGTCCACGGTCCAGACGTCGTTCTCCGCTTCGGACAGGACTCTTCCTCGCTCTTCCTGGCGTTCGCTTCATCGTTTGCGGCCGCCTCGTCGCTCCCTGCTCATCTCCGGGCGTTCCACGTTACTCAGGACGGTTCCCTGCCCACGCATCGGCCTACGACTTCAGTGTCCCGACCGCCCCTTCGCCGTCCCTGGACGTAGAGGCTCTTAGCTTGCTGCCAGAGGACTCCGTCTCAGCCCTTCTGGATGAGGTTGGTCGCTCCCTTCGCCCGCGGTCTTCGGAATGCTGCCTTCGGCTCTTCGTCGTGTCACGTGCGGAGTCCCTCTTGCCTTGGATGGAACTGCCAGGATCATCGCGGTGACTTGGCCAGCTGACGCCTGTTCCCACCCCCCCCCCCCCCCCCCCCTGAGAGGAAGGTTCCGCCTTCATGGTTAGCGAGCGTCAGGTCTAGAGGGTCAAGTTGCTTCCCCAGCCTTCCGGACTTAGGAACTGCGAGATGCTGTCTCGGCGCACCGGCTACTTGCCACGCCACGCGAGCCGGTGTTCTTCTCCGATCGTCGCTGGCCTGGACGTCGCCTCCCGTCGGGACTGGTTGTCGGCCTTCCCAGGCTTCTCCATCCCTCTTCCTGCGCGGGAACCCCCTGCCTGGTTACAAGCTGGCGGCCCACGCTACTTAGACGTTGCCTTTCCCCGTGGTCTGGTAGGACAGCGTCCCTGATCCGGAACACCTTAGCCTGCGCCGGTTTCCTGGAGCTCTCCTCCCTAGCCATGGTTCGTCGGGTGGAGGACTCCTGGCACCCTTCCATCACGCCTCCGGGTTGATCTGCTCTTCTTAGCGGAGTCGCCTACCGCACCGCCTACCTCGCGTCGGTCTACACTTGGCTGCCTCCGCCGACTGTGCCCTGACCCCGTCTTGGCCATCTTTTTCCCTCAAGGTCTCATGTTCCCCATGTTTCGCTGAGGCCTCCGCGCGGCGGGAGGTGTCTCCTCCCTCAGGTAAGTTGCCACAGAGGTTTTCCGATTCTCAGACTCGCCAGCCTTCTACAGCCGCCGGTTCTTCGTTCCGAAGCCTGGAGGAAGTGGCGTCAGGTTTCTTCTCTCGGCCTGTACAGATTTCGGCCCTCCTTCCGGACGGAGACTGCCAGAGCCCTGAAAGCAGTGGTCCAGCCTTACACTTTGCAGTCGGCATGGACCTTTCCGATGCGTACCTGCTGTCTCGATGCTCCAGGCCCCCAGGAAGTTCGCTGGTTGCGATCGACGGCGTCTTCTCCGGTTTCCCGCGCTCCCATTCGGTCTCAACCTCTGCCCTGGCGGTTCACCGGGCCGATGGACTCTTTAGTCGCCAAGGCCCGACAGTCCTCCTCCAGTCCGACGTCGATCTTCCCAGACGACCTCTTCCTTTGCCGCCAGTCCGAGAGCTCTCTCGCGACAGACAAGGACGCGCTACTGCACCTCCTGACGCACTTGGGGCTTCCTAGTAAACGAGGGCAAATCTGATCTCACTCCTTCCCTGGGCCGTCTCTACGCCCAGCCGTTTCAGCTGCATCTCCTACTCCTTGGGCGCCCGGCTTCCGGTGACGTATCGACGATGGCACCGGTGTCCCAGATTCTGTCGCCTCGCCTTCGTCGGTGGACCGACGCCGCTTGGCTAGCTTCGGCAGTTCCCCGGGCATCTTCTCCGCCCTAGTACTCTCTGGGTTCGACGCGAGCCTCTCTGGGTGGGATGCTCATCTCCTGCCTCGGTTCCTCTCGACTTCTGGCCCTCGACCCTCGGATTAACGCACTATCTCTTCGTCTGGCCAGTGATGCAGGCCGTTGACAAGCCCTTCATTGCTGGGATGACCTCCTCAGACAGCAGGAGCTGCTCGCCCTCTATGACAACACACCTTGGTGGATTACTTCCTGGTACAAGGTCGCACACGCTCCCCGAGCTTGGTATGCTTCTCTACCAGAGCTGGCGTTGGTGCGAGGACCGGACCTTCTTGGCGAGCCCGACACTTTCCCGGACAGCTGTACGTCTGGACCGACTCGCTGTCTCGCCACGCAGATTGGACCCTTCGGCAGGACATCTATCGGTTGACCCGCGCCCGTTAGGAGTCTCCCCAGGTCGACTTGTTCGCCACAAGGTGGAACCTTCGGCTTCCCCTCTCCGTCCCCCCGATTCCCGATCCCCGTGCTTGGGCTGTCGATGCGCGCTCCACTCCCTGGGACGTCCTGGCGGCCTCCGCCTTTCCTCGATGGTCCTCGTACCCAAAGTCCTCCTCAACCTTCGGCGCTGCTCGGCGGCCCTCCTGTTAGTCGCTCCATTCGCTTGGATCCGCCACTGGAACACCGGCCTGCTCAGCCTCGCCACGGCCCCCCCCCCCCCCCCCCCCCATGCGCCTTCCCACTCCTCGCACCATGCTCAAGCCACCGCGCCAGCCGCTGTTCCTCCCTGCCCGGAGCGGCTCATCCTTCACGACTGGAGGTTGTGCGGCAAGCCCTCGGTGCTAGAGGCTACTCGGGTACAGCGGTGAAGGCGATCGTTGCGGCCCGCAGACCTTCGGCCATTCGAGTCTACGTGGGACATAGCGAGTCCTGTGTTCCTGATGCCCCGATCACAGCCTGACCCTCACGGATTTGTCGTATCCGCAGCTGGCGGACCTCTATCGGGCTCGACTGAGACCTAGACCTAGCCCCTTCACGGTGAGGGGTCCCTGTCCAGGTTCGCTTACACGTTGACACCGCGGACACCCAGACCCGGGCGCCTGCACAGACCTCGCCGACCTTATGGGACTCTTCGGCAGCCGGCGCCCGGCCTACCGCTCGCTCCTCCCCCGCTGGGACCTACCCTGGGTGCTAATGTGGTTGAATTATGACCGATTGGAACCCTTACAGTGGCCTGTTTGCAGATGTGACACACTACACGTGCTTCCTGCTGGCCCGGGCTACCACCTCACGGAGGAGCGAGCTACACGCGCTTAGGCACGTCCTATCTGCTTACAGTTCTGAGCGGACGGGTCCGTGCTACTTCTCACTGCCCCGGCCTTCCTTGCCAAACAGGTCTCCTCTGACCGCGCCGCAGGTTTCACCTTACGGCCGCTACGAAACAAACCCCTGTCACAGGAGACCAGGTTACAGGATCCCGTGCGCACCTTTTGACTGCTCTGTGACGATCTAAAGCCTTCCGCAGAGGGCGTGCACGCCTCTCCCTACCTCTGAGACCGGCGGAATGACATAACAGCCCAGACGTTCTCTTCCTGGCTCCCTGAGTCATATGCTCTGCCTATCAAGATATCTCCCTGCAGGGAGCGAAGAGGCTGCACATATGCGCACATGAGGTACGAGCCATGGCCACGAGCGCCACGTTTGTTAGAAACTGCGCCGTGGACGGGAAGACTGAATCTGTTTTCGCCCGCTTCTGCCTCAGGGACCTGGCGGGCCAGCGAGAGAATCTCGCAATGGTGGGGGACATCGCCGCGGCGCAACACTCCCTCCCGGCGCCACCGGCGCCATTGGTATGCACTTCGCTAAAATTGTCGGGAGTTTGCGACTGGGAGGACGGCTCTGTTCCCTCCTAGGGAGTTGGCATGCGGCACCCTCCGCCTCATCGCAATTCTTCCACAAAGTCATGTCATCGGTAATGTTTTTGAGGAAACAAATTCATTTTTCTCTAAAAGTTATTTTTTCGAAAAATACTTACCGATGACATGACTCGGATGGCCCTCGGCCCTCCCACCTGCCCCGCTTGCCGCTTTCGAGCGAAGTATCTGACTGGTTGGTCTCGTGACAGGAACCGATAAGGAAGGAGCGGGAGATAACTCTCGGCCCCTCTGGGGTTCCCCGAGTGCCTAGCGGGTTGTGTAGGCACACAACGGGTAAGTAGGCTAAAATTGAGCTAGTAGTAGACATTTCCACAAAGTCATGTCATCGGTAAGTATTTTTCGAAAAAAATACCTTTTAGAGAAAAATGAATTTTTCTCTAAAAGATATTTTTTCGAAAAATACTTACCGATGGCATTACTCACAGGACCCTCCCACCTGCCCCGCTTGCCGCCAGCATGCTAAGGAGAAACTGGCGGGAATGTGCACTTCCGGATGGAGGGAGGAGAGACTATCTGGGTGCTTGGTTACGACTCTCTACTATTACGCTCCGTTTCGTGTATTTAACACGAACGGTTTTGAGGCTGAAGTCGGTAAGCTAAAGGTGTATTCCATACAGTAATGCCATCGGTAAGTATTTTTCGAAAAAATATCTTTTAGAGAAAAATACATTTTATTATTAAAATAAGAATAGCTGCTATATTTCATGTGTCATTGTTTGCATTCCTGGGCTGAGCTTGGTGAATATTTCTGCTTTTCATTACCTCACCATGTAGATGGCCACACTGACTTAATGGGAATCATTTGTATAATTGGAGAAGGCTGTTTATGTCCCTGTAAATCTTCTGTGGACAGGTGGCAACATTCATTCTGCAGAAGATACTGTTGGATGAGACAGGCCTGGCATACATCTGTCAGACCTACGAGCGATTCTCACATGTTGCCATGATTCTTGTGAGTGTTGGTTTGATATCCCTGTTAACCCTTTGGCTGTCAGTGGCACATTTTGTTGATATGATTCCTGCAGGAGTCGCCTTGACAAAAAAGTGCCGTCAGTTATGAAGTGTCCTCTGAAGACTATGCATACCAATGTAGGAGATGGATCTGCTGTGATGGTTCAAAGGTGGTGTCAGAAGAACTTTGCATTTATAGACACCAAGTTATCCTGGCACAACTCTTAAACAGTGATGGTCGATGATCATAGAGGCTGTGTTTAACTTAAGGCTTAAGTGGGTTACAGTTTGTAGTGATCTTAATATGGGTGGATGTTTGATTAACTTGTGCCTACAGTGTTTTGAATGCTGTTTTTAAAAAAACTAGCTGTCAATAATTTGTGTTTCTGTTATAAGTTTGTTTCCTCAAAACACATTACCGATGGTATTACTGATAGGAAACGTTACCTAGCTAGCCTAATTTTAGGCAAAATTTGGTTGTGTCCGTATAAGGGAGTGTTGGCAGGTGAGGGACACCATAGAACAGGCAGTAACCCAAGTAGCCTCACTTTCGCCCCATCCGGGTACGAGCTCACCCGATATTTCTGTTTAGTTCTTAGCTAGCCTGTAGACGGTTGTGTTCGTACATCGCTTTTCGAATCTTACTGTATGGATGTGACTGGTCCTCTTGTGCCTTTACCTAACTGTTCTTGCTTCGTTTGGGGACTTTGCTGCGTGGCTTGTGCTCTTTGGAGGTCGCTTGGATTGTGCTAGCATGGAGCTCACTCGAATTGTACCTTGTGCTGAACTTTGAACTGTGCGGCGTGACTTGGACTTAGTGTGTTTGTGACGGCCTTGACCGGGTTGGTGACTGTGAGTCCAGTGGCGCCTCAGGACGTCGCTTCAACCGGCGCGTGTTTGCTTCTCGCTCCATCATGGCCAGGTAAAATAAAAAATAATAATAATAATTACGGTATTAATAATAATTATAACTCTAAGCGCGCACTCACAACTCGCGCACGCATGCGCACGCTTTAGACGACTCACGTACAACAAATGGTGAAATATATTGCGACAGTCATCTTTTGTGGGGAGTGTGGTGATATAGTGCTAGAACTGTTGAAAGAGGTGAGTTTTGAGGGCGGACTGAAAGGAGGAGAGAGAGTCTTTCTGACAGAGAGAGAGTGGGAGAGTGTTCCAGGTGGATGGACCATAAACTGAGAAGGCGCGGGGGCCGAAAGTGCTGAGTTTGGTGCGGGGGATGTGGAGACGGAGAGGGTCGGAGGCGGAGCGGAGGGAGCGGGAAGGAGTGTAGGGGTGAAGTAAGTTGGAAAGATAGGCAGGAGCGCAGTTGTTCAGGGATTTGTAGCAGAGAGACAGAATCTTGTATTGGATACGCTGTGGGATGGGAAGCCAGTGAAGAAGTTTGAGCAGGGGTGTGATGTGGTCGGATTTTTTCTTTCTGAGGACGAGGCGGGCAGCATTGTTCTGGATGCGCTGGAGAGTGGAAGTGGTAGAGTGAGGGAGGCCGGAAAGGAGAGAGTTGCAGTAGTCAATGCGAGATAGAATGAGAGAGACAGCAAGTTTGGTGGCAGCTTCGGTGGTGAGGTATTTTCTGATCTGACTGATGCGGCGGAGGTGAAAGTAGCATGCCTGGGCAGTGGCGGAGACGAAGCTGGTCATGGTAAGAGAGGAATCAAGAATAACGCCAAGGTTTTTGGGCGAGTCACTGAGGGAGATGGGGGTGCTGTCGAGTTGAAGGTGGAGAGAGGGAGGGAGCTGGGAAAGTTTCTGGCGAGTGCTTACCAACATGGCTTCCGTTTTGTCGCCATTCAGTTTAAGCTTGTTTGCTGTCATCCAGTTTTTCACGTCTTCATAGCAGTCAGCCGTGCGAGTCAGTAGTGACTGAGTGTTGTCGAGTTTGTCTTTGTCTAGTAGTTGTGAGTCGTCGGCGTAGAGGTGGTGGCGTATGTGGTGAGACTGTATGATGTTGGACAGGGGGGAGGTGTAGAGTGTGAAAAGGACCGGGCCCAGGACGGACCCCTGTGGTACTCCACAGGAGAGCGTGACTGGGTTGGAGGAGACGCCGTCAATGGTGACGGACTGCTGTCTGTCGGAGAGGTATGAGAGAAACCAGGAGTGAGCAGAGTCAGTGATGCCAAAGGAGTGACGAAGGCGGTGGAGGAGGATAGAGTGGTCTATGGTGTCGAAGGCAGCAGAAAGGTCGAGTAGCGTAAGAAGGGAGATGTTGCCCGAGTCGGTGGAGAGAAGCAGGTCGTTTAAGATTTGTAGAAGGGCTGTTTCAGTGCTGTGGTGTTTGCGATAGGCAGACTGGAATGGACTGAGGAGGTTGTTGTCGGCAAGGTGGAGGTTGAGCTGGTTGAGAACAACCTTCTCAAGAAGCTTGGACAGGAAAGAGAGATTGGAGACTGGGCGATAGTTTTTTAGTTCGTTTGGGTCGAGGTTGTGTTTTTTGAGGAGAGGACGGACGATGGCGGACTTGAAGATATCAGGGACTGAACCGTTCTCAAGAGATGTGTTGATGATGTCGGTAATGAAGGCCAGAAGTTTTGGAAGGCCGTCCCGGTAGAGAGAAGCTGGGAGGGGGTCTAGTTTGCAGGTTTTGAGAGGCATGGACTTTATGGTTTCGAGGACTTCTTCTTGAGAGACGGGGCGGAAGGACGAGAGGGGGGTGCCGGAAAAGGGGGTGTCGGGAGGGCAAGGAGGGGAAGGCAGAGAGTCGAGTGTGTTGCGCAGAGTTTGAATTTTGTCGGAAAAGTAGTTGGAAAAAGCGGACGGGAGTTCATCTCTGCTGTGTGTGTTGGGGAGAGGAGTGTCTTTAGGAGTGCCTAGGAGTGTGTTCATGGTAGCGTAGAGGGTTTTGGAAGAAGTAGATTCCAGGATTTTGTTTTGAAGGTGTTTACGTTTGGAGTTGGAGATCATTCTGCAGACTTTGGATCTAGTTGCTTGGAAGATCTGTCTGTGAACGGTGAGGTCAGATGAGCGCCAGAGGCGTTCCGCTTGTCGGCGCTCGCGCTTGGCCTCAGCTATGTCGTCGGTGAGCCAGGGGGAGGGCGGTCGGTTGGGTATGGAGCAGGTGGTGACAGGTGCATGGGTGTCTAGAAGTTTTCGAAGGGAGGAGTCGAAGTTGGATGCAAGATCAGGAGAGGAGGCGGGGTCCAAGAGAAGGTCGACGGCTTCATCGAAGAAGCTCTGTCGGTTGACAGATTTCAGTTTGCGGCGAGTGACAAGGAGCTTGGGTTTTTTCAGGGGAGGTAGGTTGAGGGAGACGAGAATGGCGAAGTGGTCAGAGGGAAGCACAGAGGAGGTGTCGGAGTTGAGAAAGAGTTGATCAGAGGTGCGGGTGATGATCTAGTCGAGGGTGTGGCCGAGTCGGTGGGTGGGTTTGGTGATGTGTTGTGTAAGATTGTGGTTCGAAAGTGATGTGCAAAGGCGTCTTGTGTCAGGGTGGTCAGGTTTGTCAAAGTGAAAGTTAAAGTCGCCAAGAAGGATATGTTTTCCGGGTCGTGTGCTGTAGTGGTCGAGGAGGAGGTCAAACTCGGTGAGGAACATGGAGTTTGTGAGTTTGTTTTGAGGGCTTGGAGGGGGGCGGTAGATACATGAGAAGATGAGGGACTGGCCAGGGAGTGTTGCTACGGCCTCGACAGATTCAAAGGAGGGATGAGCGAAAGGGAGAGACTGAGAGAAGGAGAGGTGAGCGGAAAGACAGTCCCTGTAGATGATGGCAATGCCACCACCTCTGGAGGCAGGCGGGAAGGAGGCAAGGCGGTAGCCACTCGGAGTGACGCTGACAATGATGGGTTCATCGCCAACTAAGCGGAGCCACGTTTCGGTGATCACAACAACGTCTAGGTCGTTGTCTAGAATGAAATCTGAGATCACGTCGGCTTTGCCATCTTTGCAAACAGACTGTGCATTGAACAGACACAGTTTTAGGTTGGGTGAGACAGAAGAGGAGGAGGAAGAAGAGACGGGCGGAGAAGAGGACAAAGGAGGAGGAGGGTGGGGAGGGGGGAAAGAGGATGGATGGGGGAGAGATGAGGGAGGGAAAGAGGGGGGAGGAGGACGGGACGGAGGAGAACTGGGCAAGAAAGAAGATGCGAGAGGAGGGTGAGGGGAAAAGGGGAGGCAGTAAAGATGAGGAAGAGGGAGGGGGAGGGTGAAGGGGAGGAGAAAGGGAGGGGTGGGGACGAGGAGGAAAAAGAAGGCAAAGGAAGAGGGGGTGAGGGGAAGGTGGGAGAGGAGGGTGGGGGAGGAGGCCGATGAGAGCCGAAAGCAGTAGATGAAGAAGAGAGGAGTAGAAATGGGAGAAGAAGGAAGGGATGGGGGGAAGACGGGGAGACGGGGGGAGGCGGAAAGGGTGGAAGGACATAGGAAAAGGTGAAGAAATGTGTGGTTGCGGGTGTGATGGTGAGTTGTGCCTTCTGCTAATTCCCCCCCTGCGGCCTCTCTTTCGCGATCGGATGCCATGTAGGGTGTTTGCAACACTGTCGGCGGCACTGGCTGCGCAGTGGGTGGCGTGGCGACGTAGAGATAGCAGTTGTTGGCGTGTGTATCTGATGAGCATGATTGTTTGTGAGGATAGGAAAAAGAAAGACGGGACGAGGGTGCAGTAGTGTGTGTGTGTGTGTGAGAGAGAGGTGGTAGGGGAGCGACCTGATAGAATGCAAAGGAGAAAAAGTACAGTAGGTGTGGTTGTGTGTGTGTGTGTGTGTGAGTGTGGTGGGGGATAGACTCTGATCGTACGCAAAACCAACACTGAAAGGGCAGAAATGGCGACGTAAATAAAGTTCAAACGATAGACACTATTCAATACGATACCAAATCAGCAGCAAGCAGATCCGACGGAAAACGAGCATACAATCCTCATCAGCACACTTTTATGCGATACTCAGCATACATTTAGCACACATAAATACAGTACATCCAACGAAAAGCGCTAATCACAACACTGGGAGCACAACACACGAGGGAGGCAAAATGGCGACGTAAATAGAGTTTCAAACGACAGACACTATTCAATACGATACCAAAACAGCAGCAAGCAGATCCGACGGAAAACAAGCATAAAATCCTCATCAGAAAACTCTTATGCGAAACTCAGCATACTTTCAGCACACATAAACACAGAACATCCAACGAAAAGCGCTAATCACAACACTGGGGTCACAACACACGAGGGAGGCAAAATGGCGACGAAAACAGAGTTTCAAACGACAGACACTATTCAATACGATACCATCGGCAGCAAGCAGATCCGACGGAAAACAAGCATACAATCCTCATCGGCACACTTTTATGCGATACTCGGCATACATTCAGCACACATAAACACAGTACATCCAACGAAAAGCACTAATCACAACACTGGGAGCACAACACACGAGGGAGGCAAAATGGCGACGTAAACGGAGTTTCAAACGACAGACACTATTCAATACGATACCATCAGCAGCAAGCAGATCCGACGGAAAACAAGCATACAATCCTCATCAGCACACTCTTATGCGATACTCAGCATACTTTCAGCACACATAAACACAGAGCATTCAACGAAAAACACTGAAACACTGAGAGCTCACAAACACGTGGTGGTCGCACAAAGCAAGATGGCGCCCAAAATCTCGGTGACTGCCCTCGACCGGCTCTCAGGGGAAGGGAAGAGCGACGGGTGTCGGCATGCTCTGTGCACTTGAGTTCGTTCTCACCCTCGCGCGTAATTGTTGGTGCGCGGCCTCGGTGGCCACGCTCGCTCGTTCTTCATTATGGTCTTTATGTTGCAGCTACCAGGTTCGTACCTGCAGGTAATGTGGCGATGTTTAGTGGCCTTGTGACGAGCATGCAGTCTGCCTGCCCTGTTCTGGCTGTGAGTCAACGCATCCCTGTGCTGTATGCGCCCCCTGGCTGGAAGAGAGATGGTCCTAGCTTTGGGGATTCTACAGCCGTGAACGCCCGACACCTATCAGAGAGCGGCCATCAGTTCCCGCTCAGAGTACCACGGATGGGACCAGTAAATTTCCCATGACCGTGATGAATCGGGCCAGTAGGATGACTAATGCGCAGAATACCACGGATGGGGCTCTTAAGTCACCCATGACCGTGATGAATCGGACCAATCCTACTATTTCCGGGCAGACATCAGCACACGAATTTACGACGATCTTAGCTCCGGGCCAGATGGCGGAACGCAGACTTGACAGAAAGAAGGTGTCACGCTCGGTGCTTCGGGACGAGAGACACGAGGCACACTCGCGACGGGATCCTACCCCTAGAGACGAACACTCGGCTTCCCGTTTGCAGCTCAGTGAGGAGCGTCCACGGCCAGAGAAACTCCCTACACGGGATAGACAGACACAAGCCGGCTGCATCCAGAGATTGCGAGCACCACAGGACTGCTGCACGTTCCCCGTCACGATCCCACGTCAGTGAAGATGTGCCACAACCAATAGCCCTGATTGTGGAGAGGAGAGCACGCTCCAGACGAAGTGCTGATAGGTGAGAGACGACCACACGACGGGACCCCGACCGCCGCCCTCGGCCACGCTCGGACAGTTCGCCTGACTCCAGAAGCGCTCGCGCGCTACACAGAGACAAGAGACAGGAGCTTACGACGACGTACCAGTACCGTTAGGACACTACGCGAGGGAAGGACTGGCTCGACTACGAATCTCCATTGCCGTTCGAGTTCGCGGGACCGGCCGCCGAGACTGCGCTCTTCCTCCTGGACTTCGCGGGACAGCCGTCACCCCAGGTCTTCTTCTCGGATGACGGGAGGCAAGGTACGATCCACCAACATGACCCATTCCTCTCGTCGCAGCCGCTCCCCTCGGGACCGCTGGCCTACCCCTGGCAGTTTGGCATCTTCACGTAGGACCCCACGGGATTCCCCGGCGCTTTTCCGCTCGCTGCGTCGCCACAGCTGAAGACGACCCCCTTCCAGCGCTGCTTCCTCTTCTCATCGGGCCACCGCAGGGCCTGCATTCACTGGTCATTCGGAGGAGTTGGTCAACCCTGTTCCCCCCGCGCGCTTGACTGACGACTCCATCAGCTTGGCTCCAGAGGACTCCGTTTCGGCGTTACTTGGCGATGATGGGGCCTCCCCTACATGACGCTCGCAGTCACGAGATGAGATAGATTCGCCGCCAGCTACGCTGAGCCATAGGATGGAGACTCTTCGGGCCATGGACGAAGTGGCTCGCCTCATCGCGTCGTGTCTTCCCGCTGAAGACAGCCCTCCCCCTCCCCCTGCCAAGAAGAGAGCTTCGGCCTTGTGGACTCCAAGCGCCAGGCCAAGCGCTTCAAGTCTCTTCCTCAACCACCCGGGTTCCGGGACCTACGCGACGCCTTCTCCACTCACCTGCTTCAGGGCGTCTTGGGAGACACCAGCTTCTTCGCGGACACCAGGTGGCCGGCGGACCTGTCTATGGCCTTCCGTCAGAGGTGGTACGCGGGACATTCGCAGAGCTTCGCCTGCCCACTCCCGACGATGGACCCTCCGGCGCTGTCCTGTGCTGGTTCTCTTCGACAACGTGATTCCACTCCTGGGCTTACACAGATTGCTTCCCTCATCCGCAATTCCCTGGCCTCTGCGGGGTTCCTGGACCTGGTGACACAGGCCATCGTCCGTCGCGTTGAGGCCTGGAATCCTACCATCTCACTGCTTTTGGCCGACATCCTCGCCTTGGCAGTTTCCGGCAACCGGGCCGCTTACCACACCGCTGTCAACGCCATGGCTGCGGCTGCTAACTGTGATCTGATGCGTTGAGATACCGTCCTGCACGCTTGCTCGCTGCCGACCGAGTTGAAGAATCAGCTACGCCGGGCTCCTCTTGGTGGAGAACTCCTTTCGGCCCCACCTGGCAGACCATCAAGGAGGCTAACAAGGACTTGTGGCCCAGCCACATCGCTCCGACCTGCTTTCAGCCAGCCCGCAGGGCCTTGGGTTGAGCCCTGCGTACCGCCAGACCCTCCTCCATGACTTGGTCCAGCAGAAGCGGGTCACCAGGAACAGGACCTTGTTGGATGGAGCCGCCTTCCAGGGACACCGACGCAGGCCGTGTCGCCGGACTGCAGCCGACCCTCGGGCCGGTTTGCAGGGACCACTCTTCCACGGAGACGCAGTTCGAGGTCAGCGCTGGCGTCGCGTGGTTGACAGCGTTGGACGTAGCAGCCTTCCAGGGACACTGATGCACGTCGTGCCGGCAGAATGCAGCAGATCGTCGGGCTGGATTGGCAGGGACCACTCTTCCGTGGAGACGCAGTTCGTCCTCTGCGCCAGAACTAGTTGGCTGGCAGCCGATAGACAGAGGCGTCGGTTCTGGGACATCGACGGCACGGTCCTGGGAACGACAGTGGCAGCCACTTCCCTGCATGCAGCAGATGGCTAGGAAGTAGGCAGTTTACCTTCGTAGGACTAGGTGTCCGCGCGGGGAGAGGACGTTGTCCGACCGACATCGCTGCGTGGGCCGACATCGCTCTCCATCATGTTAGTGGATGCAGTTCGGACTTACGCACCTGGTTGGACGAGGCGTCTCGTCTCTTCGCATTCTTCTCCCGGCGGAGCTCTGTCCCCCGTCGTCGCATTGGCTTTGGTCTTTGCTCCGCGGCGGCCAAGCACTACAAGTCTCCTCCTCAGCCAACAGGTTCGGGACCTAGTGGAGGCGATTCACACTTCTGCGTGGAGACAACTTGGAGAACTGGTGTTCTTCTCGGGCACCTGAGCAGAGAAGATGGATTCACTCCCACCGGCTTTGTTATGCAGGTACACACCTGGCGGTCTGACGAGGATGAAACAAGAGCCTTCCTGTTTCCGCGTCTCACTGGTGTAAACGGGCTTCTTGGACATGACAGATGATGCTGTGGAAGCACGCAGCTTGGGGCGCGAGTACCGGGAGATGAGACATGACGACAGCGTGGCAGGACCTTACAGTCGTAGACCTTAGAGGTGGTCCGGCGTTCTGACTCCGCGGCAGTACAGTCAACTCTTGCTCGTACCCAAGCCGGCTGATATGGCGGCCTATCTTCGGCGTTGCGGCAGAATGGAGACAGACAGAGCCCTGAGGGTAGCGGTACGTCTGCAGGATTCATTACAGCTGGATGACCAACTATTTCGGAACCAGTTGGCAAGCACTTGGCGGACGGCAGAGGTTCCTGCGCACGATTCTTCGTCGACTAGGCTACTTAGTCTATGGGCAGGTCCTACGTGGTACCTTCATGCGGATTCCAGCGAGGATGGTTTTCGTGGGCGTCCTGTTCGAGTATGATTTCCAGTAGGGCAGGAGCAGTGCAGAGTAGGAGCGGCCCTCAGAGCCTTACATTCAGGTTGACGGTTAGGACTGCTAGCGCGCCAGCGGATCGTCTTCCCCGGGCAGACACTTCATCTGGATGGAGAGGAAGCGCTATGGCTGGTTCTGCGGAAGATCGACGTACACAAGGGATGTGCTAGTGCTCTTCGAGGCCGGTTGCTCTTGGAGTCGTCGCTATGGCCAGCTACCCTGCTCGCCATCGAGAATCGAAATTCTGAGGTCATACGAGTGTCCGGCTATCCCTCTCTGCCAGAGGCTTTGCGGGGGCTATGGTGGAAGCGAGGTCTGCAGCCACGAGGAGCACCTCTGCATATGTCTACAAAGGTAGGTGGGCATTCTCCAGGCTCGATGCGCCTCGTCACTTCACCAGTCGTGGTCATCTCTTCCCCACGTGCCCTCCACGCACGATACTCGAGCAACCGCAATAGCCGCTGTACCATCCGTGCCCAGAACGTCTCCTCCTCCACGCCTGGAGATTGTGCTGCAAGCCCTCGCCAGCAGAGGCTTCGCTAGTGCGGCGGTGGATGCTATCGCCGCGGCCCACAGACCCTCAACCAGATGAGTTTACGAGGGAAATGGCGAGTGTGGTGTGACTGGTGTGGTGACAACCTCCTCTTCCCCACGGACCTGACGGTGTCCCAGCTGGCGGAGTTCGTCCTCTGGCTATTCAATGACCAGGGACTGGCTCCAATTACCTTCGGGGCTACCTAGCCATGATTGCCGACATTTACCGGCACTTGGGCCGGCCCGACCCTGGTAGCTGCAAAGACCTCGCCGATCTGATGGCCCACTTCGGTCTGCAATGCCCGGCACTGCTTCGCTTGCCGAGATGGGATCTACCATGGGTGGTTACGTGGCTCAACTCGGTCTGTTTGAACCTCTTCAGTTGGCGCGCATGCTGGATGTGACTTGGAAGACGTGCTTCCTGTAGGCCCTAGCCACAGCTTCCAGGGTCAGTGAACTTCACGCGCGGTCGACACACCCAGATTGCTTGCAGTTCCGGATGGACGGCTACATGCAACTGCTACCTGAACCGACCTTCCTGGCCAAGCAGCGGTCGCCTTGGCTGCCCCACAGGTGATGACTATTCGCCCTTACGAGTGATAGACTCCACCCGGGAGACCAGACAACAGGACCCGGTGAGAGCCTTACGTGTGTACCTGCGCTGGACCAAGCCTCTGCGCAGAGGACGCACCCGCCTGTTTCTCCCCCTGTCCCCAGGTAGACGTGACATCTCAGCCCAGACCATCTCCTCCTGGCTCTGATGGGTGATTCACTCTGCCTACCAGGTCCTCGCCCCTGATGCAGCCAAATGTATGAACATCAGGGCGCATGAGGTCAGAGCCATGGCCGCAAGTCTCGCATTCGACCGCATCTGCGCGGTCAAGGACGTTGTGGCCGGGGGATGGCAAGCTGAGACTACCTTCACCCGCTTGTAGGGATCTCTCCGCCCAGCGGCAGAACCTTTCGCTGTTGGGAGACATCGCAGCGGCGCAACACTCCCTCCCGGCGCCATAGCCGCCGTAGGTATCTTAGCTAAAATTATCGGGAATTTGCTTCGGGAGGGCGGGTCGGAGGGCCAGTGTCTTTGGTGTTAGGGGCGCTATAGCGGCACCCACCCCCTCTTCGGGATTCTTCCTATCAGTAATACCATCGGTAATGTGTTTTGAGGAAACAAATGAATTTTTTCGAAAAATACTTACCGATGGTATTACTCGAAGGTCCCTCCCACCTGCCCCGCTTGCCGCCAGTTCGCTAAGAAACTAAACTGAGGAATATCGGGTGAGCTCGTACCTGGATGGGGCAAAAGGGAGGCTACTCAGGTTACTGCCCGTTCTATGGCGCCCCTCACCTGCCAACACTCCCGCCTACCCGGCACCGGCCTCCACGTGGCGTGGGTGGGTAGTCCACTCGGTCCCTGACTGAGTGGGCTAGCAGACGGGTGCCATCTTTGTCCAGGATTAGGACTTGATGTCAGCAGATATGTTGTTCAGTCTTTTTCACTGGTCCGGTTTTTAAGGAGCTGTGCTTACCCAGGTCTTACCATGTTGGATTGGTCCTTAAAAATACGTGTGAGCTTTTGGTCCTTTGGATCCCAAGTGTTTGCCGTGCTTGGAGACCCGTGTCGGGGGAGAAGAGGATCCTGGTGGCTGAAACACTCCACTTTGGCCTTGACTTCTGCCTAAACGGGAGGCTAGTCGTACCGGCCTAGTCAATCGGCTATTGTCACGTCGAGCCCTATCCCCCTGTTGACATGCGGGTTGTTATACGGAGCACCATGCTATAGCCTCTGATGCTGATTAGGTGCTTTACGCCAGTATTCCCCTGTATTCAACAGTGTGATAGAAGGTGGTGGCTCAAACGGTTCAATCGGGCTTACCCCCTTGAGTATATCTTTCGGGCAGTCTCCATTGTGCGTCGGCTGGAGACCCGCCGACAATTGCACTTTCCCTTGTTGGGCTCGGTGGCGGGCGGGGACCCCCGGGGGATGAATATCTATCATACTATAATATGGAAAATATCAAAAAACCAAAACTAGCACCAAAGCGGCACATAGCCGCCGACATTGTCATTGAGAACGATAGTGACTCTGACTGTGAGGAAGCGACACCTCAGGCGGCGGCCGCCTGGCCTCGCTTTCTCATTATCCACAGCAAAGTTAAAGAGAAGCCTGTTTCAAAGCTGCACCCTTTCCTGGTAGGGGAGACCCTCAGGAGCCGTGTTGGCAGGCCTGAGGCCCAGCGCCTCAGGTCTGGTGACTTGTTGGTAGAGTGCCGTACCCGGGCACACTCCAATGGGCTACTGAGGCTCTCCTCCATCGGAGACACTCCAGTGGAGGTCACTCCCCACAAAACAATGAATTCCTCTAGAGGAGTGATTAAAGATCAAGCATTGGCCGAACTGTCTGAAGATGAACTTGTACGGAACCTTAAGTCACAGGGGGTGACCTACGTCAGGCGCTTCATTTCCAAACGAGGTGGTAGGGAGATTCGTCTCCCTACCATCATCCTGACGTTTGGCCCCCCCCACAGCTCCTACTACCATCTGGGGAGGTTAATACTCCCTAAAAGTGAAAAAGTACGTCCCTCTCCCCCTTCGGTGCTTTAAGTGCCAAAAGTATGGCCATGGGCAGAAGACATGCCGCCAGGCAGAGGCTCTATGCGCCCGTTGCACTAAGCCCGGACACTCTGCTGAGTCCTGCACAGCCATCCCCCTGTGTGTGAATTGCCAGGGGGCGCATATGGCTTCGGACAAGAAGTGCCCTCGTTGGATCTCCGAGTGCAGGATTCAGCAGGTGCATGTGGAGAAGGGGCTGTCCTTTGCGGACGCAAAAAAAACTGGTTGACGGTCCTGGTGCAGCTGAGGCGGCGCCAAACTCAAATAACAACTTTGTGTATACTTTCAGTGCTGCTGTGGCAGGCAAGCACCCCACCAAAGACTTCTCTTGTCAAACCCCAACTTCTTGGTTGGGGGCGGAGCCTCGGATCCTCTCACCCCTGGAGAGTAACCCTCCTCCGGTGGTGACGAGGAGCCAGGGAACGCAGAGGGCGGACGCTACCGGTCCGGTGGCACCGCCTTCTGCTGCCCCTAAGCCTCAGCCCCCACCCAAACCTGCTAGTTTGTCAACACCAAAGGTTTCTGGCTCTGGTCAGCCTTCTAAGGCCGCTAACTCTAGCGGCAGGACCGCTGCCCAGGACCAGAAGTCAAAGAAATCTATGGGACCGCCGTGCGCACGGGCCCAGAAGGGGAACACTGATGTCCCCCTTCAAAACAAATATGCTGCATTGGAGGAGCAGATGCAGGGAGTGGAAGTTGCCGATGCTGCGGCAGCTCCACCCCCTTCATCTCCTACAAACCAGAGGAGGCCCGGGAGCCGGCCCCCCTCTGTTTCTCTGACTCCTTCCAAGGCAAAGGAAAAAGGGGGGAAAAACTCCGCACCCCCAGATAAGACATAATCATGGACTCTCTGCTTCAGAGGAATTGTCGTGGTTTTCAAGCTAACTTTGAGGAATTACGTCTTTTAGTCAAGTGCTATAACCCCTCAGTAATATCTCTTCAGGAGACTTACCTGAAGACTTCTGACCCTGTGTCCTTTAATGGTTTTAACGCTTTACATAAAGGCTCTGATTCGGAGAGGCGCTCGGGTGGAGTGGCTCTTCTCATTAGTAGCCAAATTTTATGTAGCCCCGTTAGCATCGACACCTGTCTTCAGGCTGTCGCAGCTCGGGTTACCTTGAAGAAGACCATAACCATATGCAGTATTTACCTGCCACCATCCCTACGGGTCTGTAGTAATGATTTTTTTAAAATTTAGTTGATAAACTGCCCCCTCCCTTTATTCTCATGGGGGATTTTAACGGTCACGCTCATCTTTGGGGTAGTGACCACTATGATGGCAGAGGTCAGATGTTAGAAGATGTTCTTTCTCAACTTAACCTATGTGTCTTTAACGATGGTTCACCTACATACTCTAACCCAGGTTCAGGATCTAGTTCTGTTCTAGACCTCACTGTGTGTGATCCTTCTCTCATGCTGGACTTTGACTGGAAGGTTCACGATGACCTGTGTGGTAGTGACCACTTCCCAGTAGTCCTGTCATCGGTCAGCTGTGGGGAGGATCCGCCGGTGGGGCGCTGGAATCTTAAGAAAGCTAACTGGCCTCTGTTCGCCTCCCTCTGTCAGTCTCGTATTACAGAGGAGGTGGTCATGTCATCTGAAGAACCTATTTCTTCTTTTACTACTATTTTGTTGGACGTAGCGGGTGAAACCATCCCTAAAACTTCCGCATCAGTCCCTCGGAAGCCGAGAGTACCATGGTTCAACGAAGAGTGCCGCAAGGCCCAAATAGCGCGCAAATCTGCTCAGCGACATGCTTTCCGTAATCCGTCGCAAGTGAATATTTTAACCTTTAAAAGACAGAGGGCGAAAGCCCGTTACATTTTTAAACGTGAACGCCGTGCTTCCTGGAGACGCTTCGTCTCATCTTTAACTTCTCGGACTCCGTCCCAGAAAGTATGGAAGGCTGTTCGGAGAATTAGGGGCAGAGGTGGCTCGGCTTCTGTTGGCCATCTTAGAGATGGTGCCAGTTTGGTTACAGATAAAAAAGCTGTGGCCAATTTGCTTGCCTCCACCATTGCCCATGTCATCTCCACCCAAGTACCTGTCTAAAGTGTTCCACCCTCCACCCCAGGGGCACATAGTGATGCCACCTCCACTTCATCACCTGTCTTCAGTGCCCCACCCTTCACCTCAGGGGTACTCGGGATTGTCTTCAACCCAGCGCCTGTTGTCGGTGCCCTGCTGTCCACCCCAGGGGTACTCGGTGCCCTGCTGTCCACCCCAGGGGTACTCGGTGTTTTCATCTGTACCTCAGCACATGTTTTCAGTGCTTCAGTCGCCTCACTCTTTTTCAGCCAAGTGGCCTACCCCAGTGTCGTTTCCCCCACTCCACCCAAAGCCGCTTCCCCTGCCGCGGCTGTCCCTACATTTACCACCGCCCATGCCGCAGGCCTCACCATCGCCATCGCGGCAGCAGCAAAGTCATCACATGCCTGCAGCGCCCGCGGGTCCTCCGCCAACACAATGCCTGCTGCCTGCATTATCAGTACCCCAGTGGGGCCATCCTACACCCGGTGTCCCACCGCTACCACCTCTGGTACTTCAGCCCCCACCATCACTATCATTCGTGTGGCAGCCCCCACTTCCACTTCATTGGGCTCCATTCCAACCATCACCACCCCCTCAAACCTCTCCGTCATCACCATCACAACTTCTTGAACGACCACACCTGTCCCAAGAAACATTACAACCCGTCTCAGTCTACATCAGCTCCAAGAGAATCACAAGCCATACTCACCAGACTGGTAATGTATCTAACCTTATTCAGGTTCATCTTCAAGACACTACCAAAGTACCAGGTCAGCTGTGCTTGGCACTGTTTAACGTGCGCTCAGTTGGTTGTGCCAAGAAGCGCTCTGAAGTGTGCGAGTTTGTTACCGACCATCATGTTGACATTCTGTTCTTAACAGAGACCTGGCTTCGTGCCTCAGGTGATGAGGCCAAATGTGCTGATCTTGCCCCATCTGGATACTCTGTGAAATCCTTCCCCCGCGATTCTCGTGGGGGTGGTATTGCAGTCGTCCTCCATGAAGCACTGCAGCCTTTTGCATCATTCTCAACGTCTTTTAGTTTCTCCCATGAGTCTTTTGAGCTTGTACAGTTTACTCTAGCTTTAACTCAGAAAACTGTTCATTTTCTATGCCTCTACAGACCCCCGCCAAACCGCAAGAACAAATTAACTGATTCAATGTTTGTTGATCAATTTCATGATCTTTTTGATCACTGTAATTCTCTTGCTGGCAGTCTGATAGTCCTTGGTGACTTTAACATCCACTTTGACAATCAGAAGCACCACACCACCTCTGCACTCATGGACATTTTACACATGTTCAGTCTTTCACAAGTTGTCGACAAACCAACTCATAGACAAGGGCATACTATTGACTGGATCCTTCATAGATGTGACGATGATATCTTGTGCTCAGCACAGGTTTCTGATGCAATATGTTCAGACCATTACTGTGTGATCAGTCATTTGAGGGCCATAGTCCCACCTCCAGTGCCTATGCTTACCATAGTGCGCAATGTTCGTGCCATTGACAGACTAGCCTTCAAGGCTGACCTCGTTCAGTCACTGTCTCACCATCCTAGTCCTAGTGCCGAGGAGTTTGAGTCATGTTTACGCACTGTCTTAGACAACCATGCACCATCTTCAAAGCATAAAAAGTCAGCTCATAGAATCAGCCCGTGGTATAGGTTTGTGAGCAAAGAGCTGCGTTCGGCTAAGCAGATGCGGCGCCAAGCTGAGAGAATGTGGTGCTCAACTAGGTTGACTGTTCACAAGCAGATATACACATGTTCTAAGAATGGAGCAAAATCTTCGTTTTACAACAGGAAGATCAGTGAGTGCACAACAAGCAAAGAATTGTATAATGTGACCAATAAGCTTATGGTGAAGAAGACTCCATCACCTCTTCCCACTACATTTCCCCCGTGCCAGCTGCCTCAGCTTTTTGCAGATTACTTCGTTGATAAGGTCCGCGAAATTCGTGATTCTCTGGATCTCATGCCCACTTCAGTTTTGTTCACCGAAAAACGCTTTAGTGGAGAACCTCTCTCAGCCTTCGAACCTGTGCTAGAGGATGAGGTCAGAAAAGTGATCACAAACACTGCCCCCAAAACTTGTGAGTTAGACCCCATACCCACTCCCTTGTTGTACGAGTGCCTGGATGAAGTGTTGCCTGCCATTACACAAGTCATCAACAACTCTCTCTCCACTGGTATTTTTCCTGAAAGCTTCAAGACTGCACTTGTGAAACCCCTATTGAAGAAACCATCTTTAGACCCAAATGTACTGAAAAACTATCGCCCAGTTTCCAATCTTACATTTCTATCAAAGATTCTTGAGAAAATTGTCCTTGTTCAAACTTTAAAGCATGTCAACTCTAATAGTCTGTTCAGTGTATTCCAGTCTGCATATCGTCCCCATCGTAGCACTGAAACAGCTTTGCTGAAGATATTCAATGACCTGCTTTGTGCTTTGGACGAGCGTAAGATCACAGTCCTTGCTTTGCTGGACCTGTCCAGTGCGTTCGACACTATTGACCATGAAATTTTGCTGTGCCGTCTTCAATCTGTATTTGGCATTGAAGGCACAGTCTTGGCATGGTTTAGTTCATACCTGACTGAACGATCCCAGATTGTTTCTGTCGACGGCTGTCGTTCTGAGCCATCACCTCTTCGGTTTGGTGTACCCCAGGGCTCGGTCCTAGGACCTGTATTGTTCTTACTGTATGTTCAGCCCCTGTCCGACCTGATTTGTAGTCGCTCCATTTCCCATCATGCATTTGCAGATGATACGCAGATGTACAAAAGTGATACTGTCGAGCGAGCTGTGAATGCTGTCCAAAGTATAAGCCAGTGCATTGACCATGTCAAATCATGGATGACCACCAACAAACTGATGTTAAATGATGGCAAAACTGAAGCAATGTTGGTAGCTAATCCAAGATTATCTTCGTCCCTGCCTTTACCATCATCATTGTCTGTGGATGGAACACTCATTGGCTTCTCTGCGAGTGTGAGAAACCTGGGTGTTACACTTGACAGCGAGTTATCTATGTCACAGCATGTCAGTGCAGTGTGTAGATCCGCTTATCTGGAACTTCGTCGTATTAGTTCAGTTCGTCACCTGCTGACCGTGGAAGCCACTAAAACACTAGTTTGTGCATTTGTGCTGTCCAAGCTAGATTATTGTAACTCTTTGCTTTGTGGCTGCCCTCAGTATC
The DNA here is from genome assembly GCA_036245525.1 of Semisulcospira habei. NCBI lineage: Eukaryota > Metazoa > Mollusca > Gastropoda > Semisulcospiridae > Semisulcospira > Semisulcospira habei. The sequence goes on along the minus strand of BTPG01000002.1, from coordinate 296,291,161 downwards.
TCATTGATCGCCTCCAAAAAATTCAGAACAATGCAGCCCGGCTTGTTGTGAGAGTCCGTAAGACTGAGCATGTCACACCCATCTTGAAGTCCCTTCACTGGCTACCTGTGTCCTCACGTATTCAATACAAAGTTATGTCAATCTGTTTTAACTGCCTTTCAGGCACCAGCCCAGAATACTTGTCTTCTTTGCTGCATGTGTATACACCCTCTCGTGAGCTCCGCTCCTCTTCTGATAAACGGAAGTTGTGTGTACCTTCTGTCCAAACTAAAACATTTGGTCAGCGCACTTTTGTTTATCAAGCCCCAGTGTTATGGAATACACTTCCTCTTGAGGTCAGAAACAGTGAGTCTGTCTCTGACTTCAAGAGGTCGTTGAAAACTCACCTCTTCAAGCTTTACTTTGAATAACTGCCAGTGTTTGATGCCTTAGTTGTAGTTCTGCAATCCTCCTTGTTTAGACTAAATGTTAATTAGAATATAAATTATTATGTATGTATTGTTGTTTAGTTTATTGTAAAAGTGGTGTGTTCGGGCATTGTGCTTTGTTTGTTATGTGCATATGTCATTGTATTTTTATTTTTGTGTACAGATTGTAAAGCGCTTAGAGCTTTTGAGTAAGATTAAGCGCTATATAAATACTCATTATTATTATTATTATTATTATTATAATTCTTCAACGGAGCATTATTCACCTTTCTTCCAGAGAGAGAAGGAGAAACGAGAGTCTCGTATTTGTGATTTTGAGTCCGATAACTCAGAAGACTATAATGTCCCGTTTACATTATCAGAATTGCAGCAAGCTTTGCAGAAATGTAATGACTCTGCTGCTGGCCTAGATACCATCCACTATCAATTCCTAACGCATCTGCCAGAGAGGTCGCTCCTTGTACTTCTCAAGGCCTTTAACCATATCTGGAGAACTGGTCATTTTCCGCCGTCTTGGCGCCAGGCTGTGGTTGTACCGATCCCCAAGCCGGGTAAGGATCCTTCCGACCCGGGCAACTACCGGCCTATCGCTTTGACATCATGTTTATGTAAAACTATGGAGCGCCTGGTCAACGCCCGCCTGGTGTGGCATCTTGAGTCACAGGGTCTCCTCACAGACCTCCAGTGTGGTTTCCGGCGCTTCCGTAGTACAACTGACCATTTAGTCCGCTTTGAATCATTTATTCGAGATTCTTTTGTCAACAAGCAGCATGTCTATGCAATTTTCTTCGATCTTGAGAAGGCGTATGACACTACCTGGAAGTATGGCATAATGTCTGACTTGTTGGACATGGTTTTTAAAGGGCACCTGCCCGTTTTTATTCACAATTTTTTGACTAACCGGTCGTTGCATGTCCGTGTGGGCTCCACCCTCTCCGACTCCTTTGAACAGGAGATGGGTGTCCCACAGGGCAGCATTCTATCTCCTGTTTTATTTAGTATTAAAATTAATAACATTGTAAAGGCCGTCAAGGATGATTCTGAATGCTCTTTGTTTGTTGACAACTTTGCTTTGTGCGCACGTGGTCAAGGACTTGCGTCCCTTGGGAGGCGCTTGCAGCTGTGCGTTGATCGCATCCAGCGGTGGGTGTCTCTCAATGGATTCAAGTTCTCGCCCTCCAAGACTGTTTGTGTGCATTTTACTAACCAGACGAAATTTTTTCCAGAACCAGCCTGAGCATTGCTGGAGTGCCAATTAAGGTGGCCGAGGAGGCAAAGTTTCTGGGGGTCATTTTTGACAAAAGACTTACCTTCCGCAACCATATTAATTACCTTAGAACCTCTTGTCAGAAGGCTCTCGACATTCTTCGTGTCGTCGGTCGTACTGACTGGGGTGCGGACCGTACTGTCTTACTTCGTCTGTACCGGGCCCTTGTTCGGTCCAAACTGGATTACGGCTCTGTGGTGTATGGCTCAGCTTCCAAGTCTGTGCTACAGCGTCTGAACACAATTCACCATCAAGGTCTGTGGATATGTCTTGGGGCCTTCAGGACGTCTCCAGTTCCTAGTCTGTATGCCGAGGCAGGGGAGCCTTCTCTCAAGCTCCGCCGCATCCGCCTCATGCTCAGCTATGTTCTGAAACTGAAGGCCCATCCAGACAATCCTGCCTATGATTGTGTTTTTAAACCATCGTTTGCAGAGATTTACGATACCCATCCGGGAGCTGTCCGTCCACTTTCTTTCCGTGTCCGACCTCATCTGCAGGCGGCCGGATTGGACCTGGACAGAGTTTCGGAATCCCTGCAACACATCACTCCACCTTGGCTCTTACCAGTTCCTGACATCTTGCTGGACTTGACTGCCCACAAGAAAGACTCTACTCCACCAGCCATATACCAACAGAGCCTCAATGAACTCCTTTCAATTTTTCCTGGCTATTGTCGCATCTATACCGATGGGTCAAAGTCTGAGGATGGGAGAGTGGCTGCGGCCGCAGTGTCCTCTCGCCATCCTAGACGCCCATTTAAGCACCGCCTCCCAGACCACTCATCTGTATTTAGTGCAGAACTGCAGGCGGTTCTGCTGGCACTCAGGCATGCTTATCGATCTAGAGAAAGGAACTTCCTGATTCTGTCTGACTCTCTTTCTGCCCTGCAGGCCCTTCAGGGCACAGGAAATGACCACCCACTGCTGGTGCAGATCAGAGAGCTCCACGCGGACTTGATGAAGGAATATTATGATATCATTTTTATTTGGGTGCCAGGGCATGTGGGCATCAAAGGCAACAGGATCGCAGATTCTGCTGCCAACGATGCCCGCAATGACCCTGTCCCTGACACACAGACTGTTTATAGTGATTTTAGACATGTGGCTAGTGCGTACATAGCCCGTGAGTGGCAGTCCGAGTGGGACAAAGAGGAAGCTAACAAGCTGCATGAAGCTCTTCCTAAGTTGTCCGACGGTCTACCTTATTGCTGCGGCAGCTGCCGTGAGGAGACTGTCCTGGCTCGGCTCCACATCGGCCACACGTATGTTATGCACTCTTATTTACTTAAACAGGAGGAGCGTCCATGGTGTTATGCCTGCGACGAGCAGTACTCTGTTCAACACTTTTTGTTGTCTTGTGCTGATCTAATCGACACAAGGTATAAACATTTCACGGCAGACTCCTTGAAGGTTTTGTTCCGGGATGTGCCCCCGGACAAGATCTTCAGTTTCCTGAGAGAGTGCCATATTTTTAATAAGATTTGAGCGTTTATAGATTATGATGTTTCTATTATTTTGACCTTTTTGAGAGTCTTCCGACGTTTTCTTTAAAGACCTGTGCGACATTTTAGCCTGACATATTTTTAAGGTATATTTACATCATGTCTTAAGACCTTTCTTTTAGTCTGGCTGACCAGATTTTTACCCTTCCCGCCGTGAGATGGCCTTAGTTGCCTGCTCGGCGTTAAACCCAAATAACTAACTAACTGCCAACACTCCCTTATATGGACACAACCAAATTTTGGGTAAAATTAGGCTAGCTAGGTAACGTTTCCTATCAGTAATACCATCGGTAAGTATTTTTCGAAAAAATTCATTTTTTAAGAAAGATTCATTTTAGCTGCATGTTTCAGTCTGGGTGCCTGTAATGTATTAAATACTAGGGGTACTGATAATGCCTGTCTGTCTTTTCTGCAGGGGAAGATGGTGCTTCACTTGTCTAAGGAACCATCAGCTCGGCTGCTGAAACATGTTGTTCGTTGCTACCTACGTCTCTCAGACAACCCGAGGTCAGTACCATACCAATCTGTTAGTACTCCTTCAGTCTTTGGTGTCAGTTGTGATGAATTGTGACACGTTTTCCATTTGTTTCCTCAAAAACATTACCGATGACATTACTATTAGGAAGGTACGCTTAGCTTATCGATTTCAGCCTAAGAATCCGTTGTGTACACACACAACCAGGGAGGCGACTGTAGGGCGCCATAACCAGGGGCCTTGAGTAGCCTCCCTTCCCTCCCTATCCGGTCACGTGCCCAGTGGTATCACGCCAGTCTTTATTTCTTCAAAAATGTTACGGATGGTATTACTGATAGGAAGATATACTTAGCCTGTCAATTTCAGCCTCCAAAATTGTTGTGTGTTGCTTCACAACCAGGGATGTAACTCTAGCAAGCAGTTACCTAATCCCCTGAGTGGCCTCCATATCCTCCGGGTAGCCTCCCTTCCTAATCTCGCAAGAGTCCGTTATTGCCAGTTTTATGCTTAGCTTCCATCTTGTGTGGTTTACTCGTCATCAGTCTCCAAGTTTTCTTCATCTCTATCGTTTGTCCTTTGGTTTCGCTAGGCTCGACATGGCCAGGTAAGGCCTCGGACATTGCCTCGCCCGGCGATTGTGGCTGACTGAAGCAATTTCCGTGGAATTGCGGCGTTTTGCCATTCGTTTTGACATCGACTGTCGGTTGCAACAGTCATGTGCTCGATGCCGTGGCCTCTAGTCTATGCGCGATTCTTTTATTTTCTGTTCCCTGTTGCAGTGCTCAGCTTAAAACCTGCACTGCCTGTGGAGATTTCCAGTGGCCAGTGATTCCCACCTTCGCTGCCTCCCTTGTTTGGGCTGTGCTTTGGACCACACTTGTGTTACTTGTGCCACATGGGAGGAGGACCGTTGGTCCGAACTTTGGCGTTTTTTATTGTTGCAAGCGCCCCATGCCGTCCGCCGAGGCGCCAGCCCACCTGGCCTCTCCCAACTTGGACACAGTCGGCGTTTCTTCTCGGCGCTCCCGGTCACCCGACCCTGGTCGCCTACTATCCCCGCACTCCCGCTCTTCGGAGAGGGGAACCTTGCGGCGATTTTCCACCCTGGCCAAGGCGACGGACGCTGTCCCTTCTGTTGAGGGCTGTGATATACCTTGCGAGACCTTATGCTCCCGCTCCCTCGAGTGCTTTTTGCAGTTAGCCCCGCACACCCGCTCTATGGAGACGGGTCTCTCGCGGAGGTACCCCCTTCTCCCTCGGGGGAGGAGACACCAGCCCCCGACTGGCCCTGGCGCGGTTATCAACCAGCCAGGCGTGGCCTTGCCCCCGTGTACTTTTGAACCGACACGTCGCCATCGGCCGTCCACTCACAACTCTTTGCACAGTGCTTTGGGGCTTCCCGTGTCTCCTTGCGCCCCGGCTAGTAGCCGGTCTCCGCGCACCCATCTCACAGTAAGTCCTCTCGGCGACAGTCTCGCCACTCCGGTTGGGTAGATTCACCTGGGACTCCCCCTCCCTGGGACATTCAACTTCGGGGTCGTACGAGCACACAGACCAACGATAGCTGTGATCCCCGTGCTTCTTCGGTCTTACGTCGTTCGCGGCACTCCTTCTAGACAGGTGGATCTGCTTCACGCCAAGCGGCCTTCCCCTCCATGTCGCAGCCAACGTCATCACGTAACGGGCCAGGGACAGTCCCATTCCCGTTCCCGTTTTTCTTCTCGCCACGGTTCTCACCGCCGACCACTTCTTCATGTGAGTCGACGGCGCAGTCTCTCCCTTGTGAGGCGCCGGTCTTCTCCTTCTCCTTCTTCTGTTGGCAGTAGGAGCTCTCGGCGACATTTACGCCAGCACTCCTCTCCCGTCCTTCGGCGGTCTTCTCCTCGCTCACGTTTCGGGTCCTGTTCCTCTGGTCCTTCACCGCGGAACGAACAGTCATGCACTGCGCGACGGTCACCCACTCCATGGACCTTGTTCACCCCGGTGCTTGGCAGCGCGAGTTGAAGACGAAGTTCTTAGCCTCCATCCTGAGGATTCTGCCTCCGTCTTTGGCGCTTTGGAACACCTTTCCGCATCCCTGGGTCCCCTGCCCATGGATTCTCAGCACAGCTGTTCGGTGTCTTCTTCCCGCTCTGCTCCAGGCATCAAGACGCGGCGGTCGCTTGTGGAGGCCACGGGTCTCATTTTGCGTTGTCTTCCACCGGAGGCTTCTCCGCCTGCCCCTCCTCTGAAGAGAAAGGCTTCGGCTTCTGTGGATGCTACCCTTCAGCCTAAGCATCTCAAAACCCTCCCGCAATCACCGGGCTTCATGGATATAGCGGATGCATTTTCGGCGCAGTTGCCTCTTGGCAACTCAATGGACCCTGTTTTCTTTTCCGATGCTAGGTGGCCTGAGGGCATCGACATCCGTTTTCGCCAGAGCTGGTATGCGGGTCACTCTCAGGCGTTTTCGTGCCCTTTACCTTCGCTGGATGCCGCTGCGGATTTTCAAGCAGGTGGTTGCCGCGCCACCTTTTCCCGGGTTCCTCGGGGCGTCAACAAGACGGCTATCCTGATCCGCAATGCACTGTCCTGCTCAGGTTTCTTGGACCTCGCGACCCAGGCGATTGTCAGAGCTCTCAAGGACAATTTGGACTCTCAGTCTACCACTCCACTGCGTGAGCTGCATTCTCTGGCGGTTGTGGCTAACCGGGCATCTTACCGTGCCGCTACTAATGTGATGGCTGCCGATATCAACTGTGATTTAATCCGGCGGGATGCGGTGCTTGCTGCTTGTTCAGGGTTGCCTTCTTTGGTCAAGTCTCAGCTGCGCCAGGCTCCCATCGGTGGCCCCTTGCTGTTTGGCTATACCTGGCAGGCTGTTAAGGAGACCCACAAGGACATCTGGCCTACGTCTCGCCCAAGCTTCTCTCACTTTCGTGTGGCCCGCAAGGCCGTGGGTCGCTCCCTGCGGTCCTTCAGACCCGCCTCACACCCAGTTTCCAGTGTGCCTCTTGGCCCTGCCCGTCCCCCTCCCATTTTGGTCGCTCCCGCGCCCTCTCGGCCCCAGCCTCTGTCTGGCCTGGTCACGGATGGCAGCCCAGGCGGGGGAGGGCCCGATGACTCCCCTTCCTGCACTGCCCCCGCCGACTTCTTTCAGGTCACCGGTCAGTGGGCGGCTCTCCCAGCACAGCGACGCTTGGCGGTCGCTGTTGCCGGATGACCCTTGGATCCTCTCTACCATCATGGCGGGTCTCCAACTCACTTTTCAACATCCTCCGCCTCTTCGGCGCTCCCCGCTTTGGACTCAGATGCTGAGCGATTGGGTCAAAGCAGAGGCGTTGCAGGGCAAGGTGGCAGCGTTGCTTCACAAATCCGCCATGGAGGTCATACTATGACACGACTCTCCGGCTTTCTACAGCCGTCTCTTCGTTGTCCCGAAGTCGGACGGAAGTTGGCGCCCGGTGATCAATCTCTCGGCTTTAAACATGTTTCTTGCTGCCCCTTCCTTCCGTATGGAAACAGCCAGAGCCCTCCGAGCCGCAGTCCAGCCCATGGATTTCGCAGTCAGTCTGGATCTCGTGATGCCTACCTTCATGTGCCTTTGCACCCTTCGGCTTGCCGTTACTTACGCTTCGCCTTCCGTGGGGTGGTTTATCAGTTCCGAGCCATGCCCTACAGGCTCAACCTCAGTCCCTGGGTCTTCACCAGGATCATGGATGCGGTGATCGCACGCGCTCGGCAGTCTTCTCTCAGTCCGACCTCCAATTACCTCGATCTGCTCCTCTGGAATCGGGACGAGACCCGCTCGTCCACCGACAGGGACGCACTGCTCTCCCTTCTTCTCCAACATTTTTAAACGTGAACGCCGTGCTTCCTGGAGATGCTTCGTCTCATCTTTAACTTCTCGGACTCCGTCCCAGAAAGTATGGAAGGCTGTTCGGAGAATTAGGGGCAGAGGTGGCTCGGCTTCTGTTGGCCATCTTAGAGATGGTGCCAGTTTGGTTACAGATAAAAAAGCTGTGGCCAATTTGCTTGCCTCCACCATTGCCCATAATTCTTCAACGGAGCATTATTCACCTTTCTTCCAGAGAGAGAAGGAGAAACAAGAGTCTCGTATTTGTGATTTTGAGTCCGATAACTCAGAAGACTATAATGTCCCGTTTACATTATCAGAATTGCAGCAAGCTTTGCAGAAATGTAATGACTCTGCTGCTGGCCTAGATACCGTCCACTATCAATTCCTAACGCATCTGCCTGAGAGGTCACTCCTTGTACTTCTCAAGGCCTTTAACCATATCTGGAGAACTGGTCAATTTCCGCCGTCTTGGCGCCAGGCTGTGGTTGTACCGATCCCCAAGCCGGGTAAGGATCCTTCCGACCCGGGCAACTACCGGCCTATCGCTTTGACATCATGTTTATGTAAAACTATGGAGCGCCTGGTCAACGCCCGCCTGGTGTGGCATCTTGAGTCACAGGGTCTCCTCACAGACCTCCAGTGCGGTTTCCGGCGCTTCCGTAGTACAACTGACCATTTAATCCGCTTTGAATCAATTATTCGAGATTCTTTTGTCAACAAGCAGCATGTCTATGCAATTTTCTTCGATCTTGAGAAGGCGTATGACACTACCTGGAAGTATGGCATAATGTCTGACTTGTTGGACATGGGTTTTAAAGGGCACCTGCCCGTTTTTATTCACAATTTTTTGACTAACCGGTCGTTCCATGTCCGTGCGGGCTCCACCCTCTCCGACTCCTTTGAACAGGAGATGGGTGTCCCACAGGGCAGCATTCTATCTCCTGTTTTATTTAGTATTAAAATTAATAACATTGTAAAGGCCGTCAAGGATGATTCTGAATGCTCTTTGTTTGTTGACGACTTTGCTTTGTGCGCACGTGGTCGAGGACTTGCGTCCCTTGAGAGGCGCTTGCAGCTGTGCGTTGATCGCATCCAGCGGTGGGTGTCTCTCAATGGATTCAAGTTCTCGCCCTCCAAGACTGTTTGTGTGCATTTTACTAACCAGACGAAATTTTTTCCAGAACCTAGCCTGAGCATTGCTGGAGTGCCAGTTAAGGTGGCCGAGGAGGCAAAGTTTCTGGGGGTCATTTTTGACAAAAGACTTACCTTCCGCAACCATATTAATTACCTTAGAACCTCTTGTCAGAAGGCTCTCGACATTCTTCGTGTCGTCGGTCGTACTGACTGGGGTGCGGACCGTACTGTCTTACTTCGTCTGTACCGGGCCCTTGTTCGGTCCAAACTGGATTACGGCTCTGTGGTGTATGGCTCAGCTTCCAAGTCTGTGCTACAGCGTCTGAACACAATTCACCATCAGGGTCTGCGGATATGTCTTGGGGCCTTCAGGACATCTCCAGTTCCTAGTCTGTATGCCGAGGCAGGGGAGCCTTCTCTCAAGCTCCACCGCATCCGCCTCATGCTCAGCTACGTTCTGAAACTGAAGGCCCATCCAGACAATCCTGCCTATGATTGTGTTTTTAAACCATCGTTTGCAGAGATTTACGATACCCATCCGGGAGCTGTCCGTCCACTTTCTTTCCGTGTCCGACCTCATCTGCAGGCGGCCGGATTGGACCTGGACAGAGTTTCGGAATCCCTGCAACACATCACTCCACCTTGGCTCTTACCAGTTCCTGACATCTTGCTGGACTTGACTGCCCACAAGAAAGACTCTACTCCACCAGCCATATACCAACAGAGCCTCAATGAACTGCTTTCAATTTTTCCTGGCTATTGTCGCATCTATACCGATGGGTCAAAGTCTGAGGATGGGAGAGTGGCTGCGGCCGCAGTGTCCTCTCGCCATCCTAGACGCCCATTTAAGCACCGCCTCCCAGACCACTCATCTGTATTTAGTGCAGAACTGCAGGCGGTTCTGCTGGCACTCAAGCATGCTTATCGATCTAGAGAAAGGAACTTCCTGATTCTGTCTGACTCTCTTTCTGCCCTGCAGGCCCTTCTGGGCACAGGAAATGACCACCCACTGCTGGTGCAGATCAGAGAGCTCCACGCAGACTTGATGAAGGAATATTATGATATCATTTTTATTTGGGTGCCAGGGCATGTGGGCATCGAAGGCAACAGGATCGCAGATTCTGCTGCCAACGATGCCCGCAATGACCCTGTCCCTGACACACAGACTGTTTATAGTGATTTTAGACATGTGGCTAGTGCGTACATAGCCCGTGAGTGGCAGTCTGAGTGGGACAAAGAGGAAGCTAACAAGCTGCATGAAGCCCTTCCTAAGTTGTCCGATGGTCTACTTTATCGCTGCGGCAGCTGCCGTGAGGAGACTGTCCTGGCTCGGCTCCACATCGGCCACACGTATGTTACCCACTCTTATTTACTCTGGATAGAGGTAGCACCTTTGCTGTTCGGCAGCTGCGTCCTACATAGGAAGGACGGGCATCACTGGTCCTCATCCATCTCCTTAATCTCTCACATGCTGGCTCCAAGCGCCACACCCTGGCAAACCACCTCAGCTGGTGGGCTAAACCATGTGAGGGGGTGGTGTTCACATTGCACCACTAGGCGGATGAGCTGTTTCTGACAGCCAACGGCTAGAGGACGGAGGAGATCAGGTTGGATCCAACGGCCAAATGTGGGGGAGTAAACCCTTCAAATCAGGAGTGGAGCCCCGAAGGCAGACAGCTGCCTGTATTCACGCACTGTTCTGGCAGCTCCTGCAGCCAAACTGGTGCCAAACGTACTGCTTTGCATTCCTTTGGATACATCAGCGAGGCCGAGAGGGGGATCTTGACGACTGGGCACCCCAGGATCTCCATACACTTCGCCCAGGCTTGCGCCCTGGAGAGGTCACTCCAGTGACTGACCCAGCAAGCGCATATACTCCATTGTCTTCCGAGACAGGATGCCAAAACTTATTTACTTAAACAGGAGGAGCGTCCATGGTGTTATGCCTGTGACAAGCAGTACTCTGTTCAACACTTTTTGTTGTCTTGTGCTGATCTAATCGACACAAGGTATAAACATTTCACGGCAGACTCCTTGAAGGTTTTGTTCCGGGATGTGCCCCCGGACAAGATCTTCAGTTTTCTGAGAGAGTGCCATATTTTTAATAAGATTTGAGTTTATAATAGATTATGATGTTTCTATTATTTTGACCTTTTTGAGAGTCTTCCGACGTTTTCTTTAAAGACCTGTGCGACATTTTAGCCTGACATATTTTTAAGGTATATTTACATCATGTCTTAAGACCTTTCTTTTAGTCTGGCTGACCAGATTTTTACCCTTCCCGCCGTGAGATGGCCTTAGTTGCCTGCTCGGCGTTAAACCCAAATAACTAACTAACAAATTCTTCTCCAACTCCGTTTCCTGGTCATTTCTTTTAGTCTTACTTACTTACTTACTTACGCCTGTCACCCCTACCCGGGTATAGGCCGTCGACGAGAGACCTCCAGCAACTCCTGTCCTGTGCTTCTCCTTCGATTCTACTCCAGGTGGTTCCCAGTCTCTTGATGTCTGCTTGGAGGTCTCGACGCCAGGAGTTTCTCGGCCTACCTCTTTTCCTCTTTCCCTGGGGGTTCTTTTAGTCTGGCTGACCAGATTTTTACCCTTCCCGCCGTGAGATGGCCTTAGTTGCCTGCTCAGCGTTAAACCCAAATAACTAACTAACCAACCGTTTCCTGGTCAACTTCGGCAAGTCGGACCTCTCGCCATCCCGCAGATTTATCCACCTTGGTATGGATTTTCAGACCGACTTGAACTTGGTAGACTTCCCCAGGCTCGGATTGAGAAGTTGGCAGCTTTGGCCCTGCAGGTGTATCATGCCACCGAGGCTCCAGCGCGGATGTGGTTGCAGTTGTTAGGTCTCATGAGTGCAGCGGCGGACTTGCTCCCGCTCGGCTGGCTCTACCCGCGGCTGATTCAACTCCATCTCCTCCTTCTCTGGCATGCGTCTTCAGGGGAGTTCCCCTAGCGTCCCCACTAACCTACCTGTCCATCTGCACGGATGCCAGTCTTTCCGGTGGGGGCGCTCACCTGCTCCCGGACTTCAGCAAGACCGCGGGCCTTTGACCACCGGATCTAGTGGGAAAGCATATAAACTGGTTGGAGTTGAAGGCAGTTTGGCTAGCCCTCATCGCCTTGGAGGCGAGCGTAACACACCAGGAGGTCTTGGTCCTCTCTCACAACACGATGGTTGTGGCATATATTCAGAAACAGGGTGGGACGCATTCTCCTTCGGTGTGCATCCTTCTGTTCCAGCTACTAGTGTGGTGCCGGGATCGGGGCATCTCGCTGCGGGCGCATCACATCCCGGGACGGCTGAATGTGCTTCCGGACTCCCCGTCCCATTGGGGCCAGCTCCTCCATACCGAGTGGGCTCTTCACCCTGTCCTTTTTCGGAGGACCCTCCCGCCTGCCCCACTTGCCACTCCTAAGCTAAGCTTCAGACTGGTGTGACACCAACACTCACTCCACCGGATGGGGAGGTAAGGGAGGCTACTCGGGTACCTGGCTATGGCTGGGGCGCCCTTGGGCCACCTCCCTTGTCGTGTAGGCACACAACAGAATTTTGGGCTGAAATGGTAAGCTAAGTGCATGTTTCCTAATAGTAATGTCATCGGTAAGTATTTTTCGAAAAAATGCATTTTAGAGAAAAATGAATTTTTCGGATGATCTGCACGCAGTGGGAGACACCCATAATCGACTTCTTTGCCATGAGGTGGAACCGGCAGCTTCCCCTCTTTGTCTCCCCCATCCCGGAACCCCTCGCCTGGGCAGTCTATGCACTCTTCATCCCGTGGGAGGGCCTCAGTGCGTACGCTTATCCCCTCACCATGTGGGTTCCCAAAGTCCAGCTCAAGCTCAGGGGCTGCAAAGCGGTTCTGCTGCTGGTGGCTCCGTTCACTGGGACCAAGTCTTGGACCACCAACCTCCTGAGCCTCGCCACGGATCCCCACCTGCGACTTCCCACCCCGTGCACGAGGCTCAAGCAACCCTGGCAGAGGCTATACCACCTGTGCCCGGAACGACTGCTCCTTCCCACCTGGAGGTTGTGCGGCACGCCCTCGCCGCTAGAGGTTTCCCGAGTGGTTTCCCGAGTGCTATCGCTGCAGCCCGCAGACCTTCTACCAGACGCGTCTACGAAGACAAGTGGAAAGTCCTACAGTCCTGGTGCGCCGCCCAGCACCTCTCCCCCACGGATCTGACTAACCCCCCGCTGGCTGAGTTCTTTGTTTCCTCAAAAACATTACCGATGACATGACTTTGTGGAAATGTCTACTACTAGCTCAATTTTAGCCTACTTACCCGTTGTGTGCCTACACAACCCGCTAGGCACTCGGGGAACCCCAGAGGGGCCGAGAGTTATCTCCTGCTCCTTCCTTACCAGTTCCTGTCACGAGACCAACCAGTCTTGCTACTTCGCTCGTGCCGAGAAGACGTGTCGGGCTTTGCTCCACTGTGCCTCACCGGTCTTCGTCTTGCCTACGCTCGTTTCGACTTCTCTTCCGTGCCTGCCGCCTTCTAGCGCTGCCTGCTTCTTCCTTGGCACCGTTCCGGGTTCCCTCGGCTCTCCTCTGTGCTGTGACTGCTGTATGGCTACCCTTTCCCCCGTTCCCGCTTCGGCTTGGAGGTAAGGTAACGGTAGCTACCCACAGCCGGCCCTCGGGTCGAGAGCCGGCTGCCGTGGGACTCGTCTTTCATTGTGGTTACGACATAAGGGCACCAGCTATTGAGATAATTTCCGTGCCTTGCACAGCCTTCTTGCGACTCTCCTAGCGGGACGTCGCCTTCTCTCTCCTGGTTATGCCTCGTTAGCTTACGAGTAGACTTTGCCTTTCAGACGCTGGTTTTCGTAGGGCCTGGCGGCACTCACGTTCCGTTCGTCCAGCTTAAAGGCCCTTTAGCCCTTGGAGAGTATAACCACAGTTTCACGCGCCGGCGGTCACGGCGCCTGGGGTACCTTGGTGGACAGGGGGAGGTAGCTTAGTGGATAAGACACTGTGCTGGCAGTCGTAAGATCCCGGGTTCGTATCCCCTGGGGGGCAGGAATGGGATATGGACTTTCCTCATTCCATCTAGTCAATTTCTACAGACTCGGCTTACGTTTGCCTGTCTCGCCTTCATGTACACAGCACGCATAATCAAGGGCATATGATAAAAATGCCATTCCCACTAATTGAAAAGAGAATGCCCGGTAGGGCTGGTGAGATGGAAACAATGATATCACAAAGGAGGGCTCGGTGCCCTCCTGCCTGTGTTTGCGACCTTGCTATGCCCTTTGTCTGTTACAGAACCCAAATGCTTATGTGCTCCCTATGGGGAAACTTCCAGTGCCGACGGATGACCATGCGGTCTGCCTACCTTGTGCGGGCTGCTACCCGGACCACCTTTGTGATGTCTGTGCGACCTGGCCGGAGATGTTTGGTCGGACCTCTGGAGCCTGTACCGACGAGAGCGGCCCCTGCCTGCTTCCTCACTTCCGGCTCCGGTTGATTCTTCTGCAGCCCTTACGGTGCTGACCGCCCTTTCCCGCTCTGGCCTCACGGAAAGGATTCCTGTTGGGACTCGGTGTTGCTGGTTGACCAGAGGACGCCACTGCTGCCACGCCCGCTGACCCTTCCGGAGGGTCTGTTTGCCGGCAGAGCGCCCGCCTCACTGAGCCCAGCCTGCAGCAGTCTGCCCTGAGCCGTCCCACGTTGACTGGCCTTCCTCACCCGTCTCTCACCACAAGCCGCTGATCCTTCCGGAGGATCTGAACGCCGGCATAGCGCCCTGCTCTCGGAGTCTGGCCAAGAGAGGCGTCAGCTTTAGCTTGCGCGACACAGTCACGCCCCGACTCCCACCGTTCCACTTTCAGTTCACTTGCTGGCTGATCAGAGGACTGCCACTGCTGCCACGCCCGCTGACCCTTCCGGAGGGTCTGTTTACCGGCAGAGCGCCCACCTCACTGAGCCCGGCCTGCAGCAGTCCGCCACGAGCCGTCCCACGTTGACTGGCCTTCCTCCTCTCTCTCTCTCCACGATAAGCCCGCTGATCCTTCCGGAGGATCTGTACGCCGGCATAGAGCCCTTCTCACTGAGTCCGGCCAGGAAAGACCTCAGCCTCAACCTACGCGACACAGTCGTGCCCCTGACTCATCCCGTTCCACCGTCAGTTCTAGACACTCGCGCGGCGAGCGCCGCCGGAAGGATCATTCCCCCCGCCGGGATCGTCACCGCTCCCACCGCCACTCCTCGTCGCGTGCGCGTTCGCGTTCGCCGCGTCACCGCCATCATCGGCCCTCTTCCTGTGGTCGGCGCCCCTCTTCGGTTGTTCGCCGTCCTTCGTCCAGACGTCGTTCCCGCGCACCGGACAGGACCCCTCCTCGCTTCTTCTCGCGTTCGCCTCGGCTATCCCCGCCTCCGTCGTCGCTGCCGGCTCGTTCCCGGGCTTCCCGCGAGGTTCGACACACGTCCCCGCCCAAGCTTCGGCCTTCCTCGGTGCCTCGCCCGCCTTCTCGCCGCCCCCTGGACGAAGAAGCCATCAGTTTGCTGCCCGAGGACTCCGTCTCAGCCCTGTTGGGTGAGGATGGTCGCTCCCTTTCGCCCGCCGACGTCGATGTTGATGTCCCCTCGACCCTTCCGTCGTCGTCCCGTGCGGAGACCCTCTTAGCTTTGGATGAAGCCGCCAGGATCATCGCGGCCACTCTGCCAGCGGACTCCTGCCCAGCCTCTCCCCCCCTGAAGAGGAAGGTCTCTGCCTTGGTGGATGCCGAGCGTCAAGTTAAGAGGTTCAAGTCGCTTCCCCAGCCACCTGGATTTGAGGAGCTGCGAGATGCCTTCTCAGCGCACCTGCAACTTCCCGCGTCTCGAGAGCCGGTGTTCTTCTCCGTTCATCGCTGGCCGGCTGGCCTGGACATCGCCTTCCGTCGGGACTGGTATGCCGGCCATTCCCAGGCTTCCTCCATCCCTCTTCCTGCGATGGACCCCTCTGCCTTGTCGCAAGCTGGCGGCTCCGCTCTTCTTCCCCGTTCCCCCCCTCGTGGCCTGGATATGACTGCGTCCCTGGTGCGGAACACCTTAGCCTGCGCTGGGTTCCTAGAGCTGCTCACTCAAGCCCTGGTTCGTCGTGTGGAAGACGCCTGGCATCCTTCTATCACGCCTCCGGGTTGATCGGCTCTTCTTAGCGGAGTCGCCTACCGCGCCGCCTACCTCGCGTCGGTCTACGCTTCGCTGCCTCCACCGACTGTGCCCTGACCCCGTCTTGGCCGTCTTTTTCCCTCGAGGTCTCATGTTCCCCGTGTTTCGTTGAGGCCTCCGCGCGGCGGGAGGTGTCTCCTCCCTCAGGTAAGTTGCCACGGAGGTTTTCCGATTCTCAGACTCGCCAACCTTCTACAGCCACCGATTTTTCGTTCCGAAGCCTGGAGGAAGTGGCGTCAGGTTTCTTCTCTCGGCCTGTACAGATTTCGGCCCTCCTTCCGGACGGAGACTGCCAGAGCCCTGAAAGCAGCGGTCCAGCCTTAGACTGCGCAGGCGGCTTGGACCTTTCCGATGTGTACCTGCTGTCTCGATGCTCCAGGCCCCCAGGAAGTTCGCTGGTCGCGATCGACGGCGTCTTCTCCAATTTCCCGCGCTCCCGTTCGGTCTCAACCTCTGCCCTGGCGGTTCACCGGGCCGATGGACTCCTTAGTCGCCAAGGCCCGACAGTCCTCCTCCAGTCTGACGTCGATCTACCCAGACGACCTCTTCCTTCGCCGCCAGTCCGAGAGCTCTCTCGCGACAGACAAGGACGCGCTACTGCACCTCCTGACGCACTTGGGGCTTCCTAGTAAACGAGGGCAAGTCTGATCTCACTCCTTCCCTAGGTCGTCTCTACGCCCAGCCGTTGCTGCTGCATCTCCTACTCCTTGGGCGCCCGGCTTCCGGCGACGTATCGACGTTGGGGCCGGTGCCCCAGATTCTGTCGCCTCGCCTTCGTCGGTGGACCGACGCCACTTGGCTGGCTTCGGCAGTTCCCCGGGCATCTTCTCTGCCCCAGTACTCTCTGGGTTCGACGCGAGCCTCTCTGGGTGGGATGCTCATCTCCTGCCGCGGTTCCCCTTGACTTTCGGCCCTCGGATTAACGCACTATCTCATCGTCCGGCCAGTGATGCAGGCCGTTGACAAGCCCTTCATTGCTGGGATGACCTCCTCAGACACCAGGAGCTGCTCGCTCTCTCTGACAACACACCTTTGGTGGATTACTTCCAGTTACAAGGTGGCACACGCTCTCTCGAGCTTGGTATGCTTCTCTACCAGAGCTGGGGTTGGTGCGAGGACCGGACCTTCTTGGCGAGCGCGACACATTCCCGGACAGCTGTACGTCTGGACCGACTCGCTGTCCCGCCGCGGCCAGCTCTTGCATGCGGATTGGACCCTTCGGCAGGACATCTGTCGGTGGACCCGCACCCGTTAGGAGTCTCCCCAGGTCGACTGGTTCGCCACAAGGTGGAACCTTCGGCTTCCCCTCTTCGTCGCCCCGATTCCCGATCCCTGGGCTTGGGCTGTCGATGCGCGCTTCATTCCCTGGGACGTCCTGGCGGCCTCCGCCTTTCCTCGACGGTCCTCGTACCCAAAGTCCTCCTCAACCTTCGGCGCTGCCCGGCGTCCCTCCTGTTAGTCGCTCCGTTCGCCTGGATCCGCCACAGGAACACCGGCCTTCTCAGCCTCGCCACGGGCCCCCCCCCCCCCCCCCCCCTCCATGCGCCTTCCCACTCCTCGCACCATGCTCAAGCCACTGCGCCAGCCGCTGTTCCTCCCTGCCCGGAGCGGCTCATCCTTCACGACTGGAGGTTGTGCGGCAAGCCCTCGGTGCTAGAGGCTACTCGGGTACAGCGGTGGAGGCGATCGCTGCGGCCCCCAGACCTTCGGCCATTCGAGTCTACGTGGGACATGGCGAGTCCTGTTTTCCTGATGCCCCGATCACAGCCTGAACCTCACGGATTTGTCGTATCCGCAGCTGGCGGAGCTCTATCGGGCTCAACTGAGACCTAGACCTAGCCCCTTCACGGTGAGGGGTCACCTGTCCAGGCTCGCTTACACGTTGACACCGCGGACACCCAGACCGGGCGCCTGCACAGACCTCGCCGACCTTATGGGACACTTCGGCAGCCGGCGCCCGGCCTACCGCTCGCTCCTCCCCCGCTGGGACCTACCCTGGGTGCTAACGTGGTTGAATTCTGCCCGATTCGAACCCTTACAGCGGCCCGTTCGCAGATGTGACACGCTACACGTGCTTCCTGCTGGCCCGGGCTACCACCTCACGGGGGAGCGAGCTACACGCGCTTAGGCGCGTCCTATCTGCTTACAGTTCTGAGCGGACGGGTCCGTGCTACTTCTCACTGCCCCGGCCTTCCTTGCCAAACAGGTCTCCTCTGACCGCGCCGCAGGTTTCACCTTACGGCCACTATGAAACGAACCCCTGTCACAGGAGACCAGGTAACAGGATCCCGTGCGCACCTTTGACTGCTCTGCGACGATCTAAAGCCTGGCGTGCACGCCTCTCCCTACCTCTGAGACCAGCGGAATGACATAACGGCCCAGACGTTCTCTTCCTGGCTCCCTGAGTCATTTGCTCCGCCTATCAAGATATCTCCCTGCAGGGAGCGAAGAGGCTGCACATATGCGCACACGAGGTACGAGCCATGGCCACGAGCGCCACGTTTGTTAGAAAATGCGATGTCACGGACATCGTGGCTACCTTGGACGGGAAGACTGAATCTGTATTCGCCCGCTTCTCAGGGACCTGGCGGGCCAGCGAGAGAATCTCGCAATGGTGGGGGACATCGCCGCGGCGCAACACTCCCTCCCGGCGCCACCGGCGCCGTTGGTATGCACTTCGCTAAAATTGTCGGGAGTTTGCGACTGGGAGGACGGCTCTGTTCCCTCCTAGGGAGTTGTCATGCGGCACCCTCCGCCTCATCGCAATTCTTCCACAAAGTCATGTCATCGGTAATGTTTTTGAGGAAACAAATTCATTTTTCTCTAAAAGGTATTTTTTCGAAAAATACTTACCGATGACATGACTTGGATGGCCCTCCCCACCTGCCCCGCTTGCCGCTTTCGAGCGAAGTATCTGACTGGTTGGTCTCGTGACAGGAACTGGTAAAGAAGGAGCGGGAGATAACTCTCGGCCCCTCTGGGGTTCCCCGAGTGCCTAGCGGGTTGTGTAGGCACACAACGGGTAAGTAGGCTAAAATTGAGCTAGTAGTAGACATTTCCACAAAGTCATGTCATCGGTAAGTATTTTTCGAAAAAATACCTTTTAGAGAAAAATGAATTTTTCTGGCTCTTCGGCGAGCAGAACTTGGCACCGAACACCATCAGGGGTTATCTGGCCTTGATAGCGGACACGTATCGCCACTTGAACTGCCCGGTCCCAGGCGCCTGCAAGGACCTCACCGACTTGATGGCCCATTTCGACCTCCAGCGTCCCGTCCCCCGCTCGCTGGTGCCACGCTGGGACCTCCTACCCTGTGCACTGACGTGGCTGAATTCAGACCGCTTCGATCCACTCCCCTTAGCTCGGTTCACAGATGTGACCCAGAAGACTTGCTTCCTCCTGGCCCTCGCCACTGCTTCCCGGGTAAGCGAACTGCACGCACTCTCAACGCGCCCCGCCTGCCTGCAGTTAGAACGGATGGCGCTGTGCAGCTTCTAACTGACCTGTCCTTCTTGGCCAAGAATAGGACCCCCCTAGTCGCGCCCCAAGTGATCACCACTGAAAGGAATGGACCTTTCTCGGGAGACCAGTTGGCAGGACTCGGTACGAGCCTTCCAGGTGTACCTGCGCAGAGGGGGCAGTCACACCTCTTCCACCTTTGACCCCAGACAGACCAGATATTTCTGCCCAGACTATCTCTTCCTGGCTATGTTGGGTCATCTGGTCCGCCTACCAGGACCTCTCCCAGGAAGGAGCTAAGAGGCTGAAGGTCAGGGCCCACGAGGTTACAGCTATAGCCACGAGCGTCGCCTTCAACCGCAACTGCGCCGTTAAAGACATTGTGGCGGCCGTGGGCTGGCGGGCGGAATTGACCTTCACCCGATTCTACCTCGGGGACCTCTCGAGCCAACAGGACAACCTGGCCCTGGTGGGGAACATTGCCGCGGCGCAACACTCCCTCCTGGTTTCTGGGGCGCCATGGGTGAGCTTAGCTGAAATTGTGGGGAGGTTGCTCCCGGGGGTGGGGTCTGGCTAACCCTTGTACAAGGGGTAAAATTGTGGGCGGCACCCGCCTCCTCTTCGCTATTCTTCCTAAGAGTAATGTCATCGGTAATGTTTTTTAGGAAACAAATGTATTTTTTCTCTAAAATGTATTTTTTCGAAAAAATAATTACCAGTGACATTACTCGAAGGACCCTCCCACCTGCCCTGCTTGCCGCCAGTAAGCTAAGCCTCCGACTGGCGGGATACCACTGGGCACGTGGCCGGATAGGGAGGGAAGGGAGGCTACTCAGGGCCCCTGGTTACGGCACCCTACAATCACCTACCAGGTTGTGTGTGTACATAACGGATTCTTAGGCTGAAATCGGTAAGCTAAGCATACCTTTCTAATAGTAATGTCATCAGTGAGTATTTAAAAAAAAAAAATACATTTTAGAGAAAAATACATTTTACTACATGCGCATGTGTTCTGCGTTCTCAAACTTAATGTTTCAGCTTGTTACTTTGTAGACTGTGTAAAAAAATGGACCAGCTAAGAACTGAACAAAATGCAAAATATTATTTCTTTTGTGCTGAAATTCCAACTTTTTGAGCACCTTGCCATGTCACCTATGTCTGTATTCTTAGAGATAATCAATATAATAATGATAAATAATAATGTGCATTTATATAGTGCTTAACCTCCAAATGAATGGTGCTCTAAGCGCTTTACAGGATCAAATATCACAGAACAAAAAGTACAA
Source organism: Semisulcospira habei (assembly GCA_036245525.1). Classification (NCBI taxonomy): domain Eukaryota; kingdom Metazoa; phylum Mollusca; class Gastropoda; family Semisulcospiridae; genus Semisulcospira; species Semisulcospira habei. The sequence goes on along the minus strand of BTPG01000002.1, from coordinate 296,270,600 downwards.
GAAAGAAAACGCTAAAATAAGTGTTACAATAACTAAAGTGACACATATCAAAAGCTCAAACTTGCACATACACACACACCGTTACAAGAACAGTTTACTGCTAAAGATTGCTAACACACTGAAAATGCATCTAACTGTATGCATAAGAAAACAGATAGGTCTTGAGCAGTGATTTAAAAGCAGACAGAGTTGGGGCATGTCTGACATGGGCTGGAAGGTCGTTGAATATAAATGAATCTTGATCTCACATCTGACTTATAACCCCCACTGTGCATGCGGACCTGACATTCTTTACAAACCTTAGTGCCAACAGCTGCAAGCGCAAGGGGCATAACCCCTTCCCTGCAAACAGACATACATTTTATTTCTGAAATCTGTGTTCACTGAACGACCAGAAACCACACTCACCTGAAGAACATGGACACAACTAGATCTCAGCAAGAGGCATAGATCCTCATGAGCCCCCGCAGTCGTGGGGGCTCATGAGGATCGATTCCTCTTGCTGTTAGATTGTGTTCACTTTTCTTGAGTTCTGTATAAAGCGATCATTTTATAATTCTTCACAGAGCCCGTGAAGCCTTGCGCCAGTGTCTCCCTGACCAACTGAAGGACAACACCTTCAACAACTGCCTTAAGGACGACGCCTCCACAAAACGCTGGCTCCTGCAGCTACAGCAGAACCTGGAAGCCCCACCTGTTTCTGACCCCAGGGGCATGCCCCTTCACCCTCAGTGACCCCCATGACCTTGGACCCTTAACCCGTGACTTCTTCAATCATCAGATTTTGCTGATCTGCCATCCCACAAAATAATGCAGCAGTGTGTATACATGTACCCCCCCCCCCCCCATCCCATCCCCCCCCCCCCCCAACCCATCCCCCCCCCTCCACCCCCCCCCCCCCCCCCCCCCAAAAAAAAAAAAAAAAAAAATGCTGCAAGCCATATATTTGCAAATACAGTGGAGTCCGCTTAACACGACTTTCTGGGGACACGGAAAATCACTTCGTGTTAACCGTATTTCGTGTTAACCAATATGGCCTCAAAATTGATCACGGCCCTCCCGGCAAGGAAAAAGTGTGTAAGAGATGCGTGCATGAATGAGTACGAGGTTAAAAGTGCATATTATTGTACTATATATGCTTAAATTACGTTCAGCTCGCTAGGAAAACACAAGGATATGTGTACAGCTCACGTAGTTAATGTAAAATCCATCAGGTAAAATCCATAGTAAAGTAAAAGCAACACGGGCATCTGGCATCGGTAAAAGCAACACAGTCAAAGTCATTTAAAAAACGGGCCATGATCGAAGTCGGTCTTGCGTTATTGACGGCCCGTGTAGAGAGACAATCGTGGATCTCATTAATCTTGTTTTTTCACTTCAGGCGTAGTCGACTTCTGTTTTACCTTGGGGGTAGCCGTGATCGGTAGTTAACTGAATTGAGCTAGTGTTGGTACACGAATGATGCATGAATTCAGTTCAGAAACACTAGCCAATGAGAAGACGGATTACAACGACTGAAGGCTATTCAGCCAATCACAGGCTAGAGTTCGTTCATGTGTCGTGTGTACTACAGCACGAGAGCGACACGTGCAGTGCCCCTTTCATGAGTCGGTTTTCGGTGTTTGAGACTGGAATGTGTGTTCGTGTTAAACAGGTGAATAATAGTGAAATTGCTCTGGTCGGGAACCGAAAACAGCTTCGTGTTAAGCGAAATTTCGTGTTAAGCATTTCATGTTATCAGTGAAATTTTAATACACAATAAGAAGGCCGTAGGCCCGGAAAGCAAAAGCGGTTCGTGTTAACCGGAAATTCGTGTTAAGCGAGTTCGTGTTAACTGGACTCCACTGTATGCAACTTCTTTGTTATCGGATGGCAGTACTGTCTCACTGACCTGTGATTTTTTAGTTATTCTGTCCTGACACAGTGGAAGATGGACTGATGGTAATAGTCCAGCTAAAAGGTGTAGTGCCTGATGAGCTCAGCACCCATCATGTGCCAAGCTGATCTAGCACTACCATTGAACTATTACAGTCAATCTGTCCCTACCTCTGGTATGCAGTCCTAGGTCTAGTGACTGAATGTGTACAACTTACAAGCAGCCAAGTCACATGAGTGCTTTCAGACAAAAATCAGCTTGGTGCAGAGGAAAGGATAGCATTTTATTTGTTGAGCCAGCCAGATTGGCTTTACACACATCTAGTATTACTGTTGTATATTATAATATATGCGAGTGTAAGTTTGGTTTATTGATTGTTTATAATTTGTTTAGTTCTGACAAATAAATTCATTCATAGAATTTATATAATATTTACAGCCACAGAATGTTCTGTAACAAGTCCATATAGACTGAGATGGATATGTGTCAGTTTATCATGTGTACAAAAATTGGTAGAGTATTTTAAATTATAATAACCGTCACAATATAGACATGGTCACAAATTCTGTAGTGCACAGAACTTTAAAAAAGGGGATATCTATTAATGTGGTTGTCACATGCTGCTGCAAATAACACATTCGTACCTTTAATGAGGCAAAGGGCACACTAATTATGAAATAGTATTATCTTGAGGTGACTATTGCTGGTCTGTAATTTTGGATGTTATGGCCTGAGCTGTAAGGTCCAGATGCATAAACTAGCACACTTGTACTACAGAATGGTGCATGAAAATTGTAACAGATTTAGTTGACACTCGTAAAGACCCATGGGGCCGACGTCGGCTGCTGTTGGCCCACGCACGGCTGTGCACATGGCGACAGTGACCGTCGGCCTGATGGTTTTCAGTGCCAGTAAATTCCAGTAAACCTGAGTTTGATCTCTGGTTTTTAAAAATGCTCTTCCAAATGAGAAACTGTTGGACTGTTGGTAAAATTTCAGAATACGTGCCAACAACTGCTATGTGTATGTGTGTGTTTATGTATGTGGCATTGTGCATATGTTTTTTGTGTGTGTGTTTTTGTGTGCTGGCAAATTTGGTTGTTCAGAAAGATTGACAAAGTGCATGTATATTTTTCTCAGTACATTTCTTGGCATGGTGCCAATGCACAACGTTTGCATTGCAGCATTAAACATTCTGTGTGCATGGTTTGTTTTCTAAATTTATGTACATTGATGTGTAACTGTGAAGTTTGTGTTCAGCGAGTTCAGACCTATTATGAGGTTGCAGATCATGTGTATTTCCTATGGAACTGACCGAATTTGTGTATAGTTGGTGCATCATTCATCAGTACAGGCACTACCAATGTAGTACATGTATTGGCTGTCGGTAGTGCTTTTGTCTAGACGACTCATTCTGAAATTGCCTCAATCAAAACTGCTACCAGCAGCCAATGGGTTGACTCATAATAGTCATTCACTTCATTGCCAAATGACAGATCTGCCAAGTCCTACATACAAAATGTGAAAGTTGGAGTGACTGTGGTCGCTCGAGGGTTGTGCCCGATTAGCTTGAAAGCTAATCGGACACTACCTTTGAGCATTCATGTTCAGTCCATTATACATGGTTTGTTGGCACTGAGCAAATCAGGCACTGCCCATAAGATTAACCCTTATCATTTGGAATACACCAGTGTGTGAAATACGTTTGACTATAATAGTTCAAGGGTAGTGCCAGAATAGCTTGGTGCCTCTAGGTGCCAAGCTATTCTGGCACCACCCTTGAACTAAAGCCATTGGTCTGTATCCTTTTCTGTAAGTACTATAATGTAGCTTGCATATGGCAGTGTACAAATTTGAAGCTTTTAGCCTCTGTGTGATAGAGGTTAACATCTTTTGCATGTGGCATGGGAGTGAAAGTGTCGACTTTGCTGACATTTGGCAAAAACTGCCATGTCCATATTTTTTTAGAAAAGCAAGATGTTTTTTCTCACTATACAATGAATATCTCACTTTTATATTAAAAAAAAAAAGGAACATGCTTTTGCCAAATGACGGCAGAGTTCCTTTTATTATGACGGCTGTGTGAAACTGGTTTTGACATGATGGATGCCAGACTACTGCTTGCCTTACACATCAGGATTGCTAACACTGACAGTTGTTGAGTGGACAAAGTTATGCAATTTCTTTTGCCGTTTTTTTCAATTTTGAAATGTTTTATGTTAAAATATACTGGTTAGTATGTTTGTAGCTGGCATAAATGCCAGACTTTTGGAAACAGCTTACCAGTATAATATGACAAAAAGCTTTGAGGTCCCATATATTTTTGTTGTTTTAGCCAAAGTTGTCTTTTTCATAGTACATTATAATTTAATTGGGAAACCTATGGTTGAGGCATCTTAAAAAGCAGTGGTGTAACCAACTTCTGATAATTCTGACATTATTTTTTAAGTATACCAGTTTAACAGTTTCAGGTATATCAAAGATACACTCCTTCTTTCTATTCTAGCACCAAATCATGCTAGATATGTCTTCTAAACGGTCTTATAGTCTTCAGGGGCAGTCACTAGAATTTTGGAATTTCACTTGACACACTCGGCTCTAAGGTAAAAATAGGAGTTACATGTACCCCCCAAAAAATCAGTCAGGTCAAAGAGAGTGTTGAACCCCTTTAAAGGGGCTCAGCCTACTGCCTTGACCTGACTCAGATTTAGGAGCCCCTAGAAGGAATGGGTCGTGTGAATCCATTGAATGTTTGAAGCTTGTGCCATGTATGACCTACTTCTGATTTAGGGATAACTTTGTTATGGTTTACCTTACAGCTCAATGTGTTAATAACTGCCAAAAGAATTAAATTACTGGTACATATTAGTGAATTAAAAAGTGATGAGATGCTGACATGTTGTTTTTATATGACACTGTAGGTTGTTTTAGTGGAGGATTGTGATGAAGCTCTATGCCTATGCATAGAGTTCACACAGGGGTTTTGTATGGTACAGTCTTGTCAGCGGTTTGTCTTGCGACGTATATTCATGTATGCACGAGGTCACATGCAATCATAAGGAAAGCGTTTTGCACGGAGTTTTAGGTCGCAGCTCAGTCTAACCAGAGCGCTAGATTATACAGTACGGGCTATTCTGTCAGTGAGGACGGAAGAATGTTGGATATGCTGAGACATCACAGTCAACAGAGGCTGCCGCTGGAGGAACGCGAGAGACTTGGTGCCAAGACATCAACGTCAACAGAGGCTGCGCTAGTGGAGGGAGTCGAGAGGACCTAGACAGTAACGTACGCAGACTTTCAACCAGTCGCACGCACAGATTCACAACGCAACAGGCGCATACACAAACACTGACTCAGTCGGACGCATTCGTGGAGTATACGCAAAACACTATTTCTTTTTCACTATGGCCGTTTATTAACCTAACAAGAACATGAACTCAAAAGTACTCTTCACTAAATACACACTTCTCCAATCTAACACTTCACACTCACTCCCACACACAATATAGTAAAAGCCAGGTTAGCTGCAAGTCCTCATTAACCAACCTGTTCACTGCTGTTACCACTCTGTCTCGCTTGCACGTTCCTTCACGTCTAGGCGTGAAGTTACTCTCATCACGCGTTCCTTGAAGCAGTCCCACGTTTCCCAAATTGTGGACGTCCTCTCGACAAGCTCCACTAGCGCAGCCTCTGTTGAGGTCTCGGAGTCTTGGAATACGGCTAGCATATCCAACATACGTCCGTCCTCACTGACAGAATAGCCCGTATTAAGGTTGTATACTATACCTACATTTTTTAATTGAAAACTGCCGCTTATAGGGTTTTTTGAGAGCCTTATTGAGTCTGGAGGCTATTGCCACCCTGAAAGACCCATGGTCCCGGGCATATTTGTAAGTTTGAGCCTTTTGCGTGACCTACCCCTTGAGCGAAAACACGCGAAATAGCTGATTTCAGAACACAATAAAAAAATTATCGAATAGTGTGTTAAAATGATAAGGAAACATTTCGGTCACTTCATAAAGTATGTTAGTATTTTCTCGTAAAAAAAGTGTGTTCTGATAATTGGAATTCTAAGTGCAATCGAGAAAAGTTTATGTTGTAAATTCGCAAATTGCCCGGATGTTATCAATAACATTACAAGTGTTTGCAATGTTGGGCAATTGCTCATTCGAGTGAGGAGGGGAGCAGATGTCGCCTCAGACCACCATCTGCTTACCTTAAGAATGAAGCTCAAGCTAAAGAAAAGCCGCACAGAGACAACAAGAAGACAGCGCTATAATGTAGGCCTCCTGAGAGAAACTGGAGTTAGAGAAGAGTTCAATCTGGTGCTGTCCAACCGGTTTCAAGCGCTACAGGAGCTAGTAAATGAAGAGGAGGCGGTCACCACAGAGCAGCAGTGGAAGGCAGTTAGAGAGGCGCTGAACTCAACCTGCAAAGACACTGTAGGGTTCAGGAAACACCACCACAAGGACTGGCTGTCGGCACAGACCTTGACGAAGATAGAAGCGAGGAAGCAGAAGAAAGCAGCGGTCAACAACAGTCGCACGAGAGCAGCCAAAGTAAGGGCACAGGGGGAATACTCGGAAGCGAACCGCGAGGTGAAGAGGAGTATCAGGGCAGACAAGAGGGCCTACACAGACAGCCTACCCGGCACCGGCCTCCACGTGGCGTAGGTGGGTAGTCCGCTCAGTCCCTGACTGAGTGGGCTAGCGGACGGGTGCCATCTTTGTCCAGGATTAGGACTTGATGTCAGCAGATATGTTGTTCAGCCTTTTCACTGGTCCGGTTTTTAAGGAGCTGTGCTAACCTAGGTCGTACCATGTTGGATTGGTCCTTAAAAATACTCGTGACTTTTTGGTCCTTTGGATCCCAAGTGTTTGCCGTGCTTGGAGACCCGTGTCGGGGGAGAAGAGGATCCTGGTGGCTGAAACACTCCACTTTGGCCTTGACTTCTGCCTAAACGGGAGGCTAGTCGTACCGGCCTAGTCAATCGGCTCTTGTCACGTTGAGCCCTATCCCACTGTTGACATGCGGGTTGCTATACGGAGCACCATGCTATAGCCTTTGCTGCTGATTAGGTGCTTTACGCCAGTATTCCCCTGCATTCAACGGTGTGATAGAAGGCGGTGGCTCAAACGGTTCAATCGGGCTTACCCCCTTGAGTATATCTTTCGGGCAGTCTCCATTGTGCGTCGGCTGGAGACCCGCCGACAGTTGCACTTTCCCTTGTTGGGCTCGGTGGCGGGCGGGGACCCCCGGGGGATGAATATCTCTACTAATATAATATGGATAAAACAAAAAAACCAAAACTAGCACAGAAACGGCATATAGACACCGAATTTGACCATGACAGTGATTCAGACTGTGAGGAAGCGACGCCTCAGGCGTCGGCTGTATGGCCTCGCTTCCTCATTGTCCATAGCAAGGTGAAGGAGAAACCAGTTACCAAGCTGCATCCTTTTCTGGTGGGGGAGACCCTCAGGAGCCGTGTTGGCAGGCCTGACGCCCAGCGCCTCAGGTCTGGTGACTTGCTGGTGGAGTGCCGTACTCGGGCACACTCCAGCGGGCTGCTGGGGCTCTCTTCCATCGGAGACACTCCTGTGGAAGTCACACCCCACAAAACTATGAATTCGTCAAGAGGCGTAATCAAAGATCAAGCTTTGGCAGAACTGTCAGAAGATGAACTTGTAAGGAACCTTAAGTCTCAGGGGGTGACTTGCGTCAGGCGCTTCGCTTCCAAGCGAGGTGGTGGGGAGATCCGTCTCCCTACCATCATCCTGACGTTTGGCACCCCCACCCCTCCTACTACCATCTGGGGAGGTTACTACTCCCTGAGAGTGAAAAAGTACGTCCCTCTTCCCCTCCGGTGCTTTAAGTGCCAAAAGTATGGCCATGGGCAGAAGACATGCCGTCAGGCAGAGGCTTCATGCGCCCGTTGCACTAGGCCCGGACACTCTGCTGAGTCCTGCACAGCCACCCCCCTGTGTGTGAATTGCCAGGGGGCGCATATGGCTTCGGATAAGAAATGCCCTCGTTGGATATCCGAGTGCAAGATTCAGCAGGTGCGTGTGGAGAAGGGGCTGTCCTTTCTGGATGCCAAAAAACTGGTTGAAGGCCCTGGTGCAGCTGCGGCTGCCCCAACCTCTAACACTTCAGTGTATACTTTTAGTGCAGCGGTGGCAGGCAAGCGCCCCACCAAAGACTTTTCATGTCAGACCCCAACTTCTTGGTTGGGGGCGGAGCCTCGGCTCATCTCGCCCCTGGAGAGTAACCCTCCTCCGGTGGTGACAAGGAGCCAGGGAACGCAGAAGGCGGACACTGCCGGTCCGGTTGTGCCGCCTTCTGTTGCCCCTAAGCCTCAGCCCCCACCCAAACCTGTTAGTCAGTCAACTCCAAAGGCTTCTGGCTCTGGTCAGCCTTCTAAGGCCGCTAACTCTAGCGGCAGGAACGCTGCCCAGGACCAGAAGTCTAAGAAATCTATGGGACCGCTGTGCGCACGGGCCCAGAAGGGGAACACAGATGTGCCCCTTCAAAACAAATATGCTGCACTGGAGGAGCGGATGGAGGGAGTGGAAGTTGTTGTTGCTGATGCTGCGGCAGCTCCACCCCCTTCCTCTCCGAAGAACCAGAGGAGGCCCGGGAGCCGGCCCCCCTCTGTTTCTTCAACTCCTTCCAAGGTAAAGGAAAAAGGGGGGAAAAACTCCTTACCCCCAGATCAGACTTAATCATGGACTCTTTGCTTCAGTGGAATTGTCGTGGTTTTCGAGCTAACTTTGAGGAATTACGTCTTTTAGTCAAGTTCTATAACCCCTCAGTCATATCTCTTCAGGAGACTTACCTGAAGACTTCTGACCCTGTGTCTTTTAATGGTTTTAATGTTATACATAAAGGCTCTGATTCGGAGAGGCGCTCGGGTGGAGCGGCTCTTCTCATTAGTAGCCAAATTTTATGTAGCCCCGTTAGCATCGACACCTGTCTTCAGGCTGTCGCTGCTCGGGTTACCTTAAAAAAGACCATAACCATATGCAGTATTTACCTGCCACCATCACTGCGGGTCTGTAGCAATGATATTTTTCACTTAGTAGATCAACTGCCCCCTCCCTTTATTCTTATGGGGGATTTTAACGGTCATGCTCACCTTTGGGGTAGTGACCACTATGATGGCAGAGGTCAGATGTTAGAAGATGTTTTTTCTCAACTTAACCTATGTGTCTTTAACGATGGCTCACCTACATACTCTAACCCAGGTTCAGGATCTAGTTCTGTTCTAGACCTCACTGTGTGTGATCCTTCTCTCATGCTGGACTTTGACTGGAAGGTTCACGACGACCTGTGTGGTAGTGACCACTTCCCAGTAGTCCTGTCATCGGTCAGCTGTGAGGAGGATTCGCCGGTGGGGCGCTGGAATCTCAAGAAAGCTAACTGGTCTCTGTTTGCCTCTCTCTGTCAGTCTCGTCTTACAGAGGAGGTGGTCATGTCAGCTGAAGAACCTGTTTCTTGTTTTACTTCTATTTTGTTGGAGGTTGCAGGTGAAACCATCCCTAGAACTTCCACATCACTCCCTCGGAAGCCGAGAGTACCATGGTTCAATGAAGAGTGCCGCAAGGCCCAAACAATGCGCAAATCTGCTCAGCGACGTGCATTTCGTAATCCGTCGCAAGCAAATATTTTAACCTTTAAAAGACAGCGGGCGAAAGCCCGTTATATTTTTAAACGTGAACGCCGTGCTTCCTGGAGACGCTTCGTCTCATCTTTATCTTCTAGGACTCCGTCCCAAAAAGTCTGGAAGGCTGTTCGAAGAATTAGGGGCAGGGGTGGCTCGGCTTCTGTTGGCCATCTTAGAGATGGTGCCAGTTTGGTCACAGATAAAAAGGCTGTGGCCAATTTGCTTGCCTCCACCATTGCCCATAATTCTTCAACAGAGCATTATTCACCTTTCTTCCAGAGAGAGAAGGAGAAGCGAGAATCTTGTGCTTGTGATTTTATATCGGATAACTTGGAAGACTATAATGCCCCTTTTACGTTTTCAGAATTGCAGCAAGCCATGCAGAAATGTACTGACTCTGCTGCTGGATTAGATACCATCCATTATCAGCTCATAACACATCTGCCTGAGGATTCACTCCTTGTACTTCTCAAGGCCTTTAACCATATCTGGATAACCGGTCATTTTCCGCCATCTTGGCGCCAGGCTGTGGTTGTGCCAATTCCCAAGCCGGGTAAGGATCCTTCCGACCCGGGCAACTACCGGCCAATAGCTTTGACATCATGTTTATGTAAAACTATGGAACGCTTGGTCAACGCCCGACTGGTGTGGCATCTTGAGTCACAGGGTCTCATCACAGACCTCCAGTGCGGTTTCCGGCGCTTCCGTAGTACAACTGACCATCTAGTCCGCTTTGAGTCTTTTATCCGAGATGCTTTTGTCAACAAGCAGCATGTCTATGCAATTTTCTTTGATCTTGAAAAGGCATATGACACTACCTGGAAGCATGGTATAATGTCTGATTTGTCGGACATGGGTTTTAAAGGGCATCTGCCCGTTTTTATTCACAATTTTTTGTCCAACAGGTCGTTCCATGTCCGTGTGGGCTCCACCCTCTCCGACTCCTTTGAACAGGAGATGGGTGTCCCGCAGGGCAGTATTCTATCTCCTGTTTTATTTAGCATTAAAATAAATAACATTGTAAAGGCCGTCAAGGATGATTCTGAATGTTCTTTGTTTGTGGACGACTTTGCTTTGTGTGCACGAGGTCGAGGACTTGCGTCTCTTGAGAGGCGCTTGCAGCTGTGCGTTGATCGCATCCAGGGGTGGGTGTCTCTCAATGGATTCAGATTCTCGCCCTCCAAGACAGTCTGTGTGCATTTTACTAGCCAGACGAAATTTTTTCCAGAACCTAGCCTGAGCATTGCTGGAGTGCCAATTAAGGTGGCTGAAGAGGCTAAGTTTTTGGGGGTCATCTTTGACAAAAGATTGACCTTCTGCAACCATGTTAACTACCTTAGAACCTCTTGTCGGAAGGCCCTCGACATTCTTCGTGTCGTTGGTCGTACTGACTGGGGTGCAGACCGCATCGTCTTACTTTGACTGTACCGGGCCCTTGTTCGGTCCAAACTGGATTACGGCTCTGTGGTATATGGCTCGGCTTCCAAGTCTGTTCTGCAGCGTCTGAACACAATTCACCATCAAGGTCTGCGCATATGTCTGGGAGCCTTTAGGACATCTCCAGTTCCTAGTCTGTATGCAGAGGCAGGGGAGCCTTCTCTCAGGCTCCGCCGCATCCGCCTCATGCTCAGCTACGTTCTGAAGCTGAAGGCCCATCCAGAAAATCCTGCCTATGATTGTGTTTTTAACCCGTCGTTTGCAGAGATTTACGATGCCCATCCGGGAGCTGTCCGTCCACTTTCCTTCCGTGTCCGACCTCATCTGCAGGCGGCCGGAGTGGACCTGGACAAAGTTTCGGAATCTCTGCAACACGTCACTCCACCCTGGCTACTACCAGTTCCTGACATCTTGCTGGACTTGACTGCCCACAAGAAGGATTGTACTCCACCAGCCATATACCAACAGAGCCTCAATGAACTCCTTTCAATTTTTCCTGGCTATTGTCGTCTTTATACGGATGGGTCCAAGTCTGAGGATGGAAGAGTGGCTGCGGCTGCAGTGTCCTCTCGCCATCCTAGACGCCCATTTAAGCTCCGTCTCCCTGACCATTCCTCTGTATTTAGTGCAGAACTGCAGGCCATTCTGCTAGCACTCAAGCATGCCTATCAGTCTCGGGAAAGGAACTTCCTGATTCTGTCTGACTCTCTTTCTGCCCTGCAGGCCCTTCAGGGCGCGGGAACAGACCATCCACTGCTGGTGCAGATTAGAGAGCTCTACGCGGACTTGATGAAGGAATATTATGACATCATTTTTATTTGGGTCCCAGGCCATGTGGGCATTGAAGGCAACAGAATCGCAGATTCTGCTGCCAACAGTGCCCGCAGTGACCCTGTCCCTGACACACAGACTGTCTATAGTGATTTTAAACCTGTTATTAGTGCGTACATAGCCCGCGAGTGGCAGTCCGAGTGGGACAAAGAGGAAGGGAACAAGCTTCATGAAGCTCTTCCTAAGTTGTCTGACAGTCTACCTTTCCGCTGCGGCAGCCGCCGTGAGGAGACTGTCCTTGCTCGGCTCCACATCGGGCACACATATGTTACGCACTCTTACTTACTTGAACAGGATGAGCGTCCATGGTGTTTTGCCTGTGATGAGCAGTTTTCTGTTCGACACTTTTTGCTGTATTGTGCTGACCTAATTGACACCAGATATAAACACTTCACAGCAGACTCCTTGAAGGTTTTGTTCCGGGATGTTCCCCCGGACAAAATCTTCAATTTTTTGAGAGAATGCAATATTTTTAACAAGATCTGAGCATTCATAGACTATGTGAATTTTTTTATTTGCCCTTTTTGAGAGTCTGTAGACGTTTCTTTTCCAGACATGTGCGACATTTTAGCCTGAGATTTTTAATCTATATTTACATCTTGTCTTAAGACCTTGCTTTTAGTCTGGCTGACCAGATTTTTACCCATCCCGCCGTGAGATGGCCTTAGTCGCCTGCTCGGCGTTAAACCCAAATAACCTACACAGACAGCCTGGCAGCAGAGGCAGAAAAGGCAGCAGGCAGCGGCAACGTGAAACAGCTCTACGACATTACCAGAAGATTGTCGGGTAAGTATGGCCATACAGAAAGACCAGTAAAAGACAAAGAAGGCAAACCTATTGCAGACAGAGCAGACCAACTTGACAGATGGGCCAAGTATTTTGAAGAGTTACTGAACAGACCTAGCCCACCCGACCCCCCCGACATCCAGCCGGCAGAGACCGACCTACCCATCAGCTGTGACAGACCCAGCCGGGAAGAGATCAGAAAAGCAGTGGCATTTTTGAAGAATGGCAAAGCAGCAGGGCCAGATGGCATCCCAGCGGAGTCTCTGAAAGCAGACCTAGAGACAACAGTTGAGATGCTGTACCCACTGTTTGGAAAGATCTGGGAAGAGGAGGTGATGCCAGCTGACTGGAAGGAGGGGTACCTAATCAAGCTTCCCAAGAAAGGCGACCTCAGCAAGTGTTCCAACTACAGAGGAATCACCTTGCTGTCAGTACCAGGAAAGGTCTTCAACAGGATCATCCTAGAGAGAATGAAGAGCTCCGTTGACCCCCAGCTGAGAGACCAGCAAGCAGGATTCAGGAAGAACCGATCATGTACAGACCAGATCGCCACTCTCCGCATCATCGTGGAACAGTCTCTGGAGTGGAGCTTCCCGCTGTACGTCAACTTTGTGGTTTATGAGAAAGCATTTGACAGCGTGGACCGAGAGACTCTGTGGAAACTCCTACGACACTACGGTGTACCCACAAAGCTCGTCCGCCTGATCAAGAGCAGCTATGATGGCATGACATGTCGCGTGATCCACGAAGGGCAGTTCACCAGAGAGCTCCAGGTCAGAACTGGTGTCAGGCAGGGGTGTCTGCTGTCTCCGTTCCTCTTCCTACTGGCCATAGACTGGGTCATGAAGATGACCACAGAGCACAGACGAAGTGGAATACAGTGGACACTGTGGACACAGCTTGACGACCTCGATTTTGCAGACGACTTGGCATTACTGTCCCACACTCGTCAACAAATGCAGGACAAGACCACGAGGCTTGCTGACATCTCGTCCCAAGTGGGCCTCACCATTCACAAACAGAAAACAAAGACAATGAGGCTGAACGCAACCAGGGAAGAACCAGTCTTGCTTGCTGGCACCCCGTTGGAGGAGGTGGAGTCCTTCACCTATCTCGGGAGCATCATAGACAAAAAAGGCGGCACTGATGCAGATGTCAGAGCACGAATCGGTAAAGCCAGAGCAGCCTTTCTCCAGTTGAAAAAAGTGTGGAGTTCCAGAGAGCTGTCACAACACATCAAAGTCCGGATTTTCAACTCCAATGTAAAAGCAGTTCTCCTATATGGAGCAGAGACATGGAGATTGACAAAAACCACAGTCAACAGAGTACAGACCTTCATGAACAGTTGCCTTAGAAGAATTTTGAAAATCCACTGGCCAGAGAAGATCAGCAACGTCAGACTCTGGGAGAGAACAGAGCAGATAACAGCAGAGAATGAAATTGGGCGAAGAAGATGGGGATGGATCGATCACAGTCTGAGAAAGCCAGCTTCCAGTATCACTAGGCAGGCATTGTCATGGAACCCCCAGGGAAAGAGGAAAAGAGGTAGGCCGAGAAACTCCTGGCGTCGAGACCTCCAAGCAATCAAGAGACTGGGAACCACCTGGAGTAGAATCGAAGGAGAAGCACAGGACAGGAGTTGCTGGAGGTCTCTCGTCGTCGGCCTATACCCGGGTAGGGGTGACAGGCGTAAGTAAGTAAGTAAGCAATTGCTCAGGCCCTTTTTATTCGATAAAGTCGCACTTTATGTTATAACTATCATATTGATTATGAAGAAAATATGGGGTCCCGCACAAAATTTGGCACTTTGGGTCGTTTTCGAGTGCGTATTCAATAAGGGATACAAGCGATGTCTGACTTCCGGCAGATCATATCTCCGCCGTAGCCAGTCACAAGCACGCATGAGAAAGAAGGAAAAACAACTATTTTAAACCTACAAGGGAAAACCTATGCCCAAACTGTTGCAAACTACGCCCAAACTGCTAGTCCTCGATCACTATTTGTGACAGTAAACTGGAACAAACAACAACGGCAGATACGGGATGAAAATGTTTATCTATAAGTAATTAAATGCACGTGCTGGTTCTTAGTAATTTAGTTAGTGCAGTGGTAAGGTACTTTTTTTTGCCACGCAGGTGACCAGGGTTCGAGTCCCGTAGATGGCGATATTTTTTTCCTGCTCACATTTGAAACCCATACATTTTCTACTTCGCTAAATGAAACAAACACACTTTAAACCCAAAGCAAAAAAAAAAATTAACGCGTGGTATTTTTTTATTTTTATTTTTTAAATATGCGATTGTCATCACTGTGGGAATGTGAATGTTAAACCTTAAACCAACCAACCGGATTCAGTCTTGGATAAAAATGCACACTGGTTACCTCGGTACATTTGTTCATTCATTTTTTTCAGTCAGGCATTGTGTGAGCATGTTTACATTACATGTTTACATTCATTCAATCATTCACAGCTTCACTGATGAAAAAGCACACCAAAGAGTGTTGTCACAGAGTTTTTTTTTTTAAATTTTTACTGGCATCATCTACAAACATTAATTGATGTGAATTTGTTTTAATATACCTGCTGCAAGAAATGCTACATGTTCCTTTGGTGTCTCCGTGAAAGCAGGTCGATGAACATCTCTGGTTGAAAGATGTTTGTAAACAGATTGGTAGTGGATGTACCTATCTCTCTAGCTGAATCTCAGTTTCCCAGCAGTTTTTGGTTACAAATTATAAGGAAACACACACTACCACCGAGCCACCCAGCTCCCCCTCAAAATACAGCTTTACTGCAGAACATATTTCAACTACATGTAACATTATTCACATTTACATTGACAAAGTGCTGCCTTTATACAAGCTATTTGGGAGAAAAGTGGAGCTGATGTCATTTTTAGTTGTGTGCATGCCTACGGAGACTTGTATGGACACGGATCATAGTCAGGTCATTCTGTTTGCTGGCGTGTGTCATGTACTGTAAAACTTGTGAAATGAACCATGTGGTTAGCAATTCTGATACGATAAGTAAAGCCACACAGCTGAAAGTCAAAGATTGACAGTGGAAGAATAAAACAAAACGAACACAAAGTACAGTACATATCATATGCCTATGATCAGTTATCACCCAACCACTTAAATCTGCTGTGACAGCTGGAGGGTAATGCAAGAACTGCATGGTCAACTCACTCTTGAGCAGTATTGCGTTTTTCATTGAGCAAGTCCACATTTGCACAACATTTTAAGCTGAGGGTTTAATGACATAAATATACATCCCCACGTGTCTATATTTCCGCACATCCCCTCTTCAGAAACGACCCATGGGTTTTATACTCTGAGGCCAATGACCATTTTCAGAATGAACCCTGTATATCATTTTGAATCATGCAAAGCGGAGCAGTGATAAGTTTTCTCCTTGTCTCACACCGATGCTGCACAAAATCTATCTGTACCACTGTTTCCTACCCCATAAGTGTCAGCTGTGGAGTACATATTTTGAATGACTGATGTATGCCAGTATTTAGGAACTTGTCACAAAAAAGACCTGTTTATATGATGAAATGTCTTCGAAAAATGAACACATTGTCAGTAAAGGGGTTTTCCTTGGATAATCAAAAACTAATACATATTAAGCTGCGTTTCCAAATCGCGACATGACAGGAGAGTGACAAAAAGTAACTTCTGAGGGCGTCATCCAAATAAATATGCATAGGAAGGTCTTACCATCAGGTATCTCTTTACCAAGTTTAGGGTTACAGTTAGGAATACTTGAGAAAAAAACATCTTTGGGCAATATATGGCTATCTTGTACCTATTTCCCGATTTCTTGTGACCCTTGACCTTTCTGACCTTTCATGCATACGAAATTAGTATGCATGAAAAGTTCTTACCACCTTGTACCAAGTCTGGGTTTGAAGTTGTGTATACTTGAGAAAACATCTGTTTGGTCAAAATACAGATATTTTTCACCTTTTTACTGCACTACAAATTACAACATGGGTGTCAAATCGCTTTGTCACGTTGTTATATGAAAACACACAAAGCACACCCCCATCACTGTACAATAGCCCCGGAACTGCTCGACTGCACGTTACTCCCCCACCACTGCCCTGGGGGACTTGGGTGGGGTTAGGTATTTTTTAGTTCCCAGGGTCACCCTGGTCAGCCCCACAGGGTGGGCCCCACCCGGGCCTGCCTTGGGGGACTTGGGTGGGGTTAGGTATTTTTTAGTTCCCAGGGTCACCCTGGTCAGCCCCACAGGGTGGGTTTTTCTCTCTATTCTGGGGCATGTGTTTCTGTCTACCCTTTGTCCATTCACCTGTATTTGCCTTTTTAAAACTCTCCCTACTGTCTGCACTGCCTGTAGCTCTTGATATTGGATGTGTGTTGCTAAATGGTCTTAGCTTTATTTAGGCCCCATGTGTTAGGTTTATTTAAAGTATTTGACCGGCTGGCGACATACATTCAATTTTCTGTTTATTTTTTTTTTCACAAGCAGTGCAGGCACGTCCTGAGAAAGCCTTGTTGCTGTCGGGACGTTAAGCAATGTACAATCAATCAATCAAACCCACCCTGGTTTTCCTCTCTATTCTGGGGCATGTGTTTCTGTCTACCCTTGGTCCATTCACCTGTATTTTCCTATTTTAAACTCTCCCTACTGTCTGCGCTGCCTGTAGCTCTTGATATTGGATGTGTGTTGCTAAATGGTCTTAGCTTTATTTAGGCCCCATATCGTAGGTTTATTTAACGTATTGGACCGGCTGGCGACATACATTCAATATTTTGTTTATTTTTTTCACAAGCAGTGCAGGCACGTCCTGAGAAAGCCTTGTTGCTGTCGGGACGTTAAGCAATGTACAATATCGACTGCACGTTACAATTTTGTCGCCCCGCTGCTTCTATGTCAGGCTTATGGAAACACTCCCTCTTTATTTCTATGTTCTCGAGTTTTGTCATTGTCACTTTGTTGTCACTGCCCCACTGCTGTTGTGTCTGCAGTTGAATAGCCAGGCCTAAAGCCTGCTTGCCCTTCTCCTACCCCCACCCGGGTCTGCCCTGGGGGACTTGGGTGGGGTTAGGTACTTTTTAGTTCCCAGGGTCACCCTGGTCAGCCCCACAGGGTGAGTTTTCCTCTCTATTCTGGGGCATGTGTTTCTGTCTACCCGAGATCCATTCACCTGTATTTGCCTTTTTAAAACTCTCCCTACTGTCTGCACTGCCTGTAGCTCTTGATATTGGATGTGTGTTGTTAAATGGTCTTAGCTTTATTTAGGCCCCATGTTTTAGGTTTATTTAACGTATTTGACCGGCTGGCGACATACATTCAATGTTCTGTTTATTTTTTTTTCACAAGCAGTGCAGGCACGTCCTGAGAAAGCCTTGTTGCTGTCGGGACGTTAAGCAATGTACAATCAATCAATCATTGCCCTTCTCCTAATATATGGCTATGCATCAGCTCAGGCAGTAAGGCACAGGCTTTTGCTGCATTTCGAATGATGTGACTGTCCAAAACCTTGACATTGTGGCCAGCCTGGTGGATGGACATCAAAATAACAGGACGTCTGCCCACCTACACAGGACAATCAGTTCACTTCCTTTGCCTTCTCGTCGGTTGGCCATCGCGGAGAGATGTACCCGCTGAACTCTTCTTCCCTTATCTTTCGCAACCTGCAAAAGATAATTTTGTATCAAAAAAAGTTTTGACATGCACATATTGCGTGCATATATGTTTGCAAGTATTTATACAAAGTACATACATGCATAATATGACAGTAGTCAGAACATGAACAAGAAAGGCAATGTCCTTATGGTTCACCTGTATGACCAATCCACATAATACGTCTGACCTTTTTGACCTTGGCTTGACTTCTCTAACAGGTCTCTGAAAATGTCTAAACATAAGTATAGGGCTGGATTTTGTACCAGTGAAACCTGAGGTTTTTTTCCAAATCCCTTCATTTTTCACACATTTGTCAACCCTCTGTGACCCTTGACCTCTGTGAGGGGCTGATTACATTAGTATGCACAGAAAAGTGTTATCATCATGCCAAATGTTATTGAAAGTTTGCAAAAACATTGATAAAAACTACAACTCTACCCGAAACTAACTTTTGTCACCCTTATCATGTGGTATCTCCATAGCAAGTTTGAAGTTGAAAATACTACTTGAGATGACCTTTGAAAGGTCACAGAAATTGGTATGTTTAGAATTATTTTACCACAAAGTACCCTTGTGCCAAGTTTGAAGTCTGAGGCTTGCATAGTCTTCGAGGAAATGCCAATGTTAAAGTTGCCCACAGATAACAGACAGTTGACGGACGACCCATTACAAACACTTACTTTTGCTATCACACGTGCGCCAAAAATTAGACGCCATTGAGCTTGAAATGACCACAAAGGGTGTATACATATATCTAGAATCAGCATCAATATTCAAAGTGTAACTTGCAGAAATTGTTTCAAACAGGACAACGCATTACTGTTTAGCAACAGCACACACTGGACCAAATAGGTAGTATTCAGAGTTTTCTAGTCCTTTTGTATGCACTAAGTGCTTATTAAAGAAAACGACAGTATTTGCAGACTTGCCCAACCCTCTAGTTTTCAAATCAAATGCAATATGGTGCCACTTGTTGACAGCAAGTGATTTTAGCATTTGTTGAGAATGCTGGTACTAGTACTCTCTTGGCTTGACTTCGCGAACAAAGATTTTATAGGAGTTGCCCACGACGTCTGCAGGCTTGTTCGTGGCTGCGGAGGCCAATCCGAGACAGGCAGGTTCGACCGCAGTGGCTGCAGGGGAAGGTATGGCCAGGGTTCTGAGCTGCAGCATCTGTTTTTTCTCCTGAGCCGCTTGTCCTTAAGGCTAGTTCTGTGAGAGTCCTCAAAGGAGACAGCTGCCTTGTAAATGGTGGAGCGCCAGGTGTCACGGTCCGCAGCAAGCGAAGACCACTGGTGGTGGTCGATTTGGCAGGCACTAAGTGACTTCTTGAGACAGTCTTTGTATCTCTTCTTTGGTGCCCCTCTGTCACGGTGTCCAGTAGCAAGCTCGCCAAACAGGGTGATCTTTGGTAGGCGATGATCCTCCATCCTGGAGACATGCCCCGCCCAGCGGAGCTGTGTCCGCAGCAGCAAAGCCTCGATGCTCACAGTTTCAGCCTGTTCAAGGACCTCGACGTTGGTGACATAGTCACTCCAGTGAATGCCCAGGATGGTACGCAGGCAGCGCTGGTGGAAGCGTTCGAGGAGTCGTAGTTGGCTGCGGTAGAGGGCCCAGGACTCGGAACCATACAGCAGGGTGGTGAGGACCACAGCTCTGTAACGCTGATCTTGGTGCCTGTTTTCAGCTGTTGGTTGTGCCACACCCGCTTGAAAAGTCGCCCGAAAGCGCTGTTCGCTTTTGCCAGCCTGCTGTCAAGCTCCTTGTCCAGCTTGGCGTCCGACGTGATAATGCAGCCAAGGTAAGTAAACTGGTGCACTGACTTTAGTTCAGACTCGCCAATGGTGATGTGAGGAGGGCGATACACTGTCTTGGGTGCCGGCTGATGGAGGACCTCTGTCTTTTTCAGACTGACCTCGAGTCCAAAGAGCTGGGCAGCATCTGCGAAGCAAGACGTGATGCGCTGCAGGGCTCTCTCTGTGTGTGCAACGAGGGCAGCATCATCAGCAAAAAGCAGCTCACGAATCAGTTGGTCTAGGGTTTTTGTGTGGGCCTGCAGTCGTCTGAGGTTGAACAGGCTGCCATCGAGACGATACCTGATGTACACTGCATCGTCATCATCGAGGTCCACTGTGGCCTGCTTCATCATCATCATCATCATCAGTCCCTTGCCCGAACTGGGCGTTGGGGGGACTGAAAGGCAGCAGCAACAGACAGTGCTCTCCACTGAGTTCTATTTTGGGCGGTGGCAAGCAAGTCTGGCATCTCGAGTTCGGTCCATTCTTTTATGTTTGCGACCCAACTCTTTCTCTGACGACCTCGCCGACGACTTCCTTCGAGAGTGCCTTGGAGGATAGTCTTGGACAAGGTGTTGTGTCGGGTCACGTGGCCAAACCAAGCAAGCTTGCGCCGTTTCACGGTTGCCAGAAGGGGTTCATGTGGGCCCACCAGGGAAGTGACGATGCTCCGTACATATTCGTTGGTCTTGTGCTCGCGGTACGAGATGCGGAGCAACTTCCTCAGGCACTTGTTCTCAAAGGCCTGGATTTTCTTTTCTGAGTCTGCAAGCAGTGTCCAAGTCTCACAGCCGTAGAGTAGAATAGACACTACGAGGGACTTGTAAAGCCTGTACTTGATGGTGAAGCTGATGGAGTTACTTCGCCATATCCTGTCCAGCCTGGCCATTGCGGATGTTGCTGTACCTATCCTGATACGGATCTCTGCTATGCAACTACCGTCTTTGGACAGGGTGGCTCCCAAGTACTTGAAGCTATTGACCTCTTCTAGCTTCTGGCCGTTCATGTGAATGTTGCTGCTGCTGTCGCTTGTGGTGTTGATCATCACTTTGCTTTTATCCGTACTGATCTCCATGCCATAAGACCCTGCGCTACTTGAAAGTTTGTCTGTCAGGTTTTGGAGCTCACTATTGCTGCCTGCCATGAGGTCAATGTCGTCTGCGAATCGAAGATTGCACAGGGATCTGCCACCAATAGAGATTGAAGTATGGTGGTCGTGGAGGGTTTCCTGCATGATCTTCTCCAGGAATATGTTGAAAAGGACAGGAGAGAGCAGGCATCCTTGACGGACACCGATCGTCGTCCTGAAGAACTCGCCTAACTGATTGGCCTGCTTCAACATCATACTAAAAAAGATGGTGAAGAGGGTCGGTGCCAGCACGCAGCCTTGCTTTACGCCGTTGAGAATAGGGAATGGTTCTGAGAGGTCATTGTTGAGTCTGACCTGGTCTTGGGTTTCGCCAGAAAGAAGAACAAAGACTGGTTTGATGAAAACGATGTAGAGATCCAGGAACACCTAGCAAAAAAAAAGAGCCGCCCATCAGGCCCACCTAGCCCAGCCTTCCTGCCCTGTGAAGAAGTCTGCCTTCCGCCTCGTCTGCAGCAGTCTCCAGCGCAAGCTCAGAGATCTCCAGAATGAGTGGTGGACCAGACTTGCACAGAGGACCCAGCTTTGCGCTGACAATGGTGACTACAGGGGCTTCTACGAAGCACTGAAAGCAGTGTATGGCCCCAGGCCCAGGCACCTGGTACAAAGTCCCCTGCGAAGCGCGAATGGCCAGGCACTCCTCACAGATAATACCTCCATCTTAAACCGCTGGTCGGAATACTTTCAGAGCCTCTTCAGCGCTTCCCCCACCCGGGTCTGCCTGGGGGACCTGGGTGGGGTTAGGTACTTTTTAGTTCCCAGGGTCACCCTGGTCAGCCCCACAGGGTGAGTTTTTCTCTCTATTCTGGGGCATGTGTTTCTGTCTACCCTTTGTCCATTCACCTGTATTTGCCTTTTTAAAACTCTCCCTACTGTCTGCACTGCCTGTAGCTTTTGATATTGGATGTGTGTTGCTAAATGGTCTTAGCTTTATTTAGGCCCCATGTGTTAGGTTTATTTAACGTATTTGACCGGATGGCGACATACCTTCAATGTTCTGTTTATTTTTTTTTTTTCACAAGCAGTGCAGGCACGTCCTGAGAAAGCCTTGTTGCTGTCGGGACGTTAAGCAATGTACAATCAATCAATCTCTTCAGCGCTGAGCGCACTGTTCAAGAAGCAGTCGTCCTACAAATCCTACACCTCCCAGTAAAGGTTGAATTGGACGAACCGCCCACCGCTGAAGAGACCCTCACAGCCATCCACCAGCTCAAGAGTGGCAAAGCAGCAGGCATTGATGGAATACCGCCAGAGATCTGGAAACATGGAGGCACAGCAGTGCACAACAAGCTCCATGACCTCTTTCTCTGCTGCTGGGAGGAAGGAACACTACCAAAAGATCTCCGTGATGCAGTTGTTATCACCCTGTACAAGAACAAAGGCGAGAAGTCTGACTGTTCCAACTATCGGGGAATTACCCTGCTGTCCATTGCTGGGAAAATCCTTGCAAGGCTGCTCCTGAATCGGCTGGTACCTGCCATCGCTGAAGACCAACTCCCAGAGGGCCAGTGTGGCTTCAGAGCAAACAGGAGCACCACCGATATGGTCTTTGTGCTGAGACAGCTGCAGGAGAAGTGCCGCGAGCAGAACAAAGGGCTGTACGTAACATTTGTCGACCTAACAAAAGCGTTCGACACTGTGAGCAGGCAAGGCATGTGGCAGATCCTGGAGCGACTTGGCTGTCCCCCAAAGTTCCTCAACATGATTGTCCAGCTACACGAGGACCAACAAGGTACTAGTACTACACCATCTTCAAAATGAAAGAAAGCATTACAGTGTGATGTGTTTATTCCAACCAGTTGTGTTTTGTTATGAACCTGATTCTATTCACAAATCAATCGGTATGCTTTACCTCGAGTCCAGGACAATAAGTGTCGCCTTCTCTCACTTTAGTTGATCCGCTGGAACTGGAATTGCCTGCTTTTAGCTGTGGCCTTCTCCTTTGAGCAACATGACCTGACTAGCTCTTGCCTCTTTTTGGTGTAGGCATCATACTTCTGTGCTTGTTTGCAAGTATACCCTCTGGGCGTGACTCTGCAGTGAGACGTCAACAGCAGCATTGACCTGAAATGAAATACATGTTTATTATCGTGTTATTCGGCAGCATGGCAATTTCACTTCTGATCTTATTTCAGGGTGGGTCGGTTCAAAACTCCACAAACAGGGACTTTGTTATAGCATTATAAACAATTCAGGGCCGGTGGGGGGAGTCCCCCCCCCCCACCCACCCACCCACCCAATTCGTCCCTACATTTAGTTTACACATTACTACCTTCACACTAATGTGAAATAAACTGTGAACACCACAAACAACAATGGTGAAGCCTGGATCGCTCGTGTGCATTTAAAACTGATCATTTTCTTAAATCTGAACTGTGTGACCTTTCCAACAGGTGACTGAAATTTAAGTGCCATGAGTCTAAGCATAAGTAAAGGGCTGGCTTATGTACAGTTGTGAATAGTATTTGAGAAAAAATATCTTTTGTCAAAATATGGCTTTTTTTTTTTTTTTTTTTACCTATTTCTTGATTTCTCATGACCCTTGGCCTGAACTCAAACTGGTAGGCTAAGAGTAAGAAAGGTCTTGCCACAAAGTATCCTTCGGCTACGTTTGAAGACTGTGGTTTGAATAGTCTCCGAGAAAATGCCAACATTAAAGTTTACCATGGATGACCAATGGCCCAGAACATAGCCTTACACTTGATTCGCACATGAGCCAATGAAAGAAGGCATTACAGTATGATGTGTTCATTCACACCATAGTTGTGTTGTGTTCTGCACCTGATTCTCATCACAGATCTACTGGTATGATTTACCTTGAGTCCAGGAGAATAAGTGCCACGTTCCCTCACTTCACTTGAGCTGTGAGTGTGACCTTGGTCAGTTGGTGTAGGCGTCATACTTCTGCGCTTGTTTGCAAGTATGTACTGTGGGTTAAAGTACTGAGACTCCACAGCGAGAGGTCAACAGCAGTATTAGCCTGAAATGAAATACATGATTATTACTGTGTTGTTCGGCAGCATGACAATTTCACTTTGCGTGAACTAAATGCAGGGGCAGATTATTACTTTCAAAATAAATGCGACAAAAACTGTGTAAACCGCAAAGAACAAACAACAATGGCAAAGTCACGTCTGTACGCCTCATGCACATGACTGATTCACAACCTGTGTGACCTTTCCAAAAGGTAGCTGAAATAAGTGTCACGAGTCTCAACATAAAGGCTTGCTTTTGTACTAGTCAAATTTGTATTTTTTACACATTCTACGGTCATCCAAAATGGTAGTCAACAAATATTAGGGTTTCAGTCATAGTAGCGTTTTACTAGGTAACCCTTTTAATCCTGATACACCCACTGCTTGAAATAAATGTGACTATGATAGTTCAAGGGTGGTGCCAGAATAGATTGGCGTATTATCCGCCAAGCTATTCTGGCACCATCCTTGAACTAAAAAAATGCTGGACCTATCTCCTAATCTGTAATATAGATTGATTGTACATTGCTTAACGTCCCGAGAGCAACAAGGCTTTCTCAGGACGTGCCTGCACTGCTTGTGAAAAAAAAAAAATAAACAGAAAATTGAATGTATGTCGCCAGCCGGTCAAATACGTTAAATAAACCTACAACATGGGGCCTAAATAAAGCTAAGACCATTTAGCAACACACATCCAATATCAAGAGCTACAGGCAGTGCAGACAGTAGGGAGAGTTTTAAAAAGGCAAATACAGGTGAATGGACAAAGGGTAGACAGAAACACATGCCCCAGAATAGAGAGAAAAACCCACCCTGTGGGGCTGACCAGGGTGACCCTGGGAACTAAAAAATACCTAACCCCACCCAAGTCCCCCAGGGCAGACCCGGGTGGGGTTTAATCTGTAATATAGCCTTCATAAGACAGAGAATGGATGAGAAAACTAAGTTACTAAGTACTGAAAGCAGTTACTGAGTTAGTAATGCAAAATTCTCCCGTAGCAGGACTTTTTACTACACACAGTACGTTTTCCTAAATAATAAGCACTGGCACTGGTTTAATATCACTACAATGTGGACTACATTCCTTCCACCGTATTAGTAAAGGCTCTCTGAGACTGTATGGAAATGTTCTACTTCTAGGTGGTGACTGACATACATGGAATGCATGCCCCTGTCAACCCACAATAAAATGTAGTCTTCTTCATTGCAGGTAGGCTGTAAATTTCCATGCATAAAACTAAAAGGACAGTTAGCTATTGGGGTTTTACGCTGTGCAGGTGACATCTCACGGCAGTGCATAAAACTTTTTTTTTGTTGAAAGAGTTGGAAAACCAGTCAGATACACCACCAACCACTTTTTCTACTTTAGTTTACCTTTTCCTTGCTGATGTCTGAAGAGATTTTGTTGTTTTCCTGGCTCCCGTTCGGTTGGCCCGTTCATTTTTTTTTTTTTCTTCTTCTGGAGAAATGGTTATGGGTTACCACTGACGCTCGATGACTTGTCGCAACTTATGCAAAAGTATCTTATTTCTGAGGAAACACAACATTTTATGCATAGAAAGAGTCAGCTTACACACCTATTTCAGACAGTATATATCTTTTGTCAATTATCGATAAATTGAGCTTGTTTGCAATACGACTTGCCGTACGGCGGTTTTTTTCGGTGACCTCTAGTCTCAGGTCACGGCAGACGCAAGATAGCGGTATCTAAATGCGCAGAAAAGATGCGCGAAAGAGGTGTGTCCTACAACCTTAAACTGAGCTGCGGCCTAAAACTCCGTGCAAAACGCTTTCAGTCTTATGATTGCTCGTGACCTCGTGCATACACGGAATATACCTCACAAGACAAACCGCTGACAAAATCGTACCATACAAAAACCCTGTGTGAACTCTATGCATGGGCATAGAGCTTCATCACAAGGACATAGCAATAGGTTGTAGGATTATTTTTAGGGACTTTTTTCCCCTTGTTATTTTGTTTTAAATATGTTCATGTTAATTCATTTTACTGCATTTGTGTTCATGTCATGAGATTGTCAAGGTTCTAAGACAACCAAATAAAAGCAGCTTGTGACGAAACAGAATGTGTTATGCACGGGTCATGTGTGTGTAGGGTGCATGTACACCTGCTATATGCAGTTGATCATGATATCTCAAGGGTAGTCCCTGTCTAGTTTGGCGCCTCCAGGCACTACACTGGAGCTTTCATGGCCGATCTATTTTCCAAGGGTAACATTGGACGTGAAGAGCTGATTTGCTAACTTTCAGCCAGTCTCGTCCATTTGTATACGAGGGCTGTGTTGCCCTGTTAAGGCAAAAAACCGTAATGCATTTTGAGTAAAGCAAAATTTTCATTCCGTTACTATGAAAATCTTGCTTTTCGGTAAGTTTTTGTTACAAAAAAATGGACTTGATGTCTTTTGCCTTCACAGGGCAGTGCGTCCTTAAAGAGAGTTGAGCCTCCCTCGGTCTTCTTCAGCTCATTTGGGCCAGACGCCGTGAAGTGGGGCTGAAATGGAACAATAGTCCATAAGCTAGCCAGGCCTACCGTGCACCCCCCCTCACCCCCCCCCCCCCCCCCGCCAGTACTCAATAAGATGGGTTTCAAAGTGTACCTTAGTATGTCCTGAGATGTTTAAGCCATGTTCCCCGAAAATCCTTAGGAACACACCAGAGATATAGCCGATGGGGCAAGGGTACCCCCATTCACGCTCTTCGCAGATGCTAAAATGAGGTTGAGAAACATTTTTCTCTAAATAAATCAGAATTCATTCCAGAAGCCCAAATCAGGCAATATTATGTTAAAGCACACCTTCTGCATCCTCTGCAAAAAAACAGAATGAAAAAAATATTGAATCTCTAGCTCTAGTTTATTTGTGCACCCAGTAAACGGCCATTTCTTCGAAATCGCAAAAAAAGACAAAAATAATATGTCGGATGCCTTCAGACATTTTCTATAGCACTGACAGTCCATTTTCAGGCTTACATCATTAAAACAGGATGTCACAATTATTATAAACTTGACTAGGTGATGCTGTGATCACTGTGAGTGCCACAGTGGTTGATTTTGTATCCCTACCCCCAAGTTGTAAAAATACACAAAATTAATTTTTAAAAAATTACTAAAGTTATTCCATTTCATTTTGACCTCTTTTTACCTATTAAGTTTCAATAATGTGAGCATAAAGTGCAAGAAAATAAGGAAAGTCGACATCCTTTAGGGTACGTTCGTGGTGAATGATAGCTTTTTCCCATTTAAAATTGCCAAATTGGGAAACGTACGTTGTTTCGGATGCCCTCAGAAATTTTGTATACATCTGCTAGGTCCTTTCTTTTTTTTTTTTTTTTTTTTTTACCGCCGTGAGATGACCTTAGTCGCCTGCTCGGCGTTAAACCCAAATAACCTAACCTAACCTTTTTTTTATTATTTTTTTTTTAGGTTTTATTGGTTAGGATAGAGTATCACAGTTACTCCCAACCTGATTTGATGCTGTGATGCATTTAGGGGCCACAGTGGCTAAATCTGCTGCCCTACCCCATTTTACCAGTACGCAAAGGAACGCAAAATGATCATAAAAATTGCTTACGTCATACTCCTCTGTTTAAATATTATTTGTTGCCAGTTTTCTTTAAAAAGTATGCATATTGAGCATAAAAATGTGTGATTATTTAATTAATTTCAATGTGCCCCATCCATTTAATTGTAACTATTTTTAACTGGCTGGTCTTTTAGATGATATTTTACCTAGCGTAAGGTGGGTCTAGTAAGGTCTCCCCTTTTCCTTTAATTTTTTTTCGTCTAGAAAGGTGTAAATATGAATATGCGTAATAAAGTTTCATGGTTCCTAACAGCCAAAACAATGTTATCAAAATACTTAGTTTCCACAAGTCCACCACGAGATCACCACTTCCACCTTCTTCTTCTGCAACGTTCAATTCCTTGATGACCGTCTTTAAATCTTATATTGTTCTGGCTGCTAATCAAGAGCTCTTCAGCATGTTTTCAGAGTTTGGTGTACAGGGGCGTGTCTTCTGGTCAGAACTGCCAGCGGACCGCTTCTCTGTATGGACAGGTTTGGAGAATGTGCTAAGGAGACTAATTTTCTACGCCAAATTCGCATAAGGCTATTTCTGCATGACCCAGTCTCACGAGGTGAGTCCAGCAGGGTCCGTACGGTCTGTGAACATTAATTTTGTGAAATTTGTTTAAAAAAATGACAAGGCTTTTTCAGGGCCCTGGAAAGTCTGTCAATTTCAGTCCTTTTCCTTAAAGTCTGTGAAAGTTTGTAAAAAATTACAAAGTGCTGGCGCACTTTTGTCTACTTCTTTTTTTTTTCCTCCCCCAATTTGTGACTATTCCATTGCGAACGATCATGCTGACGCTTGTTGCAAGTGGTCTATATTTAGCTCTGATCATAAAGTGACTGCATGGCCTTTCTGCTTAACATTCTGATTGTTGTTTACGCTTCTACCGAGCTCTGCCATTCGCTAAGCGTTCTTTTATTTGGGTATCTCTTCAAGCATTAAGTACGAAAGCGTCAAATGAGCTGCTGATACAGAGTGATCTAATTAAAGTGTGTAAACCTTCAGGCTTCAGTTTGGGTTTGTGAAACGTTTATGAAAAGTTTGTGAACTTCGTCCCTGCTTTCTGTGCGGACCCTGTCCAGAGTAATCAGTGCATAGATAAAAGATGGTGGCCTGGTTCTCCCTGTTCAGCTTGTTAATGTCGTCTGCCCACGTGCTGCAGCCGCCATTCTGCTGTTGCCAATCACTTTGTTGCTGTAGTGTCTTGGTTTCTTTACAGGAGGTTGTGATCTTGAGGTAGTCTGGCGCCTTCTTTGGCCAGGCTGTCAGCCTCTCCATTCCCAACTACTCCAGAATGCAATGGAATCCACTGCAGCACTATTTTATGGACAGGGCATCCAGTCTATCTTGAATCTTCCTGGTGAGATCAGTGGATCAAGCTGCTGCCTTTCCTTAGCTAGTGCTCTGATGCTGTGTTGAGCACCTGCAGATCTGTACGATGGAGTTGCTGCCGCCAGGTGGTAAGGAGAGGGAGGTGGTAGTGCGGTCTGCACAACAGATGTACACGCCACTTCCTTCATTCCGCACGGCGTCTTGTGCGGTACCACAGCTGCTGTGAGGGTAGCGCTTGTACATAATCTCCAGCGAGATGGCTTTGTGCAGTACCGCGACCTTTGGCAAAGAGTCCTGGAACATTGTTTATGTTGTCTAGAAGGCTCTTTCGAGATGTCCAGGTATCTGAAGGGAGCTGTTCACACATCTTTGGGCTTGGTTCCAGGACGTCAGTTTTAGCCCTTTGCAGGACCTTCAGTTGGCGGTTCAGACATGGGCATTTCTGACGGTTCTTGGTCTGCTCCTGTAGTCTCCCATGCTGTCGGTGTTTAGTAAGTCTCTTCATCGTGTGTGCTGTTCTGCGTTCCAGTGGCTCCAATGTACTCCATATCCTAAATTGGGGTGCTCCAGATGGCGCTAAGAATGTCACTGCATCATGAGAATGACCCATGTTCTGCATCTTGTCAAGCCTGGCTTTTTGGGTTTTGCAGGCAATGTTTCATGTTGTTGATGTATCTTGGTACCGCACTAGTGGTCTGACCTAGCAGGTGTTTGCTTGCGCCAGGATGCTGTAATTTGTGCCAATGTAGTCCCCACCAGTTTCTTCATCAGAGACTTTTTTTTTCGCAGCTCTAGCTTCCATGGCTTCGATGTGAGGCCTCCACGTGAATCTAGTAATTTATTTGTTGCCAGTAAAGTTGGCCTGTCTGTCTTTGGTACTGGAAGGTCTCCAGTTTCAAGGTGACCTCTTCCATCTGATTGAAAGAGATGGTCTAGCTCAGTTTGAGTGGCCATCTTTCAGTCCAGCTGCTGACTATATTGGCAGCATCCTGGATTCTGCAGGATGCTATTTCTCTATGTTCTGCTGCGCTCTACTCTGCAAAGTCGTCCGCATGGAGGATGTTCGAGACGAACCTTGGGATTGTTGTACTGATGTCATGAATGTAGACCAAGAACAGCATCAGACACAACATCTCCCTGAGGTACAGCTTCCCCGAGTTTGACAAGACTGCTGAATGTGCAGACGGTAGAAGCTTCAGTAGCAGCCCCTGTTAAACATGCCTTAACTAAAAGAATTACAATTAAATTGATGGGTCACAATGAAATTAATGAAATGATCACAAATGTTTATGCTCAATATGCATACTTTGTTAAGAAAACTGGCAACAATAATATTTAAACAGAGGAGTATGACAAACAATTGTTATGATCATTTTGCGTTCCTTTGCGTACTGGTAAACTGGGGGTAGGGCAGCAGATTTAGCCACTGTGGCCCCTAAATGCATCACAGCATCATCAAATCAGGTTGGGAGTAACTGTGGTACCCTATCCTAACCAATAAAACCTAAAAAGGACTTAGCAGTTGTATACAAAATTTCTGAGGGCATCCGAAACAAAACAACGTACGTTTCCCAATTCGGCAATTTTAAATGGGAAAAAGCTATCATTCACCACGAACGTACCCTAAAGGATGCCGACTTTCCTTATTTTCTTGCACTTTATGCTCATATTATTGAAACGCAATAGGTAAAGAGAGGTCAAAATAAAAAGGGATAACTTTAGTAATTTTTTTAAATTAATTTTGTGTATTTTTACAACTTGGGGGTAGGGAAACAAAATCAACCACTGTGGCACTCACAGTGATCACAGCATCACCTAGTCAAGTTTATAATAATTGTGACATCCTGTTGTAATGATGTAAGCCTGAAAATCGACTGTCAGTACTATAGAAAATGTCTGAAGGCATCTGACACATTATTTTTGTCTTTTTTTTCCGATTTCGCGGAAATGGCCGTTTTCTGGGTGCACAAATACCTTCACTGTAAGCCAGAGATTCAATTTTTTTTTCATTCTGTTTTTAGCAGAGGATGCAGAAGGTGCGCCTTAACATAATATTGCCTGATTTGGGCATCTGGAATGAATTCTGATTTATTTAGAGGAAAATGTTTCTCAACCTCATTTTAGAATCTGCAAAAAGCGTGAATGGGGGTACCCTTGCGCCATCGGCTATATATCTCTAGTGTGTTCCTAAGGATTTTCGGGGAACATGGCTTAAGCATCTCAGGACATACTAAGGTACACTTTGAAACCCACCTTATTGAGTACTTGGGGGGGGGGGGGGAATGCACGGTAGATGTGCCTAGCATATTAGGCATTAGGCTAGATCTATGCGGGTAGTACCAGCTGCAGGTCTTGCCTTTGAATTATCTCTCTTGGTTTGACTTCGCGAACGAAGATTTTATAGGAGTTGCCCACGACGTCTGCAGGCTTGTTCGTGGCTGCGGTGGCCAATCCGGGACAGGCAGGTTCGACCGCAGAGGCTGCAGGGGGAGGTATGGCCAGGGTTCTGAGTTGCGGCATCTCTGTTTTTTCTCCTGAGCCTCTTGTCCTTAAGGCTAGCTCTGCGAGAGTCCTCAAAGGAGACAGCTGCCTTGTAAATGGTGGAGCGCCAGGTGTCACGGTCCGCAGCAAGCGAAGACCACTGGTGGTGGTCGATTTGGCAGGCACTTCTTGAGACAGTCTTTG
Organism: Semisulcospira habei; assembly: GCA_036245525.1. NCBI lineage: Eukaryota > Metazoa > Mollusca > Gastropoda > Semisulcospiridae > Semisulcospira > Semisulcospira habei. The sequence continues at coordinate 296,238,825 of BTPG01000002.1, read as the reverse complement.
TATCTCTTCTTTGGTGCCCCTCTGTCACGGTGTCCAGTAGCAAGCTCGCCAAACAGGGTGATCTTTGGTAGGCGATGATCCTCCATCCTGGAGACATGCCCCGCCCAGCGGAGCTGTGTCCGCAGCAGCAAAGCCTCGATGCTCACAGTTTCAGCCTGTTCAAGGACCTCGACGTTGGTGACATAGTCACTCCAGTGAATGCCCAGGATGGTGCGCAGGCAGCGCTGGTGGAAGCGTTCGAGGAGTCGTAGTTGGCTGCGGTAGAGGGCCCAGGACTCGGAACCATACAGCAGGGTGGTGAGGACCACAGCTCTGTACACGCTGATCTTGGTGCCTGTTTTCAGCTGTTGATTGTGCCACACCCGCTTGAAAAGTCGCCCGAAAGCGCTGTTCGCTTTTGCCAGCCTGCTGTCAAGCTCCTTGTCCAGCTTGGCGTCCGACGTGATAATGCAGCCAAGGTAAGTAAACTGGTGCACTGACTTTAGTTCAGACTCGCCAATGGTGATGTGAGGAGGGCGATACACTGTCTTGGGTGCCGGCTGATGGAGGACCTCTGTCTTTTTCAGACTGACCTCGAGTCCAAAGAGCTGGGCAGCGTTTGCGAAGCAGGACGTGATGCGCTGCAGGGCTCTCTCTGTGTGTGCAACGAGGGCAGCGTCATCAGCAAAAAGCAGCTCACGAATCAGTTGGTCTAGGGTTTTCGTGTGGGCCTGCAGTCGTCTGAGGTTGAACAGGCTGCCATCGAGACGATACCTGATGTACACTGCATCGTCATCATCGAGGTCCACTGTGGCCTGCTTCAACATCATGCTAAAAAAGATGGTGAAGAGGGTCGGTGCCAGCACGCAGCCCTGCTTTACGCCGTTGAGAATAGGGAATGGTTCTGAGAGGTCATTGTTGAGTCTGACCTGGCCTTGCTGGTCCTCGTGTAGCTGGACAATCATGCTGAGGAACTTTGGGGGACAGCCAAGTCGCTCCAGGATCTGCCACATGCCTTGCCTGCTCACAGTGTCGAACGCTTTTGTTAGGTCGACAAACGTTACGTACAGCCCTTTGTTCTGCTCGCGGCACTTTTCCTGAAGCTGTCTCAGCACAAAGACCATATCGGTGGTGCTCCTGTTTGCTCTGAAGCCACACTGGCCCTATGGGAGGTGGTCTTCAGCGATGGCAGGTACCAGCCGATTCAGGAGCAGCCTTGCAAGAATTTTCTCAGCAATCTACAGCAGGGTAATTCCCCGATAGTTGGAACAGTCAGACTTCTCGCCTTTGTTCTTGTACAGGGTGATAACGACAGCATCACGGAGATCCTTTGGTAGTGTTCCTTCCTCCCAGCAGCAGAGAAAGAGGTCATGGAGCTTGTTGTGCAGTGCTGTGCCTCCATGTTTCCAGATCTCTGGCGGTATTCCATCAATGCCTGCTGCTTTGCCACTCTTGAGCTGGTGGATGGCTGTGAGTGTCTCTTCAGCGGTGGGCGGTTCGTCCAATTCAACCTTTACTGGGAGTTGTGGGATTTGTAGGACGACTGCTTCTTGAACAGTGCGCTCAGCGCTGAAGAGGCTCTGAAAGTACTCCGACCAGCGGTTCAAGATGGAGGTATTATCTGTGAGGAGTGCCTGGCCATTCGCGCTTCGCAGGGGACTTTGTACCAGGTGCCTGGGGCCATACACTGCTTTCAGTGCTTCGTAGAAGCCCCTGTAGTCACCATTGTCAGCGCAAAGCTGGGTCCTCTGTGCAAGTCTGGTCCACCACTCATTCTGGAGATCTCTGAGCTTGCGCTGGAGACTGCTGCAGACGAGGCGGAAGGCAGACTTCTTCACAGGGCAGGAAGGCTGGGCTAGGTGGGCCTGATGGGCGGCTCTTTTTTTTTGCTAGGTGTTCCTGGATCTCAACATCGTTTTCGTCAAACCAGTCTTTGTTCTTCTTTCTAGCGAAACCCAAGACTTCTGCAGAGGATTTTGCAATAGCAGTTTTCAGTTGTTCCCAGAGTGTTTCAGGGGAGGAGTCTGCTGGGTCCGCTGTGTCTTTGAGCCTGCGCTATAAATCTGTCTGAAAGGCAGCTTTCACGTCGTCGCGCTGAAGGCTGGCAACATCAAGCTTTTTCTTGGGGGGGGGGGGGGGGCCCATTTTTTGGGTTTTGGCTTGACGTGGAGCCTGAGTTTGCAGCGGACAAGGCGGTGGTCAGTGTGGCACTCTGCGCTGGGCATCACTCTGGTGAGGAGGACATCACTGCGGTCCCTCTGACGCACTAGGACATAGTCGATAAGGTGCCAGTGTTTGGAGCGAGGATGCATCCAGTTGGTCTTTCGACTGTCCTTTTGCTGAAAAGTGATGACCAGTTGCTGCTCTGCACAGAACTCCAACAGTAGGCGGCCATTGTCATTGCAGTTCCCGACGCCATGCTTGCCGAGGACTCCTTTCCAGGCTTCAGAGTCCTGGCCCACTCTGGCGTTGAAGTCGCCAAGGATGATGACTTTGTCGTCTGCAGGGGTGCTCTGTATGAGGCTGCGCAGGTCAGTGTAAAACTTGTCCTTTTCAGCAGGCTCTGCCAGGAGGGTTGGGGAGTACACACTGAGAAGGGTGACGTGTTGCTGATGTCTCAGTGGGAGGCGCATGGACATGATGCGGGCTGAGTGACCCGTTGTTCACTCAGACCGCATCATCAACGGGTCACTTTGAATTATCACAGTTGATCTATCTCCCATAGCTGATTTATTGTCGTTGCCAAGAATAGTGGAAGACAGATAATGTTTGACCTGGGACAAATTACAACGAAAGGTTTTTCAACGCCGATCGGTAGAGAACACTATATAGAACACACCCTCAAAAGTACTAAGAAATATCGGTCTTAAAGCGCCCGTACAAATTAATTTAAAATTAATTTACCAGTAATAAACTAACATTACTGCATTAGTGGTTCACCATACGCAGGTAAACGGCGGTCAGCACGGTCCCCTAATCGGATTAAGGCAGCTCAAGGGTCGAGCGCATTGTGCCCCGTGCCTTAATCTACCCTGAGGCCAGGCAGCAGGCCAGTTTGGTCGTATGATGTCGTTCAAACATGGCTACACATTTCTCTCTCTCTCTCTCTCTCTCTCTCTCTCTCTCTCTCTCTCTCTCTCTCTCTCTCTCTCTCTCTCTCTCTCTCTCTCTCTCTCTCTCTCTCTCTCTCTCTCTCTCTCTCTCTCTCTCTCTCTCTCTCAAGTCACACACTTTGATGTAAATTTAAAAAAAAATAATCAATTCATCTCCTACAACTAGTACATAGTCGTTAGGCAACACCTCCAAAATTTAAGAAATGGGACCTTGGGGCTAAAAGGGTTAAGGTCTAAAAGCTGTGCTTGTTAGTTGAAATTTAAACGGCTTCTCTGTGCGCTGTAATTCCCCTTGGTTTGTTGTACAATTCTGCCAGCGCTAGCATCACCTATCTGGTTTGTGAGTTTCTCAGTGCGCTATGTCACGCGTGTACGCTCGCCGGATCTCTTTAGTCGAGTCTGTATAATTAGGGCTAGTAAATTATAACTATTTGGGCAGGACGTGGAATCCAGACCATTTTACTATGGGCGCCCATAGTATCTCAGTCCCCAATCAGATCCTTCCGTCTGCAAGAGGCATTGATGCAGGGGCTCATGAGAACCTATATCTCTTGTTCATGTAATTAGGGACGTATATCATTATAACTTTTGGACAGAACACGGAGTTTAAACCATTACTTTTGTGGGCGCCCAAAGTCTCTCAGCATCCAGTCAGGCCCTTCCGTCTGCAAGAGGCATAGATGCTCATGATCCCATCCTATGCAGGGGCTCATGAGAATCTACGCCTCCTCTTCTTGTAATTTTAAATTTAGGGATGTAAATTATAACTTTTAGACAGAACACGAGGCGCTCATTCTGTCAGTCTCAGCAGGGCCCTTCAATCCGGCCTAACAGGCATAGATTCTTATGAGCCCCTGCATTCGCAGGGGCTCATGAGAATGTATGCCTCTTGCCATCGGAAAGCATTGGCGTCATGTATTTTACAGGTAGTCGTAGGGTTCGAGTCTCTGTTTCTGATTGGCCTGGTTTTGTAAGGACTGACGGACGGGCAGATTCCCAGAAAAGTACGCGTATAAAAAGTTGTGTCGCGAAGGCTGAAGCCTATTATCAGCACAGTTGTTATGTCCTCCTTTGGTTTATTGTCGTACACGGCTGAACACGTCGGGCCTTCCTTCCCCGGAGAAAGCAGATTTAACCCCATTGCTGCGGTGAAAATGTGAACACCAGCCAACTGCAAGAGGTGGACATCCTCACGAGCCCCTGCAGTTGCGTGGCTCATGACTGAGCCTCATTGCTGAAACCACTGATGTTCTCACTCTGTTCTGGCACCACCCATCAACTGCTACTGATGTGTCCGCGTTTTGCTAATAGGAAACAAGCGGGCACAAATCAGTATCTAAGTGTCTTGCAGATAGACGGTATCCGCTGACTTCGTGTTTTTTTCGCTTAGTTATTTTCTTATTCAGCCCCGAAGCTCCACACCCGGCGATGGATGGAGCATGACAATTCAAGGGTAGTGCCAGAAGCTAATCCGGCACTACCCTTGAATTGGTCATGGCCCATCCATCTCCTGGATCTGGTACATCAGTTGTTAAGTGACACCTCTAAAAGTTTGGAAATGCGGCCATGGAGGATACGTGGGTTTGACTTGTTAGACCTATACGGGTGTCATTTTTGGGGGCGTTTGCTATAGAATAGACCTAGAAAAAAACGTTTTTTGACAAACTGACAGAGATAATCAGAAATGCCGTGTACAACGTATTTGAAAGAGAAACGGCGAACGGAGAGGGCCTCTATTTGCATGGTGTGACTGACATTTTTAAAAGAGCGTGTGAGACAAAGGGAATTATCTCGTAGGGAACCAAACCGAGCGCTTAGTCGACCGATATATACTTCCGTGTTTCCGATGATTCCAAAAATGTCGCATTTCTATTGCTCGTCAGTAAAATAAAGATGGTGGTGGCCGGGAGTGGAGTTGGGTGAGTATGTTTAGGTCGTTAAGGCAAAAATTGGTTATTTCGTTTTTGCTGTTTTTCTGGTACACCAAGCGTTTTCAGTCCTCTTGCTAATTCACGCCGTTTTACCTCTATAATTTTCTACACATTAGAATAACCATACACGCAAGCTAATTTGGTCTTCATAAAGACTACTTGAAAACCGGGCTATTGCACCAGCTAGCCAAGGTCCTCTGTAGGTGTTTGGGTTAAATCTGTATTTCACCAGTTGTAATGGCCCTGTTTTCATTTTAATAAAATGTGCATCACCTCAGTTTTAGTTCAAGGAGGTGGGGGGGGGGGGGGGGGGGGAATTTCGTCACGAATTCACGATTTATTTGCGATTCACGAATTACGGATTCTTAATAATAGCAAGTAGGCCTACGTTTCACGATGATGAGAGACAGCAGAGAAAGAAGATTAGTTCGCACGAATGAACTATTTTTTGTTTTCTCTGGCAGAAAAAGCAAAGAACGAAGTGAATGAATGAATGAATGAATGAAACTTTATTTTCCAAGGATAAAAGAATAGGTGCGCAGACCTGTTTTCATTCTTGTCCTTGCTACACACTACAGTAAACAAAATAACGTACACACACACACACACGCGCCGGTGTGCAATTGCCGCGTGCACAGGTTTGTGCCAGATTAGCTTGTAGCCTACAGGCGCCAAGCCAAGCCTGCACAACCCTCCACACACACACACACACACAGGGAGACGCAACCATCAGAGTGGGTTACCTAGCATTTCATGTGAAAATGGGTTCCCATATTTCTATTTATTCTAGGGCTCTGGAATTGATGCGAATGTTTAGAACTCACATTATAACTAAGCTCTATAACTTAAAATAAAATAGACATTTTCTAGAAACAGAGCCACTAGATGCCGAAAAAATGGGTTTCTGCCAATAAAGTGGGTGGGTGTCTCTCTCACACAAATGAAACTGGCATTACAGTCAAAATGGGTGTCTTCACAACAGTAGGCGTCTGTAATAAGGTCAAGTTCATGGAATACTTCTTTTTCACATTAATTTTTTTTTCCCAACTTAAATGTGTATGTGTGCTTTAACATTCTTTACATAGTATGGTGCAAAATTCAATAAACACTGGCCCGAAACCTTTCGATTATGATTTTTACAGAGGAAATCGTTTAAACATTGCTGCGTTTTGTCCTTTTGAAGCAAAACAGTTTATCATGGCATTGATGTGAGAATCAACATAATGTATTCTGGAAATTAAAGGACTTTTTTTTGTGCGTTTTGGGGGTACTCTGGAGTTTCAGACAAACAGCAACAGAGCATTTTGAATATTAACCCTTATCATTCGGAATACACCAGTGTGTGCAACTAGTGTAACTGAAATAGTCCAAGGGTTAGTGCCAGAATAGCTTGGTGCCTCTAGGCGCCAAGCTATTGTGGCACCACCCTTGAACTAAAGCCATTGGTCTATGTCCTCATCTGTAAGTACTGTAATGTAGCTTGCATAGAATTATGGCAGTGAACAGATTTGAAGCTATTTAGCCTCAGTATGACTATGATGCGGGTCAAAAAGTGTGGAAAAATATCAAAGATAGAAAAAGACCCAGACGAAGAAACGAACACTTAACTTATTCTACCCCAGCAAAAATTAAGATCCACCACGATAGTTCAAGGGTGATGCCAGAATAGCTTGGCGCCTATGGGCACCAAGCTATTCTAGCATCACCCTTGAACTATCGTGGTGGATCTGTGTCCTGCACTGCAACGCAGTCTTCTGAAGACGACTTCAACATTTGGGCTTAACTTATTCTACCCCAGACACACCACAGCAAAATAAAGATCCACCATGATAGTTCAAGGGTGATGCCAGAATAGCTTGGTGCCTATGGGCGCCAAGCTATTCTGGCATCACCCTTGAACCATCATGGTGGATCCGTGTCCTGCACTGCAACGCAGTCTTCTCAAGACGACTTCAACATTGGGCTCAACTTATTCTACCCCAGACACACCACAGCAAAATAAAGATCCACCATGATAGTTCAAGGGTGATGCCAGAATAGCTTGGCGCCTATGGGCGCCAAGCTATTCTGGCATCACCCTTGAACTATCATGGTGGATCTGTGTCCTGCACTGCAACGCAGTCTTCTGAAGACGACGTCAACATTTGGGGATTCCGATCTTGGGGTAGAACGAGTTAAAATGACAGAACAGAACACTGACATTAATTAACTAACTGACAACATAAGAAATCACTTGAAACTTCAGCCTTTATTTAACGTCTTTCGTCTCCAACAAACAACCAGCCATTCTTTCATTTGCAAAATGGTATGGCAGTACAACCAACCATTCTTCAGAGCATGGAATTACTCGTACTAAAAAAAGAGGCAAACCCCTTTTCACTAGGGGGGTCCGGGGGCATGCCCCCCCGGAAAATTTTTTGAAAATTTACATTAAAATTTGTGCAATCTGGTGCATTTTAGAGAGAAACTGAGCAGTTTAACCACCTAAAAATCTTGCTTTTTTTTCTTATTTTTGGGGTGCACTTTTTATTTTTTGTGTCAAAGGTTTAAAAGTTATACTAAAACAAAGTATTCAACAGAATATTTATATCGAAATGCTTATTCAAAATACATCTGAATGTCTTTCCATTTTTTTTAAATTTGAGTTTAATTATATAATATATATACTTTCTTTAATAATCTCTGCTTAATCAGCTGTAAGTATGGATTCCTTTTATCTCTTATTTAATACTATGTACCATGGTCACTGAGCTGGAGAAAGGTTATATAGATTTTTCAACATAATTTCATCAAACTTTACTGGGAAAAAATACATTGTAATAAATTTATTCACCATCATGAGTAATATTTCCAATGGCACTGCTTTTAGCTTTCTTGTGTTTCGCTGTAGACACGTGAGCATCAAGTGCTACGCGGCCGCGTAGTTAATATCAACTCTGCGCAGTTCGCGGCAATACGCCTGCCGACAGGCCGCTAACTTGCGAATACACTGAGCGCGGAGCTCGTCGTTTACGCTTTTCTCGAGCCAAGTCCATCTCCAAATATTCTTGGCTCCAGAATCGTCTGACGTCTATTCTGTCTCCGCGTTTAAGTATTTTCTCTTCGCCGTATTTTGACCAGACTACGACTCCACTGAAGACCGGAAGTGACCTGTGCGAGCTAAAGCTAACGCCTCGCTCAATTTTCAATACGCGATTTGGGGATATCCGCCACATAAAGATCACGAAACACGGTATTGGAATAGTGACTTTACGATTTTGTTTTCGGCGGAAATTCGGCGGAATGGCAGCTTCATTTAAGCGGAAATCCGCCAAAAAGAGGAAAATTCCATGCTCTGATTCTTTCATTTGCAGAGTTTTTAAAATGGCATGCAGTATATTACAAAATGATCCCCCCCCCCCCCAATAACACTCTTGTAATCAATTTTTACATTGTCAATGGTTTTCTTATCTTATTATATTGTCTTTTGACCCCAGCCGGCTGTTTCGTTTTGCAAATCCAAAGGTTATACAGTATACAAAATGTGACCCTTTCTCACGAAACCAGTCTTAACTCGCAGCGAGCCAATCAGCACTACACGCAATAATATGTGGTGGGGGGGGTCAATCTGGGGCATTTTCACTTTTTGGGAAAAATGTATTCTACATACACCAAAGTATCGTATGGTTAAAATCTTTATCATGAAAAATGCCATTAAATAGGTAAAAAAATGATTTTAAAAGTCTGCCCTTGGCCCCAATTATGCTGCACACAGAAACTTCACAGGCTGTTTTCTCAAAATGGCCGCCGGAGGCTTTAACAACTTTAAACACTTAAGAACAGCTTTTACAACTTTTGCACTACAGCATACAGTCATATATCACAGTAATCAGCAAACACTGTAGTTTTCATAAATGCATATATGTCAAAACATCCAAAATGCGAGTTCTTAAGACTGATTTTGTGAGATAGAGGGTCACAAATGATCCAGGCGTCCATCAGATAAAAAAAAAAAAAAAAAAAAAAAAAAAAGCAGGCTATACATGCTGAAACCACCCCAATAATAACACTGATGTAATAAATCTGTATGAAATCGAAAATGCTGCGAGTGGCGGCTCAATTCATTTCTTTTGTAACTTTTTCAGTCTGTTGCGGACGTAATCCTTAATGTTTGTCCAGCGCCTATGTCTAAGTGCAGGTTCCAGCGCCATTGCATACTGTATCTCGGCCTTTCCAGGAAGTTTGTTCATGACGAGGTGTGTCTTGAAACGAGTTTGAACAGCTTTCTCTTCAGCTTCCCCCCATGGTTTTCTTGTAAATCTAGCTTTCTTTCGAACAGGAGCTGACGCAGTACTGTCATCATCAAAACTATCTAGATTGTCATCAGGCTCTGGACGTCTTTTCTCCGTCATGCTCATCGATTCCTGTGTTGCTGACTTGCTACTTGCTTCATTCACAGGTGCTGTTCCCCCCGAGACCTCTCTGCCAGTTTCTGATGCGTCTTCATTGTCAAAGTCAATCTCTTCATCATCGCCCAGCTCAGCTCTAATGCAACTCTCAAAATCTGTCATCCCATTGTTAACTGACAGAAGAATCTTTGCCACTTTTGCCTTTTGAAGGACGTCTTGAGGTTGGCGGTAGATATGGCGATGTATCCGAATATCATGGCCAAGGAAATCTGCCAGCTGATCCTGGTCTAACTCCGAGATGGCCATTGACTGAGCCAAAGTTGCAACCTGTTTCCGCAACTGAGTAAATGTGAACATGGCTGGGTATGACACCCCTGCTTCTAGGGCATGGGCCTTCAGAACATCATGGCCTCTGTAAGGCCTCTGACCAGAAGGTGTGGCAAAGATGTACTGGGAATCAGCGAGAGCTGGCACCGATTGCCTCATTTGAAGGATTCTGTCCACAGTTGTCATCATCTTCTTCGTCAGCAAAACGGGAACACTCCTATTAAACTTGCCTCTGATTTCCACTCGCTGAAAATGATTCACCATTTTCTTCTCAACCTCTGTGAGACCTTTCAAGATATCTTGATTGGTGATCGATCCAATCTTAGCATTCTGGAAGTCTGACACCTTCATTCTCTGAACTTCTCCCCCTCGTTTTCGGTTGAAAAGTGATACAGCACAAAGAGTTGCTTTAACCACTGTCGGATAATCTTCCGAAACCATCCTTGTCTCAAGAAGCTGTTGGACCTTCCTCACATCTTCACATGATGGGATCAGCTTGGGTTTGTTCATGGTCATTTTCCCGACCGACTGGGCTGCTGTAGCGGACACACAATCATACCAGTCCCCGTTGAAGACAGAGTCAAACCGCTGCGCCTCAGAGAGCTCCTGTCGCCACCTGTCGTCTGAACCCTGTCCAAGCTGTTTGGATGCCTGTGACTGTTTGATCTGTGAACACTTTTTCAAAGCATGGCCTATGCGCATTGCGAGATTGCCTTTTTTGAACTGATGTGTGTCCTCATCAAAATCTGCTAGCTCTTTTACAGCCAGGACAACATGATCAAAGCTAGCTGAATTGATCACAGCATTTAAACTTGCGATTTTCATTTCTGACCTCACTCTGATAATCTTCAACAGTCTCCCCAACTCCCGCATCCTGGAGCTGATTTGTCCAGCCGTGTGTTCTTCAATGTCCCTGCGGTCAAATAATCTCTTTCCATACTCAAGAAGCAAGGGGTCAGTTCTGATGAGACGGCTGATCTCATCATCTCTCTGGGTAGCCAAGACCTTGTGGTAGAAGGAAAATTCAACGTCTAAGGGTATTGGAAGCATGAGCCGACCACGGCGAGCGGCGTCCCCTCGCCGAGTGATCTGAAACCCTCCTGGCTTCTGACAGCAACGTTTTGAGTGTACAGAGATCAGCTTTTTTTGATAGAGCCCTTTGCAATGGCTACAGGCGAGAAGGTCGTCTACCTTACTAGTTTTGGTGCGATACTTAGGAATCAAACATCCGGATTTGTTTTCAAGAACAGCAACGTTATGCATGTAATCACCCTCATCTTGTAGTCTGATCCATGCTCGACGTCTCTGCTTGGTCCCTTTTTTCATCGACAAAATTTTAGCAACGTCAGCCTCATCTGCATGGACATCTTGTAAGTGCGTGCTCATTTTCAAGACAAGCTTGCCACACAATTTGCATGCATGTTTCTTGTCCCATTTGTACTTTCCTTTCCCTCTCTGCGACACGTGCACACCCGTTTCTTCTGTAAGTGCTCTTTCCCCACTCTTTCCAGCATCATGTTCCTCCTGCCTATCCACATTCTCATTGCCACCCCCTAACGCACACTGCACCTTGCTGGTACTAGCGTCACCAACACCTGGCCACCCCAAAGCTGCCACTTTGATGAAATCTAACATAGTCGATACAATACTGTCTATGTCCGAGATCCCAGCAATTGATGCTGACACACCCTCTGAATCCGGTGAGCTCGAGCCAGGAACAAACTCCTCGTCATCGCTGCCCTCGTATTGCGATGCGCTGGCACTGCTCTCAGTCTCGGGTCCATCCCAGGCGCCATTTGCCAACTGGAGAAAGAAAGAAAGAAAGATTAAAACCAAAGCTGCCTTAGAAACAGAAACAGCCCAATTTTGGTTTAAAGGGGCCTTGCACAAGAATAAAAAGAGTAATCCCGTGTATGACCGATTTACATATGTGTGACCTCGGTGACGAGGGCTGGCTTCTGCAGCAGTCAAAATCCACGTTTTCTGAAAATGCAAGCAGTTTTCACACATTTGTCAACCCTGCGTGACCCTTTGAGAGAGGTCACTCAAATTGGCATGTTTAAAAAGGTCTTGCCACAAAGTATCCTTGGGCCAAGCTTGAAGAATGTGGCTTGAATAGTCTCCGAGAAAATGCCACCGTTAACTCATTCTACCCCCAGACACACCACAGCAGGATAACAGGGGTGGGATTCTAGTAAGAAAGAAAACGCGGAAAATCAAACGACATTGGTGGGGGGTGGGTGGGTGGGTGGGGGGGGGGGGGGGTGGTTTCATGTCCTTCATTTTCAGCGGCCGAAAAATCAAACGACAGGGGGGGGGGGGGGGGGGGGATAGGCACGCGTGTCCACCGTTCGCCAAAGTATCCAAAAACCGACAGGGGGAGCGAGACCAAACACACCCGAAAATGGACTTTGTTATGACACTCCTGATCTGCAGTATAAAAATGGAATGTGCGTACCAGTTTATGTTCAGATGCACACTAAACGGCACTCTGTCTTGGACAATATCCTTTTTCACCGCCATTTTCCACTGCGACCTAAAGCTACTGGAAGTGTCGGGCGATAGTGAACCAAACTACATACAAATCCAACCCATTTGAGATTTTTTTGCCATTTAAGAAGATTTTTTTTTCTCGTCTTTTTTGTTGTTATTAGACGCGGAAAATAAATATGCTTCAGCGGAATTGTGAAAGAATTTCCACGGAAATCCGCGGAAACGCGGAAGAATCCCACCCTGGGATAAGGATCGACCATGATAGTTCAAAGGTGATGCCAGAACAGCTTGGCGCCTACGGGCGCCAAGCTATTCTGGCATCACCCTTGAACTATCATGGTCGATCTGTGTCCTGCGCTGCAATGCGGTCTTGAGAGGACAGGGGCAAAATTTAAGGATTTTGGTGTTGGGGTAGAATGAGTTAAAGTTTACCATGGACGACGGACGGACGACCAGTGGCCCAGAACATAAACTCACTTTTGCTTCGCACGCACGCCAGCCAATAAAATGAAGATGATCATAGAATCACTTTACTTACCAGTTTGTAATTGGGAGCATTCCGCTGCCGTCCATGCACCCTCCTACCAGACGCACCCTCTGTGGCAGAGGCTGGGGGGCCATGATTCTGCAGCATATATCCCGATGGGTTTGGACATCCTGCTGCCATCCGGCGCTGGGTGTGTGCCAGAAAGTCCTGAGCCGGTGTGACCAAAATGGTGTTGCTGAGAACATGTCCAATACAACCATGTAAACCAACTGACATTTTGAATCAGATTGATTGTACATTGCTTAACGTCCCGACAGCCACTAGGCTTTCTCAGGACGTGCCTGCACTGCTTGTGAAAAAAACCCCACCTAAACAGAACATTGCCATGTATGTCGCCTGCCGGTCAAATACGTTAACTCATTCTACCCCAACACCAAAATCCTTAAATTTTGCCCCTGTCCTCTCAAGACTGCATTGCAGTGCAGGGCACAGATCGACCATGATAGTTCAAGGGAGATGCCAGAATAGCTTGGCGCCCGTAGGCGCCAAGCTATTCTGGCATCACCCTTGAACTATCATGGTGGATCCTTATCCTGCCGTGGTGTGTCTGGGGTAGAATGAGTTAAATAAACCTAACACATGGGGCCAAGACATAAAGCTAAGACCATTTAGCAACACACATCCAATATCAAGAGCTACAGGCAGTGCAGACAGTAGGGAGAGTTTTAAAAAGGCAAATTTATACAGGTGAATGGACAAAGGGTAGACAGAAACACATGCATGCCCCAGAATTGAGAGAAAAACCCACCCTGTGGGGCTGACCAGGGTGACCCTGAGAACTAAAAACTGGCAATACAGTAAAAAGCGATACTTCAGTTGCACATTCCTAAACGAGACCTGTTTGTGGACGTTCGTTCTTCGAATCGCGAGGCAGTTTTGCGAACGAGGATTGAAATCTGGCGCCATTTTTGTTTTTAAAAAAAAAAAAAAAAGTCAACCGATAGTTACTGTGCATGCATGTGGCAAGTTAACACGTCAGAAAAAAAAGAAAGAAGAAACAAAATCGCGTGGCAGATTGACCTTGTAATGGGGTTATTGAACGAATTCCTTTCATTGAAGAAGAAAGCTTTTGTTAAAATCGTGGGGTTCTATTATCATTTACTACAAGACTCAACGGTCAGGCCCGGCCGGTGCGGCCGAAGACACGTTTGAAAGCAGACGCCTTATTTTTCTGGGCCAAACGGGTACGGGGATTGGAGGCATCTCTCAGTTAAATAACTGCACTGAACAAGTACATTTGGGCGTGCTCTTAACTAAGAAATATTGCATAAAATACCTCTGCAAATGCGAGAGAATGACCGGTGCGTCCGTTGGAGACGAAAGACGTTTAAGCAAGGGAAGGAACTCCGTTCATCGGTGTTGGACCAATCAAATTGATCTGAAAACACTCCGGCCGCTTCCGTGTCCACACACAGGCCCAGGGCATCCCTGAAACACAACGATGAAGTAAATCTGTTAAAATGGGCACATCGTATTTTGATATTTTTTTCTGAATTTTGAATGAAAGATAATACAGAAACAACCCTCAGAAAAAATGGGTGTCTGATCTGGCCACCCAAAATTTTACACAGACCCAGATTGCATAAGGATGGTAAAGAAAGTAACCCAGTTCAGTCATTTGGTGTACGCACACACACACACACACACACACACACACACACACACACACACACACACACACACACACACACACACACACACACGCACTGACACACACATACACACACATCAGTATATCATGTACACATACATTCTATCACTTAAAACTATACTACAGCAAATATAAAAAGTATAAAGGATTTTGTACATAAAACCGCTATTGTTCTCATCATAAAAATCAACACGGCGGCTCACTCCAACAAACATAAACAGGCATACACACACACACACACACACACACACACACACACACACACACACACACACACACACACGCACGCACACACACACTCGCACACACACGCACGCACACACACACTTGCACACACACACACGCACGTGCGCAAGCACGTAGGAATGCGCGCGTGCACACACATACACTTGCACACACTGACACAGATAAACACACACCCGCACACACACGCGATAGCGGCCTCCCGGCCGCGCCACTAAACCGCGCACAGCTAGATGAGGGGGAGGGAGGGGGGGGGGAGGCGGGGGTGGGTGGGTGGGGGGGGGGGAGGGAGTGTGTGCAGAATTTTATGGTAGCCTGATTGGCAGCTTTTGTTGGGTTCGGGGCGGAATTCACGTTTAACTATTTATCTTTCGAAACGACCACAACGTTTTAATGAATCAGGAAGGTTGTACGTAGAAGTACCCAAAGGAGAAAGAAAGGTTGTACGTAGGCCTGCCTCTCGCCCCTACTTCCCTTTCTAAATCAATTTACTTGTAAACTTGCAAGGGTATTGTTCCGGGGCGCACCCGCACGCGTTGATTTCTTGAGACGTCGAACACTGAAAATATTTTCTGACAAACTGACAGAGGTCATCAGAAATGCCGTGTACAACGTATTTGAAAGAGAACGGCGAACGGAGTTGCATGGAGTGACTGACATTTTTTAAAGAGCGTGTGAGACAATGGGAACTATCTCGTAGGGAACCAAACCGAGCGCTTAGTCGACCGATCCATACTGACGAGCAAAAGAAATGTGACATTTTTGGAATCATCGGAAACACGGAAGTGTTTAAGATGATTCCAAAATTGTCTTATTTCTTTTGCTCGTCAGTATAATAAAGATACTCAAATAGCCTTGTGCAATATTAGCATTATCGACGCCGTCAGTTTTCATGTCGCGGTTCGGTTCGTTTGATCTTATTAATAAAACATGAGGCGCTAAAATGTCAGCAGACGATCAATGTGTGCATAAAATCATCTATAGACTTATCATGATTTGTGTTAACCCCTTCGCTGCGAGTAATCGCGGACTGCGCTTCTTAAAAATAATGGCACACTGGTCGACATTAACGTGGCGAACACAAACGTAAATGAGACAAAAGTAGGCCACAAAGAACACAGGACTAACAAGAGACATCAGTCGTCATGAGCCCCCGCCGACTGCGGGGGCTCATGAGGGTTTATGTATCTTGCACCTGGGTAGCGTTCGCCTTACCCCGACAGTGAAGGGGTTAGTGACAAGACTGCGAGATGTTTGGAAAGACACGCCGATGACTTTTTTAATTTCGAAGTACGCCGGTCTTGCGGAAATCCTTATGCGCGGGTCGGCAACTGCGATACACGTCGGCCTGATGACTTTGTGCGTACTGGATCACACAATTTCCAAGGAATCCAACACAATAATGAAAACACGAACAAATAATGCCAAGCCACCCCTTTTGTTTCCCCGTAAACGTACGCAAATTTAAGACCTTGTACAGACTTGAACTGCTGCAAAGGCTGCATTCGAGCATGAGCGCCTGACAGAGACACATGACTTGTGCCAAAAGCCAAAACATGTACGAATCGTTTGATCATTTCACGGTGTTCTTTTCAATTGATTACATGATTGTGTTTAGGGACAGGCGGAAGGACAGGCTAGACGGACCGACATTAACTCATTCAGCCCTAACGCACTACGGCAGGAGATGGGTCGACCATGATAATTCAAGGGCAGTGCCAGATTAGCTTGGCGCCTGTCGGCGCCAAGCTAATCTGGCACTGCCCTTGAATTATCATGGTCGACCCATCTCCTGCAACAGGTGCATACTGTAGTCGTTAGATGACGCCCCCAAAATTTGAGACGAAATACGTGCGCCGGGCTGAATGAGTTAAAACAAATAACTTGAACAATGGAGAGGTTGCGTTTAAAAAGAACGACTCCCAACATCGAACGAAAGCGAAGCCACGGCGGATAACCAGTGTCTGGGATCTATGCCTCTTGGAGATGTTTGGATTGTTGTCTATGCTTATGGCACAAGCTCTTTGTCAGCTGTGATGGCGCTCTCCTTCATTGTGGAGAGTCGTTCGCTGCAAACAAAACCTCTCCAATAACAGAAAACCAACATCGCGACAACAGCCATTCCTAGATGGATCTGGAACAGACTGCCGCGTCAAGGAAAAAGACAGTAAGACCTTTTTTTTTTTCTTTTTTTCTTTTTTTTTTTTTGGGGGGGGGGGAGTGGGGCGGGGGTGGAAGGTGGGGCGGGGGGGGGGGGGGGGTAGGAGGATGGGGCGGGGGGGGGGGGGAGGAGGGTGGGGCGGGTTGGTGAAAAGTTAGATTTTCATCGTATTACGACTGATGAACATTTTACTCTTCACCAAAATGGACTTACTGTGTTTTTAAGTCCCTTCTATTTATAGAGGGGACTTTTTCAAGACGGGTCGCGGTGAGGTGAATTTAATAGCATGTCCATGGTGTCATCAAAAGCGGGCAGGCCTAAACCTCTCACAATTGAAGTAACAAGATAAAAATTACGTCATGTCTAGTTACGCTAACCTCGCTGCTGAACGTCAGTACATTTGGCGCGAAGCGCCGTATGGCGTATGTATGTATGTACGTGTATGTATGTATGTATGTATGTATGTATGTATGTGCGTATGTGTTACTGCGTATGTATGTAAACAAGAGAATCTCCGATATTTCTGTACACACAAGCTTGAAACTTGGCGAAATACTTTTTTAAGTGGGTGGCTAAGAGAGCCTCCGAGCATATTGTAATTAAATGTTTCATTGAAGACATAAACAACCGTTTATAGGAAGTCGGTTGACCCAGATTAGAGACCGTAATTTTTGTCATAATTATTTACTTGAACTTTTGCATATAGCTAGTTTGGATAAAGACATTAGATGAGTTCTTTAGCCAGATTTGTAGCCTTTGAACTTCTTTAGTAAAAATTAATTCTTTTCAAAAAAGAACCTTTACTTCTAGAGAAAGTCGGACAGTGGCGGTGACGTAAAAGAGGCAACCAGTCCGTCACCACGCACACTGACATACTCTAAATATGACGTCATTCTCTCTCTCTCTCTCTCTCTCTCTCTCTCTAAATTATTTTTTATTTATCCTGTAGATGTTAGCAACGGCAAGTTTGTAAAATGACGATTTGTTTTCTGTCAAAACGTTTTACCGTTGAAAAATAAAGTTTCATCATCATCATCATCATCTCTCTCTCTCTCTCACACACACACACACACACATGTGCGCATCTCCAGGAGGAACAGATCCTTATGCGCCCTCCAGGCGCATGAGGATCTATGCCTCTTGGAGATGTTTGGAGCGCGCGCGCGCTCGCACGCACACACAACGAAAACACACACACACACACACACACACACACACACACACACACCACACACACACACACACACACACACACACACACATCGACGCGCTTTCAGAAGAGCATGCAGGTGACCCGTGTACTTAGTATATCACGTAGCTAGGTAAAGTCAACCTGCTTTCACACAAATTATAGCAAGACTGAAATTGTACTGTGAAGTTCTAGTTTTGTCACCATTTTCTCAAGCCTATGAAGCGAAAGTGAAACTCATATCACGTAAAATATAAAATTACGTAAAACCTAAAACTTACGTCATGACAAATGCCGTTTGAATCAATGTCGCGTATGTCCTGCGCCCCTTATAGAACTCACTGACGCATTGGCAGATCTGCGAGACTTTTTCAATAGGAGATAATGAAACATCAGAATCAGGTCAAAGACAAAAAGTAGAGACCATTGACAGCCAAGACAGCTCTCATATAGAAGGGACTTTGTGGGTTATGGTTCATCCCATCTTGTTTTGTTTACCGTATTTAAAAAATACGGTAGACTTTGAAATGGGGCTGGTCGGAGTGCATTCTGGAACATGCACATGACGTTTTTGGCGTGCGGGGCAGAAATTCTGGCAAAGAAGTAACACGATAAAAATGACGTCACGTCTCGCTACGCAAACCTTGCTAGAGAACGTCTTTTTTTGCGCCAAAGCGCCGTGTGTGTGTGTGTGTGTGTGTGTGTGTGTGTGTGTGTGTGTGTGTGTGTGTGTGTGTGTGTGTGTGTGTGTGTGTGTGTGTGTGACAGCGACTAGAGCCCGCGTTTAAGGACGGACAAGCTTGAAAATTTTAGGATACTGTCCCTAAAAGAATTATCTCGGGACCTTTATCCGATTTTTTTTTTATTAAGATGCTCATTGGCGAGAAAATGGCCGTTTCACAAAAAAAACCGGTTGATCCACACTGGAGTCCGTAACTTTCCTTATTTTTACTAGATATTTTGCGTATAGCTAATTTAAAAGAAGATCTTGAATTGAGTTTGTTAACCAGCATTGTACCTCTAGAACGTTTTGAGTGATAATTAAATATTAAAAAAAACACACATATTTTCACGTTTTGGGTATTAATTTAACGAATTATATGGGTTATCTTAAAATAATTGAATCTTTTGAAGAGGTATAACGCTGGATTATGAACTCATTCAGTATCCCTCTTTCACCCCCCTCCCCTCCCCTCCCCGCCTGATACGCACGGCAATGGAACACACAAACACAAACGGCAGAATGGCCGCACACACAAACAGACGGCAGACATACGGCGCTTCCTACCGGTTATACGTTCTGTGGGCTGGCGTAGCCACAGCCATTTGGAAGAATAGGGTGGAATGGCCCATGCCCACAAAGCCTCTTCTGTATGAGCTTGCATGTATATTCCACCTTTTCCAGAATACGTTCGCAAATATACAAAAATAAATGAAGGAGACCATCGCGCCAGCTCATACACATGTAAAACACTGACGTACTAGTGATTTGCGTCAATTAGGAACATTGTATAAAATACTGACGCGTTTCAGTGGTGCTTTGACGTCACCATCACTGTCTGATTCTTTTGATGAAATCAGGAGTCTTACTTTTGTCATTTTTTCCCGCATTGAACTTTTATTTTCGAAAACGTTGAAGAGGTACAAAGCTGGCTAACGAACTCATCCAAGGCGTTTATACAAATTAGCCATATCCCAAATTTCAAATGCATATAATCAAAATTGCGGACTCTAATCTGGGTCAACCGACTTTCTATAAACGGTCATTTATGCAATCGAGACATCCAATTACAATATGCTCGGAGGCTCTTTTAGGCACCCACTTAATAGAGTGTCTTGCCAAGTTTCAAGTTTGTGCGTACAGTAATATCGGAGATTCTCGTGTTTACATAGATACGCACGCACACACACACACACACACACACACACACACACACACACACACACACACACACACACACACACACACACACACACACATGCATACGCACACACGGCGCTTGGCACCAAATCGACGTTCAACAGCATGGTTAGAGTGGCTAGACGTGAGGCAATTTTATATTGTTACTTCTTTGCCAGACTATGAGCCCCGCCCGCCTGTTATGTTCTTTGCATTCTACGGAACGTGCTCCGACCAGCCCCATCCTAAAGTCTACCGTATTTTCAATACGGTAGACAACAACTCTGAATGTTCCTTAAAGTTAAACGCATCTGAGCTCCAAACAATACGGTAGCCTTTGGGATGAGATCCTCATCTTGGTGTGAGTGTGTGTGTGTGTGTTTTTGTGTTTGTGTTTGTTTTGTTTTGTTTGTTGTTGTTGTTGTTGTTGTAATGGCCTGGGAAAGAAAACATATTCCAAGCTAATCTGGCACTACCCTTGAATTAACATGGTCGTTCCATCTCCTGCAACAGTTGCGTATTCGTTAGATGACGCCTCCAAACTTTGGGAAATACGTGCGTCGGGCTGAATGAGTTAAATGAAACACGAAGCCTGTCGGTGAGCGTCCCCTCAGTTTTTTACGGTTCCAATTGTCTGGAACTCGCTGATAGCTGAACTGACCACACTCTCCCAGTTCAAATCTCACACAAGGACCTTTCTTGTTTGTCAGGCCTTTAGCACATAACGGTGCCTTATTTTGCTCAGTGAGTCCAATGTTGTCTGGAGAACAGCGCTTTATAAAAATTATTATTATTATTATTATCATTATTATTATTATTATTATTATTATTTAGCTGGTGGGCGTCTGGTCTCAGTTGAATGAGCGAGCTTAAATCCTGCACAAGCCCCTAAGCAAGGTGCTTTGCTTGCGCACGACTAAATTCATTCATCGGATCCCTCGGGTGTATTAACTCGTTCTATCCCAACACCGAAATCCCCAAATTTTGCCGTTGTCCTCTGAAGACTGCATTGCGGTGCAGGACACAAATCGATCATGATAGTTCAAGGGTGATGCCAGAATAGCTTGGCGCCCATAGGCGCCAAGCTATTCTGGCAACACCCTTGAACTATCATGGTCGATCCTTATCTTGCTGTGGTGTGTCTGGGGTAGAATGAGTTAACGCATTCCGCCCACATGATTAGTCAGCATTTAGATTCTAATCAGTTACTAGCAGTGAATGGGTCAAATTCGGTACCCAGCGCGAATTTAACGTCAGTGAAAGTCTACTGGCGGGTACTGTTGCTTTATCACGCCACGAGTAGCTCAGTGTTAGTACAGACAGTATAATTAGGTTTTCACAGTCAATGGCTGCGGTCCATTTTGAAAGAAACGAGCCCAGTAAACAAAGGTCCTTGGGCGGACGTCGTGCGCGGGTCGAGTGCGGCCGACGTTAGGCCCGTGGAGACTTTGCTCAGTTGTCCGCGGGAAAAAAAGGATGGGACATGTGTTTGTCCAGGGCTGCGTTGCGCGACATTCTATTAACCGCTTTCACTTGCAGAACAAGGGAATAAAAAATATTGTTAGGGATGATGGCAGCAGATTGATTTGCCGACAAAAATGAAGACTCCGTTTATACGTGTGTTGGGTTGTGATTTTGCACCTAACGGCATTGAGCTGTACGGTGTAAAAACAATAATAATAATAATAATAAAATCGCAGACCACTCTGTACAGCTTGTATGCCGTTTTTAATATTTACGTGTTTTGTTTTGTTTTTTAATTAACTCATTCTACCCCAACACCGAAATCCCCAAATTTTGCCGTTGTCCTCTGAAGACTGTATTGCAGTGCAGGACACAGATCGACCATGATAGTTCAAGGGTGATGCCAGAATAGATTGGCGCCCACAGGCGCCAAGCTATTCTGGCATCACCCTTGAACTATCATGGTCGATCCTTATCTGGCTGTAGTTTGTCTGGGGTAGAATGAGTTAAAAAAAATAATAAAAAAGAACAAGTTTTGGGACAGATTGTTTTGTAGCTCCCAGGGACTAATAAACGTTTGCTGGACTGCGAGTTTCGACCTTATGGCCGTGAGACGTAGGGTTCAAAATCACAATCCAGAACACAGATCACCCATTCTTCTTGCTTCGAAACCGATCTTATTGCCAGTGTAAGGAAATGTGTCCTATTTGATGCAGATTGCGTTTCAGAAATCTCTGCTAATTCGCCGCCAAAGAACCCCAGCCGTCCAAGGAACAAAGATACAAAGTGGTGTCAGCAAGAGTCATAGATCCTCATGAGCCCCCCGCAACTGCGGGGGGCTCATGATGATCTATGTCTCTTGCAGTTGGATTGTATCCAGTTTTCCTCCGTAGTGAAGGGTTTCAACTCATTGCCGTGCAACCGGCCCGGATGGACTCTGACTGTCGCACACCTCGAAAGAAGCAGATCACTTTGGTCTTGTGAGGCTGTTGGAGTGCCAGCAGTTCTGCGCAGCATTGCGTTCGTACGCGTCACGTTGCTCCAACAGGTAAGTGTGCTTCTGCGATTGGTAGGCCAGGTATTTAGGCCTACAGTCTTTTTTAGTGTAAATTAAAGACGTGACTGATATAAAAAAAATGATATGTAGTCGTATGTAGGATTTAAAACAAATCGTTTCTATTTGGACTTGTTTTTCAAACTGAACAACACAACTGTTTGTTTGTACCTCTATTTTAAAAACGGGTTTATGAACAAATTAACAAATTGTGATGTAACTGCCTTTTCTAAGCGTGTTTCTTTCTTTGTTGAAATGTTTTCTGTGTTTTAATCGCTTACTCACCTTTTCCGGTCTAGATTATGACAGCTGTGGTACGACAAAGTAAATTCCACTGAAAATAACCTACCGTTTTCGAGTCATACACAATCCTACATTTGCATATTTGTGCAAAGGGAAATTTTTGATATCATACATTGAAAAACCTCGATTTTCGCAATACATGGGCATAATGTGTTTTTGTTGTTGTTGTGATTTTTGTTGTCATTCTTAGGCATTATGCGATTTATTGATCGAACGATATTAATAATAATACAAAAAATAATACATGGTATTTATATGCCGCATTTCTCATATTTATAATATAACTCAATGCGCAGGCGAAAACGACACACACACACACACACACACACACACACACACACACACACACACACACACACACACACACACACACACGCACGCACGCACGCACACGCACGCACGCACTCACACACACACGCGCACACACACACACACAGTCTTCAAGGGGGGGGGGGGGGGTACAGAAATACCGAAGAAATTACACGGAAGTGTGCGAGAAAAAGTAGGTGTTTAATTTTGCTTTGAACTGCGTATTACGATTAACTTCTTCACTGCCGATTGTTAGATCATCATGCGAACGTCACCCAAATTGCAAGAGGCAAATGACGTCATGAGCCCCCTGTGGGGGTTCATGACGTTCTTCGCCTCATGCTGACCCTACTCACATCCGCGTTCCTTGGTTGATGGGATTATTGCGGTGTTGATTGAACCTGCCCTGCTTTCAGAGGTCTACGCAGACGTGCGTCCACCGGCAGTGAAGGGATTAACGCCACACAGCCAAAAATAGTACAATCTCGTTGGTGATTATTCACATGCCTCGAGCAGTAAAGTCCACAGTCACGGACCATGGCGAACATAGGTCTTCACTCTTAACACTGAGCGAAGACCTATGTTCGCCATGTTCGCCTATGTTAACACTCACTCAGCCAGACGGCCGTATTTCCCAAATTTTGGAGGCGTCATCTAATGACTATGCACCCGTTGCAGGAGATGGATCGACCATAATAATTCAAGGGCAGTGCCAGATTAGCTTGGCGCCGACAGGCACCACCCTTGAATTATCATGGTCGACCCATCTCTTGCTGTAGGGCATCAGCCCCATTACCGCACTACAGCAGGAAATGCATCGACCATGATAATTCAAGGGTAGCGCCAGATTAGCTTGGCGCCATCCGGCGCCAAGCTAATCTGGCGCTACCCTTGAATTATCATGGTCTTATCCGCCTCATGCAACTGGTACACAGACACCTCCGAAATTTGTGAATTTGGGAAATGCGGCCTTGGCGTTTAAATGGGTTGATGGTGACTGCTTTTGATAGGTCACGTTCTTGTATTGCAGAATGAAGTTACAGGAGCACAGCAACGGCGCCATCGGTATGCAGGCGATCCAGATTTTCATTTTCTTGACCCTAGACCTAAGGAGTAAGTAGCCACATTGACCGAAATAAGGAAAAGCACGCTGGCCATGGCCAGACTTCTTTCGCCTAGGAACCTTGAAAATACATAAAGCAGATCCCGTTTTTGACGACCACCTCCCCTCCTTTTTGTTTTAAAGAAAAGAAAATGCTCTCAACTCCAGAACTTCCGGTGCACGTCCAACGTTACCCAGCTGCCAGAGACATAAACCCTCATGGCCCCCGCAGTCGCGTGGGGGCGGGGGGGGGGGAGGGGGGGGGGGCTCGTAAGGGTTTATGTCTCTTGTTAGTCCTATGTTCTTTGTGCCTAATTTTCTCCCATGTGCATCTGTGTCATTCACGTGAATGTCTGTCAGAATGCAGGTCGTTCCTGGCGCGCAAATCGTGATCACTGGCAGCGAAGGAGTTAAAAGACCGGTACTCTTTGAAGAGAAGTCCCGAATAGCCAAAAAAAATGTCACCGCAGTGTCTTTGAGACCACCATTTAGGTGTCTGTATCCACCTAAATGATGATCTTGAAAGACAAGTCGCTCAAAAACAAATTTAGTGTAGTAACTGCTTTGATTTGATTTTTTCTCTTTTTGCCTGCGACCTGCACACAATTTCACACGCTGTGTTATTATTTTGGTTGAAATTTCTAACAGTTGAAGCTGTCTTACAAGCTGCCAGTTGGAAGTCTAAATTAAGACCCAATGGTGGTGCCAGAACACCTTGGTGATCTAATGAGGCCTACCGTTGGGGCTTCCACGAGTAATGTCCTAAACACGGATATAAATAGGGCCAGCAAGAGGCAAAGGACCTCATGAGCCCCCGCAAATGCGGGGGCTCATGAAGTTCTTTACCTCTTGCAGTGTCACGAGCTAGTGAGGCAAAAGACAGTAAGCCCATTTTATGTAAAAAGCGAGATGTGATTAGCGAGGTTTTCACTGTATTACATTGAAAATCTGATTTTCCACAAACACGAGATTACTCTCCTTTGCCGGCCTGGGGCAGAGTGTATCAAATGATTGCATGGGCACAAACGTTCTTTAAGTGATAAAAAACCAAAAAACCAAAACTCGTTCAATGCCGAAAAAATTCGAAAGCCACCCGAGTGCAAGAGGTATAGATCCTCATGAGCCCCCGCATGTGCGGAGGCTCATGAGGATCTATGCCTCTTGCTGAGACCACTTTGAATCCACGTTCCGGGACAGCTTGGGTTTTGG
Source organism: Semisulcospira habei (assembly GCA_036245525.1). NCBI lineage: Eukaryota > Metazoa > Mollusca > Gastropoda > Semisulcospiridae > Semisulcospira > Semisulcospira habei. The sequence goes on along the minus strand of BTPG01000002.1, from coordinate 296,213,462 downwards.
GGTGTTGAATTGACGAAGACTGCAGAAACACAATATGCGTCAAATGTCACTGAACTGGTTAAACCTATCTGCCGTTATTTGGCAAAAGCAGTATGTGCATTTTTTGGGGAGAAAAGCGAGATGTTCATTGCTTTGCAATGAACATCACGCTTTTCTAAAAAAAAAGGACTTTCTGGCTTTTGCCAAATGACGGCAGCGATCCGTTGTCTGTACAAAGGGGACACGGTAGAAGCGTTCCCTAGCGGTGCTCCCTACGACACGTGCCTGGCCATGTACCCAAAACACTCCAACCTGGAGAAACAGCCGGGACCGGCTCCGTATGCCATCAGCCTCTCCACTCCAACCTACAGACCAGGGCAGAACATTACCTGTAAGTTTCACCCCTTCACCGCCAGCCGCTACCAAAAGTGCCCTGTGGAGGCAATTGACTGAGTATATAACCCCAACAAAGAAACAAACGCGCTGTAAAAGACAGTTGCAACACAATTTATCCATATTTTATTATCAAAACAGACAAACAAACAAGTATGCGGTTGGCTACGTATCTTGTCGGACAGAAGAAGCTAAGTCAGAGAGACAGCAAGTGCATTTTGTGAAAAGCAACATTTTCATTGTATTACAATGAAAATTTCGCTTTTCACAAGATGGACTTGCTGTCTTTTGCCTTCACAGGACAGAAATGTCTGCTTCCGTTTGGGATCTTCACGAGTTCTGTGACCACTAAGCCAGTGGAGACTCCATTAACACATTCAGCAGTGACGCGCGGCACTACAGCAGGAGATGGGTCGACCATGATAATTCAAGGTAGTGCCAGATTAGCTTGGCGCCTGTCGGCGCCAAGCTAACCTGGCACTACTCTTGAATTATCGTGGTCGATCCATCTCCTGCAACAGGTGCATAGTCATTAGATGACGCCTCCAAACTTTGGTTAAAACGTACTAAAAAAAAAAAGTGGATTAAAAGCCCGGATACGAAACATGCGATGTCGCATGTTTGTCCGGGCTTTTATTTCACTGTTTGCGTCGAAATAGTGAAATTTGGAGCCACTTCTAATTTAAGAACAACGTCTGTTGTCACAAAACGTTTGTATTGCGAGTTAGGCTTTGCCAGTGGTTTTCATTGTCGCCTCAAGGGTCCGACCAACTAGTTTATTTCGAAGATAGAAGTCGAGGGCTTACCTTGGTAACATGTGATAAGCAGACTCACGTTGCCTTGAAAACAAAAGGCGAGCAGGGATAATCAAATGAGGAATGAAAGATGACAAAGCCAGTTGTAGTTGATACTTTATATTATTTCCATATTATTTCCATATTATTTCTATATTATTTTTATATAATTCCTATATTATTTCTATATTATTTCTATATTTTATTCATTGAAATGAAGGTATCAGTTCGGATGATGGGAATATTGTGATTATTTAAAATAAGATAAGATAAGATAAACTTTATTGCCATATATGCATAAACATAGGAATTTTTGCGGCATAACTGACGAGCGACCATGTTAAGATCAACACATAAAACATACATACATCACAATCAAGCAGACTCTAAAATACCAAACCACACATATGTATAGCAGTCATTCTACTAAATATGCACATACATCTAAACAAAATAATATAAATCTCTCACATAATAAGCATATTCTGACGCCAAAAACCGCCAAGTGAGCCGCAACGAAAACAGATTAACTAAATTCATATGTATTTATAAAACTGTATATCCTGTCTAAGAAATGGTTAAGAGAACCTATAAAGAACTATAAACAACGAAGTTTGTCCTACTTTCCAAAAGTCCCAATGCGTGATATGTCTGTGTGCCAGTGACGGTGACCGCCAAAGAAGGCCACAAGTTTCGGGGGATTCAGACCAACGCTCGGCGTGCTGAGGTCAACAGACACGAGATTATCGGCACCTTCGTGGACTGGCCAGAGGACAAGGTCCAGCCTCTCAACTGCTTCCTGGTTCAACACGTCAGTGACTTACAAGTCTTGGTGCACAAGTACACTATGAATGTGATAGGGTTGTGTTCACTGTTATAGTCCACCACACTGGTTGTCACACTGGATTCGCTAACCGCTAATACAGCGGTATCGAATCGAGGGAGACAACCAGTGTAACTACACAGAGAAGAACCCAAACGAAGAAAATAAAGAACAAAGGACTAACAAGAGACATAAATCCTCATGAGCCCCCGCGACTGCGGGGGCTCATGAGGATTTATATCTCTTGCAGATGACAAGCGTTCGCCTTGCCCCGGCAATTAAGGGGTTAAACCGATCACCTCTATGACAAGAGAAGTAGAAAAAAGCACATTTGTACTATTTCCTGCTCCATACCTGTGTCATAAAGGCAACCGATCACGCGAAGATCATGCCAATTGCCATGCTTGTGCCTTGACTACTGAGCCGTAGATGTTGGTAATACATGTGTTAGACTTTCATTTTTCTTGCAGAACATGATCACACATCGAAACAGCCGAGATGTACAACAAATTCAGCTTGTGTGGAGAGCCCCGGATGAAAACGCTGGGCCCGTCTTTTTCATGTAAGTGTGCTTCGATCTGTTTGCTATCGCTGTCTATGTCTCTGTCTGTCTGTCTGTCTGTCTGTCTGTATCTCTCTCCAGGGACAGATCAGTTACCTCGAAAAGGGGGGTGGGAGGCGGGGGGGGGGGGGGGGGGGGGAAGGTGTTACAACTTTTTGTTAGGGTCCTTTAAAGTCCTCCAGGGGCCGAAAAAAATCAAAAAGCGGGGAGAGGGGGTGGAGGGGGCGGGGGCGGGGAGGGGGCGGGGGGTTGGGGTGGGGGGTAAAGTGAGAGAAGGCGCGTGCGTGTTCTCACTATTCGCCAAAATATCAAAGAAAGGGAGGTGGATGTTTGGTTCCAGCCATCCCAAAAAGAGACTTTGTTATAGCATTTTAAAACTTTTTGATTGAGTTGGGGGTGGGGTGGGGGGTGGGGTCAAACCCCTGGAACCCCCCCCCCCAGATAGAGCCGCCCCTGCTCTCTCCCTCTCTCTCTCTCTCCTCTCTCTCTCTCACATCTCTCCTCACATCTCTGCGGACCGGCCGTGTGTAAATTGTCATGGTCATATCGATCCGCCTACCGCAGCTGACACACACTCGTGAAATTACACCTTCGAATCTTGAGAAATGCGGGCGTGGGGTTAAATATGTTAACACAGATTTCAGAAACGAAATGTGCAATCCCTGGCAGTGAAGGGCCGGGTTTGAATGGGCCAGCTTTTGTCTAAGAAAGTGATAAGCGATAGAGCGATCTTTGCAAATTTCACATCACCGTTGAAATACATCTTTCCCAATGGGCAAAATGCCATCGGGCCGACGTCGGCCTTTTGAGCATTAGGTTTCGCATGCACGCAGACTCGTACGGACTACAAATTACCGTTTGTTTGCACACTCTTGCACACGTGTTTGTCAGACGGCGTCTGCATCTCTTATGTACACACACGCACCTATCAAGTACACAAAAGGTCATCGGACCCACGTCGGCGCGGCCCGTGCCGCGAGGACCTTTCACTCAGTGGATATCGACTGGACGTTATCCGCTGAACCACAGACCGCGTGTGACGGAGTGAGCAAGCTCGGCACCTCCCCACTCTAAATCTAAACCGTCCTTAACTCATTCTACCCCAACACCAAAATCCTTAAATTTTGCCCCTTTCCTCTCAAGAATGCATTGCAGTGCAGGACACAGATCGACCATGATAGTTCAAGGGTGATGCATCACCCTTGAACTATCATGGTGGATCCTTATCCTGCTGTGGTGTGTCTGGGGTAGAATGAGTTAATCAGATAACTTGTTCACTCGGCCACAAACGCCACTGTGATTGCTAGCTCGGCACCTGCCCACTCTTCCCTAGCATGTGTTAGTTTTATTTCTCATACGGACTGGCAACATACATTCAATATTCTGTTGTGTTTTTTTTTTTTTTTTTTTTTTTTTTTCACAAGCAGCGCAGACACGTCCTGAGAAAGTCTTGTTGCTGTCGGTACTTTAACCATTCAGCCAATCAACCTCCCCATTTTGTCAACCGTCCTTGGACGTATAACCAGTTAACTCGGTTACACGCGTCTGTGATTCAGTGGATGGTGAGCGTCCCGCGCTTTGATTGTGTGGTCCTTGGAAGTAAATGTTACATTTAGCGACCAGCCGTGCATTCGTGTGTTTGCTTAATCAAAATTTTAATTGGGTTCATTTCTGCGCAGAAGCAACATCATTACTTCAAATGAATAAATTCAGCTATTTTCGTTTGATCGATTCGATGTGGGAAGAGATGACATTCGGCTTGTTATCAACCTTCGCTCCGTTGTCGTTTTGCTAGGCTTGCCAGATTTTGTGGTTATTGATCGTAATTACTGCTTTTCTTACAAACTTTCTGAGCGTACACGCATTCCTAGCAAATTGTGTGTCATGGATAACATTTTTGTTGTTGTTGTCGTTGTTACTGGTTGTCGTTGTTCTTGTTGTTGCTGTTTCACCGTATCGCCTCTTTGAAAAGTGACTTAACACGTAAATCCACATACGTGCAATCAAGTTACAATGTTTATATAATTGTATTGTGTAATAGCTGTTTGGCGGCCGTTACGAAATAAATCCCCTTCTAGCTTTGCGTACCTGGCACATTATTAAACATTCCTGTCTCTGTCAGTAAAGAGGATGACCCCCCCCCCCTCATCCCCAAGTGAAAAAGGAGAGGTGGTGGGGGTGAGGGGTGGAGATGGGGCAGAGTATCGCCACCTGACTCCATCACCCCAAATATTTTGAGACAATTCGATTTATATATTAATTAAAAAAAATGTATCCCATAAAGGGCAATTACAATTTTGTGGTGAACAGTAAGAATAAAAACCATTCAATATACATTACTTAATACTAAGACATTCTAAAATAAAATGTGTGTATAATATTAGTATACTAAATCTATAGGAATATAGTCCGCGTGTTTATCACGCAGAAACAAATATGTTGCATTAGTTTGGAGAATGGAAAGTAACGTGTCAGGTACACTGCCCCCTCTCACCCCCCCCCCCAACCGCACCCCCCAATAAAAACATCTTCCCACGCCACTCTGACTGCAGACTGCGTTTCTGAAATGCGCGTAAATTTAATGGTAGGGAACCGAAAGCTGTCCAGGGAACATGGAGACAGAGTGGTGTCACAAAGCAAGAGGCATAGATCCTCCTCAGGCCCCCGCGAATGCGGGTGCTCATGAGGATCTATGCCACTTGCATTTGGAGGGTGCTCACCATATTTTATTTTTTCAATTTTTAAAAAATTTATTTCGAATTTCCTCCAGGGTGTCCTTGGTGGAGAACTACACAGTGTTTTGGCACGGTCTGGCCTCGCCAATTCTGGAGCCTGAAGATCCTTCCAGCGTTGTTGCACCTGCTATAAAGGTTAACAAAATTGCCGCCTTTGATGTGATATGAACTCGTTATTGATCAGAAAACGAAACACTCGTGCATTCAAATTTTGCCGTAGTAAAATCGCCGTAGGCTCGTTTGTTTCGGCACAATTTGAATTTGCTCGTGTTTTTCTTCGGGTAAACGACTCGATCATGTCAGTTAAGCTCTCTCTCTCTCTCTCTCTCTCTCTCTCTCTCTCTCTCTCTCTCTCTCTCTCTCTCTCTCTCTCTCTCTCTCTCTCTCTCTCTCTCTCTCTCTATCCAGGACTTCACTGTACTGCGCCGCGATGCTGAATGCCCGGGACAAACGGGTATTGCAG